>BTHU01000017.1:9768739-10968739 GCA_036184795.1 Tokudaia tokunoshimensis | reverse complement strand
CTTTGTTCTATTACTGAACTGCTGCTACATTTGGACATGGCAGTTATGAAGACCGGAATCCCAGACGAGCCTCATTCATATGTGCTCTTTTGATGTGAGGGCTACTGTTTTCATCGAGAACACTAAAGCTCCAACATGTCGGTTCTGACCTTAAGGTAACATGGACAATATTTTGAATGACAAGTGATTTGTGGTGTTATATCTCTTTTCACTTTATCCAGTCATCACTATGTCATAAGGAAAAAATAAAAATAAATGAGGTGTACTCTATCTGCTGACTGTATTATTAAAGACTATGTCATTAAAAAAAAGAAATCCATAAAGCTTCACGTAGGACCCACCCAGTTAAAGGTCAGTGTGAACTGTTATGGCTAAAATACCTTGAGTCAAAGCTGACCACCGGACAGTACTTCGTGTACTCACTGCAATAAGTATGAACTCATTGCGGGTTTTGTGGGGGGAGTTTCCTTTTTTTTTTAAAAAAAAAAGATTTATTTATTATTATAAGTACACTGTAGCTGTCTTTAGGCATACCAGAAAAGGGCGTCAGATCTCATTATGGATAGTTGTGGGCCACCATGTGGTTGCTGGGATTTGAACTCAGGACCAACGGAAGAGCAGTCAGTGTTCTTAACTGCTGAGCCATCTCTCCAGCCCCTTTCTTTCCTTTATAAGCCAACAAAGAAAGATGTCCATTTTCATAGTTTCAGACCCAATTCTGAACTATGTCCCTGGTCTGACCAGTATTAAGTTGTGTGTTCAATAAACTATTCTTGCTTAACTGAGACCAGTGTTTGTAAGGGTTATGTAGAGATTCCTGAACCCCCACATGTCTAACAGAATAGGAATATCATGAGTCATACTCACTATCTTTTTAAGGAGGTCAGGTAGGTCTCCGGTAGCTCAAGTTACCTCTGAACTCGGTATGTATCTGAGGATGACCTTGGATGTCTGTGTCCCAGGTACTGGGATTGCAGGCCGACACTATGCATGGTGTTTTCTTCCCTGTTTGCTCATGTTTTTCTGAGATGCTGAGAGATTCAGAAGCGTCCTGTGTTCAATAAGACTTGAATGAAATGTCTTTGATTGCTCTCATTTCCTCACCTCTGTTACCAGCTGGGCAGATGTTTAGTGGGTAATAAATATTGCACAGCTCACAGGTTAGAAAAAAAAAACAGTAAGGGGACGAGAGGAGAAACTTGAGTCATATAGCAGTGTCTGGCAAAACAGTGTTTTCAACCTCAGCTCATGGCCCTCTGCACTTGTGAAATCAATTTCATGAGGTTTAAAAGTCCAGTATAGAAGAAAAGGGAGAGCAGACATGAGCAACACACACACAACAGGAGATGACGCCTTAGCAGACATCTGCTTCACTTTGACGCCTGTAAGTCTGTGTGTGATGGTGAAATATATTCCAAAGCAAAGTCAAGGGAAAGGAAGAAAGGAGGCCACTTGCATTTGTCTGTTTGTGTTATTGCGATGCGATGCTGTGGTTGGGTAACTTTCTGGAGAAGAGGTTTATTTGCTTTTGTGCCTCTGATCCAAAGTTCAAGGGCTGCCTCTGGCGATGCACTTTGTAACGGCAAAGTCCCAGGGTTGGTGGATGGTGTCACAAGGCTGCAGGCAGAGCGTTTGCATGTGTCTGCTCAATCTCTTGTAAAACCACCAAGATTCCAACCATATTGGGCTCACTACCCTGAACTTATCTAGTCGACTTCAGCTTTCCTGCCTCAGCCTTCTGAGTACTGGATTAGATAGAAGCCACCATCTCCTGTGCCCCTTTTCTCTTTTTAGATAGATAGGGTTTCCCGCATCCTGGCTTGGCACCCAATTCATTACGTAGCCAGTGATGACCTTAAACTTCTAATCTTGCTGCTGAGTGCTGGGATTACAGGTACAAGCTACCTTCGCCAGTTTATGATGTCTTGAAGCTAGAGCCTCTTCTATGTGAGGCAAGCTCTGCTGTGGAAATACTTCCCAGGTCCCATGCTCAGTTCCTGTTGCTCTGTTTTGTAGAGCTGATGACCAAACTAAAGACCCCATGTGTGCTAAACAAGTGCTGGACACCCTTGAATTGGCTAGTTCCTGCTTCTAAATCTGACCTTCTGTTGTCTAAACCAGAGTAATAGGAAGAGGAGACCCTAATGTCCCCGTGGGAAGCATAGGCCACTAAGAACAAGGAGATAAGAATATCAGGTTTATACTGTCTTAATCTAGTATGTAAAAGTAAATTTCTCAACCACAACTTACATTTCAAAGGCTGTTATTTGTTAGCTGGGCTTTGGTGGCACATGCCTTTAACCCCAACACTCAGGAGGCAGAGGCAGAGGAAGATAGATCTCTGTGAGTTTGAGAACAGAAAGGTCTACAGAATGAGTTCCAGGACAGCCAGGGCTACACAGAGAAATTCTATCTCTTTTATTAAAAAAAATGTTTTTGTTGGCCATGGTGTGTATACCTTTAGTCCCAGAACTTGGGAGTCAGAGGAAGGCATAACTCTGTTTGAGGCAAACCTGGTTTATAGGAGTTCCAGGACTGCCAGGGCTACATAATAGAGAAGCCTTGTCTCAAAAACCAATTAATGTTGATTTTGGTTCAATCCATTGTGTTTATATACATGTTTAAATTTTCTTTTGTACATGTATTTATTTTGGTGGGATGTGAGGGTATATGAGTAGGTAGGGACAAAGTTCATGGGACACAACAACCTGCCATCCTCCTCTGGGGATCTGATACCTTTTGTCAAGCTCAAATATATATATTATATATTAAAAATAAAATAAATCTAAAAAATACATAAATGCTGAATTCATATATAAATTTAAATAGAAATGTTGCCATCTAGTCTCCCCAACCACCCATGGATTCTTTTTTATTTTTTTTAAAGATATATTTATTTTATGTATGTGAGTACACTGTTGCCTTCTTCAGACACACCACAAGAGGGCATCAGATCCCATTACAGATGGTTGTGAGCCACCATGTGGTTGCTGGGAATTGAACTCAGGACCTCTGGAAGAGCAGTCAGTGCTCTTAACCACTGAACCATCTCTCTAGCCCCCATAGTGCATTCTAAAAGCACATTCTCTAACAAGAAGTGTGCCAGATGGGTACCCTTTGGTCTGTTACCCATTTGACATGGCTGGGACTAGTCCAGTTTTTTTTAGAAAGAACAACCAGGTAAGCCTCATGTGCCTTCTACACAGGGCCGGTAGCTGTACTCTGGAAGGCTGGGTATGTTTCAGCCAAATAAACCTCTTTAAGTTACAAAATATCCAGTCTCAGGAGTATTTTAGAGCAACACAAAATGGACTACTATAGCCACTGACACCCCCCCCCCAAAAAAACCCAAACCACCCCTCCCCCCCAAAAAAATCTGAGACAATTCTCAGATGTTTTCCTGGACATCTTTTCACACCAGACAGTAGGAGGAGAGTCTGGAATCAGTCTGGTGGACAGCAGATAGCCAGTTTTTCTGGGACGCCAAAGAACAGGCCTGTAACCATAGGGTTCTTCACCTACAGTAAAGGGGCTCATTCTCCTGACCAGTTTGTTCCTTTATCCTCTGTGGATTCGAAGGCAGCCTAAGTTTCATGAGGTGGAGCAAAAAGACCTTCCTTTTCTCTTTCCCTCCAGTTTGTCCATGCTGAAGTAATTGATCTAGAGGTAGAATGCTCAGTTTCAAGGGTCTCTCTGTGATGACACCTTCAGCTCCACTAGTGTTACATGAAAAACACTGCATCAAGAATCAAAAGACTAGCTGGGTAGTGGTGGCGCACGCCTTTAATGCCAGCACTTCGGAGGCAGAGGCAGGAGGATTTCTGAGTTTGAGGCCAGGCTGGTCTACAGAGCGAGTTCCAGGACATCCAGGGCTACACAGAGAAACCCTGTCTCGAAAAACCAAAAAATAAAAAATAAAAAAAAAAACAATTAAAAGAATAATCAAAAGTTAGAAGGTTTGGTGACTCAAGCTTCCTGGCACTTGGGGCAGAAGCAGGAAGATTTGGAGTTCAAGGTTATCCTTGGTTATATACCAAGTTGGAAGCCAGCCATTGCTACATGAACCTCTCTCAAACAACAAAAACGACAGTTGTAACAAAAGCTACAAGCTGTAAACTGGGCATGCTGCTATAGTCTTATAATGCCAGAGCTTGCCAACCTGAGGTATCAGGAACTGGAGGTGTATAAGGGCCCTGGGCTGTATAAGGAGACCCTGCTGGAAATGAGAACTGCAAAACCACATCTAGGAATGACTCTGGGTCCTACTCAGTTTATCTTCTGTATGTATGTAATGGGGAGGCCAGACACTCATTCTGAAACTTGGGTATTGATGTGGCATTCTGAAACTTCTCCTTTCTAGAGTCTCCTGTGTGAGAGCTTGTTTGGTGGCCCTGACAGGGGATCACAGCTGTGGGGATACCCTCTGCCAGAGAACAGTCCTCTTCCGCCATGTATGCAGCATTGGGAGGGGGGCCGGAGTGGTCAGGAAGGGACACCTGTGCAGCCGGCCAGATCAGCTGACACAGACCTGATGATAATGGAGTGACACGTGTCCCAGCCAGATGGCCCTCCCTCTGTTTGCTTTTGAGACAAGAGCTCATGAAGCCTAGATTGACATTGAACTTGCTAGAGAGAGTCTCTGTCTCTGTCTCTCTCTTGTGTGTATGTGCGTGTGTGTGTGTGTGTGTGTGTGTGTGTGTGTGTGTATATGTGTGTATGTGTGTCCCATGGACCCATTGGCCTGTGTGTGGAGCAGAGAAGAACATGGGTTATCTTGTTCTGCTACAGCTGTTGGAGGCAGGGTCTCCCACTGAACCTGAAGCTTATCTGGGAGCCCACAAACCCCAGAAGTCCTCCCGTCTCTATGTTCCATAGTGCTGGGGTTACAGGGTGTGCATGATCACACTTGGCTTTTTATGTGGGTACTGTGGATTTGAACTCAGGTCTTAATGTGTATGCAGCAACACTCTTACCCATAGAAGACTCCCCCAGCCCCATATCTTACTACTGACATCATGATATCAACTATTAGACACGATAGCATAGTTTCTATACCATTTTTGTACTTATATTACTATTCTCCCCCCCCCACCCCACCCCACTCACTCTGGCCCTGCTCTGGCCTTATTAATTTATTTTATGTATATGAGTAACCATTACTCTCTTCACACACCAGAAGAAGGTTATAAACCACCATGTGGTTGCTGGGAATTGAACTCAGGACTCAGGAAGAGCAGTCAGTTCTCTTAACCACTGAGCCGTCTCTCCAGCCCCTAGACAAGTGTTTTATCAACTGAGATTCATCCCTAGTATCACATCATGTTTTCTTTTCTTTCTTTCTTTTTTCTTTTCCTCTTTTTTTCTTTCTCTGTTTCTTTTTATTTTCTTAAGGCATAGTCTTACAGTCCAGGCTGGCCTTATAACTGAAAGCAATCCTCCTGCCTTAGTCTATCCAGTGGTGGGCTTATAGGTGTGAGCTACCATGTTACCTTTTGCTTCCCATTTAACAACATGCAGAGATAATTTTGTATTCATACCACTCACTGCACATTTTAAGAAGCCACTAGAAAGCCTACAGACTGGGGGAATGGCCAATCGATGAAATGCTTGCTACTCAAGGATGAAGACCTGAGTCAGCTCCCCAGCACCAACATAAAACGTCGGACCTACAGGCACGGGCCTGTAGTCCTAGTGCTGAGGGTGTGGAAAGGTGTGAGTCTTTGGAGCTTGCTGGACAGCTGGTATACCCAGATCAGTGAATTCCAAGTCCAGTGGTATACCCAGATCAGTGAATTCCAAGTCCAGTCCGGCTATGGGGAAGGACAACTGACTTTGACCTCTGGCTTCCCACTAAACAGGGAGTGGGGTGGGTCATACTTCCCAGTTGATAGATGATAAGAGTAGGTCTTGTATTCTGCGGTGATCATATCATACAGGGAACAAAATATAAAACATTGTTTGGACTTTTATGAGAATACAAACAAGTGAAAGTATTTGTAGAGAAATGAGAGAGAGACAGATAATAGAACTTAAAGCCAAAGCCCAGCACCCCAAAAGCTGGGGCAGGGTGACCATACATTCTAGGCCAGTCCAGACTACACAGTGAGACCCTGTCTCAAAATAAATAAGTAGTTAAGTGAAAAATAAAATTTGAAGGTTTGGAGCTGGAGAGATGGCTCAGTGGTTAAGAACACTGACTGCTCTTCCGAAGGTCCTGAGTTCAAATCCCAGCAACCACATGGTGGCTCACAACCATCTGTAATGAGATGACACGCCTCTTCTGGTGTGTCTGAAGACAGCTACAGTGTACTCACATATAATAAATAAAAATAAATAAATCTTTAAAAAAATGAAGGTTCATAATGGTTAACTTGTTCTTTTCAAATATCTCTAAGGGGGCAGCACTCTCACCCTGTGTTGCTCTGGAAAGCAAAATCCACATGAAGGGCAGAAACCAGGAGCAATCACGTTCTAGCTCAACCTACCATGCTAATTAGGTGTTTGCTTTCCTTCTCGGTGACCTTTGGATAAGCAAGGGTCATTTTAGTGCTGTCAGTGAGAAACAACCCTCATGGCTTTGGATATTTGAATCTCTAGTTCCTAGTTAATGGGCTTGTTTGGGGAGGTTAAGGTGGCACACCCATGCTGGAAGAAGTATGCCACTGGGGCGGGGCTTTGAGAGCAAGTAGGTGCTTGTCCTACCTTCGTTTGCTCTCTCTGACTCATGCTTGCGTTAGAGATGTGATCTCTCAGATTCCTGCCCTTGTAGCCTGTTAAGCTTTTCCTTTGTGATGGACTCCTCTCCCTCTACAACTGTATGCACCAATAAACCCTTCCTACTACACATTGCCTTGGTCATGGTGTTTTATCCCAGCAACAGGAAAATAACCAATACAGTCGCCAAGGTTACACTAGAGATCACTTGACTGGAAGACTGGAACCTGTCATGCCACTTTGGACACCAGACTTCCCTGTTTCTTGTTGACCTTCATTACATATGGAAGCTCAGGAAGGAATGAGACCATGTCTTGCACTTCTACAATACATTTCAAGACTTTCTGGATATGTCCACCCTGTGGCCCAGTATGGTTATGAGTTCAGACAGACTTTTGGGGATGACAAAATCATGCTACAAGGTTAAAAGGGCAACACCAAGGCAGGCTAGCTAATGCCATTTGATGCTTTTATTGGAACCCTGTTACAGGTCTATACTAACTGCCAAGTTCTGTCTGATACCATTCATAGTTCTGATGAACATTTCTCAGAATAAACAGTACAAACTATCCCATGACATCAAGGACATAATTTGAAGATATGTCTTACTTGTAGAACCATAAGTGTCATGTTTCTGCTCTTTGGAAATTGACACTCTGAGAGTATGCTCCTAAAATAGACCAAGCTCAGCTTGCCCGACAATTCTCTAGAAGAAAACATGTTGTCAACTTTAGACATTTGTTCTAGGATGAAGATATAAGAATCATATTCCACATATAGTCCATCTGTGGTTGGATAGAGTACCCTATAAAGTGGTACCCATGCTCTGAGGGAGGGAAAAGGAAGGGGAAGGCTGAGGGTAGCAGGATAAGACCAGCAAATGCGTGCATGGAGCAGAGAAGAGAGAAGCTGGAGGGCAAACCTCAGCAGATGGGGAGAACAGGGACCGGTGGGGACACAACTGACACAAAGAGTGGCTGAGAAGAGGCCTGTTCCAGGACTCTACAGGAGATATAATGAGAGAGACACTCTCAGATCTCGATCCATTTGTGATGGGAAATAGAAAAGCCTATAGATCTGAGTGATGGTAGTACTACTTTGTCTTTGAATGCTACTTTTTTTTTTATTTTTCAAAACCATTTTTCTTCTTTTTTGCCATCTCAGAGACCCTGTCTCAAAACAAACAAACAAACAAACCAAGATAGGTGGCTTCTGAGGAACAGTGTCTGAGATTGATCCCTGACTTCCATGTGCATACAATTTCATGTACACACACACACACACACACACACACACACACACACACACACACAGGTAGAGTTACTATAGATAGATGAACAGGATTCAGGGTTATTATAAGAAGAAAGAGGTAGGGTTAGTTAGTTTTGGTAGAATCTCTCTAGGGAGCAGTTTTCAGGCTGTACACATTCAGGGACAGGAATCTACTGTGGACATTTCCCCCACACACTGACAACATTCCCACTCAGACCAGAGGGAGCCTTTGACATCCATCTGAGCCTCATCTGAGGAAGGCTCTGCTACTCTCCTGGGTCTGAGGATTTGAGGTTCTTGACATGGCTGTACTCATGTCAAACATATACTTTCCGTCAAGTTGTTACTAGCTTGCAGGGAGTGCTGAGTTCGAGCCTCAACACTGAACAGTACCAGGCAGGGTGACACATGCCTGGAATCCCAGCACTTGGAGGGTAGCAGAAGGATCAGAAGTTCAAAGCACCTTTGAGCTATGTACCGGCTGGTTCTGTGTCAACTTGACCCAGGCTGGGGTTATCACAGAGAAAGGAGCTTCAGTTGGGGAAGTGCCTCCATGAGATCCAGCTGTGGGGCATTTTCTCAGTGATCAAGGGGAGAGGGCACCATTGTGGGTTGTACCATCTCTAGGCTGGTAGTCTTGGGTTCTATAAGAAAGCAAGCTGAGCAAGCCAGGGGAAGCAAGCCAGTAAGAAACATCCCTCCATGGCCTCTGCATCAGCTCCTGCTTCCTGACCTGCTTGAGTTCCAGTCCTGACTTCCTTTGGTGATAAATAGCAATTTGGAACTGTAAGTTGAATAAACCCTTTCCTGCCCAACTTGCTTCTTGGTCATGATGTTTGTGCAGGAATAGAAACCCTGACTAAGACAGGCTACATGGCAACTTTAAGATTAACCTGGGTTACGTGAGATCCTGTCTCCAAAAATAAAATAAAATAGTAAAATTCTATTGAAGTGGTAGAGAACCTTGGAACCTATAGAGAACCTCTATAGCACACCTTCCTGATTCTATCCAAACTGACTTTCAGATAGTTATGAAGGATACTATCTGAAAAATACAATTTATGCTGAGTGGATGAGTGGAACAGGTCAGTGGTGAAGCACTTGTTAGCATCCTAGACTTTATTTAATCTATAGCATCAGAATAATGATGATTACGACGATGATAATAATAATAATAATAATAATAATAATAATAATAATAATAATAATAATAATAATACTATCCGGGCTAGAGAGATCATCCACTCAGTAATGACCCTGCCACACAAGCCTTAGGACCTGACTTCATTCCCAGTGGCCACATAGAAAGCCAGCTACAGCAGTATGCATCTATAATTCTAGCACCGGGAAGCTGGAGATAGCTGGATCCAAGGAGCTTGCTGGCCAGTCAGACTAAGTGATTTAGTAAAATTCGGTTTCAATGAGTCCCTGTTCAAACAGTTAAATATAGAACAATAAAAAACAGTGGCGTCAGCCGGGCGGTGGTGGCGCACGCCTTTAATCCCAGCACTTGGGAGGCAGAGGCAGGCGGATTTCTGAGTTCGAGGCCAGCCTGGTCTGCAAAGTGAGTTCCAGGACAGCCAAGACTACACAGAGAAACCCTGTCTCGAAAAACAAAAAAAAAACAAAAAAAAAAAAAATTAAAAACAGTGGCGTCAACCTCTGGCCCAGGTGCATGTACACACACACACACACACACACACACACACACACACACCACAGATGATAACAACCGAAGGAATATAGTAGGACCTACTGATACCAGCATTACGGCAAAACCTGGATCTAGGAAGTCCCAAGGCACAAGGTTCCAGTATCTAGAAATGTAGCTAGAAGGATGGTGAGGACCAGACAAGTGCCTCACGAAATGCAGTCACATTGGGAAGGACGGAGGTCTAATGGCCTCAATTCTGATTTCCAAACGCTTACAGCAACCTCAGTGTTATGCAGTAAGGAGAAATAAAGACGACCAGGGGGGGTTCTTAATGGCGGCAGGCCAGATCCTGCCGGTCTGGCTAATCATCACTTTGGGTCCGTATTTATATCAGTCCTGTGAACTGTGTCTAGGATTATCTCCGGGTTTAGGGAGTCGTTTTTTTTTTATCCTTTCTTAAGGTGATTGTCAGTAGGGGCTGTTGTGTCTGGTAACTAAGGTTACTGCAGGAAAGAAAGGCTTGGGAGAGCGCAGGAGGAGAGATGGAACAAGACGGAACCAGAAACAAACAGTGAGGGCAAACTATATTTGCGTTTCTATGGCACAATCGTGAATTTTCAATGAACTCACGTGCAGGGAACATTTTGAACAGTGCTTCTCCTTTGGTAAATGTGTGTCAAGTAGTAAACACTCTCATCATTCTTCTCTCTCTCCCTCTCTCCCTTTCTCTCCCTCCCTCCCTCTCTCCTTTCCTCTCTCTGTCTTTTGTCTCTTGTCTCTGTCTGTCTGTCTGTCCTGTCTGTTTCTCTCTCTCTCTCTCTCTCTCTCTCTCTCTCTCTCTCTGTCTCTCTCTCTCTCTCTCTCTCTCTCTCTCTCTCTCTCTCTCTCTCCAGGGTTTCTCTGTGTCCTGGAACTCATTCTGTAGACCAGGCTGGCCTCGAACCCACAGAGATTCTCCTGTTTCTGCCTCCCTAGTGCTGGGATTAAGGCGTATGCTACTACAACTGGCTGTGTCCTTTCTTGAGTGGCTTCTTATAGGTCTAGGAAATCAATGAAAGCTTCCCTAATATAACATATTTTTGAAAGAATGAGGGGAGATTTTTATTTCTATTCTTAGACATTTTGTTTCATTTGAATTAAGACAGGATCTTACTTGACAAGCTGGCCTGGAATTTACAGTAATCCTCCTGCCTTAGCCTGAGGGTTAGGATTATAGATGTGAGTCATCGTTTATAGCATTATCCTTAGACCTTTGTAGGATGACCACTTCTTGTTTTCAGATTTTTAAATCAATAGAAAAGGTTGATATATATGTGATTAGATGTGTTATTACCTTTTCTATTTACTTATTTATTTGAGACAGGCTGGCCTCAAACTATCTCTGTAGCAGAAGGCGACCTTGAACTTCTGATCCTTCTATGGCAGCTTCCCAGTAGTAAGATTACAAACCCAAACCACCACACCTAATTTTATTTTGTGCTGGGTATCAAACCTATATTTTACATTCAGTTTCTTGCAGTTCTAAGGATTGATCCCAGGGCCTTGTGTACCTTGGGCAAACATCCCGCCCATCACTGCTTGGCACTGCCTGTGCTGATATCATCTCTCTGAAATTAGGAAGTGTAGGCCTGGTGTAGTGGCTCATACTACTCTCAGAGGCAGAGGCAGGTAGATCTCTGCAATTCAAGGCCAGCCTGGTCTATCTTGAAGGTTCTAGGACATCCAAGGCTACCTACAGAAATCTTGTCTCGAACAAACAAACAAACAAATAAATAAATAAATGGAATTAGACAGCTTAGATCTCAGGTTATAGACCAGTTAGTTTAGCATTATACAAGCAAAACAAAACAAACAAGGAAAGAAACAAAAGAACTCCTCAATAACATAAACACATGGATTAAGGCACTTACACAAACAAAGAATGAGGCCTGGATCAGCGTCTCTTCCAGTTGTCTGAAAAACTCATTGATTGAACATGCAAACTGCAATCTCCAAGGAAAGATTAAAGTATGATTATAGATATTATTGCTTTTGTAATCTTTGTTGTGTTCGTAAACAAGGCTTTATATGCAAGGTCAGGTAAAGGCCAAAGGGAGCTGAGTCACCACCTTCACAGGCTGACTATGACCACATCTGAAACAGGATTTATACACAGGGCAAGTCCAAGGGCTGAAATGGGTAAACAAACCATGGAATTCCAACTAAACGGCCCTGTTTGGCTTGAACTATCCAAACAACCATGGCTTCATGATTTGCTTTCTGCTTTTATTTGGTCTGTTCTATTTTGAAAACTGAAGATCGTTGGTTAAAAGGCTACAGATAGATGGCTCATCAGTTATGTGCAAGTACTGCTCTTCCAGAGGACCTGAGTTTGGTTCCCAGCCTCTGTGATGGGTGACTCACAACCTTTTTTTTCCCCATGTTCTTCTCATCCTCTCTCCCCCTGCTCCCCCCCCTTCCCCAGTTTCCTGACTTGCATTCCCCTATTCTGGGGAATCCAGCCTTCACAAGACCAATGGCTTCTCCTCTCATTGATGTCTAAAATGGTCATTTTCTGCTACATAGGTAGCTGGAGCCATGGGACCCTCCATGTGTATTCTTTGATTCCTGGTTTAGACCCTGGGAGCTCTGGGGGTACTGGTTGGTACATATTATTGTTCCTCCTGCAGAGCTGCAAACCTCTTCAGCTCCTTGGGTCCTGTCTCTAGTTGCTCCATTGGGGACCCTATGTTCATTCTATTGGTTGGCTGTGAGCTATGGGTGTTTTGATCCACTTTCCAATAAGGATCAAAGTATCCATACTTTGGTCTTCCTTCAACTTGAGCTTCATTTGATCTGTGAGTTGTATCTTGGGCATTACAAGTTTTGGGGTAATATCCACTTATCAGCGAGTGCATACTATGTGTGTTCTTTTGTGATTGGGTTACCTCACTCAGGATGATAGTTTCTAGCTCCATCCATTTGCCCAAGAATTTCATGAATTCATTGTTTTTAATAGCTGAGTAATACTCCATTGTGTAAATGTACCACATTTTCTGTATCCATTCCTCTGTTGAGGGACATCTGTGTCTTTCCAGCTTCTGGCTATTATAAATAAGGTTGCTATGAACATAGTGGAGCAGGTGGCCTTGTTACATGTTGGAGCATCTTCTGGATATATGCCAAGGAGTGATATAGCTGGGTCCTCAGGTAGTACTATGTCCAATTTTCTAAGGAACTCTGATTTCCAGAGTGGTTGTACAAGCTTACAATCCCACTAGCAATGGAGGAGTGTTCCTCTTTCTCCACATCCTCTCCAGCATTTGCTGTCCCCTGAGTTTTTAATCCTGGCCATTCTGACTGGAGTGAGGTGGAATCTCAAGGTTGTTTTGATTTGCATTTCCCTGATGATTAAGGATGTTGAACATTTCTTTAGGTATTTCTCAGCCATCCGGTATTCCTCAGTTGAGAATTCTTTGTTTAGCTCTGTACCCCATTTTCAATAGGGTTATTTGGCACTCTGGAGTCTAATTTCTTGAGTTTTTTGTATATATTGAATATTAGCCCTCTATCAGATGTAGGATTGGTAAAGATCTTTTCCCAATCTGTTGGTTGGCATTTTGTCCTATTGACAGTGTCTTTTGCCTTACAGAAATTTTATGAGGTCCCATTTGTCAATTCTTGATCTTAGAGCATAAGCTATTGGTGTCCTAGTCAGGAAATTTCCCCCTGTGCCCATGTGCTCCAGGTTCTTCCCCACTTTCTCTTTTATTTGATCCAGTGTATCTGGTTTTATGTGGAGGTCCTCGATCCACTTGGACTTGAGCTTTGTACAGGGAGATAAGAATGGATCAATTTACATCCTTCTACATGTTGACTGCCAGTTGACCCAGCACCATTTGTGGAAAATGCTGTCTTTTTTCCACTGGAAGGTTTTAGCTTCTTTGTCAAAGATCAAGTGACCATAGGTGTGTGGGTTCATGGCCTTCTGGTTCTGGGTCTTCAGTTCTATTCCGTTGATCTTCCTGCCTGTCTCTGTACCAATACCATACAGTTTTTATCACTATTGCTCTGTAGTAGAGCTTGAGGTCAGAGATGGTGATTCTGCCAGAAGTTCTTTTATTGTTGAGAATATATTTGCTATCCTGGGTTTTTTGTTATTCCAGATAAATTTGGAAATTTCTCTTTCTAACTCTATGAAGAATTGAGTTGAAATTTTGATGGGGATTGCATTGAATCTGTAGATTGGTTTAGGCAAGATGGCCATTCTTACTATATTAATCCTGCCAATCCATGAGCATGGGAGATCTTTCTGTCTTCTGAGATCTTCAATTTCTTTCTTCAGAGACTTGAAGTTCTTGTCATACAGATCTTTCACTTGTTTGGTTAGGGTCACACCAAGGTATTTTATTTTACTTGTGGCTATTGTGAAGGGTGTCACACACCATTAATTTTAACCATTAATAATTTTTAATAAAGATATCTGGAAGAAGAAAAATTAACAGATGTGCCAAGTGATTCCTCCTACAGTATCTTGTGGATTCTGCCTGCTTTAGTCAGCATTTGTCATTCTAAGTCTTGGGAAAGAGGCAAATTTGCTTTTGTTTCTTTGCCAGGAATTATTTGGTTCTGAAAGTCTTTGTGAGAGGGTATGGGAAGAAACCAGTCAAAGCTGGTTTAGTTAGTGTTGCGGGCCTTGAATTCCAGCACTAGGAAGGCAGAGGTAGGTAGATCTCTGTGAGTTTAAGGCCAGCCAGGATTACTCAGTGAGAAGCTGTCTCAAAACAACAAGAATAGCTATATAAAGTAGGCATGGTGACTCACTTCAGTAATTCTGCATTTAGAGGCAGAGGCAAGATCAGGACTTTAAGGCCAGCCTGAGCTATCTACACGACAGCCTGTCCGAAGCCTCTACAAGGCTAGAAGACTATGTCCGGTGGAGCTGAAGTTATAGGCAATTGTGAACAGCCTGATATAGGAGCTAGGAATTGAACTCAGGTCCTCTGCAAGCTCTTTTAACAAGTGGGCCTTCTCTCCAACCCCTATTAAATATAAATCATCATCTCAGGCTTCCATAAAATGTTAAAGATTGATATGAAAGACAATTCACAGCCTCAAGCACTTCAGTGAAACTGAACAGATGGTGGTACCTCATTTACTACATCTCTAAATGTTCATATAGTCACATGTCTGACACTGCTTTGTGTGGAATATCGTATTTCTCTCTGGGGGCTGGAGAGAACTCAGTGATTAAAGCACCCATTGCGCTCTCTCTCTCTCTCTCTCTCTCTCTCTCTCTCTCTCTCTCTCTCTCTCCCTCCCTCCCTCCTCCTCCTCTTCTTTTCTTTCTTTCTTTCTTTCTTCCTTCCTTCCTTCCTTCCTTCCTTCCTTCCTTCCTTCCTTCCTTCCTTTCTTTCTTTCTTTCTTTCTTTCTTTCTTTCTTTCTTTCTTTCTTTCTTTCCTTCCTTCTCTCCTTCCTTCTCTCTTCGAGACAGGGTTTCTCTGTATAGTTTTTGCTATCCTGGAACCTACTCTGTGTACCAGGCTGGCTTCAAACTCAGTGATTCGCCTGCTTCTACCTTCTGAATGCTGGGATTGAAAGTATGCAGTACCACACTGCCTGACCACTCATAGAGGACCCAGGTTTGGTTCCCAGTGACCATATGGTATTTTACCACATCTGTAACTCCAGTTCACAGGATCCAATACCTTTTTCTAACCTCCGCAGGCACCAAGCACAAACATAGTGCACATACACATACACAGCAAGACACTCACAAGCATAAAATTAAATAATTTTTAAAAATGAAAAAATATTTTTCTCCAATAGTTTTTTATGGGTGTAAGTAGTGGGTACAGTACTTAATTTGTTGTATGTAGTAAAAAAAAAAAAACTTAAGCTTATCCCCATCTAGCTTACAGATAAATGAGACTCAGACTATGGTTATTTTACTTGGCTTTGACAATTACCGGGGAGTAACCATAATCTACTCTTCTAACTGCAGGCCTGGCCACCTCCCCAGCTCTGTACCCCAGACACCTGCTGTTTCTCCATGTGCTCATGGCCCCTCTTCCCAAATGGTGGCTTCTCCCCCTTTGTTGTTCTTCCTTTTCCCCATTCTGGTCTCTTCTCCTCCAACCAGGTCACTCCAAACCTACCTACCTCTATTCCCTCCAGTAGTTGGCTGTAGCCAATGTTATTTTACCAATAGTTTTAAATCAAGGAAGAAGGTTTACACAATTAAGCTTGTAAACATGAGAAGTTACTCCTAGGTCAAGATCTTTGGGTATAGAATTTAGCATTACAGTACACAGCAACAGACCATACCTCAACATTTGTAACTTTGACGTTAGCTAAAATTTGTTTTTTGCTGTTGTTTTGTTTTTTAAGCTAAGGTCTCAAGTAGCCAAGTCTGTCCTCAAAGTCTTTGTAGTTTATAGTAGTGAAATATTCTGAGAATATCTCTTATATTTTAAGAGGCTGGAACTTTTGCTGAACCTCGTAGCCAGTGTTAATAATCCACCTTGAGGGGCTGGAGAGACAGCTCAGCAATTAAGAGCACTGGCTGCTTTTATAAAGGGCCCAGGTTCAATTCCCAGCTCCCACATGGCAGCTTACGACTGTTGTGATCATAAAGAGAGAAAGAGGTTTAGAGAATATGGTATTCGGCGGTGTGGGGGAAGGTGGCGCCCCAGCGGGCCCATGCCGAGGCATCCCTTCCCCCGAGGGACCAGACACACCCCTATAGAATAGAGTTTATTCAGGGCAGAGGATGGGAGTTACAGGGGTAGTGGAGGCAGAGAAAGGGAGAGAGTAGAGATGAAGAGGCCAGCCATGACCACGTGGATGGGGGAGGGGAGGAGAGCCCAAGAGGGGCAAGAGAGGGGAAGAGGAGTAAGAGAGTTAAGAGGGGAAGAGGTAAGAAGTAAGAGAGAGAGGAGGGGCTGAGCAGCCCTTTTTATAGTAGGCCAGGCCTACCTGGCTGTTGCCAGGTAATGGTGGGGAGGGGCATACCTGACTGTTGCCAGGTAACTGTGGGGAGGGGCATACCTGGCTGTTGCCAGGTAATTATGGGGTGGAGCTTAGACAGAATCCTAACAACAACTGTCTGTCATTTCTGTTCCAGGTGATCCAACATCCTCACACAGACATTCATGCAGGCAAAACACCAATGTATATAAAAATACAAAGGAATAGTACACATTGAAGTCACTTGAGACAAAAGTCTGCTAGCCTACTGTGCACTCAAACTGTTTAATTTGCCTTTAAAAGAACACTATAGCAAGCAACATTACTTGCCTTGGATTTCTTTTTTTTATTTTATTTTATTTTTTTTTTTTTGGTTTTTCGAGACAGGGTTTCTCTGTGTAGCCCTGGCTATCCTGGAACTCACTCTGTAGACCAGGCTGGCCTCGAACTCAGAAATCCACCTGCCTCTGCCTCCCAAGTGCTGGGATTAAAGGCGTGCGCCACCACCGCCCGGCTAGCCTTGGATTTCTTATGTAATCAGCCTTTACAACCTGGCCTAATTATAGCTAATGCATAGATTTAATATAAGATTAAGTAGTCTCCCATGCCTGACCCAGATAATGCATGCTATTTGCTGAAAGCAGATATAGAATCGAAAGCAACCTAATATCTACCTTAAAGGTGGGAAGCACCTACTTATGGATATTGGTTGCTAAACAATGATGTTTATTATCTGGGTGAGTTGGGATTGGTTGGAAACAGGACTTAATTTCTTGTAAACCTCTGTCGTTAAAGATTTCTGGAAAGTATTCCATTCCTTCTTCTATGTGATACTTCGATGTTGTTCAATGAAGGCAGAGAAAACTCTCTGTTAGGGACAGGCACTGAGAGATAGACACATAGGGACCGATACAGATACAGGCACAAATTCATATCATGCAAGAGACTGTTGTATGTATTTTTATTGCTACCGCTGTCCTCTGGGAGTGGCCCGGCTCTGGCCCCTCCCGGCTCCTCCTGGTGTTGTCCCTTTTGCTCTACCCACCTTCGCTCCGGGAAGTGGGCTGCACCAGTCCTCTCCCAGCTTCCCCGAATCCTGATGATTAAAGATACACACACACACACACACACACACAGTTTGCTACTTTACAACTTGCCTTCTAGGCACAATTGTGGGCCGTTACTATCTCCCCACAAACGGTCATGGAAAAGCATTCCCTTGCCAATCTCCAGCTCTCCACCTGCCCAAAACTTCAGTGGCTAGTCCCACCTAGTCCCTGCCACACATCCTTGGCCATCTGCCTGTAGCAGAGGCAACAGGCCCCAGCTCCCCCTGCGACCTCACGTGGTTGCTGCTTTTTTTTCTTCCTCCAAAGCATGGCAGAAAGCCCCCGCCCTTCCCTGCATCTACCGTGTCCCCCTGGTAACTGAAGTCCCGTCTGTACATTTTGCCTAGCAATTGGCCCCCAGCCTTCTTTACTGACAAATCCAGAACCAGTTGGGGAACAGGACTTTAACATCGGAACAGCCCCCTTCAACAGACAGTGGACAGAAGACACAAGGATCATAGAGTAGAGAATTCAAGTCTGAACTCACTCTTCTTAAGTGGCTCTAAGGGGAAGCACTTTTATTTCTTTTCTTAATTCAACACTGATTCATTATAGGTAACCCTGAGTTAATCACTAATCCTTGAAGAAGCTGAAGATGACTTTTTTTTTTTTTGACCAAGCCAGTTCAACAGGGTCTCAACTGAGGGAGTAAGGATTGAAAAGACAATTAGACAGCATTACAGTTTGACTCCAGCCAGTACTGAGGCTGAAACAGCTATATTTTCCTCCAGTCTGCTTTATATCCTTCTAAGTACACCCCAAAACGCAGTCAGTTCTTGGATCAAACACAAAGTAATCAAGCAAAGTAGTAAGCAAAGAGATCACATAAGATTATAATCAAATCTTTGCTCCTCCCTGTTTCAGAGACAGCCATATCTTCTTGTGCAGTGCCAGTCTCGTCCTGTAGACAAAATGGTGAAGGTCAGTTAACATCAAATGGGGTGATGCTGGTGCTGAGTATGTCGTGGAGTCTACCACCATGGAAAAGGCCGGGGCCCACTTGAAGGGTGGGGCTAAAAGTGTCATCATCTCTACCCCTTCTGCTGATGCCCCATGTTTGTGATGGGTGTGAACCACAAGAAATATGACAACTCACTCAAGATGGTCAGCAATGCATCCTGCACCACCAACTGCTTAGCTCCCCTGGCCATGGTCATCCATGTCAAATTTGGCATCGTGGAAGGGCTCATGACCATGGTCCATGCCATCACTGCCACTCAGAAGACTGTGGATGGCCCCTCTGGGTGGCCGTGGGGCTGCCCAGAACATCATCCCTGCATCCACTGGTGCTGCCAAGGCTGTGGGCAAGGTCATCCCAGAGCTGAATAGGAAGCTCACTGACATGGCCTTCCATGTTCCTACCCAAATGTATCCACTGTAAATCTGACATGCTGCCTGGGGAAACCTGCCAAGTATGATGACATCAAGAAGGTGGTGAAGCAGGCATCTGAGGGCCCACTGAAGGGCATCCTGGGCTACACTGAGGACCAGGTTGTCTCCTGTGACTTCAACAGTTTGATGTTGGGGCTGGCATTGCTCTCAATGACAACTTTGTAAAGCTCATTTCCTGGTATGACAATGAATACGGCTACAGCAACAGGGTGGTGGACCTCATAGCCTACATGACTTCCAAGGAGTAAGAAGCCCTGGACCACCCACCCCAGCAAGAGAGCAAGAGAGAGGCCCTCGGTTGCTGAGGAGTCCCTGTCCTAACTCATCCCCAACACTGAGCATCTCCCTCATCATTTCCATCCCAGACCCTCATAATAACAGGAACCCTCCCTACTTTCTTGAATACCATCAATAAAGTTTGCTGCACCCCCCCAAGATTATAATCAAGTAAAGTAGTAAGCGAAGAGATCACACAAGATAGTAATTAAGCAAATCAGTAAACAAAGTTCACCACAGCCCAGCCAACGTTGAACTCCTGATCTACATCTTAAACATTAGAATTACAGGTGTATGTCACCACAAGTAATAGCCTTGGCTGTCTTGGAACTCACTCTGTAGACCAGGATGGCTTTGAACTCATAGAGATTTGCCTGCCTCTGCCTCCCACGTGCTGGGATTAAAGAAGTGCACCACAGGGCCTGGCTAGATAGCTGAAAATATTTGAAAATAATCTGAAAGTGAGTTTCCCCTTTTTTCTACCTGAACCTGTAAATCTTTAGTCATTGTACTAATCTCTCTTCTGTTTTTTTTTTCATTTTTCTTTCTTTGTTTTTTTTGTCTTTGTTAGCCAGCATAGGAGAAGGATTTACACAGGGAATAGGATTTACACAGGAAGTAGGCATGAGTCTTGATGAGTAAGCCTGGTTCAGAACCATGGAGAGCAACAAAACCATTCCCAACCTGAGAGGTACAATCTGGGCAGGGGGTGGTTGACTTTGTTCTAAGATTTGTTTGTTTTTTAATTGAATTTTTGAGGGAGGGAGGAAGGGAAGGAGGGAGGGAGGGAGGGAAGGAGAAAGGGAGGGAGGGAGGGAAGGAGAGAAAGAAAGAGCGAGAGCGAGCGAGCGAGAGAGAGAGAGAGAGAGAGAGAGAGAGAGAGAGAGACATCTGTATCTTTTCCTGTCCTCATAGAGCAGATGAAGGTGTTTGATTCCCTGGAGTTGGAATTATAGGTGGTTGTAAGCTACCAAATGTGGGTTCTTGGAACTGAACTGTCACCCCCTGAAAGAGCAGAAAGTATTCTTAACTATTGAACCATCCCTGGTCTTCCTTTAAATGATTTGGAACAGTGCTTGATGTATTTGAAGTTTCTGGAAAGATCTGTCTGTGCCTTACTGGATTTTGGTTGAAGTGGATATGCCTTTCCTTACTCAGCCATCTCAGTGGCCTAAATAGTTTTACAGATTTTAAATTATTTTATTAATTGTACCTGTTTCTGTCTGAGTTATGCCATGTGTGTGCAAATGCCTGCCTGTTAGAACACAGTCCAAAAATGGAGTCGTTTGAGGAGAATTCCGAATGCTCGTGAGAAAATTCCAAGAAAACAGGAGTCTTGTGATCTCAGTTTCCTCAAAACACAAAGTTGTTCCGGGATGTTTCTGTGCTCCTCCAAGGCATAGCAGACAGGAGTGGGTTTAGTTCAGAGTATTCATTACAACTGACTATTGTTATTCATTTATATGCCTCTATGGAAAAACATGTTTTTGCAGTGTACAGCTTGTCCTTGTGATTGTATACAGAACTTTATTCATATGACTTTTCTTAACTCTCAGGGTATAAACTGCCTGATTCTCTGAATAAAATTGATATCATGACTTGAATAAGTAGGGCCCCCATAGACTTCTGTTTAAATGCTTGGCCCTTGGGGAGTGGCATCATTAGGAGGTGTGGCCTTGTTGGAGGAGGTATGTCACTGTGGGGGTGGGCTTTGAGATCTTCCATGCTCAAGCTATGCTTAGTATGGCACACAGTCAATTCTGCTGCCTTCAGATCAAGATGTAGAACTTTCTCCTTCCTTCCAGCACCCTATCTCCCTGGATGCTGCCATGCTGCCCACCATGATAGTAATGAACCAAACCTTTTAATTGTAAGCCAGCACCAATGAAATGTTTTTTCTTTATAATAGGTGTCTTGGTCATGATATCTCTTCATAGCAATAAAACCTTAACTAAGACGGTTGGCTATTACATGAGAGTGGTGTCTGTCTCATATATCGCCTCTACTCTCCTGGTCCCACTACCTCTAGGTCAGTAAACACCTGCATAGGCCAGAAGAGGGCTTGAGATCCCTTAAAGCTGCTGCCTGAACCACCAGACATAGGTTCTGGGAATCCAACGCAGTCTTTGGAAGAGCAGCAAACACTCTTAACTTAGCTGCTGAGCCCTATCTTAAGCCCCACAAATACAATTTTTTAAAAAAGTTCTACTTATTTTCCTTGTTATGGGTATTTTGCCTGCATGCAGTCTGTGCCCCACCTGTGTATAGTGCTCATGAAGGCTAGAAGATGGCCTTGGATCTTCTGGAACTGGAGTCGCAGATGGTGTGAGTCGTCATGTGGGTGCTAGGAACTGAACCTGGGTTCTCTGGACAAACAGACAGTGCTCTTAACAGCTGAGCTATCTCTGTATGGGGCACATGGGCTGTGATACAAGAGGAACTGGTGAGGGTGGACGGTGCCACAAGAACTGGTAGAACTGGCAAGGTGGAGCATATTCAAGCCCCGGCAATCTCAACACTCGAGACTGGTGGGAGTGGAATTAGCTATTTCCATGCTCGCTTTGAAGCATGTAACCAGGAGACTCCCAACCAGGGGGTCACAAGTAGTCAGTCAACTATCCAGTGCCTGGAAGGCTTCCTCATGCTAAAGAGGCATCTCAGTACCTTAGCTTTCAGTCAATGACTTTTTCCCACTGTAAGGGTCCATGATTCGCCAAAGAATGATAGCCCAGACTCAAATAGTATGTAAACACAAAGAGTGTTTTATTCTGCAGAAGTTCAGCGTGCTGTGGTCTCCCATTACCAGAATAGAGAGATAACCAAGTGATCTTGCAGGCTTGATTTAAAGCACGTTAGGGAATTTGGGGGTAGGTGACCTCTGTTAATCTGTTGGGTTCATCTCTATGAACATTCCATTATTGAGGAGTGGGGGCTGGAAACTTGCTGAGGAGGTCTGGAAACTGCTGCTGACCCGTTGTCTTTGCCTCAGGCCAGGTGGCAGGCAGCTTCTGAGGCCTGAACTTGCCCGGAATTGCCCAGTTCTTGGAAACAGAGATTTAGGCCTAGTTTCCTTAAGTGCCAATTTGAAGTCTGTCATGGAATCAGCCTGGACTTCTCACCCCAAAACTATATAACCCTTGGTTCACCCCAAATAAAGTATATGCGTTCCATGAACAAGTTAAACTGGTCTCAGAGAGTTGCTTCATTAAAGATCATCAGAGAAGGCCTTCGCCTAAAAGAACTATAACACGAAGATTCTTGGAGAAGGCCTTTTCTCTCCCGGAACTACAGCATTCATCCTGGACTCCACTTCCCACTTCCACTTCCCACTTACTGCTGGCAACCAGCAGTGTCTAAGGCCTCAGAGGTAAGAAGGTTTCCTACCCTACCCGTTTCGGACTTTGCCCTTTCCTCTCCGAGCTGGCATATCGGCAGCCTCCAGATGCCCTGGGAAAGAGAAGCAGAACCTGGAGTCACATCTCTGCAGCTGTTCTAGGACATCTTAAGACTTGGGAAGTGATGGTGGCCAGAGGATCAGGACTTCGAGGACGAAAAGATGTGGACCAGAGTTGAGGTTAGCACAGTGGCAGAGGGATTTGTCTGGTAATAATGAAGCTGTCTCATCTGTAGAACTGCTAAAGAATATGAATCCACATGTAGACATGTAGAGTACAGGTTTATTATATGTGAGCATTGCATGCACGCATGCGTGCACACACACACACACACACACACACACATATTGGGTGTGCCTTGTACATGCCACTGCATGTACTACCATTGAGCTACATGTCCCTGCCCTAATATCAACTAATTCTCTGCACCCTCCTGTGCGTGTGTGTGCGTGTGTGTGTGTGTGTGTGTGTGTGTGTGTGTGTGTGTGCATGTGGTGTTGGTGATTAAACCTGGAGCCTTTATATCTTAGGCAAATGCTTTACCACTGAACTGCATTCGCATCCCATAGATTATATATTTAAACCTTCCTTCTATTTCATAGCCAATTATAAAATATTTGGGTGTATTACAATTTCCCCTTTTATGTATATAGGGAATTTCCCTGCATGTGTGTCTGCACCATGTTTGTGCAGTGCCCACAGAAGGCATTGCACCCCTTGGAACTGGAGCTACAGATGATTTTGAGTCACTGTGTGGGTGTTAGGAACTGAACCTGGATCCACTGGAAGAACCAGTCCGTGCTCTTAACAGCGGAGTCATCTCTCTGTCCCAAATAAATTTTAATTTACGAATATTTTTAGTGTCCCCAATTTCCTGTGCTCTGATATAGAGGTATATAGGTATTCTCTATGCGATGACTATGTATTTGAGAATTATAAATTTTTACAATTACAAATTACAATGCTCAACAGCACCATCTGCTGTTGGAAAAAGTGGGAGCAAGTGCAGTTTCGCTATACAGATTTGCTCTTCACATTCAAAATGAGTGGAAGTAATTACAGTGGGCTGAAGAGTAGGCTTAGGTCTTCGCCTTTAAATGAATACAAAAACATCCAGCCTCAACTTAAAATACACGTATATGGTGTGTGAGTGTAAGCACAGGCACGTGTGTGCCACAGCGCACATGTAGAGGATAAAGCATAGCTTTGCTGGGCGGCTCCTTTCTTCTGCTAGGTGGGTCGGGATCAAATTCAAGTCATCAGGTTTAGCAACAAGTGTCCTCACTAGCCTCTAGTTCCAACCTTCTTTTTAAAAATATTGTTTAGGAGCTGGAGAGATGGTTCAGGAGCTAAGAGAACTTGCTCTTGCAGAGATCAGAGCCACTTTGTACCATAAAATATAATCTTTAAAAAAATTTTAAAAATATTTTTTTGGGTTTATTTTTATGTTACCCTACAGATGCCAGAAAAGGACAATGGATCCCTAGGAGCTGGAGTTAGATGTGATTGTGATCTCTGAGACATGGATACTGGGAGTGAAACTTAGGTCCTCTGGAAGAGCAGTAGTGCTCTATTAAAAAAATTGTGTGTATAGATTTTTTTTTTGCCTGCATGCATGTTTATGTACCAGTATGCCTGGTGTCAGAGGAGGGCGAAGAGGCTAGAAGAGGGTATCAGGTCCTCTGAGACTGGAGTTACAACCACTCGTTGTAAGCTGCCATGTGGGTATTAGGAATCAAATCTGGGTCCTCTGAAATAGTGCTCTTAACCATTGAGCCATCCTTCCAGCCCTACAGCAGTGTTCTTAACTACTAAGTCATCTTTCTAGCCTAGTGGTTCTCAAATTGTAGATCATGATGTCTGGGCATCCAAGAACCCTTTTACAGGGGTTGCAAATCATATACATTACTACATCAGATATTTATATTACAGTTCATAACAGTAGCAGAATTAAAGTTATGAAGTAGCAATGACGATAATTTTATGGTTGGGGGTCACCACAACATGAGGAAATGTATTAAATTGTCACAGCATTGGGAAGGTTGAGAATCACAGCTCTAGTCCCTAGCCCCAACTTTCTAAGCATAAATAAATAGTGTACGACTCAGGAAAGATGAGTATCTTGTAAAGTGACAAACATCTTGCTGTAATAGTGTCTTAGTTAGGGTTACTATTGCTGCGATGAAACGCCGTGACCAAAAGCACCTTGGGGAGGGAAGGTTCTGTTTGCTCACTGTTCTCTCTAATGGTTCCTTGGGAATAGCAATGAGGGTCAGAGCTTGCGAGCATGAGCCGATGCGGAGGCCATGGAGTAGTACTGCTCATTGTCTTGCCCTCCAGGGCTTGCTCAGTCTGTTTTCTTTTCTTTTCTTTTTTTTTTTTTTTTTGGTTTTTCGAGACAGGGTTTCTCTGTGTAGCCCTGGCTGTCCTGGAACTCACTTTGTAGACCAGGCTGGCCTTGAACTCAGAAATCCTCCTGTCTCTGCCTCCCAAGTGCTGGGATTAAAGGCGTGCGCCACCACCGCCCAGCTTTCAGTCTGTTTTCTTATAAAATCCAGGACCACCAGCCCAGGGACAGAGCCACCTACAATGGGCTGGGCTCTCCCCCACTGGTCCCTCATTAAGAAAAATTCTTATAGTCAAATTTTATGGAGGTGTTTCCTCAGCTGAAGTTCCCTCCTCTCTGACCACTCTAGCTTGCATCAAGTTGACATCAAACTATCTGGTACAAACATGATACATGAGTGCAAGTTAAAAATGTCTGTAGGTACATTCTGAACAAGGAAACTTGGTGGGAAAGCAATGTGCACATGGTGAACCCTCAGGGGTGGAGCAGAGCTAATTCTGTTTCTAGCTTCATGTCAACTGTCCAGGAAAGTTAATTGCCCTATGGTCACTTCCTATATCAGAAAATTGGTGACCGGAGGTGGCACAGGGAGCCTCAAGGATGAAGCTTTCCTGAGTCATCCTCCACACAGGCACGGGTATTTTGGTGGTGCAAGTGCCATCTATGTTCCTCTAAGCAGGCCTAAGTACGATCCTGTGAGTAATCCCAATAATCCTATTGCTTCAGCAAGCCTGGTGGAATGGTGGTTTGAATAAAAATGGTTCCCATAGGCCCATAGGGAGTGGCACTATTAGGAGGTTTGGCCTTGTTGGAGGAAGTGTGTCACTGGGGACTGACTTTGTGGTTTCAGATGCTCAGGCCAAACTCTGTCGCATTCTCTTCCTGCTGCCTTTGGATCCAGATGTAGAACTCTCAGATACTTTTCCAGCACCATGTCTGCCTGCGTGCCACCCTGCTTCTTGCTCTGATGGCAATGAACTGAACCTCTGAACAGTTAGCCAGCCCCCAGTCTTGAAAAAAACAAGAAGTCACATATCATGCCACAAACTAATCATCAGCTTCTCTCTCTCTCTCTCTCTCTCTCTCTCTCTCTCTTTCGGTTTTTCGAGACAGGGTTTCTCTGTGTAGCCCTGGCTGTCCTGGAATTCACTTTGTAGACCAGGCTGGCCTCGAACTCAGAAATCCTCCTGCCTCTGCCTCCCAAGTGCTGGGATTAAAGGTGTGCGCCACCACCGCCCGGCATCATCAGCTTCTCAATAACCACACATGACCTTCCTCCATAGCTGTGATTTTTAAGAATGCCTCTACATAATAATTATCCCTTTTACTACTGAAGACAGACTCATCTTTTACCGAGAGGCAGCCATACAGAAATCTTTATATACACCTCTGACACAGGAATTGCTGGATGAGGTCTTCATGGTCTATGACCAATGGCGCTCTTTTTTTTTTTTTTTTTTTTTTGGTTTTTCGAGACAGGATTTCTCTGTGTAGCCCTGGCTGTCCTGGAACTCACTTTGTAGACCAGGCTGGCCTTGAACTCAGAAATCCTCCTGCCTCTGCCTCCCAAGTGCTGGGATTAAAGGCGTGCGCCACCACCCGCCCGGCTCCAATGGCGCTCTTTTATTTCTGAGACAGGTCCAGGCTGGCCTCCACTTAGCTGTATAGTCAAGGATGACCTTGAACTTCCTGCCTCCACCTCCTCAGTGCTAGGATTCCTCCATTTTATGTGGCATTAGAGATTTAAATCAGGTGCATTCTAACAACTGAATCCCATCCCAGACCCTAATACTTTTTTTTTTCAAATTTTATTATAGCTGTTTATTTATGTTCTTTCAGGTACCCATATACACACATGCACTGATACCTATGTGGAGGTCAGAGAACAACCTTTCTTTTTTTTTTTGTTTTTCGAGACAGGGTTTCTCTGTGTAGCCTTGGCTGTCCTGGAACTCACTCTGTAGACCAGGCTGGCCTCGAACTCAGAAATCCTCCTGCCTCTGCCTCCCAAGTGCTGGGATTAAAGGCGTGTGCCACCACCGCCGGCTGAGAACAACCTTTCTTTCCTTCTACATGTGGGTCCTGGGAATAGGACTCAGGATGTCAGCCTTGGCAGCCAGCATCTTCCCAGGTATACATGCATACGTACATGCATACATAGAATCTGGGTGAATAGGACGTAGGACCTTAAACTCCTGATCCTTCTGTCTCTACCTGCTGCATTACAGGTATATGATACTGGTTTAAAGTGACGACATGGAGGTGGGTATAGTTCAGTGGCAGAGTGCTCACTTAGTATCTGCAAAGCTATGGGTTTAGTGTCCAGTACTACAAAATTAAAAAAGCAAGCAGTTGGTTCTTCTGTCACTGCTGTGCCCACTACATTTTTTTGCAATATAATAAAAAATGGTTTTGTTAAAACCAAAATCAAATCATAAAAGTATCATTCAATAATTCCACATTCCACTGTACCTAGTAAGTTTTAGACAATACCTATCTGCATCTGTAATTCTTTGGGGGTTTTCTAGGCCCGTGTTAGCTCCTGAATAACTGACACAAGACTTGGTATTTTTATTAACAAGCTGTAAGCCTGGGCAGGTTCGGAGCTATTCTAGCCTTCTAAACTGTTTACCTTCCAACCACAGGCCCGTGTTACTTGTAGTTTGAGTCTTTTCCTGGCTTTCTTTTTTCTATGTGTGTCCTCATGGAGAATCCCTTGGTGACCTGCTCTTTGTGACTCCTCCTGGACCTTCTGCCTCATGGTCATTTCTCCTCTTCTTTCTTCATGACCGCTGCTGCCCTCCTCCTCCTCCTCCTCCTCCTCCCCCTCTCCCCTTCCTCCTCTTCCTCCTCCTCCTCCCCCCATCTCTGGTCTCCCTGGGACCCACCCAACCCCACTGGAATTTGAAGTCCCACACTATTCCCTTCTGCCCAGATAATTGGCTGATCAGCTGTTTATTGACCAATCACAAGGTGATGTAGAAGAATTTTTATAAAACACCGAGATAGTTGATGCTTCATAAAAATAGCTATATCAAAGTCCACCTATACTCAATTCTTTGTCCCCCAGTATAGAAATCAGCATTTGAATAATACAAAGACAACCTTGACACTGTGCACAAAAAGATTGTCCCCGCACCTATCTCTGAAGGAGACTGGAGACATTAAGGTCCAGGATCCTGTTACTTAAGCCAAAAGAATCAATGAGCGAAGAGAATGCATATGAGTCGATAGCTCGGTGTCTCCACACTGCTAGGGACGAGGCTCTGGGCAGGCAGTGTTTACAGGTCTAGCTTATGCTCTTCTGTTTCTGTACATCCTCTGGACACTGGCTGCGCTTATTTTACCTGTATTTTGAATGGTTCATCACGTCCTTAGGTTGGTCATATCCTACCCTCAAGGCCAAGAGGACATGGTTGGCCACAAATAAGTAAACACTTGTTGAACGATAAGATTCCTTCTCAGAACTGAGTCGTTAGGCAAGTCCATTACCATTGGAGATCACAGAGTGTACTTACACAAATACAAGTGATATCTTTCTGCGGAGATATGAATAAATGTCCACAGATTGCTAATAACTGACTGTCTTAGTTAGGGTTTCTATTGAAGTGAAGAGACACCATGACCACAGCAACTTGTATAAAGGGAAACATTTAACTGGGGGCTGGCTAACTGTTCAGAGGTTCAGTTCATTGCCATCAGAGCAAGAAGCAGGGTGGCATGCAGGCAGACATGGTGCTGGAAAAGTATCTGAGAGTTCTGCATCTGGATCCAAAGGCAGCAGGAAGAGAATGCGACAGAGTTTGGCCTGAGCATCTGAAACCACAAAGTCAGTCCCCAGTGACACACTTCCTCTAACAAGGCCAAACCTCCTAATAGTGCCACTCCCTATGGGCCTATGGGAACCATTTTTATTCAAACCACCATTCCACCAGGCTTGCTGAAGCAATAGGATTATTGGGATTACTCACAGGATTGTACTTAGGCCTGCTTAGAGGAACATAGATGGCACTTGCACCACCAAAATACCCGTGCCTGTGTGGAGGATGACTCAGGAAAGCTTCATCCTTGAGGCTCCCTGTGCCACCTCCGGTCACCAATTTTCTGATATAGGAAGTGACCATAGGGCAATTAACTTTCCTGGACAGTTGACATGAAGCTAGAAACAGAATTAGCTCTGCTCCACCCCTGAGGGTTCACCATGTGCACATTGCTTTCCCACCAAGTTTCCTTGTTCAGAATGTACCTACAGACATTTTTAACTTGCTGTCTTGGAACTCACTCTGTAGATCAGACTAGCCTCACACTCAGAAATCCGCCTGCTTTTGCCTCCCAAGTGCTGGAATTACAGGCCATGTGTGACTTTTATATTTGGCTGGTAAACATTCCCATCTCTAGTTTGAGAGTCAAAATTCTATCTTCCTTCCTAGAATTGCAGAGTTATGACCATGGCTGGCCAATAATAGCTAGCCTCCCTAGAACTTGATTGGATCAGGGCAAGGCATATGGTGTGAGTGGAACAGATCAGAAGCATTTCCTGGGATTGACAGACTGATGCTGGGACTAAATTTGTTAAAGGGAGAGTATGGTGTCTGGACGTGTAGGCAGGCCCTACACTGGGCTGGGGGTGGGTCCCAGAGCGGTGAAGACAGAAGCAGAGAAGGGGAAGAAGGGGAAGATACCTGCTGATAAAGCCCAGGGCTATGCTTGTAGCACAAGTCCCTCTCCTTTGAACTCTAATTCTCTTTTACCTATATGTTGTTTAAGTTAGCATAACCTTAACTTCTGCCCACCCCCTTTAAGTCACTGGAAATCAAGTCTAGAACTTCATGTGTGAGAAACAAGTGCCCTACCACCAAGCCATATCCCCAGCATGTTTTATACTTATTAAGACAGGATCTTATGTAGTGTAGACCTTGTAGAAATCATCCTGTCTCAGACTCTCAAACACTGGGATTACAGGGCCAACACATATGCACACACACACACACACACACACACACACACACACACACACACCACCTTTTGCTCTACAGTCCAGGCTGGCCTTGAACCTGTGCTGATGCTCCTGCTTCTGTCTCCCAGCTATTGGGACTATAGGTGTAGTTACCGCTGCCTAGATACACTCTTTCATTTTGTTAAATACACACTCTCATGTGTTCCAGACTAACCTGAAACTTGCTATGTAATTGAAGATGACATTGAACATCTATCACCTGCCTTCATTTTTCCTGTGACAGGATGACAAGCGTGATCTACTACACCCAGCCTACATTTTTTTCCCAGATAGGATCTTATTATATATCTCAGTGTTGCAGGGTATTTGATCACACTGTGAAAGCCAAGATTGTGTTATTACTGAAAAAAGTTTTTAGTTGTGGTGTGACTCAGCCCTTAACACATAACTTTAATCCCTCTGGATGGAATAGAGACATGCCCAATTCAGTCAGAGGCTGAGAGAGAAGTCAGATCGAATCAGTTAGTGTGGAGAGGAGTTTGAGTCAGAACAGCCAGGTTGACCAGTCAGCCACAGCTCAGAAAGAGCTAGAAAGGATGAGCTTATCCAACAGCAAGTCTCAGAGGCTGAAAACATTCTTGGCATAGATGAGATTGTAGAGAGGCTAGAAGACTCCAGGACTAAGCAAGGACTAAGGACTAGGTTAGCAAACTGAGGTAAATAAATTATATCAGGCAAATAAAAGTTACTTTTACATCTCAGACTAACAATCTTGTTTCAGCCTGGAATTTTTTTTTCTTTTTGACTGTTGTAGAATTCAATTTGTAGACAAGGCAGGCCTTGAACTCAGATCTGCTCACCTCTGCCTCCTGAGTGCTGGGACTAAAGGTTTGTACCACGACACCTGGCAGTTCCAACCTGGAATTACTGGCATGTCACCATGCCTGATTTTAACATAAAAAATGATTTATTTATATGTACATGTATGTGTATGTATCTGTGTGGGTATGTGTACATAAGTACAGGTGCCCTTAAAAATCAGAAGAGGGCGTTGAGTCCCTTGGAACTGGAGTTACTGGCATTTGTGGGCCACTGGATGTGGGTGCTGGGAACTGAACTCAGGTCCTCTGCAAAAGCAGTAGCTGCTTTCAACTACTGGGCCATCTCTCCAGCCTCATTCATTTTTGTTTTGATGTTACAAAATTCTTTTTTTTTTTCAAAATTCTTGATTATAAAGTCTGTTGCCGGGCTGGAGAGATGGCTCATTGGTTAAGAGCACTGACTGCTCTTCTGAAGGTCCTGAGTTCAAATCCCAGCAACCACATGGTGGCTCACAACCATCTGTAATGAGATCTGATGCCCTCTTCTGGTGTGTCTGAAGACAGCAACAGTGTACTTAGATATAATAATAACAACGAGCGAGCAACCTTCATTCCCAGCAACCACATGATGGCTCACAACCATCAGTACAGCTACAGTGTACTCATATACATAAAATAAATAAAATAAATCTTTAAAAAAAAACTCTGCTGCCACTGGGCACAATGGCACACACCTTTAGTCCCAGCACTTGGGAGGCAAACAGATCTCTGAGTATAAGGCTAGCTAAGGATACAGTTAGACTGTATTTTTTTTTTATTTATTTATTTATTTATTTATTTATTTATTTATTTATTTATTATATGTAAGTACATTGTAGCTGTCTTCATGGATGGTTGTAAGCCACCATGTGGTTGCTGGGATTCGAACTCAGGACCTTCAGGAGAGCAGTCAGTGTTCTCAACCACTTAGCCATCTCACCAGCCTCAGACTGTATTTTAAAAAGTCTGTTATGGTACCTACGGCAATGTCATCTTTTTAAAGGATTTCTATAGTTAATAGTACTTTGCCAAAAACTGAGTAGGATAGGGATAAATTCCCCTCCCCCCCTTCTCGAGACAGGGTCTTACTGTATACAGTCCTGACTGGCTTGTAACTTGATCCATAGACCAGGTTGATCTTATAACCACAGGGAACTACATCCCTCAGCTAATGGTCAACTCTAGGGCCTAGTGTCTAGTCTGGTAAAACTCTCTGTTCTCCATTCCGTCTGTGGCAAGCCTCTGGTAATTCCCTTTTGGCAATGTAGGTGTGGGTCATTTGATTTTGGGGACTGACAAGTCTGAAATATGCAATAATGGCCAGCCACACAGTATTCAAGTACTATCTTCTCCACCTCCAGGAAGTAAATACTCATAAAAAAAGGAAAGGAGAGGCAGAGCTGGGAGTGGTCATGCAAGCCTGTAATGTAATCCCAGCAGCTGGGAGGCTGAGGCAGGAGTTCCAAGGTATCCAGAACTTCATCTAGACAGCCAGAACTTCATCTATGAGAGACAAGTGCACGGCATCCTAGCATGTGTCTTAAAAAAAAAAAAAAAGACTGACGACATTTGAGGACATTCCTTCCCAGAGATCTAGAAAAATGCACTTTCCCTGTATACTCTCTGCGAACTAAAGCAACCTGCTCGCTCGGTGGTTGAACACATACCGTGGCGGTCCGCTTCTAAAAGCGTGCCGATGCTCAAAGGATATACATAGCCAGTCCTGGGCACCTGCAGAGGGAAGGAAGCTCTGGGCACTGGCCGTCCACAGCCCTTCTCCAGCAAGCATTTGCAGCCCATCGAGGGGAGCGACAGATCAGGAAGCAAAGCGAAGTTACATTGGTTGCTTACTGCAGGCAGGTGGGATCATTGGGAGGACCGAGAAGGTCAGGCTTGCCAATAATAGCTTGACAGAGTTGCTTGGCACCAGCCAGAAAACCCAGCCAAAAGGAGAGCGCCCGCCCTCTTGGCCACGCCCACCCTCGCTCGACCGGAACCCCGCCCAGCTCACTCGTCACAGTATTTCCGGTTCCAATCTCCCAACCGGCTTCCGTCGTTCCTCGTTTCCCCTCCCTCAGCCCCGGCCCCGCCCCTACCGCCTCTTTGACACAGTCACGTGAGGCGTGCTCGCGGGGCCTGCCGGGAGTAGTACTGCCGGCGGGTCAGGGTTCGGCCCAACATGGCGGTTCCTGTCGGACAGTGACCAAGGCTTTGCGGTAGGGCGGACTGAACGGCGGTGGTCGGTGTCCCCACCTGCCAGGGTGGGATGCAAAGCCTCGGGGAGCGCTGAGCGGAGGCAGGGACGGGCTCAGGCCGCGAGAGCCGAAGCAGCGGCGGCTACGCGCGGTCGGCTGCAGGCTCCGGAGTGGGGCCGCGCCCGGCCGGGCAGGCGGCGGCTGCGGCAAGCTCGGCTCCGAGGCGGGGCGGAGGCCGGGCGCCTGGCCGCGGTCATGGCCCAGTGCGTGCAGTCGGTGCAGGAGCTCATCCCCGACTCCTTCGTTCCCTGCGTCGCCGCGCTGTGCAGCGACGAAGCCGAGCGGCTCACCCGCCTCAACCACCTCAGCTTCGCTGAACTGCTCAAGCCCTTCTCTCGCCTCACTTCCGAAGGTACGTGGTGTCCTTCCTCGTTCACCAGGCTGAAACCGACCTGTGGCCGAGAGAAGGAAGTTGGGAGCAAGTGGAGGACAGAGGGGCGGCGGCCCGGGGCTGCGGCCGGACAAGGGGCGGCGAGCGTCTGTCAAGACAGCGCGCTCCTGACCGCCCGGTTTTCTAAGGCGCTTTCTTCCTTGGACGGACCGGGTCATTAAGTCGCGAAGATAAACCTGAGCCCCGACACAAGGGAGTCGAGAGTGCTGCTAGCAGTCACCGAACAGGATTTGGCACTTACTAGACAAAATAGAAAGATGCAGTCTCCGAAACGGAGTGTAAGAATGAAGATCTGTATGTCCCCCCCCCCCGGGTCGATATTAAATTGGACTTTCAGAGTTATGTCGTCCATGACATACGTCCAGCCTTGAGGTTCCCCTCTTTCTGAACTTCTGTTTGGCTATTTACTTTTTTTTCCCCTTTGACCGTTCAAACAAGTTAATAGCTATGCAGCACTTTGTCCAGTCTCAAGAAAGCAAGCAAAAAGTCCTCCATGAATGATCAAGGATGGGAGCAGCGATGTAGCTCACTTGGTAGAGTGCCTGCCTAGCGTGCTGGAAGCCGCCATCGATTGGATTCTCCCAGTACCACATAACCTTGGCACACCTGTGATTCTAGCCCTGAGGGAGAGGCAAGAAGTTTAAGTCATTCCTGGGCTCTGTATTGCGTTCGAGGCCAACCAGGGGTACATAAGACCCTATCTAAAGAGAAAAAAGTGAAAAGTTAAAAAAAAAAAAGGATAAATTGTAGTTAACAATGTAGAGGTTTAAGTTATCTAGACGTAGGGCTAGAACAGTGCGAACATTTTGCTTTTTTCATATTGATAGTAATTATAAAAGACGTATTCATGTTCAATAAAGTTGGCTTTACCCAGGTTTACTGTTTATTTTTGTTAATTTTTAAGATGGGTTTCACTCTAGGCCAGGCTGGTCTGGAAATTCAAACCCCAGGCAATCCTCCTGTCTCAACCTCTTTGAGTGTTGAGATTACCTGCATAAGCCGTCATACTCTTCAGTCTTTGTATAGTTTATTCAAGGGGTTAGAGGGATGGCCCAGTGGTTAAGAGCTCTTGCAGAAGACCAAACTTTGATTCCCAGCATCCTTGTGTGGTAGCTCAGAACTTCCTGTAACTCTGGGGGCAATCCAAGACATTCCCCCTTCCCCCCCCCCGAGGGGGGGCAAGGGGAGGAGGGAGGAGAGAGGAGAGATCGATTTTTTAAAAGTTAAAAAGATTTAAGTAGACTCCCAAGTATGGTTTAACTGATCTTTCAAACCAAACCTAGCTACTAAGAGCAGGTGAAGTTCCTTTGGCATTTAAGTTCTGTTAATGATGAAGGGTTCTTTTACAAACTGTTGTTAATCAAATGCCTGTGGTGGTTATTTTGTTCAGGTGTTTATCCACAAACAAATAGTGCTCTACTGTTGATTCACCTGTTTACGTGCCTCAGTCTCCCTTTGGAGACTAGCTGCTTTGCAAGTTATGCTTGTAGTTAAGGTGGAAGGAGCTATCCAGAAAACCAAACTGAGGGACGAGAGGCGGTGCGGTAGTTAAAGCCCAGACTGCCCAGCACACACTGTGGTTCTATTCCCAGCACCCATTTGGCAGCTTATAAGTGTCTGTAACTCCAGTCCTAGGCACTGTTTGACGCAGCGCCGTTCACAGGTGCACTTACATACATGTAGGCATACATATAAGACTAAGCAAAAAGATCTCGTTTGTTTGAGACAAGGTCTATGTAGTCCTGGTCTACTAAATAGACCAGGGTGGCCTTGAACTCAGGTACACCTGCCTGGGGGTGGAGGGGAATGGACTGAGGACACAGACCACCGAAGTCGTCCAAACGTTGAGAGTTCTTGAGTTCTCTTCAGCTCCGCAGCCTATAGGTTATTGTACACTCCTCCCGAGCTTTCACAGTGCTTCTGAACCTTCCTGTTTCTGATAAGTGATTCCCCAAAGGGGCAGAGACCATTGCTCTAGAGTTGCCATGAACAGCAAATGCATTCGTAATTATTCTTTTGGGAGTGGAGTTCATTGGTCTGAGTATTAGCTCAGATTGACATATTTCTCTTTGTAGTGCAATCCTCTGCCTCAGCCTCCTGAGTGTGGGACTGCAGGTGTGGATCGCTATGCCTTGTTTTAGTCTTTTTTTTTTTTTTTAAAGATTTATTATGTAGTGTTCTGCCTGCATGTACGTCTGCAGGCCAGAAGAGGGCACCAGATCTCATTACAAATGATTATGAGCCATCAGTGTGGTTGCTGGGAATTGAACTCAGGTCCTCGGAAGAGCAGCCAGTGCTCTTAATCCACGCCATCTCTCCAGCCCTAGTTTATATAGTCTTAAACCTTCTCATGTTCCCCGTACTAAGGGTCAAAGGGCTATCTCCAGCCCTTCTCTACAGTCTTAAATTCTTAAGATGAAGTCAGTTTGACTTTGTGTGTGCTCTTTCTTGTGTTAAGAAAAAGATAATGCTAATACTTTAGGCTTGTTTCATGTAGCTTTTCCTTTAGTCACGGAGTCTTTCATTGTATGCCATTTATTATTGTTACTTTGGAGCAGAGTTGGTTATGTTGCTCAGGCTGGGCTTAAACTCAGTATATAGCCCAGGCTGACCTCCAGCCCGTGGTGGTCCTACCTCAGCTTGCTGTGTGATTACAAGTGTGTACTGCTGCTTAGCTGTTATTGTCCTTTTAAACCTGAGGACATTGAGGTACAGAAATAATAGCTTATCTGCAGTTTTATGTCTAGGAAAGATTTAAAAACAGACAGTGTGACTCAAGATATTGTGGTCTGATTCATCATCTAATCTCCCGGATTATTTATTTATACAGGAGAGCAAGATCTCATGTAATCCAGGCTGGCCTTGAAGTCTTGATCTTCCTGACATTTGGATTACAAGCTTGTACCACCATGTCAGGGCTCATGAACATAGTTAAATTTTTTGGTAGGCATGATAAAATATATAAAGAAAAATAGCAAATAAAAATGTTTTCTCCTTTTTTTTTAATGCTGAAAATTGAACTTGGGACCTTTAGCACTAACCATTTTTTTTTTCACTTGGTGGGATTTCCCCCACTCTGGTGGGATTAGTTCTAGTAATCTAACCTATTTAACTCATGCATTTCTAAAGTTTTGGCAGATTTGTTTTAATAGGTATCCAATAATGGGAAAGCTCCCAAAAAAGCTGTAATGGGAGGTTTTGCATTTTTTTTTTGTTGCAAAGTTTTTGAAATTCTGTGTGTTTTCACTTAAATATCCTTTCTTGTGAGTAGCTGCGTTTTTAGAGACTCAGCCTTGTGTGGTGTGGCCGTTCCCTTCATTGGACAATGCAGTGATGGGGGAGCTGTCTGGCTACTTCTGTTCCCTTCTGCAGCATGGGACAGACTAGGAAAGAGTACAGTGAGGTGGTTGGTAGGAAAAGCAGTCGCTACTTACTCAGGAATCTGGGAAGCAGTGAGGGTAGATTGGTGTCTTAGTTTCTTTTGTTCTGGTGATAAAATACTCTGACAAAAGCCGCTTAAGGGAGAAGGGGGTTATTCTAGCTCATGTGAAAGTATAATCCATTATGGCAGAGAAGTGCAGACAGTATTTGGTCACATTGCATCAACAGTTAGGAAACACGGCAATTGCAAGCTAGAGCCGTCTTTTCCAGTTTCATACAGTTCAGGATTCCTTTAAGGAGACAGTTCCTTTTATAGTCAGGATGGAGTGACCATCACAGTCCAGTAACCCTGCAGTGGCATGCCCAGTTTCAGTGATGCAGTTAGGACTGCCTTCAGGTGGTTAGTTCAGAAGGAATAATTGTAGTCCAGGTTAAGGGGGGGTGTCAGGAAAGCTGTCTTCAGGGGTACAGAATGAGGAGGAGATCCTGGGAGAGGAGAAGCTTGAGTTTTAGGAAGGGGCTTTTGGATTTCGTCTATTGGTAAATATGAATTCTGGAAAAAGCCATTTTGGCAGATCATTGAGTTTGTAGTTTATAAGGTTTCATGCTGAGTTGGTATAAATTTTTCAAAAGTTTAAGCTGGCATAGTACATATCTATAATCCTATTGTTTTAGAGGCTGAATCAGGAGGATTTCTTGCTTGGTGCCAGCTTGAATTACATAGGGAATCACTCAAAAAAGAAAAAAAAGTTAAAAGGTGATTCAGAATACAATACAGTGGCAGCATAAAAAAATTGGTAGAACATGAAGTTGTGAGGGGGTTGGGAGGAGTTGAGAGGTTGAAGGTGTGAATACAATCAAATACATTGTGTGCATGTATGAAATTCTTAGAGTTAATGGAAAGTATATTTTAAAAGTTGGTGAAACACCCTACCTCCTTTTTGTTGTTGTTGATAACTAAAACTTAGGATTTTTTCCTTTCCTGTGTGTGTGTGTGTGTGTGTTACAGAGATTCTTCAAAGCTTGTTTTTTGTTTTCCTTAGGCAGTAATTCATGAGAATACCTCTTTAGATAGTACAATTTCAGGATCCAGGTAGTAAAACAAGTTAAATTTTATTTTTTAAAAGATTTCTCTATTTTCATGAGTATGAGTGTTTTTGCCTCCTGTTGTCTGTCCACCATTTGTTGCTGACAGAAGTTAGAAGAGGGTTTTGGATCCTCTGGAACTGGAGATACACACAGTTGCTAGTTCCCAGGAGTGCTGGGAATTGAACCCTGGTCCCTAGAAGAACAACTGGAGGTCTTATTGACCCATCTCTCTAGCCCCCAAGTTAAATTTTCTTTATTTAGAGAAAGGAATGCAAACAAACACTAGACTTTGTTTGTGGCCTGCAGGTTTATTTGATTTGTTCTGAGACCAAATTTGACTTAATATTTCTAGTAGACTTATCTTTTGGTTTCAGTAGAAAAACAGTTTAAAAATATACCGAAGCGAAGGTTGCTGCTGCCCAGCTCCTTCCTCCTCTGCCTTCATTCTGAGGCCCTGGCTCATGGGACGGTGCCAGCCATATTCACAAGGGTTAATCCCATCTGTAAATTACCCAAGTCAGGACAGAGGTTTATCTCCTAGATCAGTCTAGATCCTGTCATGTTGACTGTCACTATTTACTACCATAGATCTGTCCCTTGTCAACTTGATACCCGAATATATCACTTTAAAATATTGTAATTTTTATTTTGCTTATGACTGCTTGCCTGTAAGTTTGTCTATACATACAACATGGGTGCATGCAGTCCCCTCTGAGGTCAGATGGAGCTGTCCGATCCCCTGGGACTGGAGTTACAGATGGTTGTGGGTTTCCATGTAGATGCTGGGAATTGAACTGAACTCAAGTCCTCTAGAAGAACAACTAGTGTTCCTAACCACGGAGTTGTCTCAGCAGCCCCCAGTGTCTCACTCTTAAGCCACAACCTTCTGCCTCTTGTCCCTGTAGGTACTTCATAATGTAAAATGCATTCAGTCTAAATTCAAAAGCCCTTATAGTTTTTAACAGTACAATATTATTCTGAAGTTAAGTGCAAAGTTTCTTCTGAAATTCTGGTGATGTCTTCACGTAAACTCCAAAATAAAATAAAATAAAAACAGATTACATACTTCCAATATGGGATGACACAAAATAAATGTTCCCGTTTCTAAAGCGGGGAATGAGAGTATAGCAAGGACAGTTTGGACCAATGCAGAACAGAAACCCAGCTGGCAAACATGAAATCTTAAGCTCTGTGTTGGGTATCTGGGCCTGTGTTCCGGATGACTCATATGTCCCCACCCTTCCTGATCTGCTACCTGCAGCACACACAGTCTCTCACACCAGCCCCACTGTGTTCCTGGAGCCTTCTGGAGCAGATGTCCCATTGCCCTGGCCTTTTTGTGGCATCGAGGATCTCCAGATTCAGTGAAGGCTTTCCTTTCCCAGTCTCTCACAGTGCTCTCCTAGGTTCTCTTAGCAGGGAAGCCAACCTGTCACATACTGCCCTGCCTCAGGGGCATTGTAGAGCCTTGGCATAGCGCCGTTCATGCCCCTTCATGCTTGCAACTTCCATGCCTGTAAAACGAGTGTCATGTGTGTGCTGCCAGCTTGCGGTGTAGCTTAGGCCCTCTGGACCCCAGTTGAATTGTTCTGTCCTTTCCAAGGTGACTCTGGGAAGACAGTTTTCCCTACAGTTGTTTTTGAGCAGGCCATCCTTCCAGTAACATTGTTTAGACTCCTTTAAGGGAATTTGGATTTTTTTCATGATGTAGTACTAAAAGAGTGCTGCTGCTCTCTGGGTAATTTTCCTGTTGTTTTAGTTCAGATCGGTTTCTCTAATTTTTTTTTAAAATAATTACATTTCCTTTCTCACCAGCCTGGCTTGTCTGCAACTTTTTTTATACACACACACACAAAATATATGATATATATGTTGTATGTACATATATATACATATATTTGCTTATATATATGTATATATATAATATATTCAGAATAATGTACTTTTTTTTTTAAATTAGATGTCAGCTTTTTTTTTTTTTTTGGTTTTTCGAGACAGGGTTTCTCTGTGTAGCCCTGGCTGTCCTGGAACTCACTCTGTAGACCAGGCTGGCCTCGAACTCAGAAATCCTCCTGCCTCTGCCTTCCCAAGTGCTGGGATTAAAGGCGTGCGCCACCACCGCCCGGCAATATTGTACTATTAAAAACTACAAGACCCACCATATTTAGCTGCTTATAGTATTTGATAATTATGGAACAACTTTAAGGAACATACATGCAAAATATGTTCCAAAAGATACCAGAGGTGTGTACCAGAGGTGTGTACCAGAGGTGTGCACCAGAGGTGTGCACCAGAGGTGTGCACCAGAGGTGTGCACCAGAGGTGTGCACCAGAGGTGTGCACCAGAGGTGTGCACCAGAGGTGTGCACCAGAGGTGTGCACCAGAGGTGTGCACCAGAGGTGTGTACCACAATACTCTGGCAGTCTGTTTTCCTTTCCTTCCTTTTCCCTTTTCTGTGCCATAAAGTGTGTGTGTGTTTGTTTGTGTGTGTGTATGTGTGTGTGTGTGTATTTGCAGGGCAGGGGAAAAACTTGGGTTTTTTGAACTAGGCTTTCCTTGTTCACCCCTGTATGTGCCATGCTAGCTGGCTGGTGAATATTCCAGGAGTCTCTTGTTTCCACCACCATGTCTCTGGTGTCTCACACCTATAATTCAAGCACTATAGCGACTCAGGACAGAGGCATGCCTTGCTATAAGTTCAAAGCCAGTCCAGACTACAAAATGCGGCAAATATTCATGGCATATGCTATTTTGATATTTTATTGTTATTTTTTGTTGTTGTTGTTGTTGAAAAAGTGCCTCATTTTGGACAACTCTAAATGTAGAGGAAACTGGACCTGTAGGGAAATTGTGACCTGTAGCATTGTATGAAAGGAAGGTTGTTTTTTTTCCCCTTTTGAGACGGCCTCTTGTAGCCCAGGCTGGCCTTGAACTCCTGATCCTCCTGCTCTACCTTCCAGGTGCTGGGATTATAGACATGTGCCACTATGGCTGGCTAAGAGGAAGGAAGTTTATGATTAGGTTTTTCTTTTGGTTTGTAAGGGAAAATGTAACCAGTTGCATTTTGGAAGAATATTCTTTTAGTTCTTAGTTTCTGATTTCTTTTGTATTTGAAAACAGTTAACCCAGTTTTGGTTTAGGATGCATTTTACCAAGGTAATTTAAAATTTCTTTCTTTTTTCTTTTTAAAGTTCACATGAGAGATCCTAATAATCAACTGCATATAATTAAAAATTTGAAGATAGCAGTAAGCAACATTGTCACCCAGCCACCTCAGCCGGGAGCCATTGGGAAGCTTTTGAATGATGTTGTTTCTGGCAGCCAGCCTGCAGAAGGATTAGTGGCTAATGTGATTACAGCGGGAGATTACGACCTTAACATCAGTGGTAAGTTATAAGTGTTGTTGTTATTTTTTAAGTGAAAATTTCTTTTGTTAGGAGAATAATTCTCTTTGTCTTAGAAACCTTTCAAGTATCTCAGTAGTGCTTACAGGGTGCTACAGAGCAGTGCTGAAAGACTCTCCCAGGAACCTCTCTGTCTTAGTCTAGCACCCGTGTAAGTAGCCTAGGGTAATCAGTGTTCCATGATAAAACTAACGACAGATCACAGGGGTTTCATTTTTATATGATTTAATTATTAAATGAAAAGCATGATAGACTTTTAATCTTGCTTGGTATTAAGTGGAAATTTTATAAAATAGATGTAAATAGTTTAGATATCTTACACTGGTTTAGATAGTAAATGTTTTCATGATAAGACTGATAAAATATTACTTTAAATGTAGAGTTAATATTTGATGTGATTCTTTTTCAGTGTCCAAAAGTCTTTACTTATTAAAAGTACATGAGGTGAATTCTTAAAAGAAAAATATGAAAAGTATGTCATCTAATTACAATCTCTCAACAGCTTAAAAACAGCTTAATTTTTTTTTAAGTTGCCATAATTGATATTCTGACCCTTTTTTGGGGGGGGGGGTGTTGGGTTTTTTGAGACATGGTTTCTCTGTATAGCCCTGGATGTCCTGGAACTCACTCTGCAGACCAGGCTGACCTCAGACTCAGAAATTTGCCTGCCTCTGCCTCCCAAGTGCTGGGGTTAAAGGCGTGCGCCACCACTGCCTGGTTGATATTCTGACACTTTTACACTTATTAGTTATATAGCTAAAGATCTTCCTGTTCCAGTGAGACGGCTCAGCTAGTTAAGTCTTTGCCATGCCGGCCAGACAGCTGGAGTGTGAACCGCAGAACGCACAGGAATGTGGAAGAGAACTGATTTCACCAAGTTGTGAAAGTCTGACCTCCAGCTCATAGGCACTGTGCACATGCAACCCCTCGTGTATTATTGTCATCATTATTGTTATTAATAATAATATAATAACTATTACTATGATCCAGAACTTGCTGCCATATACAGAGAACAGGTTGTAAGTCAGCATATTTCGTCTATAAGTATGTATGCTCAGAAATGTGTATAGAATTACTGTGTTTCAGTCTGCTGTATTTTTCTTTGCTCTTAGTTTTAATTGAAGCAATATGGAGTAATCAGATTATTTTATTTTATCTTTTTTTATTTTATAGTTCTGGAACTTATCCCAGGGCCTTAAACATGCTAATAGTCATTGAGCCTACCCCTGAGCTATACCAATCAAAACATCAATCAAAAGAGTTTGAATTTTTTGATACAGGGTTAATCAGTTTCTGGCACAATGTATTTTATAAAGTGATGCAAAATTTTGAATGTTTACCTGAGAAATGTTAGAATTTGAGTTGTTGTTGTTGTTGTTAGTGTTGCAGTATGAAAGGCAAGGAGTCAGATGCTCGTATCTTAAGGTTTTATGCTATAAGCTTGAGTTAACTGGGTAGTTGAGGTAGGCCAGTGACTGTTGATGAGGCATGGCTTTGATGTAGTCTTTCTTCCTCTACTCTTGTCCCCTTCCTTGTTTGTTCTTTCTCTGTCTACTCTCCTCACCCCCTCACTCTCCTTCTCTTTGCCTTTCCTTTATCCCCTTCTGTGATCTCCCCTTCTCTGTCTGCCTCCTGCCCCCATTGTTTTGTTTTGTTTTTGAGACACAGTCTCACAGTGTAGCCCTAGATGACTGTCTTAGTTAGGGTTTCCATTGCTATGAAGAGAAACCATGACCAGGGCAACTTATGAAGGCCAGTGGAAGTGTAAGCTGAACAAACCCTTTCTACCCCAACTTGCTTCTTGGTCATGATGTTTTGTGCGGAATAGAAACCCTGACTAAGACATAAGGTTAACATTTAGTTTTCAAATTTATTGATTTTCTGATATGTACTTTGCATTGATACATAGAGATGTATAAGACACTCCTTATAAGCTTATAATCTAGTAAAGGACCATCCTTAATCATCACTCAGTACATTCTGATTTATAATATGTTACAGCCATGATGATTGTAGTAGAGATGGCCTGTCTGAAATGCCAAAGGGCTAAGGGGATACAGAGAAGAATTGTCTATCAGGTGGACAAATAACTTTGCAGTTTGTTTTTTGGGGTTTGTTTTTTGTTTTTCAACACAGGGTCTTGCTTAAGTGTCTTAATTATTAGCTTTTCTATTTCAGTGACGAAACAGCACAAACAAGGCAACTTAAAAAGAAAGAAAACATTTAGTTGAGGGCTTTCTTAGGTTTTCAGAGGATGAGTTCCTGACCATATTGGGGCCGATGGCAGCAAGCATGCAGGAGTGACCCTGGAACTGTAGCTGAGAGCCTGCCTCTTAAGGCGGCAGGCACAAGGCAGAGAGAGTGACCCTCAAAGCTCCCACATCTCCCCAGGGACACACCTCATCTTCCTTCCCAAAAAGTCCTTTCAGCTAAGATCTAAGCATTCCAATAGTTGAACCTGGTGGGGGGGGGGGAGGAGGGGCATTCTTATTCAAACTTCTACACTAGGTTTCCTAGGCTGACCTGTAGCTCACTCAGGCTGGCTTCCAACTTTTTTTTTTTTTTTAATTTGGTGGCTGGAGAGACAACCTTGGGTGCTAGGAACCAAACTCTTGTATTTTTTGGTTGTGAGCCTACCCTTTAACAGCTGAGCCATCTCTCCAGCCCCCAACTCTTGATCTTCCTACTTCAGTCTCTTATTGGCTTTCTGGGGTTATAGACATGTACCACCATATCTAACATAGCATTTATTTTTGTACTGACTAAAGTATTTTTGACCTTTAACAACCTTCTCCCTTTTTCTTTTAAAAAACTTAGTAACACTGATACATGCATATAGACAGATTGCTTAAAAGACATAAAAAGAACAGCAGTTCTTTTCTGTGCCCTGCCAGTGCCTTTATTTTATTATTTTTTTATGGTATTACATCCTCTCAAAGTTTTAGACTTATTACGTGTATATTTTGCTCACATGTATGTTTGTGTGCCACATGCATGCTTGGTGCCCAAGGAGGTCAGAGGAGGCTTACATTCTCCGAATCTGGGGTTACTGATTCTTGTGACCCACCCTGCGGGTGCTAGGGACTGAATCCAGATCCTTTGCAAGAGCAGCAGTACTCTTGACTGCTGACTCAGCCATCCAGCTCCTCTAAATGTCTTTTATTACATTTATTTATGTGGATCTCTTTGAGTGCACAGGTGTTGGTCAGAGGATAACTTGTAAAAGTTGCTTCTTTCTTACTGCCATAGGAGTCCTAGAAATTGAATTTAGATATTAGGTTTGATAACTAGTGCCTCTAAGTACTGAGCCATTACACTAGCCTGGTGTTAGCAATTCTTTTTTTGCCTGTCTGTCTGTCTATCTGTCTTTTATTTTTTTGTTTTGTTTTGTTTTTTGTTTTATTTATTTATTTTTTGATACAGGGTTTCTCTGTGTAGTCCTGGCTGTCCTGGAACTCACTCTGTAGACCAGGCTGGTCTCAAACTCAGAAATCTGCTTGCCTCTGCCTCCTAAGTGCTGGAATTAAAGGTGTGAGCCACTACTGCCCCTGTCTATCTGTTTTGACAAGGTCCTACTCTGTATTCCTGCTTGACCTAGAATTTAGTATGTAGACCAGGCTGGCTTTGAACTGATAGAAATCTGCCTGTCTCTTTTCCCCAAGTGGTGTAAGCCACTGTACCTTGCTATAAATAGCATTTCTGTTTTTTAGTCCATATCTTCATCAGCTTTAATTAATTAAACCAAAGGACATAACTAATTTAAACAATGTTAAGAACTTAATTTTTGGGATGGGATAATCATTTAGTCTACCTTTTCTGTACCACATAGTGCAGTTTCCATAGTTTCTGGCTAACATTCCCTGTTTACAGTATTATGTATGACTAAATATAGGTTACTGCAGGGCCATTGTTGGACTTTCTTTGCTTTTTCAGATGTTAGTAATCATCTTTAACATCATTTTGCTCAGTGTTCTTTGTATTCTCTCAGCCTTCTTGAGTACGACTTTGAACTTTTCAGTCAGTTTTCAGGTAATTCTTTATCAAGATCTCCTTTCAGAGTCTTTCCATCACTGGTGTCTGCAGGGAGGATGATGTCATCCCCAGGGAGCTGAAAATTACTTTGGGGGCAAAATATTTTAGTTATTACAGGGGTTCTTATTTTTCCAAAGAGTCATGTCCTGCATGTTTATTGTGTAATTTCCAACTGTTTTGGGCCAGAGATGTAGCACTTGCATAGTGTGTGCATGACCCCAAGCTGGGAGAAAGATGGGAGGGAAGGAGTGATTAGGAAAAAAGTCTAAAGACTGAAGGGATTGGTGGCTCCTGCATGTAATCTTAGGGCTCTGAAGGTTTAGACAAGAGGGTTGCTTCCAATTCAAGGCCAGCTCTTACTTTGTTACTTCATTAGTATTACCATCGTTGTCAATAGTGTGTGTGATGTGTGCACCATGTAGAGGTTAGAGGACCACATTGTGAGGTTCTTTTGTAGATTCTGTGGATCATGCTCATTTTCAGGCTTGTGTCAGATAGCAAGGTCCTCTCATTCAACTCCCCCCCCCCCTTTGTTTTTTGTTTTTGTTTTTTGAGACTGGGTTTCTCTATGTAACCCTGGCTGACCTGGAACTCGTTCTGTAGATCAGGCTGGCCTCAAACGCAGAAATCCTCCTGTCTCGGCCTCCCAAGCGCTGGCAAATAAAGGCATGCACCACCACTGCCGGGCAACTCTCCCCTTACTCGTGTGTGTGTGTGTGTGTGTGTGTGTGTGTGTGTGTGTAGACAGTTTCTTCTCTGTAATGTAGGCTGCACTTGAACTCATTGGCCCTGGCTCACCTCCAGCTCAGGGCAAGATTCTCCTGCTTGGTTCTGGAATGTTACTGTTATAGGTAAGAGTAACCAACTTGCCTCATCTCATCCTTTCTGATGTATTGCCTTGATTTGATAGAGGAGTCTTCCCTAATAGCTTTCTGAGAAGAGTACATAGAAGATAATATTTTCTAAGAAAATAAAAAATAACTCAGAATGGTTTTATTCTTTGTAAGGGTGTTTTACACCCTTACACATGTACACATATACACATGTGTACAGTGGCTGTAGAGGCTAGAAGAGGGTGTTGGACCCTCTGGGACTGCAGTTACAGACAGTTGTGAACCACCATGTGGATGCTGGGAACTGAACCTGTGTCCTTTGGAAAAACAGCTAATTCTCTTAACCATGAGTCATCTTTCCAACCATTTAAGATAAGTGAAAATGTATTTTATAGTTGACGGATGGTTTACCTGAACCAGTTAGAATTGTTTTCTTTCAGATTTAATATTTTCCCTCTTGTCTTCTAGTGTTGCCCCTTAAGAAACCTATTTATTCTCAGCTTTAACTCAGAAGAGGCTCTTTGCCCTGCTGTTTGAGATCCACACTGGGCCGCTCAGGGCTTCTGAGCTCCTGGCAGTGAGCAACTGCAGCCATTGGGTCTTGCATGGTCTCGTGTTGTGCTATGTAGACCAGGCTGGCCTTGAACTCAGAGATCTATCTGCCTCTGTCTCCCCAGGCTGGAATTAAAGGTGTGTGCCACCACGCCTGGCTGCAATAAAAAAAAAATGTTCGTATATTTCTCTGGTTGCCGTGACACAAATGATAATCAAAGGTCAGACAGGGCTACATGAGGGAGATGCTATCTCAAAAGACAAAACAAAACAAGTAACAAAAAGCTTATTTGGTACCAGATGTGATAACGGTATTTGGTCAACATGTATAGTTTTTTTTTCTTCTACCTTTGTAGTCATTTATACCTGGTCCTCCAGCCTCCCCCCTGCAAGTGCTTGGATTACAGGATATATATACTACTGTGTCTGCCTATCTAGCTTCACCCAGATCCCTTTCTTTTTGCTTTCTATTTCTCGTTTACTTGGCTGTTTGAGACCTGATACTTTATAGCATGGGCTGATGTCAGGTTTGTTACCTTCTGTTTCAGACTCTTGAGTGCTATGGTTAGAGGCATGAACCGCCAAGCCTGACTAATTTTAAGTATGTTCAAATTTAAAAAAAAAAAGATGTAAAGTTAATTGCTGAAGAGTTGACGTGATTATAACGTAATTATATTCTTGAAATTCTCTTTACAAAGGCTTTGGTGAGTCAGTGAGATGGTTCAGAGAGTAAAGGTGTTTGTTGCTGCAAACCTGACCACCTGAGTTCAGTTCCCAGAACCCATGGTATAAGCAGAGAAGCAACCTGAAAGTTATCCTCGACCTCCACATGCATGAACACACATACACTCACACATACTGCCCCCACCACATACGTACATGCTCACTCACACAGTATTGATAATATGTAAAATTTTAAAAGGCTTTGTTGTGGTCATACTCAAGTTGTCAGGCCTTACCTTCGAGCCTTACCCATCTTGATATTTTGAGCCAGGTGATTGTGTGTGTGGAACTGTTTTGCTCTGGGCACTCTGAGATGTCTTTGAGTTTCTGACCCTTCCCCCTTAGCACCAGTAGTCATGTCTCCTTCTCTGTTGTGACAACCAAAAATACCTTTCAGTGCTGTCCAGTTTTTCCTGAGGGGTGAAATCAACCTCATTGGAGACAGTGCAAAGGGTGATCTCTTATGAACAGGATCTGCTTGTGACCGTGAGATGACTGATTCAGGGACCTAAAGTTTAGTTTTCGTTACTTGGATCTAGTAAGTCCGTGGCTCTGGGATGCTGCACAGACTCAGGAGTGACACTTTCATTCTGTAAACCTGAGGAGTTCCATTCATAAATGTATCTGCGTGAATAGCTTAAAACATAGATACTGTAATATTCCATATCGCTCCAAATACATGATTGATTTTATGTATGTATATAACATTGTGCATCTACAAATGAGAGAAATTATGTTGTTAGCCTCGATATCAAATGTATCTTGAAGTACAAGTAACGATACTTGTTTACTACTAGAAATTATTATCTTTCTTTTCTAAACTGATTCTGCTGAATTCTAACCATTTTGCATGTTGTTAATTTTAGCTACTACTCCATGGTTTGAGACTTACAGAGAGACCTTTCTGCAGTCCATGCCAGCATCAGATCATGAGTTTCTGAATCACTATTTAGCATGTATCCTTTAAGTCATCTGAAAGCCAGGAAGTTGTTAATCATACAAACAAAGACAAAATTCTCAAGAAGTTATAAAGAATGGAGATTTTTTTATTGGTAATGATATCACGTTCAAAATTATTTTAAATTTTTTTTTTTTTTGTATTTTTTGATCTGGGTACTTGAGGTACGTGTGTGAATGTAGTGTATGTGTGGTGTATGCTCATGTAGGAGTGCAAATGTATATGCTGTGCACATGGAGGTCAGAGGAAGAGGTCCTCCCTTAGATGTTCAGGCTGGCCTGGAACTCACACTATAGTGCAGACACAACCTTGAATTTGCAACTCTCTTGTCTCAGCCTCCTGAGTAGCTGGGAGTAACAGGCTTGTGCTACGGGGCCTGGCCAGAAGATCGTTCCTAAAACCTATATTAATAAAGTAGTGTTTCTCATTGAGAGATGTGATAATTTCCCTGACATTGTGGTTATAAGGTATGCTGGTGGCATCGTCTGGTGAAGCTGAGCCTATGGAACAGTTTTCAAAGTTGTCACAGGAACAGCATCGAGTTCAGCACAACAATGATTATTCCTACCCTAAGTGGTTTATCCCAAATACACTTAAATATTACGTGCTTTTGCATGATGTAACTTCAGGAGATGAACAGAGGTAAGTGTTTCTTTTAAAATTTTGTTTTAGTTTTATTTTTATTATTTATTTATTTTATATATATGAGTACATCGTAGATGTTTACAGACACACCAAAAGAGGGCATTGGATCCCATTACAGATGGTTGTGAGCCACCATGCGATTGCTGGGAATTCGACTCAGGACCTCTGGAAGAGCAGTCAGGGCTTCTAACCGCTGAGCCATCTCTCCAGCCCCTGTTTTATTTTATTTTTTTAAAAAGAGAATCACATCTTTCTGATGTGCGTGTGCGTGCATGTGTGCGTGCGTGCATGAAGCGCGTGTACACATGCACATTTGTATGTGTCATGGCACACGTGTGGAGGTCAGAGAATATCTTTTAGAAGTTGGTTCTCTTCCATCATGAAGGCCTGGTAATTGAACTTAGGTTGTTCGTGGGAAGTGCTTTTACTTACTGAGCTGTCTTGCTGTTCCCTAAAATAAATTCTTATAAACATAAAGATAACTTTATGTTTATGCTTTAGAGTTTACTTTGGCATTTGTTTCAAGGTGAAGGTCAAATTCACCTTGTTTCATACTATTCTTAATATCTGATTGCCACTTGGGACTTGTAATTTATAATTCTTATTTTTGAACATAAATGTTCACTGATTGAGATACTGGCAATGATATAAGTAGTTGAGATTGAGCCTACATTCTAATGCATCCTAAGCACAGTCTACCTTTGAGCACTCTATCCTCTAATTTTCTATAAACTCAGAAACAGAACAGATACTTCTTGTGGACTATTCATTTTTAGGATTAAAAAGACATGTCTAAAATCCATTGGTGTATGCAAAAAAGTAATGTGAGCTGGTTACTAAAATTACTTTGATTCAGTTGAACGTGGTTTATTTCCTGTATTGAATGGTTGTAATAAGGATGTTCAATTGATAGTTGAGAATTAGGCCAAGGAATCTTAATTTTTTTTAATATAATTTTGCTCTGTGTGTGTGTGTGTGTGTGTACACGCACACGCATCACAGCATGCCTGTAGCCTGTAAGGTCAGGTGACACTTGAAAGGACCAGTTTTCCATCTACCATGTGGGTCCAGGGGATGGTGCTTGTTAGGTCTTCAGACTTGACACATCTACAAGCTGTGTGAAGAGCCCGGACCCTAGGACTTTAGCAGTATTATTAATAAAGTGAGCAGGAATCTTACGTCAGTGTGTGTACATAAACATACTTCTGTAGTTATTTACATGCATTGTTTTTATAACTTTAACTAGCCTTAATAAGATGTTATATCATTGTGTTGTTTGCTGGGATAATTATTTTTATAATATCGACATTTGCCCATGAATAAGTCTTCATATTTTCTAGATGTCCCCCTCCCTTCAAGATAGCCAATTGACTGAGAATAGCTATGTAAACTAGACTTGGGGGCTAGATATGTAAGTAGCTCAATGGTAGATCTTACCTTTTTAAAGGCCCTGGGTTCAATATCCAGGCTTGAAAGAATTAAAAAATTATAAATAAGCAAGCAGACTGAACTTAACAGAATTTCATTTCTCGGTTGTACTCTTTGCTTCTTAGGTTGTCACATTTCAATTCATTTTCTCTACCAACAGCAAGCATGTGTAGTAGCTTCCTCCCTCCCTTCTCTCTCTCTCAATAGTTCATGTAGCCTAAGCTGAGTTCAAACTTGGTATGTAGCTGAAGATGGCATGTGTGATTTTTTTTTTTTCAAAATATGGGAAGATTTTTCTTTTAAATCTGAAAAGTAGCTCAAGGCTTCAGCTACTTTAACTTTTTCAAGAATAAAGAATGAGTCTGTGTAATGAGGGTTTCATCCACTTTGGTGTAGTTCTCTTTTCTTCCCTGTCGTATAAAAATTTTTTTGATGTTATAATTTTCATTTGTTAATAAATAGTTTAAAAATATTTTCAAATTATGCTTTCTGAAGATGAGTTCCCACAGTTGACAAACAGCTGTTGGTCTGTGTGTTTGAAGTAGCTCTTTGGAAATAGGCAGTTCCCACTGTAGCATTTGGAGGGCTTCTAGATGGTCTTGACTGTAAAGAAACTAATTTTGCTTTCTGTAGTTCCCCCAAACTAATTTGGCCTTCAAATTGCCTATGCAACAGATATGACTGTCTTGAACGTATGTTCAGTTATCATGAGTTTTTGTTTACATTTTAATATTCTCTATTTTCTGTTTTGCCTTTTTTGGGGGGTATTCCTGGATTATTTGAAACATCTGTTGTTAGGGTTGGATCGATGCTCAGGGTTAAGACCCCTACCACCCTTGCAGATGACTCAGAGTCACGTCCCAGCACCTACACGGAAGCTCGCAACTGCCAGTAATCCAGCCCCAAGGGGTCTGATACCTTCTTGTAGCCTCTTGGACTCTTGCATGCAGGTAGTGCATATCAAATCTATGTAGGCTTGTGTGCACACGTGTATACACACACACACACACTTAAAAAAAACCTAAAATCTATTGTCTGGACTCACTGGATGTTGCAGTGGTTAAAGGTTCTTGCTGTTAAGGCTGATGACCTGAGTTCAGTCTCCACAACCCATGTGGTAGAAGGGAAAAAACCAACTCCTGAATGTTGTCCTCTGATGTTCACACATGCAATGTGGTATGTGTCCTTGACCTCCCCACATAAGTAAAAATATCAAAGTAATATAAAGACATGTAAAAAAATGTAAAGTCTGCTAAGTTCTGTCTGAAGTTTGTCTAAGGTTATTACAAAGTTTTTGTTTTCATTTTTTTAGAGCTGAATCAGTTTATGAAGAAATGAAACAGAAATATGGAACTCAGGGTTGCTATTTACTTAAAATCAATTCTCGAGCACCAAATCGAGCATCAGATGAACAGATACCAGATCCTTGGAGTCAGTATCTCCAGAAAAGTAATATTCAAAACCAGGTACATGTAAAAACCGAACCAAACCTCAAAAATTGTATTTAAATTTATTTTAAAAGATATGACCGTTGATTTTTCTTTTTTGCTTGGTAGGTGGAGACAAGGTCTTTATACCTGACTGGCCTTGAACTCATTATATAGATAAAGCTAGCCTCAAACTCACAAAAGATCCATCTGTCTCTGCCTGTTGAGTGCTAGGATCAAAGGTGTGTGCCACTATGCCAAGAGGTTGCTATGTAGCCCAGACTGTCTGTTCCTGTCTCTTAATCATCGTGCCTCAGCTTTCCCAGCGTTGACATTTTTGACATGTACTAGCGTGGGTCTAGAAAATTTTTATTTATTAGCTATGTTCTGTTGAACATAGTGGGTTTTCAAAGACAAAACAAGCATAACCAAGACATGCAAGAGGGGAGAAAGATGTCTTACGTGAAACAGGTGAGGAGGGGGGTCATTTTCAGAGCAATGCCACCTTGATTAGAGGAAGCCTGAGGATTTCATTTGGGGGTCCATTCCTAATCTTTCTCCGTTGTATTTCTTCCCAGGCACGCTCAGTTCCCATTCATAATTTAGAGAAACAGTAGATGTACCGTTGGGCATGCTCAGTTCAGAGTCATGGACACACGTTAAAGGACAGAGCCACATGTCTTTGGTCATGCTCAGCGTGCACCATAAAGTTTTAGCTGAAAAAGGGAGCTTTGAAGGTATATTAACATACGAGCCTTACCCTGAAGGTACCTGCCTTGCTTAGTGGCTAATGCAAGTACTAATATGACTAGTTTTTATCCATCAGTATGATCTCTTAAATAAAATGGCTCATTTACACAAGTGAATTGCATACTGTATTAGTTACTGTCTGTTGCTGTGGTAAACACCATGAAGAAAGGGTTTATTTTACCTTAACAGTTCCTTAAAAAATAAGTCCATCATGGTGGGGAGGGTATGGAGCGTGAGTCCGAGGCTGGCCTCCACTCAGAAAGCAGAACGGTCATTTTCTTCTATGCACAGGGAGCAGAGAGCGAGCAGGAAGTGGTTTGAGGCTGTAAACCCTCAAAAGCTGCCCCAAGTGATATTTTTCCTTCAGCAAACCTCAACCTCAGAAAGGTTCTAGAACTCAGCACCACCAGATGTTCCAATACACGAACCTATGGAGAAGGTTCCTCATTCAAGCCACAGCATGTTCTAAGACTTGAATTAGATTGGCCGGCCATATAGAGATAAACATTTGGATTTATCTGCTTAACCAAGAATGTACTCAGGAGGCAGAGGCAGGTGGATTTCATTGAGTTCAAGGCTAGCCTGGTGTACATAGTGAGACCCAGTCTCACGCCCCCCATTCCTCAAACCCTTTTAGTCTGTTCCGTGTTGTCTCCTTCTGGCTTGTCTGTCATGCTGTTCTTTGGCCACATTGTGGAGCTCATACTTTCTAGTTGACTTGTGTTGGCTATTTGATAGTTGAAGTGGATAGTTGTAAAGTTTGCTTTTTCACAAAGTTAAATAACACAGTGCTCTTCTTGGTACAGTCAGTTTGGTTTATTTGGTTAGTAGAAGTTTGACTTTTTTAGCTTGGCAGTTGTGGTACACACTTTTAATCCCAGCACTCAGGAGGCAGAGACAGGTAGATCTCTTGAGTTTGAGGTCAGCCTGGTCCACGGAGAGAGTTCCAAGACAGACTGATCTACACAGAAAAACTCTGTCTTGAAAATACAAGCAATAACAAAAGGATTTGACTTTTTTGTTTGAAAGGAACAGTTTTCAAATAAGTGGAAAATGTATTTTGTATAGCTACCCTACTTTATTTGCTCTTTATTTGATATTTAAGTCATTTTAAAAGTTTATATAGTTATTGATCTAATAGAAATGTTGATTAAAAATTTATTTTATTTCCTTATTTTTCTGTCATGTAGATTTTTTAAATCCAGACATAGTATCTAATATTTTACTCATTTATTTTAATATTTACTGATTTATTGATTTTTACTTATAAATGTGAGTTTCTGCAGGCATTGGAAACCCTGGAAATGTAGCCAGGGGTGGTTAAGAACTATTGATGTGGGTGTTAGGTACTGAACCGGGGTCTTCTATAAGAGCAGAAAGTGCTCTTAAACACTAAGCCATCTCTCCAACCCATTTTACTCATTATAATACTGAAATAATGCTGGTTTTCTTTCATATTATGCTGGGGGGGAGGGAATCTTTAGACATAAATTAACTCAAATCAGCTGGCTATACAACAGCTTTGTTTTTAATGTTCATGTCATGTAGTGTAGGGTTCAGGGACGGCCTGAGAGTTCAGAGCCTTTGTAGAACTGAGCGCTGTATTGGTCTTTCTCGCAGCCCTTCAGTGTACTCAGAGTCCGCTCTGCTGGTAGCATTATGTTTATGTCCTTTTCCCCTCCTGCCCAACTCCGGCAGGCTTTTCCTTTGCCATTATTGATTTTTAGGATTCATGGGCATATTTATGTGCCTATGTAAACATCTTCATGAATATTGAGATGCATTTGAAATGGAGATCACTTAAATGCAGAAGAATTAGCATAGTTAACTGAGTATGAAAGGAATTAAAATGCAGCATGATAGAATAGAGGGCCAGAAGATAAGAGTAGTACTTTATCAAGTCCATGAAGCCACGTTCAGCAGGAAAATCATAGGTATTAGTGTATTTGGCAGTATTTAAACTTGATTAATTATATTGCTAATGCCTTGCATTTTGTTTTGCTAGGAATCATATGAAGATGGCCCTTGTACTATGACCTCCAGTAAGAATTCTGATAGTAACTTGCTTTCATTGGATGGACTAGATAATGAAGTCAAAGGTCTTGTTATGCTTTCTAAGTTCTCTTTCGGTTGAAAGTATTTATTGTTATTAAAGCACTCTTGTTGGGTGGTGATGGCACACACCTTTAATCCTAGCACTCAGAAGGCAGAGGCAGAGGCAGGTGGATCTCTGTAAAAACAGGCCAGCCTGGTCTATGGAGCTAATTCCAGGACAGTCAGGACTACCCAGAGAAACCCTGTCTCAAGCAAAAAAACAAACACCCTGACATATCCGCAGCCCCTTTTCTTTAAAAACTTAAAAAAGATTTATTGTAAGTTATATGTGTTTATGTGTCTGTGAATGCTGGTACCAGAGGAGGTCATATACATGAGATCCACCTAGAACTCGAGTTACATGCAGGTGTTCCTGAGCTGCTGCTGTGGACGCTGGGAACTGAGCTCTAGTCCTCTGCAACAGCAGTGCAAGCCCTAAATACTGAGCCATCTTTCCAGGACCCACTCTTTCCTTTTCAATTTTAAGACAACATCTTGACTAAGTTATCAGACTCTGCTTTAAATTAGGATTTTCTTGTCTCAGCTCCTTAAGTAAGTGCTGCTTTTGCAGAGGACCTGTCTTTGGATTTAAAATTCTCTTTCTGCACTTCCAAGTACTGGGAGATAGCCATGTACCTACATACCTGAATCAAAAGTTAAGAGGTTTTTTTTTTTTCTGATTTTATTCAGTCCTTTGAATTCTCATTTTTGTTAATGTGTTATAATAGTGGGTCATGGGGGCTGCAGAGAGGGCTCAGTGGTTTCTGCTCTTGCAGAGGACCCTGAGTTAGATCTCAGTACCCATGCCAGAACACTCACAACTTTGTAACTCCAGCTCCAGAGGGAACCTATGCCCTCTGTCAGCCTCTATAGGCTTCATGTACACACAAACAAAAAAGTAAAAATTAAAAAATGGTCATTCTTAGTTCAATCAATTTACTAATATCACATTAGAAAGATAATAACAGCTTTCTCTTTTAGAAAGTCAGGGAAATGTGATATACAGCATAATATCCCAGGTTCATAGGATTTTTAAAACTATATTCCTATATTTTAAGCTGTAGTTTTGATAATGATAACTCTAAAATTTGTTTTGTTGCTCTTATTGTGTAGTGCAGACTGGTCTGGAACTCATCTGCCTATGAACTTGAGATCCATTTGTCTCAGCTTTCCAAGTGTTGGAATTGTAGGCGTGTACCACCATGTCAACACTGTAATTTTTTATAGCTCGCTTATATGATACTTAGCAACAGTCTATAAGACAGCCTGTTTTTAGGCTCCTCCCTGCTTCAGGAACACTCAAGTGCCTTAGTTTAATTAAAAACTTTTATTACACGTGTGTGTGAGTGTGTGTGTGTGTGTGTGTACACAGTGTCATGTATGTGGAGGCCAGTGAACAACTTGTAGTGTGCTGATTCTTGCCCTTTACATGTGGATTCCAGGGTCAAACTCAGTGTTCAGGCAGCTTTCCCTGAACCATCTCACCAGATCAAGCCTTTAATTTGGAATGGGAAATTGTTAATGGTATTTCATCTCAATATACACAGAGAAAGGGGCGCATCCTTTAGTAGTATGATAGTTTTGTTAAGTTTTCTGTTGCATTCTGAAAGTAAAAGAGAGATTTGTTTTTCAGTAGATGGACTACCAAATAACTTGAGAGTTCATCCACTTCAAATAGACCAATGCGGTGACCCTCCTAACAGTACTGACAGCTCAGATCCTGCAAAGTCTGCTGCGTCAGTACACGAGACAAAGAAAGCAAGGACTGGAGTGATCCGTGGTGCTTGTTTAACACTTACCGATCACGATCGAATTCGACAGTTTATACAGGAGTTTACATTCCGTGGCCTTTTGCCACACATAGAGAAAACAATTCGTCAGTTAAATGATCAGGTAAGTCTTAAGTTTTTTTAGGTTATTAATCTTCAAATTAAGTCAATGAGTTTAAGACTATTAAAAGTTTGATTTGTATTTAAAGTTTTGTTTTGATTTTTGTTTTGTGATAAACTATGAAAACTGACTGAAATTCGTATCAGTGATGAAGTTCTCCTGAACCCTACTTAGATACACCATAGTCATTTTCATTTGTGATTTCTTTTTTTTTTTTTTTTGGTGTTTTTTTTTTTTTTTTTTTTTTCGAGACAGGATTCTCTGTATAGCCCTGGCTGTCCTGGAACTCACTGTGTAGACCAGGCTGGCCTCGAACTCAGAAATCCTCCTGCCTCTGCCTCCCAAGTGCTAGGATTAAAGGTGAGCGCCACCACCGCCCGGCTGTGATTTCTTTAGTTTATTGGACAGGTTGTTTTTTAAAGATTTATTTATCAAATTTCATTTTATGTGTATGAATGTTTTGCCTGCATGTATGTATGTGTACCATTTTCATACTTGGTGTCTTTAGAGGTCAGAAGAGGACATTGGAGTCCTGGAACTGGAGTTAGTTGTGAGCCACCATGTGAGTGCAGGGAACTGAACTTTAGTCCTCTGTGGGAGCAGCAAGTGCTCTTAACCACTGAGCCATCGCTACAGCCTATATTTATATTGGATATTAAATAAAACAAAACAAAACTGCTTCTAGTTTTGTTTTATATGTCAGTGTTTGCCTCCATATATGTATGTGCATCACGTGTGCCTAGTCCCTGTCCCCAGAGCTGGAGATACGGTTGATTGTGAGTAACTGCGTGGATGCTGAGAGCTGAACCCACATTCTCTGTAAGAACAAGCGCTATAAGCAACGGAGCCATTCATGCAGTCCATAAATATCTTTAAAATTAGTGTTAATAAGATAATTGTTTACTCTATAAAGCTTAAAATTGTTTGTAGAAAATATTTCAAGCGTTTATATTTGTCAACATGTTAATTTTTTTTTCTAGCTAATATCAAGGAAAGGCTTGAGCCGATCTCTGTTTTCTGCCACTAAGAAATGGTTTAGTGGCAGTAAAGTTCCAGAAAAGAGCATTAATGAGCTAAGGAGCACATCTGGGCTGTTGTGAGTAAAATATCACTATATCAACTCGATTGTATTCGACTCTGTCTAGTGCTTGACTACAAAAACATTGACTGTCTTTTTAGTTTAGCTTTGTACTGGCAAAAACTCGGATACTTAAGAGAGAGACTTTAAATTCTGATTTAAAAAACTTTTCCTGGACTTTTAAATGATTGATTATTTTTATTTTTGAGATGGAGTCTGACTCTGAGCTCAGGCTAACTTGGGACTTGTTTTTGTTTTGTTTTGTTCTTAGAGACAGGGTTTCTCTGTGTAGCCCTGGCTGTCCTGGAACTCACTCTGTAGACCAGGCTGGCCTCGAACTCAGAAATCCTCCTGCCTCTGCCTCCCAAGTGCTGGGATTAAAGGCGCGCACCAGCACTGCCCGGCTAACTTGGGACCTGTAATGATCCTACTTTAGCTGCCCACGTACTGGCATTATAGGTGTGGACTCCTACCATTGGCTAAGAGGATATTTGGAAAGAAACTCTTCAGTCAAAGTAGCACAGCTTCTCACCATTGCTCTTCATTTAACTAAGGCCCTTTTGCTGAAGACTCCACATGGTTTGATTATAGAACACTGAGAAAGTAAACTGACCAGACAGCTTCCTCCCTGGTGGTTAGTTTTCATGATGCCAGAAGGTGATATATACACTACCCGGAAAAAGTCGTCAGTGGTCTTACTTGGTAGAGGATGTCGGGTGTCACAGTACCCACCTGCCAGGTCACATGTACTGGTTTCAGGTTGGATTTGAGGCCTGCACAAGGAGTGAACTCATGTCTAATATGGTAAATCTGTCCACAGTCCATGGCTAGAGTGTGGGGTATCATTTTATTTTGTACCTGTTTATTTAAGAAGATGGAGTTAGGTTAGTTAGATTGGATATTCAGTACTAGCTTTGGTACATACTTTTTTTTCTTATGTTCAGACACACCAGAAAAGGGCATCAGTTCCCATTACAGATGGTCCTGAACCACCATGTGGTTGCTGGGAATTGAACTCAGGACCTCTGGGAGAGCAGTCAGTGCTTTTAACCACTGAGCCATCTCTCTAGCCCCTGGTTCATACTCTTTTAAGATAACAGTAGCTGAATTGCCCGATTGGTTCTTCAGCTTGGTGCTCTCCTGTTTCAGGCCCCCAAGCATCAGTCACCATGGTGGGCTGCTCCGCCTACTGTTGTAAAACAAGATGTACCCATTAGCAAGTTTTGTTTCTTACAAAATCTTGCTTTAATGGAAAATGACTAGTCTATTTGGATTTTAATTTTTTTTCTGAGTTGTATATAAGTTACCTGCTATTAACCATTTATTTACTTTAAAACTTGTCCATGGGACAAATGCTTATCTGCACTTGAGAAGTTTCCAGGACTAAAAGATAGACATTCATTAACTTTTGACTTCAAGTAGTTTTGAAAATTGATAATCTTTTTTGAAGATAGAATTTAAAAATAAATAAAATTCATGTTCTGGGTAGTTGAACCACTTCCTCTATATTTTATATGTGATGGTGTGATGGGCCACAAATCATAAACTATTTCTTTATGTTCTAGGTATCCACCAGAAGCACCTGAGCTTCAGATCAGGAAAATGGCTGACTTGTGCTTTTTGGTGCAACATTATGATTTGGCTTACAGCTGTTATCACACCGCAAAGAAGGATTTTCTTAATGATCAAGCAATGCTTTATGCAGCAGGTGCCTTGGTTGGTATTGTTTGTTTATTTTGTGATGCTGGGAGTCAAGCCTGGGGCCTCCTTGCTTGCTGAGCTGTATCCCTAAGCCTTTGAAGCCTTTTTAAAAATTAAAATTGGCAGGCAACACTTCAGTGCATATGGGCTTCCTCTCCAGAGAAGTGTCTCCCTTCTCCTCCTCTCTGTACAGTTCTGGACTCAGCAGGCTTTACTTCCTCCTTCATCCTCTCCTTAGAAGCTCCTCTTTGGGGCTGGGGAGATGGCTCAGCGGTTAAGAGCACTGACTGCTCTTCTGAAGGTCCTGAGTTCAATTCCCAGCAACCACATGGTGGCTCACAACCATCCGTAATGAGACCTGATGCCCTCTTCTGGGGTGTCTGAAAACAGCCACAGTGTATTTACATATAACAATAAATAAATATTTTTTTAAAAAGAAGCTCCTCTTTATTTCAGCCCCACCAGGAGGAGGCATTTGGTATTTAAATTGCATCCTCTAGCCATGCTAAGTTGTCCAACAAGGTGTGTAGGTGATCTTCTACGTTACCAGTCCATTATTTTAGTTGTGCTTTGTTTATGCAATGAGTAGGCTTCAAGAGAACTGTTCTCTCATTCTTACTACTTTGACAGTAGCTCTTATGAACTTTTTTATACTGTGGACGTATAACGTCATAATAAATACACCTTATTTTTCAGTAGTAAACTCTTCTCTCATATAGCTGCTACCTTTGCTTAAATAGCTTATATACAGTATTTATCACATATAGATAAAAATAGGAAAAGTGCATAGCCATATAGTGTAGTTTTTTGTGTGTAACAACAGACTGAATATATGGTGGTATTCTAATAAACTTATTGCTTAAGCTGGACAGTGGTGGCCCACATCTTTAACCCATACTTAAGAAGCAGAGGCAGGTAGATCTCTGAGTGCAAGAACAGCCTGGTCTACAGAGAAAATTCCAGAACAGCCAAGGCTACATAGAAAAACCCTGTCTTGAAAATCAAAACAAAAGAAAATTATTGCTTAAAACATTCTCACCTACTGATGTCACAGTCATTTTGGTTTATATATGTTGTCTGCACAACAAAATCACCTCACAACAAATTTGTTAGAATTTACATTTGTTGTAGACATGCCAGGATATGCCTTTAAATAAATCATGCATGACTCTGTGTTCTTAATTTTTTTAGAGATAGGGTCTCTGTGTAGCCTACCTAGCCTAAAACTCTGTGTAGACCAGGCTAGCCTCAGACTTAAAGGGATTAGCCTGCCTCCACCTCCCAAATGCTGGGATTAAAGGTGTGGGCCATCACACCCAGCAAAGACCAGAATTTTAAGTCAAAACAAATTATGATTTTGAGTATGCATTAAGTTGAAATTTATGCATATATGCTCTGAGACTTCCAGTATTTGGCTCAATATGAGAACGTTTCTCCTGAAATCGTGGTGGTTTTCCTCTTTTAGGAAATGGCAGCAGTGTCAGCCTTTCTTCAGCCAGGAGCTCCTAGACCGTACCCTGCTCATTACATGGACACAGCAATTCAGACATACAGGGATATCTGCAAGTAGGTGGCTGTGATACTATATTTTGCCCATTTTGAGACTGATTCGGTATTTATAAGTAGTTCTTTGCTTTTCATGCCTTGGGTTCTCAAATGAAGTTGATTTAGAGACAAGTTGAAGAGAAAATAGTACTTCTCAGTTCTTAGCTAGGCTATATTTGTGGATATTTGTAGTAAGGTTCTGTATTACATTGGGGAACATTTTTATTCTGTTACATTTTTTATTTCACCTTCAAAAATTAGCCATTTTGAATTTTTTGTTGTTAGTTGGGCAGAAACACAAAGAGTGAAGTAATCCAGACTTAGGGAAAATGAGAAGTAGTGAGTACTGTTAGAACTCTTACAAAGAAGGAGATTGTCAGCCAGGCCAGAGTACTTAGAATAGGCTCTGGTTATCCAATAGGTAGATGTTCATGCAGCATGCCTATGTTTTATAGCCACCACAGAGACATTTCTAGAATTGTGAGTTAAAGGAATACGTTTTCTCAATAGGTTTGTTGGTAAAGGCCAGTGGGAAAGTACACAAGAATTGAAAGTATGGAAATTATTGGGTGATAGATTTAGAAAGGCTTGGAGATACATTTATGTTAGGAGCCTTAACTGTCAATTCTTCCTAAGCTGGAGTTAAGACTTAGGTTGTAGTGAATGAAAATTGCTGCATATTTGAGTAGACCTTCATCATTATTTACTTTTTACTTATTTTTTAGTAAGTTTATTTATCAGATTTCTTTTTAATGGTGTTAGATTGAACCCGGAACTTTGCCAACATGCCTAGCTCCTTGATGTTTCTGTTGTAGAGTGGATGCATTAGAAGACAGAGATAGAAAAGTCATTTAGATCCCTCTGTTGTTCATATAGTGGTAATGGTAATAGCAATGCTTAAAATGAAACAGTACCTATCGGGCTTGGAAGATAGTCCTGGGTAGAGATGGTTGATGCCAAGTTTGACAACTTGAGTTGATCCCTGGGACCCACATGACAGAGGAGAGAATTGACTTCTAAAAGTTGTTCTAAGATCCACATAAATGCTGTAATGAAAGTACATTTGTGCCCCCACATGTGAATTCACACAAATAAATATAAAAATATAATACAAATAAAAATGTAATAATTTCTTTAAAATCAACAGTTTATAGAATTTAGGAAGCAAGCCTTATATGACTATACATGTAGTGAGTATTAGAGGTTTATCTTTGTGTTCACTAGGGCAGATTCAGGTATTCAGGAATACCTGTTTGAAAATATAATTTATGGAAAGTATGACATCATCAAAGCATTTGTTTGTTTTGGAGAATGTGGGTCTTATGTAATTCAGGCTGGATTGAATTTGCTGTGTAGCTGAGAGTGACCTTAAGTTCCTGGTCCTCTGTTTCCACTTCTGGAGTTCTAGACTCAAATGTGTAAGCTTACTTTTTCTTTTAAAGGACAGGGTCTCACTATGTAGCCCAGGCTGGCCTGGAACTCATCCTGTAGACCAAGCTGATCTCCTACTCACAGATCCACCTACCTGTGCCTTCTATATTCTGGTGTGTGATATTATGTTCAACCTACAATACTTGTTGAGAGTAATACCCACCCTCAACCTTTTTACTAAAAACATGCAGCCTTGCATTGTGATTCTTTCTTTAAAATTGTCTGATGACAAAAGGTGTTGGATGGACCTATAGCTTATCATTGACCAGGCTCCCAGTTTGATTCCTAACACCTCTAAAGAGAATAAAGATATGAGCATTGATTGATATATATATATGTAAAAAATGACAGACTTCTTTTCCTAAGTCTTGATCATTTTATTGGAATTTGAGAACATTGACAGAAAGGGAGCAAATTGGAAGCTACTGGAAGGAGACGAGAAAAGGATAACCTTGCCTTTTGAGTTAGGGTTCAAAAGAGCAGACAGGTTCAGTTGTGGAGATTGACTAGGAGCTGTATGGGTGTGGAGTTGGGCGGGTATAGGATAAGTCCTTAGAGAAAGTGAGACTGTTGTATTGGAGCAAGCATGCATAGGACTTTGTTGTATATCCAACAAAGGGCTAGGAAGAAGAAAAGGGAGCAGGTTAAGATGTGAATGTCAGGCTTCTTGCTCAAAATCTGCCAGTGGACTCTTTGACTGCATTGTAACTTCTATGTGCTAAAGAATTACTGTGACGCTGATTATTTTTCCTTGTTTGTTTTAGGAATATGGTGTTGGCTGAAAGATGTGTGTTGCTTAGTGCTGAAATTTTAAAAAGTCAAAGCAAGTACTCAGAGGCTGCAGCTCTTCTAATACGGTTGACGAGTGAGGTACTGGACTGCGTAGTGTTGGATTTCATTAGTTTGTAACGAGGTGCTGTATAAGACAAAATAAGGAGGGGCTCTCAGGATTTAAACACTGCTAGTTAATTGTGAACTTCACTTTAAAGTTTTGGGGTTTTTGTTTTTGGTTTTTTTTGGGGGGGTGCTCTATTTTTATTTATTTAGTTTTCTTAATTTTTTTGGTAGTAGAAGGAGCTTGAGACAATTTTTGTAGTTCATGCTGTCCTTAAATTCCTACCAATTTTTTGGCCTAGCCATCTGAGTACTGAGGATTTCAGTCAGGAATACCACACTCAGCTACTGTATCTTCTGTAATTTGAATCTAGTTATTGAAAATGATGTTTTAAAATTTATTTACTTTATGTTTATGAGTGTTTTGCCAATATGAATGTCTGTGCTTCATATGTGTGCTTGTTGCTCAGGTCAGAAAGTGTCAGAATCCTGAAACTGGAGTTAGTGGTAGTCATGAGCCTCTCTGTGGGTGCTGGAAACTGAACACTGGGTCTTCCCAGGGGCAGCCAGTGCTCTTAACTACTGAGCCATCTTTACAGCCCTAATTGAATTGATTTTGCTTCTATAATCTCAGTCTACCTTTCGCTATTAACTAACCATGACTATGTGTGTGGCATCTTGTTTCATATAAGTTCTATGCTATGTACAATTAAGACATGCATGTGTTTCAATTTAATATAAAATTAGGGCTTAAAAATGCTAGCACAGTGAGGTGCTGAGTGGGTGGAGGAGCACCTTATGGAAGCAAAGGGGGGTGGGATGGGGGTTTGTGGAGGGAAAACTGGGAAGGGGATATCATTTGAAATGTAAACGAATAAAATGATTAATAAAACACACACACACACACACACAAATCACCAGAACTTAAAAAAAAAATCATTTCGATTGTTTCGTCTCTGCCTTTACCTTATAACCATTTAAAGAAAACCATTAAGCTTTAAAAATGCTTCCAAAGTAGATAAATCTAAAAGATGGCTTAGGATGCACCCAAGGCAAAAATAACATATCAAAAAAATTAACACTTTTCACCCAGTACTTTTGTGACACGTTATCGCCAGTTCACTCTCCTTGCTCAGGATGAAGGAAGAGGTTTGCAGTGCTTGAGGTACGTCTGTGTTCATCTGTCCTGTCACAGGATGGACTAGGTGTTGGTAATCCCTGGACACACACTTTGAGTCATATCTCAAAGGTCTCTGAAAGCCCACTACTATATTTTTGTCACTACTGTTACTTGTGTGGTAAGTAGTGCCACTCCCTAGTGACTTAAGCATTCAGATATGAGCCTATGGTGGCTGTTCGTGTTCTGACCACCACGTGTGTCAGACATGAGCTATTTGGTCATATTGGATAAGGGTTCTTGAAAGTGTATTCATACTGTACTTCAAAAGCAAATCTGATTCTGACTTTGAGTGGTATGTTATGTTTTTCAACCTAGGGTTATCAGTGAATATACAAAGAATTTCTGATCCAGGAATTTTTGGGGTTTTTTTTTTCCCTTGCCTAAATGTGTTTGCCTTTCTACCCCCATATATAAATAAAATTTCTTTAGAGCACTGTATTATAACCTTTTTACTTATTTTTTTTAACTTTCTCAAATCTATATGATTTGTCATTTTTTGGTTTAGGGCATGGGTAGGAATAGGTTCTAATAACTTTTTCCCAGAATTATGAATTTACAATGATCTTCCCTCTCTATCCTACCTTCTTTGTCCCTCTTTGTGTTTGAGATTGAATTCAGGGCCTCACATACGCCAGGCAAGTTCTGTCCTACTAAACTACATATCCAGCCCCCCCAATATATATATACATGCATACATACATACACACACACACATACATACACATACATACATGCATACATACACGCATACATGCATACACACATACATACATACACATATACATACATATACACATACATAACATATACACATATATATACATACACACATATATACATACATACACATATACATACACACATACATACATACATACATGCATACATACTTACTTACTTACTTGTGTTTGGCATGTGTAAGGAGGTTAGAGGACAAGCTTATAGAGTCATTCATTCATTCAACCTTTAAGTGGGTTTTAGGGAATAAACTCAGGTTATCAGGCTTCCTTGGTGTTTTTATCTTCAAAGTGATGTCACTAAGCCCCTGTTTGCACTAACTTGATGGTAAAGATTTGAGAGTCATGTAGTATGTTTGAAGCCAGTAGTATGCCTAATTTTGTTTCAGCTTATTTAATTCATGATGTGAACTTAAGATCTTTCTTGAATCGCTGAGTCCTTTGGGAATGCTGAGTTTATTGTGTGGGTTTAACTGGATGGTACATTGAGTTATTGGAAAACCTTTACAGATTTTTAGAAATTGAGAGAAAGGGGAGGGGGGAGGGAGGAAGGGAGGGAGGGAGGGAGGAAGAAAGAGAGAGAGAGAGAGAGTCTGTGTGTGTGTGTGTGTGTGTGTGTGTGTGTGTGTGTGTTCAGAGACCAGAATTTTTGGATTCCCCTGGAGCCTGAGCTGTAGGCAGTTGTGAACTTCTGACATGGGTGTTGGGAACTACACTAGGGTTCTCTGTAAGAGGTCTTAACTGCTAAACCATCTCTCTAGCCTCAGAAAGCAGACAGTTTTTTCATTTTTCTCATTAATTTATTTACTTTGCATCCCAATATCAGCCACCCCTTTCCTCCCAGTAGCTCTGACTCAGATTCTTCCCCCATCTTCCACTGTTCCTCTGAGAAGAGGGATTCCCCACCCCACCCAAGTCTTACCCCTGCTACCTTATCAAATCACTGCAGGGCAGAAGCATCCTCTCCCACTGCAGCCAGACAAAGCAGCCTACTTAGGGTACCAGATCCATAGGCAGGCAGCAGGCTCAGGGACAGTCCCCGCTCCAGTTACTGTGGGACCTGCATGGAGACCAAGCTGCACTTCTGCTACATATGTAAAGGGGCGGGGTCTGGGTCTGGCCCATGTTCACTCTTTGGTTGATGGTCTCTGGGAGCCCCCAGGGATCCAGGTTAGTTAACTCTGTTGGTCTTCATGTGGAGTTCCTGTCCTTTTTGGGTTCCTCAATCTTTCCCCAACTCCTCCACAAGACTCCACAAGATTAGAGCTCCATCTAATGTTGACTGTGGGTCTCTGCATCTGTTTCCATTGGCTGCCGGGTGGAGCCTCTCAAAAGAACCGTTATGCTAGGCTCCTGTCTGCAAGCATAGCAGAGCATCATTAACAGCATCGCAGGCTGGTCTTTCCCGTGGGATGGGTCTTAATTTAGGTTGGATGCCATTCCCTCTGTACATCTTGTATGCAGTACACATTTTGGGTCAAAAGTTTGTAGGTGGGTGCTGAAGAGATGGCTCATCGGTTAAGAGCACTGACCCCTCTTCCAGAGGTCCTGAGTTCAATTCCCAGCGACCACATGGTGGCTCACAACCATTTGTAATGGGATCTGATGCCCTCTTCTGGTGTGTCTGAAGACAACTACAGTGTTGTGTATACATAAAATAAATAAATAAACCTTTAAAATAAATAAAGTTTGTGGATGGGCTGCTGTCCTCATGCCTCCACTGAGAGTCCTGCCTGGGTCCAGGAGGTGGCCACTTGATAGCCATAGCCCCAGTGTTCCCCACTGCTAGGAGTCTAATCTCCTTTGAGAATATTTGTACTATTTTTTGGCAGCAATTTGTCTGCAATGATTAGAATTTGAGATTGCATAATTTTCATTAATTTCTTGTTTCTACTTCCAGAAATTTGTGTAATAAAAATATCTGAGTAATTCTTGAGGTTTCCTTTTTTTTTTTCTTTTCTTTTTTTAATGACTAAGTGTACTGGCATGCAGGAGACAAGGTGGGAGGGCTGTGGGTTTGAGACCAGCCAGGGATGTGTAGGATTCTAGATCAACCTTGAGCTATATAGTGAGCTGAGTGGTGGGACACTTGCCTAGACTCAGTTCCCAGTAACATACACACATGCACACAGAAATTATAAATATCTTATTGAATCTTTTTTATTGATCTGATTGAATATTTTTTATAGTAGCAAAAAACCAACATGTGATTAATTGGTGACTATAACTTATGAAGTTTTTGCATGTTAGGATATATGTAAATGGGTTGTAAAGAAAAGCAGGATATTGAGTGTACTACCACTTGTATATAAAAATGTACGTGTTTGTTTTCATACATGCATGTTAGTCACATAAGCTCTCATGTATATGGGAAGAGAAACTGAAAAGGGAGCCCTAAACTGGAAACAGTCCTCTACAAATGAATAGCTTGCTTTTTGTAGTTACTTTAAATCAATCAATCAATCAATCAATCAATCAATCAATCAATCAATCAATTTTTATGAGGGCAAGGAAGTATGTCTCTAAGACTTTAAGACTGTTACAAAGATAGTTTATAATAGTGGTCTATTTGATAAAAGTAATTTGTTGAAATAATTGCATTTAAAAGTCAATGTTTTCTGTTTTCAACTTTCCCTGGGGAAAATAATGGCAGCAGAACACATGGAAGGGCCTGGTAAGTTCAGCTTGAGGCTGAGGACCTAGAGAAAGTTGGGGAAAAGTTGTTGATTCTTAATCAGCAAACTTGATCACTTTCTCCCTTATTCTCTGAAGCGATGGCTTACCAGGAGGGGGTGATGGCAGCAAGGATGAGTTGTTCCAGCCCCTGGCGGGGGTGGGCAGGGTCAGGAGGGTGGGGACTGCTCAACATCCTCCTGCCCTGACTTACAAAGAGCCTGTGAAGAAATTGACGGTTCCTTTAAGGAAATGTTCTTTCTTGCTTTCACTTTTGCTGCTGACTGTTCTTTCCTTCGCACATTCACAGGACTCTGATCTCCGAAGTGCTCTTCTTTTGGAGCAGGCCGCACACTGCTTCATCAACATGAAGAGCCCCATGGTTAGAAAGTACGCCTTCCATATGGTCCTGGCCGGACACCGCTTCAGTAAAGCAGGGCAGGTGAGCACGTCACCTTTACAGCGCTGTGTCCGGAAAGACACCCAGCAGTTAGAGCTGTTCCCGAGACCCCGAACTGGGGTCCCAGCACCCACACGAGCTCTTCACAACTGCCTGTAACTCCCAACTGCAGGGGTCTCATACCCTTTCCTGGACTACCAGGGTGCCTGCACTTACCTGGGAACACAAACCCACATGTGTATACATAATTACAAGCAAAACCAAATCTTTTTTTAAAGTTTTTTTGTTTTCATTTTCATCATTTATTTGTGTATTCCTCTTTTTTTTAAAGATTTATTTATTTGTTTTATGTATGAGTACACTGTAGTTATCTTCAGACACACCAGAAGAGGGCATCGTTTCCCCATTACAGATGGTTGTGAGCCACCATGTGGTTGCTAGGAATTGAACTCAGGACCTCTGGAAGAGCAGTCAGTGCTTTAAACCACTGAGCCATCTCTCCAACCCTGTATTCCTCTTTTTAATTTTTTAAAAAATGTATGTGCCTTGGTGTTTTACCAACATATATGTCTGTGAGGGTGTCAGACACTGGAGTTACAGACAGTTGTGAGCTGCTGTGCGGTTCCTGGAAATTGAACCCAGGTCATCTGGAATGGTAGTCAGCATCCTTAACTACTGAACCATCTCTCCAAGACAGGGTTTCTCTGTGTAGCCCTGGCTGTCCTGGAACTCACTCGTAGACCAGGCTGGCTTCTAACTTAGAGATCCACCTGCCTTTGCCTCCCAAGTGGTGGGCTTCTTGAAACACTTTCTGTTTGTTTGTTTCTGTATATGTGTGTGTGTGTGTGTGCGCTCATTTTTCTGTATGCTCATGTGTGATGTCAGACAAATTACAGGCACGGTTGTCTTCCTTCTACAATGTGGCTTCTCCGGAATTGAACTCTGATTGTCAGGCTTGCTGGCAAGCCTTTACTTTATGAGCTCTCATCTGCTTGCCATCTTTTTATGATTTAATTCTAAAAGTTGAAATAAATGTTGCTTTCCAGTAATATATTGGTAAAAAAAAAATATTGGTTAAAAAAAAAAAAACAAAAAACATGAGATTTGGGTTTAGATATACACAGGCTTAAATCTTGATGTATAAAGTTTGAATTTGGTTACCTAACTTTTCTGTGACTCAACTTTTCATTTATTGTTATTAGTGTTGTGTGTGTGTGAGGTCACGTTTATTGTGGTATTGTATGCCTCTGCAGGTCAGAGGAGAACTCTTTGGAGTCAGTTTTCTCCTGTCACTTTGTGGGGTTCAGGGGTTGAACCCAGACCATTAGGCCTGCATGCGTGTGTCTCTCTCCCTTGAACCATCTCACTGGCCCCTCTGTCTCTCTGTTTAGTGTAGGAGCCCACGCCCTGTAGGTTGGTACCCCTATATTCAGGATGGGTCTTCCCTCCTCAGGTAAATCTTTCTGGAAACTCTCTCATCGACACTCTCAGAGATGTGTTTCCATAGTGAGTCTAAATCCAGTCAGATCGGCACTGACAATCAACTGTCATACCTTACCTGTTCACAGAATTTGAAATAAATAAAGCTAAATTGAGTGATGAATATTTTCCTTAGAAGTTGATCTCAGAGAAATAAGGGGCAGGTGTCAGAACAGACAAACACGTGCACAGTCACACTGTAGATGGCTGAGGAGACCTAACCTGTGGTACTCCATAGAGCTGTGTGATGGTGAGGTCAGCCTAACTGTTAGCTTCAGTTCCTTATCACATTCTCTGTTAGTAGATGAGCAAGTTCCTTGTGTATATTTGTGTATGTCTCTGCATGTGTTTGTGCTTACTTTCTTCCAGTTCAAGGCACAGTTAAACTACAATGCGTTTCATTTATTTTCTTACAGAAAAAGCATGCTTTGCGTTGCTATTGCCAAGCCATGCAAGTTTACAAAGGGAAAGGCTGGTCTCTGGCAGAGGATCACATCAACTTCACCATTGGGCGCCAGTCCTATACTCTCAGGCAGCTGGACAATGCCGTTTCTGCTTTCAGACACATTTTAATCAATGAAAGCAAACAGTCTGCTGCTCAGCAAGGAGCCTTTCTCAGAGAGTATCTCTATGTTTATAAGGTAAATACTTCTCTTTAGGAATAAGCATTTAAATGTTTACATTAGTATTTTCAGTAAAAAACATGCTTGCTGCTGGCCTTAGAGCATAATAAAATGGCTTTATTGCAGAATATGTAAACTACCTGTCATAAAAAAGGTGTCGAAAGTTTCTTGGTTATAGATCTGTACTCCATGACCCTTACACAGTTTTTAAAAGAGAATTTTAATATTTCAGTAAACATTGTTTTGTAACTTTTAAAAATGTTGTTAATTAAAATAGACTTATGTTACTTTCCTCCTTTCTTTTGAATTCCTCCCATACCTCCTCCTCCTCAAATTGATACCCTTTTTTTCTTTGATTATTTTTTAAATTTAAATTTATTTACTTACTTGTTTAATCATTTGGGTGTTTTGCTTATGTTTCTGTGTATTACATTTGTGCCTGATACCTACAGAGGCTGTAAAAGGTGTCGGATCCCCTGAGGCTGCAGATACAGACAGTTGTGAGCCACGGTGCTGGGAATTAGACTGTGGTGCTCAGGAAGGGCAGCCATGCTCTGCTACAGAGCCGTCTCTCCAGCCTCTTTCCTCCTACTAAAGGTCTAAGTCTTTAGTAGGCTGGCCTCAGGCTCTCCAACCTCCTGCCTCAGTTTCCCAAGCACTGGTACTACTGCAGGTGTACAACAGCCACACATGCCTTTAATTTGAAACTGTGTTTGGAATCTTTACAAGAAATACTTTAAGATTTCTTCTAGATTTGTTGATTATTTATTTTATTTTATTTTTTATGAGGCAGGGTCTTGTAGCCCAGGATGGCTTAGAATTCTTTGTGTATCTGAGAATGAATTTGATCTCCTGATTGTCCAGCCTCTTTCTTACCTCACAAATGCAGGATTGTAGGCATGCGCTGGGCCTACTTTATCACATCTTTAGAGGATTGCAGTTGATTTTATAAAAAGAATGGATCCTCCTACCATCCTTAGATGGATGTGTTTCTTTCTTTTCCTAATAAAAGATGAGGTGTGGATTTATTGCAGGTGTTGTACTGTAATCTAGGTAGATAGAACCGTAAATCATTGCTGGACAGGAAACTTAAGATGTTTAAACCCTCCCCTTCAACACCTATGAAAAGTTGAATATTTCATCTTCCTCACAGGAAATAACTTCTTTTAAACTTAATTTAAAATCAGACCAGTTAAAATTGGGCAGATAGGATATTATACATCAACAAGCAGCAACATTTAGTGAAGTACCATTTGGGAGCTTAAGATGCAACAAAACAAAGATCCTTCCCAGTTGAGTGCTCCCCCGGAAGATTCTAGACAGCCTCTGCCTGCCCCATAGCTCCCTGCCTCTGAGCCTCTCCTCAGCCCTCTTTGCCTTTTGAAGTAGGGTCTTGCTGAGTTGCTCAGGCTGCTCTGAACTTGCCCTGAGGCTGAGGCTCCTGGTAGCTGGAGTTATAGGTCTGTACCACCAAGCCTGGCTAGCAAAGTTCTCTAGAGGTAGAGTAAAGGATGTCTACAGCTCTCAATTGTACATTTTTAAGACTGGTATATAAACTAGTACTGTATATCTAAATTTTCTTGCATAACATTTTGATACCTTGTGTATTAAAAATTAGGAAACATGAAAAAAATGTAGTTTTCTTAAAAACTATTTTTTCCTTCTTTTGTGTTTCTCCAGAATGTGAACCAGCTGTCACCAGACGGTCCTTTACCACAGCTTCCCTTGCCATACATTAACAGTTCAGCAACTCGGGTTTTCTTTGGCCATGACAGACGACCAGCAGATGGTTAGTAAACTTTCACTTGGCCTAGTTACCTAATGACTATTTCTTTGAAGTGTTCTTTCTCCATAGCCCATACTTTATTGTTTTTCTTTCTAGTCTAAAAAGTAAAAACAATAAAACCCAAAAGGTTGTGATTCATTGTAGCAACTTTTCTCACAAGAAGTAAGTGCTCATTACTCTTATCACTTGGCAAGCATGTTTGTTATATACTACCTTCAGTGAGTATAAAACTTCAAATACAGCATTCATTCCCTTTGTGTAATTACTGAGTTTAGTTTGTGTAAAATCATACTGTAATAAATGTGTATAAAAATAAGCTTTTAGTTGATTTTTTTCTGTTCTGGTACAAGGTCCTCAAGCTAGGTGGAACTCTGTGTAGACCATGCTGTCCTTGAACTTGGAACAAGCCTTCTTGCTGCCTTTGTCTCTCAAGTGTGGGTCATAATTTCCAGCCACCACACCCAGTCTAAGTTAACTTTTTTATTATAAAAATATATATAGAAGCAGCAAACACGGTTTACTCCTCTACTTGGAAGATTTTATTTTTAAGGTTAAAAAAAATTGTAGACAGAGTTCCTTGTAGTCCATACCACAAACTTTGTACCTTAAGATGGCCTTAAGCCAGTCCTCTTGCCTCTTTCTCCCAAGTGCTGGGATTACTGGTCATACGTCACCATGCTTAGTTTTGTGTGGTTCTGGGTATTGAAGTTAGGGCTTTGTAGTGCTAGGTAAGCCCTCCAGTGCAGCTACAGTCTTTTTCTCAGGCGTGAGGCTTGAAAAGGTCGTCTTCACTCTTTGGATGTGTTAGTTCTTGGTGAGTGGTGAGCTGCACATTTTCTTCATAGACCTTTTCATCTTTCAGGTCAAGGTGTTTCTCCGTCAAATCAAAATTAACTTTATGCCAACCCTGGTCTGCTTCTCCTCCTGGGTATGTTGCACACCAGGCTGGACTAGAGGGAGTGAAGCTTAAGTGGAGTGGGTGTGTTAGGCAAGAGCTTGGTTGGCATTAGGGCAGGAGAAACAGCCTTCTCCAGACATGGTTCTCAGAGAAGAGACTCTCTTTATTGGGAGGAGCAAGGGCTGTGTAAACCTTGGGGGGTGGGTAGGAGGTTTCTGGGTGAGTGTGCATCATTAGCTGGGGCATTCTGGGAAGGCATTTGTGTGAAGAAGCATTCCAAGTGCTTGCTGAACATAACCTTATAAAGTGAGAGAAGTTTAACCTGTAGCCTGGCCACCTGGCTGTGTGACTACCTCAGGGTGCCATAGGTGGGGGTCACAAGGCTACTTGCTCTGGAACATGCAGGCCAAGAGCACGGAGGAAGCAGACCTACTAGTCTCAGCCTCACGACTGGCTTCCTGTCCCACAGTCTTCTGGACCCACAACTTTACATCATGATTGTTTTTAATAGCAAAAAGACTTTGATGTATTTACATAATTTACCTATGCTACAGGGCCTGAATGGACTATTTCTACATGTTTACTTTAGATAATGGAACATACTGTTGAGTGAAAATAATCATTTACTGCTTAAATTTGAAATACAAAAACCAGTTCTATGCATTGTTTATGTGTATACTTCTGATAAAATTTACAAGCAATATGCAAATATGCCCGAAAGTGCTAGGATTTAAGCCCCAGGAGAAGTGATGCCAGTGGATGGGATGTTAGGATTGGAAGGAGTGTACAGAGGGCCTTGACATTCGGCATAATGCATTTTCTGTTAAAAAATCAGGATCATGGAATGAAAGCTAACTTTAAATTTTTTCAAGATAAAAGTTTGACTTGATGGCTCAAGAGGTATTAATGGTACTTGGTGCAATCAATGCCTAGCTTCCCGAGTTCAGACCCAAGAAGCCACATGGGGGAGAACTGATGCCCAAAAGTTGTTCCCTGACCTCCATGTTTGTGCCAAGCATGCACTCCCTAACACAAATAAATAGATAAATAAATAAAGTAACTTAATAAGCTATAAGATATAAACAGTGGAACTGGAGAGACAGCTGGTGGTTAAGAGCATGGGGCTGTTCTTCCAGAGGACCAGAGTTCAAGTCATAGTAGCTCATAACCTTCTGTAATTCCAGGTTCTAAAACCTTCTTGTCACCCTGGATACCAGGTGTGTAAATGGTAAACAAACATGCCGCAAAGTACCCATAGACATAGAAAATAAATAAATTTAAATTAAAAAACAAAAACAGGCCGTGGTAGTGCACGCCCGATCTCTGTTCGAGACCAATCTGCCGATAGAGTTCTAGGACAGCAAGGGCTACACAGAGAAACCCTGTCTTGAAAAACCAAAATAAATAAGAAACAAAGATACAAGCCAGGAGTGGTGCTTCATACCTTTAATCCCAGCACTTTGGAGGTTGAGAGAGGAAGATGAGATATGTGTCAACCTTAAGTTAATTAGCTAGATTAAGGCTAACCTGAGTTACATGAGATGCTGAATCAAAAACAAAATTTTCATCTATAAGCAATGTTTTATACAGCCTCTGTATGTTGAGATATCTTATGTAAAAATTGTAGAAGTTAGGCAAAATCATGCTATTTCTGAATTGGGAAGAAGTATCAGTATTAGGAGCAAAGTTGCAGTTAGACTAGAACTAACAAGTAGTTATTTTTGTTGATCAGTGTAGTGGGTTGGCCTAATGTTTCTTGTATTTTAATACTAATTTAAGGTCCCCAAGACTGGCCTTCTCAAAGAGTCTACACATAAGACACTGAGTGACCCTGCCCCCAGTTAATTGTGATTGGTAAATAAAGATGCCAACCGCCAATAAGTAGCTGGGCAGAAGAGACATAGGTGGGGTTGAGGTTTTGCGGGCCTGGAGCAGAGAGGACCACAAGGAGGGAAAGAGGAAGAAGAAGCTGCCATGGAATAAATAAAGGAAGACCGTGCAGGAGAGAAGAAAGAAGCCACCACGGGTCAGCTGAGCATAAAAGCACAGCCCTGAGGGAGCTAGGGACAGTCTAGACGGGACGTAGTAAGCAATAACTCGAGGTTATCGACAGGAAAGCAGATTCTAACAGCACGGAGGGCAAGCAGCTGCCCAGCTGTTATGCTGCTTGAGACTTACTAAAAATATAAAGGCTGTGAATGTGTCTTTCATCCAAGAGCTCAATGACCAAGGCGGGGTAGAAGCCCTGGGCTGGGATTTTTTTTCTAATATTTTTTTCTTACTACAGAACAGAAAATTAGAAATCCTACAAGAGTGATACACACACACACACACACACACACACACACACACTATGAGGCAGAAGTTCATGTGTATTTAAATGTCAAGTTTGTTTTCTTTTAAGGTGAAAAGCAAGCGGCTACTCACATAAGTCTGGATCAGGAGCACGACGCTGAATCATCCCAGCAATGGCGAGAGCTTGAGGAGCACGTTGTAGCCGTGGCTAACAAGGGAGTAGTCCCATCCAATTTCCATCCTACACAGTATTGTTTGAGCAGTTCCTCCGATAACTCCAGATTTCCACTTGCAGTTGTAGAAGGTGATATAATTGAACTTAAAAAAATTATGTATGTGAATGTTTTGCCTGCATGTATGTATGTATGTGCACCATATGCATGCCTAGTGCCCACCCTGGAAGGCAGAAGAGGATGCTGGATCTCTTGGAATTGGAGATGGTTGGGAGCTGCCCTTTGGGTTCTCTATGAGACCAGCTAGTGATCTTAACCTTTGAGCCATCTCTTCAGCCCAGTACTTGAAGGTGTGCCTGTGGCTTTTTGTTCTACTTAAAGCAAATTCAAGATCGTTTATGAAATGCCACATTACTGGAGGCTCTGGGCATGAAGACAGCTTACTATGTACTGAGCTGCATTTATAATCAAATAGAGGGGATCTAATATCTGTGTCTATAACATGGTGCTGGAGTACCAAGAGAGTGACATTAGGACATCTAAGTCACTTCCAAACTGAATTCTATATGTGACAAAGACAGTCTAGGCAAACCAAAAAAAAACCCACAGAATGTGTGTTGAGAGGTAGTGTTGGGTTTATGCAACTTATTAAATGTAGCCTTTTTCTTTTGTAGAGCCAATTACTGTGGAAGTGGCTTTTAGAAACCCTTTAAAAGTTCCGCTTTTGCTGTCTGATTTGTCACTGCTCTGGAAGTTTCAGCCTAAAGATGCCACTGGGAAAGACATTGAAAAAGTTAAAGAACGAGTAAGTTACTACAGGTATCACCGTCCCTCACGTAGTTCACCTTAGGTATAAACCACCTGTGCTTACCCTTGAAATGTAAGAGGACAGAGAGACACAAACTAAAAACTCTCTTCCTGTTATGTAGAAAGCCCCAGTAACGTTCGCCTGTGTGTCTTTACATTGATTCTTTTCATTTGTGTGTTTTTTGCTCATGTTCTGGATTTCCTTCCACTATTCATGTTGCTTTGTTCATTTATGTTGCTTAGTGTGTGTTCTCTATTATTAAAGTATTTAATGCCTTATTTTTTATAACCTGTGTTATGGATTATTCATAGACTATTTCACTGTCACTTACTAGTTGGCTTGAAAGTTTCCATGTTTACTATCACAATAATTCTATGGTGAATTTTTAGATTTAAATTGTGGTTGAAATTTGGGTCAAATCTATGGCCTCTTCTGTTAGGCAAGCCATGTATTTTGTGGTATTTTTGTTTGTAGCTTTTAAGTAATTATTTTGGCCATTATTAGCTGTGAGCATTTGAACTTCTCTTACGGTCTTGTCCTCTTGATTGCATCTTTTTTTGGGGGGGTGGGGGGAGGGCAGTTTGAGACAGGGTTTCTCTGTGTAGCCCTGGCTGTCCTAAAACTCACTCTGTAGACCAGGCTGGCCTTGAACTCAGAAATCCGCCTGCCTCTGCCTCCCAAGTACTGGGATTAAAGGTGTACGCCACCACTGCCCAGCTGATGACTGCATCTTGAATAGATGATCACTTATCTGCTTTCGATGAGTCAGGCTAAACAAAATGAAACATACATCAGGTGCCTTCCATAGGTGGCTCTGCGGTGGGTGTGGAAAATATATACACAGCATCTGGAGGTGCTAAATAACTTCAGTTTGATGCTTGTAAATTTGGCCAGTAAAACGTTAATAATTTGTTATTTTATTTATTAGTATGTTTATTTAAGAAATACATAATTTGTTCTTTAGGTTACAGGTGAACCTGAAATGATTGGAACTGAAGTTATTTCAGAATTCTTAATTAACAGTGAAGAATCTAAAGTGGTAATTGTTTTAATCATTTTTCTGTCTCTTTCTAAGATTTTAAACTGAAAACAAAGTGTAAAAAAATGAGCTTAATTCCTGTAGCAATGGTATAGTCTAGCTTTTTGTTTGTTTTGTTTTGATTTTTGAGACAGGGTTTCTCTGTGTAGCCCTGGCTTGACCTGGACCCATTTTGTAGACCAGGTTGGCCATGAACTCAAAAAGATTGGCCTGCCTCTGCCTCCCCAGAGCTGAGATTAAAGGTGTGTGCCACTACTCCTGGCTTATTCTAGCTTTTTTTTTTTTTTTAAGACTAAGTAGTTTTTTAAGTCTATAGTAGTTTATCTTGGATTAAAGTCTCTGGAGAAGCGTGGGGCGGGGGGACTTTTCACCCTCTTGGTGTTAGCTTGGCAAAGGTACAGGTACTTAGGTGCACAGGACTCTTTCTTCTTTGGAAGAGGCTCACTGTGTGTCTTTGGCTGGTCGGGAACTCACTATGTAGACCAGACTGGCCTTGGACTCACAGAGTGCTGGGATTAAAAGTATGTGCCACCACGCCCAGACCAGACTTTTTTTTTTAAATTAAAAGTATTCCTTTAGGGCTGGCATTTATTTAGTGTGTGCAAAGCCACATGTTTGAGTCCCAGTACTATAAAAGCAAAAAATAGTATTTTTGAGGATCAAGACACCATTTTTGGTTTGGTAGTGTACACCTTTAGTCCCAGAACTGGGAAAGCAGAGACCAGTTTGAGACCCGCCTGGTTTACATAGCAAGTATCAGACTAGCCAAAGCTACATAGTGAGACCCTAGCTCAATAACAAAACAACCAAAAAAGAAAAGAAAAGAAAAAATGAAGAAAAAGAAAAAAGCCAAAACAATTATTGAATTTATAGATCTTCTTTTAAGAAAGATATTTTTCCATACTTAACCTGACAGGGATATACCATGATTAAGAAAGTGATCTTTCCAGGGCAAGACTCTTCCATTGCACTTGGGATTAGCTGACCTCTGCAATTTCACTAAATGGGGGAAATGCACTGCAGAGTCTGTGATGAAGTTTAGGAAGGAAGGAAGGAAGGAAGGAAGGAATTAAGAGAGAAAGAAAGAAAAAAAGAAAAGAAAAGAAAGAAACTTTTCCATAAGAGAAAATGTCATTTTAAAAGTTTAGATCATGAGTTAATTTTGCAACATTCCAGAGTTGAGGTACTGTGCTATTAAGATCCTATGAAAACATAATAAGAATGACTTCAATATTTCCATAGGCAAGACTGAAGCTCTTTCCCCATCACATAGGGGAGCTGCACATTCTGGGAGTTGTGTATAATCTTGGCACTATTCAGGGCTCCGTGACAGTAGATGGCTTTGGTGCTCCTCCTGGATGTCACACAGGTAAAGCTATAGCATTGATAAGCAGTTAGAAAAGTAACACGCACGCCATCCCACAGAATACAAGAACGGACCGAGGTTTTTTTTCTAACTAGGTCTAGTGTGCCTTTCAAGCATATCCAGCCTTTTAAGCATATCCAGCCTTTTGACATTGCCCTTGTAAAGTTGTCATCTATAGAGTTCAGTTTGAGAACTGTAGTCAAGTTACAAAAAGTTACCACCAAGAAAAAAAAGTCTCATGATATTTTAATAAGCTTATGATTTTATGTTGGGCTGTAGGTTGGGCTGTTATATAATGGCATTTCAGCATGTATAAGCATATGTAATTTAGATTATTCTAATTTCTAGCATAGGTTCAAAAGTAAGAACTTTTATTCCCTTACTGATAATATTTTTGTTTCTGATCTCAGTTTAATAATTATAACTAAATAAATTTTATTTGTTGAAGTTACTGCTGCCAATACAAAACCACCTTAGTCTATTTTGTTATTCTGTTTTAATACTTCCTGTCTATAAAACAACATACAAAAGCCACTGTTCTTGTCAGATATTAAATAGTCAAAGCTGCCCGTGGCAGTACATGCCTGTAATTCCAGCCGCTTGGGAGACTAAGACAGAAGAATTGCGAAAATAGCCTGCACAGTTTAGCCAGATACTGTCGCAAAATAAAAGTAATAAAATTTGGCCTGTTGGTATACCTCATTGTTAGTGCACTTGGCTAGCATGAAGTCCCAGGTTCAGTCTCTAGTAAAGACAAAACCCAAAAACAACAGGAAAAGAAATCACTTGAAGTATTGTTATTTGTTCCCAAAAGGAGCAGTTAGTTAATATTCTCACTAATAATATTCTTGGTGCCCTAAATAGTATTCTCTACAAATTTTGAAGAAAACTATAAAGATACATGTAATTTATTTAACATGACTTGGTGGGTTTTTTGTTTTTTGGGTTTTTTGTTTGTTTTTTAACATGGAGAACTCTACAATATCTTAATATTACCTTATAATTAATACATGGTTGTCTGAGTTTAGGTCGAAAAGATGCTAAGAAGGGAGTTTGCAATAAAATGCTGTAGTTCCCAGAGTTAGTGGATGGATAGATCTTAAAACAAATTCAAATTGGGACTGGAGAGATGGCTCAGTAGTTAAGAGCACTGACTGTTCTTCCAGAGGTCTTGAGTTCAATTCCCAGCAATCACATAGTAGCTCAGAACCATCTGTAACAGGATCTGATGCCCTCTTCTGGTGTGTTTGAAGACAGCTACAGTGTACTCATAAACAAATCTTTAAAAAAAAAGAATTAAAATTGACTGACAGTGTGTGTGAACTTGGAGTTAACATTCCCATCTGTATGTAAGAGAGACTTCCAAATAGATAGGATGAATCAGCAGGAACAAAAAACCTGCAAACACAAATGCACAACATTTGAGTGTGGTCTTCTGAGTTTTAACACTATTTTTCTGTATTTCTGCTTCCTGTTTTGATAATTGCTAGACAGGTCATTTGGAAGTAGTTTTGCTAATTATGATTTTAAAGCAGTGTGAGTGTGTACTGAGAATTGCTTTACTTTCTTTTCTCACTGGTACTTATCTCTTAATTGAATACCACAATATTATGGTAGTCCATAAAATATAGCTAAGAATTAGAGAGCTAGAACAGATACATTAGAGGTCATAATTTATGGCCTTGAGCTGACATTAAACTAAGTCACATCATATAAACAGCATATTCATGACATGTTAGTGTTGATTCTTTTCATTCAGAATGTTCATAGGAACCTGAGTACAATAACTCAGAGAATACTACATTATGTATCTAATCTGGACCTTTGCAATCAAAGGCGCTAAGCAGCCTTCAGGAAGATGGGGTTGAACACTCACCCTAGCCCTTGCATGCATGTGAGTACTTTATGAAGCCTTTGGTGAAACCTCACATAGATATTGAAGAAGTTAAAAGAAAATTATCTGTATTAAAATTTTCATTGTTCAGCCTTTTGAGAAGATATAGTTATACATTATCAAATTAGTGCCATATTTGATATGAATAAAAGTAAAAAGCTGACCAGTGTTCTGTGTTAATTTAATAATTTTCTTATGGTCAATATCCACATCGGGCCCCAAAAAGTTGTTCTTGGGTCTTTTTGGTGAATAAAGATTATGGTTTATATGATACTGGTTTTTGTTCAATGATAAGTAGCTTTTATGTAACACTAGTAAATCCAAGACAGAATGAGAAATTGAATAGCATACCATAGATGATATTAAACATGGAATCAAAGTATACTTACTGTTGTGATTATGTGTGTTACTCTGTAGTTGCCTGGAGTTTTTCTGGTATTTATGAAAATCTATAGTATTTATATAGTCAAGTTAATTTAAATCTTCAAACCTATCATATCATTTTAGGGTATTGATTTCTTTTTTTTTTTTAATTGCAGGAAAACATTCTCTGAGTATGTCAGTCCGAGGGAGACAGGATTTAGAAATTCAAGGTCCTCGACTTAACAACACAAAGGAAGAGAAGACGTCTGTTAAGTACGGTCCTGACCGACGTTTAGACCCTATAGTCACAGAGGAGATGCCGCTGCTGGAGGTATCACACTTCTTTCCATGTCAGGGCCTAACAATTACAGAGCCAGATGATGTTTCACAGAAAGTAATTTTAGGCTACATTTGCTGTTGATAATATCTTGGTGGTGGTGATGATGGTGGTGGTGATGATGGTAGTGGTGGTTTTTTTGTTTTGTTTTGAGACTCTATGTACACCTGGTTGGCCTAGAACTTACAGAGATCCCACCTGTCTCTGCATCCTGAGTTGCTGGGAATTGAATTGTACTTCTTAAAAAAGATTTATTTATTTTATTATGTGAGAATACTGTCACTTTCTTCAGACACATAGAAGTGGGTATCAGATTCTATTTCAGACAGTTGTGAACCACCACATGGTTGCTGGGAATTGAACTCAGAACCTCTGGAAGAGCAGTCAGTGCTTGTAACTGCTGAGCCATCTCTCCAGCCCTGAATTGCACTTTTAAACTATTGTTAAGCTAGCTAAATAGATCTCATTGACAAGGGTCAGACTGTGTGAAAATTGGCATTCCATCACAGCCATGCTGTAAACTATAAGCCTCAAAATATTATTAGAAATTGGCAAATATTTGTAACTCAGCACTTTGGTTACTGGATTCGATGACCCTTTTGCAATTTATAGAAATAATATGAGAGTGAATGCTCATAGGGTATCTGGAGAGTAAGTCAGACAAAAGGGTCTCTAGTATCCATAGATAGAGGTGTGGGGAGGAGTGGGTCTGCAGGCTCTGCCACGGGTAAGGAGACCGGGAGGAGAGGGAAGGCAATAGGATGTGATACGTAAAAAAAGGAAGGCTGTGTCAGGGAATGGGGCAAAGATGGGAGAATCAAGGAAAGCTTTGTTTATAAGTGCCACAGTGAGACCCCATACTGTGTGTGCTGGTTTCCAGCTTCCCTAGTAGAAGTCGGTATGACCACCGGTCTTCAAAAGGTGCCTGTAATGTGATCCAAATGGTGTTTATGTTTTTAGACCTTGTGATCTTAAATATAGTATTAGTAGTTAGTTATAAATGGCATCAAGTCTCATGGTTGGGTGGTGATGCGTATTGAGGGGAGACTATTGTTGAGCTGCATGTATTCTCAGATCTAATGAATTTAAAAGCAAAGGGGCAAAATTTAATGGGAAAAAGAAAAAGAGGATACAGGCCCAAGTGCCATTTTATGCATGTTTTAACTTTTTTGGTATCCTTGTCCATGTTGAGAGCTTTTACTTATTTAAAGTCATATTTAGCTGTTTGTTTATTCTTTGTTCTATACTGATTCTTCTAGTCAAAACTTTTCAGTTAAATTTGATTGGTTGATTGATTGTGATGTGGGGTTCAAACCCAGGGCCTCATATGTGCTAGACATGCATTCTGCCACTCGAACAGCTTTGTCTTATTTACTAAAGTCTGTATACTTTAAAAATTTATTCTTTCCATTTATTTTTGTTGTTTTCCTTCACATTATCTTGCATGCATATATGGATGCATATACTAGAGTATGTGTGTGAGGTCAGAAGACAAACAGTTGTTCTTTCCTGCCATGTGCGTTTGAGAGTAGACCTCCAGCTAGCTAGTACCTTCACCTCTGAATGTCTCACCGCCTGTGTGTGGATTCTGGAACCGCTGGTCTTCCCACCTTGTCTATGAAGTGCCTGGTATCTTGAGCCCTCCTGTCAATGCTCAATGGCAGAATGCACGCCAGCATCACAATCAATCAATCAATAAAATTTAACTGAAAAGTTTTGGCTAGAAAGTCAGTGTAGAACAAAGAAGCAACAATTTGTGTGTTATAAATTGAAAGAGTATGTTCATACGAACGTCAGGGTAGTATGACCAAAGTTTTTTTTTCTTGTCCCAGAGCTCTGGGTCAAGAAATGGTCATTGTGCTATTTACTAATACTCTGAGAACTTTTTTTAAATCTTGTTTATTCAGTTTTTGTTGTTTGTTGAGATAGAGTCTTACCGTGTAGCCATGGACCTTGATATATACATCAGAATGGCCCGAAATCAGCCTGCTTATGGGCTACCATGTGTACCTGTTTGATTCAGTAGTATTTCCTTATGTCTCTGTGTGTTGTGTGTTTAGCATGGTAAGCCCAATCGATCTCCTAATCTCCCACTTCATATTTCAGCCTGTCAGTGAAATGGTATCTTGCAGTGATAATTCATTAATACTCTATAGTTGTAGGTAAGATTAGTGCCTAGAGATGAATTGAGACAGATTAGAATTTAAATGTCATGTTAGGTCTGCTCTCTTTTATAGTTTAAAGTCATAGGTCATAGATGTTTGTCTGGAATTACACAGGTAAGAATTTGAGGACTTACTTTCAGAAGCAGGCATTCTGATCACTATAGTAAGTTTTCAGAATAAATTAGTACAGGTCACCAAAACATAGTCAGTTCTACAAGTTCTTGTTAAGCCATGTAATTGAAATGTTCTTTAGTTATTAAAGCTGTTAAAAATATAATTAGCCGGGCAGTAGTGGTGTACACCTTTAATTCCAGTACTCAGAAGACGACAGAGGCAGGTAGATTGCTGAGTTCGAGGCCAGCCTGGTCTACAGAGTCAGGACAGGTCCAGGACAGCCAGGGCTACACAGAGAAACCTTGCTGCAAAAATCCAAAAGTGGAGAAGTGTGACTTTTTTGTATTTCTTTAATTTAATAATTTTGCCTTTTTTGAGAACTTTGTACGTGAGCCCCACATCTACATCACTCTGTTTCCCTCTAACTCCTTCTGTGTCCTCCCTCCCAATCTCTTTTTAATTATTATGGTGCATGTGAGTCATTCAGTTTTACTCATGTGTACGTGTCCAGGCTGACTACTCGGGATTGTGTGGCCCATGTGAGAGCTTATTTCTTATTGGGCCTTGGCATCTATAGCTCTTCATCTGGGGTGGGACCAAGTGGAATTTCCCCATCAGCAATTTCACATCAGCTGATGCTATCATTTTACGGGTCTTGTTCTGGCAACCATATTGTTGGAAGGTTTATCTTGTTATTTATAGAAAACACTAATAGCAGACACCTGGTCTTCTGGCTCCCACCGTCTTCCTACCCCTCTTCCTTGATGTTTCCTAAACTTTAGGTAGAGGTTACAGCAGGTATGTCTCACGGGACAATGGCTAAAGATAGAGCTTCTCCGTTCCAATCCTAAGTCTCTAACCTTAGAAAACCTGATTCACTATGTGGTTATGTGAACTAGGTACTGTCATAGCCTAAAACCTGTGGAACTTAGTGGCCTTTAAAGTCATATCCATTCTGTGTTTGGAACTGCTTGTGTTATAGCTGTATTCTGGGCAGGGTGTAGGGTTGGCTTTTTACTCTACATAGAAACAACTCGTGTTCGGACTGACCATTTATATGTACTTGGGGTTGCCAGAGTCCCTTTGTGAGTGCTGAGGTGTGTTTTCTGAGAATTTTATTTTGTCTTTTGTGTGCTAAATCACTGAGAAGTCATTAAGTTCCTAGTTTTAATTTCTTAGCATTTCTGTTCAGTGTATGACTCTAAAGATGGTTGTTGAGTAGACTGAAACATGCCTAGCTTTCATTCGTAGGTTCAAAATCCTCGGTTTGTTAGATCTGATGTTGCCCCATTGAGTTACTAAAAGCCTGGGATGTGTGGGGCTTTTTGGGTTTTAGAGTTGTGGGTGTGGAACCGTGGTTCTCTAGTGAACCCTGAGTATGTACTGGTGCAGTTAGCTACTTTTAACTTGACAGAGATAAAGGTTATAAGTTTAAGTTTTATCTAGTTTTCACAGCCATTTTAAATAGCTTCTTACTTGTCCATATATACATAGTCATGTCAGTTTGACAAGTCATCTTGTTCTTGTATTTGAAATTCAGAATTTAAAATCTGAGTAGCAAAATAACACTAGATGCTTGATCCAAAGGAGAGTTATGAAATAACTTTTTCTTTTAGAAAAGAAATGCAGTTTCTTACAGCGTTGCTCATTATAGGCTCAGAATTTTTAACAGTGTAATAATATTTTTTCCCTCCAATGCAGGTATTCTTTATACATTTTCCTACAGGGCTCCTCTGTGGAGAAATCCGAAAAGCATATGTAGAGTTTGTCAATGTCAGCAAATGTCCTCTGACTGGACTGAAAGTTGTGTCTAAACGTCCGGAGTTCTTCACTTTTGGTGGCAATACCGCTGCTCTAACACCGCTGAGCCCCTCCACATCTGAGAACTGTAGTGCCTATAAGACGGTTGTGACAGCTTCCCCCTCCTTGGGGACAGCATTTGTGTCAACAGCATCATCTGTGGACTTTGGAACTGGCACAGGACAGCAGCTGGAGGCTGTCCCCGTCCCCCTTCCTGACTCCGTGCTGCTTCCAGGAGCTTCCATCCAGCTGCCAATGTGGCTCCGTGGGCCAGACGAAGAGGGTGTCCATGAGATCAACTTCTTATTTTACTATGAAAGCGTTAAAAAGCAGCCGAAAAAACGGTGGGTAATTTAAAACTTGTGAAATGTAAGATCCACTTAATATACACATTAGAGTAAATATTTGATACTTGTTATAATTATCACATATTTGGTACATATTATATATCATTGACTACTAAGAAGTAACCATCTTCCAAATTATGCATGATGTCTATATCTAAACTTAATATATATTTATATATAAACATAAATATATAATTACAAGTTAATTCTAGGTAGGTAAGAATGTAAAAAATTTAACTACATGAAATTTTTTAATGCAGAAAATGAAAATTTTTAGTGGTGTTTATAAGCTTACTGATTCGTTAATAGACTTAAGTGCTGTGTCATTTGTGAATGAAGCCCCCTCCCATATGGCCGTCCTTTTGTAAGAACGTGATTTTGGCATATATGAGAAGTATATGTATGGTAGCATACAGTGGGCGATCACTTAAAGAACGCAGCCTCACTGAGGGGTTCAACATCAGGCCTGCAAGTTGCACAGCAGAATGCTAATGCTACTGCTATCTTTATACAATTAATACTTCTTAGTCTGTAGAATATCTAAATGTTGTGACACAGTGTAAGGACAATAACAGGAAAATACTTGAAGTGATGGTACATTTTAGGTCCTTAGTAATGTGAGTTCTCCTTTAGAGAACAATTAATAGAAAATAGACACAGGCCAAGTTCTTTGGCCAGAGAAGCTTTAGTGCTGTGGTAGTGAAAGGAGCTTCAGAGGGCAGGAGAGATTCCACAACGTGGATACCAAGTGGATAGGAATCAGCTTTGTCTGTGCACAACAGTTCACAGAGAACAGGAACTAAATTGTGGGAAAGAAGTCAGTAGGGTTCAGTCTGGTAGTACGGGCCTGAAATCAGGGGGAAAACAAGAGCAGGACTATAGGCCTCCCAGACTTTGGCATAAAAACAAAACATCGTATTTGAAATATACAGCTTTGAGTACCAAGTTAAAATTTGAGGTTTGAGATCTGGGGAGATGTGCCTCAGTGGCCGAGAGCTCTGGATGCTCTTCCAGAGGCCTCGTCTTTGTTCTCAGCATCTCACAGCCGTGTGGGATCCGGTTCTGGGAGAGCTGGTGCTTTCCTCTATCCTCGGGATACTCATCGGTACATGTGGCACACACACATTTTTAAAAAAATGTTGTGGTTTGGTAATTTTAACTTTGAGACCTCATTGTGTAGCCTTGGCTAGCCCTTAACTTACTGTAGACCAGGTTGACCTCAAACATTCAGAGATCTTCCTAACTTTGCCTTGCTTAATGTCACGTGCTGCCACACTTTGGGGGCATCTTTGGGACCGCTTTTAAGAGAGAAGATGTAATTGTTGCTATGTGAAGGCTATTTTCACTATGACATGGTTGAATTTGGCCAGCCAGAGAAAAGCCTAGAGCCAGAAATACTATGAGTTTCCTTCCAAATTGAGACTAAACAACTAAACTGAACTTAAGTCTAACTATAGTTTTACCTCATTCTTTGTATTCTTTGTTTTTCTGGTTATATGGAATCCTGGAAGTTACTGTGTTTCTGGTCTTTATTTTAAATTAGAGATTTGTAACATAAGGAAAGAATCTTAGGTTCAGTTTGCTTGTGTTTTTAATCTTCAGACACAGAATATTAAGACACACTGCAGTTATCTGTACTAGCCGGTCTTTGACTGTGCGAGCGACTGTCTGCAGAAGTAATTCACTTGAAGGTGAAGCAGGCAGGGGCGGCAGTATGCTAGTCTTCGTGGACGTAGAGAACACCAATACTGTAAGTTACCTTAAACATGAAGTTTCTTTTAAAATCTGTTTAGAAATGTTTGGGGTTTAGTACATTTTTTTTCTCCATAGTTTGGCATAAGTATGAATTTAGAACTGTACACATGGACTAGTATGAACACATCTTAAAATTCTCTAGTGGTTTTGATTTTGTGAAAGGATCTGCTGGTAATAGTATGGTACATTGATGTCAGGTATAGTGTTCAGTGATGCAGTCTCAGAGATAATGAAGTGTGTGTGGATCTGTGTGGATTTCATTTCCCATATTAATAATCCTGTGCTCACATGTTCTGACAGTCCCTTTAGACATTCTGTCCGTACACTCTAAATATCAAAAAGATGTAATTATAAAGCTTATAGAGTCTCAAGCTGATCAGTTCAGATACTTAGCAAATATTACTAGTTCTGTAATGCTTGTTTTTAGTTTAATAAATTTGTAAAACCACCTTTTAAGAAACATTGAGATTTATTTTGTTGAAATGTTGGTAATTTTTACGAGATTATGTTCATTATTTGAGTAAGAAAACGTTGGTAATTTCTAATGTCAGATTATCTCTCATTTAGGAAAACGTAAAAATTATATATAATAGCTGGGTCGTGGCAGCGCATTCTGGGAGGTAGGAACAGGGGGATCTTTGTGAGTTCAAGGCCAGCTTGGTCTACAGAGTTCCAGGACAGTCAAGGCTACACAGAAATCTTTTTGAAAAACCAACACATACACACGCACGCACGCACGCACGCACGCACGCACGCACGCGTTAAGCTACACACTGGCTTGCTAGGTTTTGTTGTCTCTGTGACCCCAACCTCCCTCTCTTCCTTCTTCCTTCTATATTGTCTCACTGGGTTTTAATGTAAATAACTTTGAACTTGTCAGCCTCTTTAGTGCCAGAATTATAGGCATGATTGCTTCTTTCTTTCTTTGTTTGTTTTTCACCTTAATGAGAATGAGTTATTTCAGGAGAAAAAGCCTCAGAAATAAAAGAAAATACCCTGTCTTTTTTGTTAGATACTGGGTCTCAGTCAGTCTGTAGCCCCGCTTCCGCCTCCTAAGCACTGAGATGCCGGGTGTGGAGACAGGAGACAGGATTGCACATAAGGCCTCGTGAGTGCTGGGCCAGCTGTGAGCTGTCACCTCCCTCAGAAAAGGTCATAGCTTTAATTAAACATCCACAATAGATCTCATTTTTTTCTCTTTTGAGTGAGGGTTGCATACCAGGGAAACCTGAAACTTGAGGTGTAGTCTATAAACAGTAGTCTTTTTAAAAGCTCCAGCCTGCCAAGTATTGGGATTTAGATATGAACTGCCATACCTACCTTTCAAATAAGTTTGATTATTAAGTGCTGCTAGAAACAGTAGATTCTAATAACATCATGTGTGGATTTAAATTGTAGCTAATATATTTCTTAGATGTAATGTTGCTTCCTCTAAAGATGTTAGGTATTTGAATAACTTTGGGAAATATATACTGTTGAATTATTTCAAATACATACTACATTTAATGTATTTACTTCTGAAGATTTGTTTTTATTTTATATGTATAAATGTTTCACTTGCTTGTAAGTTAGTGTCTTGCATGTGTGCCTGGTGCCCATGGAAACCAGAAGAGGCTGGATTCTCTGGAAATGGAACTATAGATTATTGTAAGCTGCCATTTGGGTGCTGGGAACTGACTGTAGGTCTTCTGGAAGCTCAGCAGAGCTCTTAACCATGGATTCATCTCTCCAGCCCCGAAACCTAAGGGGTTTGCTCCTCCCTTCTTGCCCCCTGTCCGTACTGGATTAAATGGGGGCCTTATACATGAGGCAGGTTCTCTGCCATTGAACTCCGTTCCTGCACTCTAATGTTACTTTGGATTGATTTGAGTAGCATCTGATGTTGTCCTCATTGGAGTATTTTAACTCAGTGCTCTCACCCTTGACTGACTTTCGCGTGTCTTTGTGGCAGAGTGAAGCGGGGGTTAAGGAGTTCCACATGGTGCAGGTGTCAAGCAGCAGCAAGCACTGGCAGCTCCACAAGTCCGTGAATATCTCCGAAAACAAAGGTCTGTACCTTGAGCCTCATGCTATTTTATTAGGGGGACTGCGTCAGTTACTTTCTTGTTGCTGTGACAAAATACGTAAAGAAGCAGCTTAAGGGAGGAACGGTTTATTTTGTCTACAGTTTGCAGGGCTGTAGTCATCCTTTCAGAGAAGCATGTGGGCAGGAGCATGACAGTGGCTCACATTCAGGGAATGGCGAGAATAGAGAGGAGGTGGGGCTAGGCATAAGCCCTCAAGGCCCGCCCTCAGTGACCTTCCACCAGCAAGGCCCTTCTAGCCGCAGACCACTTGTTCAGACACACTAGGTGTGGGGACATCTCACACTCGAAGAGCAGGAATTAACTGAACAAATGGGAAAATCTGTATATTCTGAGTGCATGGCATATTCATGTTTACTGCAGAAAAACTGTTGTGGCTTCAGTATAAATTGTGCTGCCACTGGTACATACATTAGCATTTAATTATTTTTTACTTATTTATTTTTGTGTTTGTGTCTGCACTCATGTGCACATGCATTTTTTCCATAGGACACATGTGGAGGTCTAAGGACAACTTAAGGGAGTCAGCCTCCTTCCACCATGTGGGATGCCAGTATTAGACTCAGGTGGTCATCAGGCTTGGTAGCAGACACCTATACCCACTGAGCCATCTCTCTGGCCCTGTAAGAACATTTTAAAGGCCAGATACAGTGGTGGAAAATACACCATGACAAAATATAATTTGTATAAATTGTAGATGTGGAAAATATCAAAAGGAAATAACTGAAAAATAAAAAAGGATATGATCTAGTGGTAAGAGTATAGGTCCCTAGAACCCCAAGTTCTAACCTTTTGAACTTTCTTAGAATGTCAAATGTCAAACATACACACAGAGAATCAGAGTCACATATGCTTGTGTATTCTAAGATTCTGAATTTTAACCTTTCAAGTGGCTAATATCCCCCCCTTTGTTTTTTTTTTTTTTTTAAAAAAGAAAAGCCTCTCTGTGTAGCCCTGGCTATCCTCGAACTAGACTAGCTTCAAATTCAGAGATCTGCCTGTTTCTGCTCTTGAGTGCTAAGATTAAAGTTGTACATCACTACACCCAGCCAAATGAAACCATTTTTATAATTATTAATTGCTTTCTGTTTTGACCAAGGAAGTCTGAATAATGAATTGGGCTTTGCATGTGTTGTAACCTGAGAAACATTTTTATTCCCAGATGCCAAACTTGCCAGTCGGGAGAAGGGAAAGTTTTGCTTCAAGGCAGTAAGATGTAAACAAAAAGAAGGTAAAGTTGTTTTACTCTCACACTTTCCTAAATGTCCATTTAATATCTTACAGGAGTGATGTGAATAATTTTTAATGTGTGTGTGTGTGTTTTTTTTAAGGTGGTATACAGTCCTCAGAAAAATACACTTTTGCAGATATCATCTTTGGAAATGAACAGGTATGCAATGATGCACAGTAATATTTGATAATAAAAATCTTAGTTTTCAAGTATCTGTCCAGTTTGAAAAAACTGTAGCATCACTAATAACTATCTCTGAAAAGTGAGTATCTGAACTTTATTGAGTTTTACACTCACTTTTAATCCATGAGATAATTCAAGCATGCTGTATGATGAACTACACCACTTTACTTAAAGCTCACTTCTTTTGAAAATATCCAGTAAGATAAGCACAGTAATTGAGATTTTAGAAAAGTTGTAATTACTTGAGAAAGCTGTTGTGTTTAGGAAAGTGGTCGTAGTACAGCTTATTGCCTAGAACCCTTGTTTCTAAGCCTGCTTAAAATTGTTTTCTCATGCTGTCATCTTCAATTTTGGGCATATCACACGATTCCAAGACCTAGAAACATTGGGTGCATAGACTGTCTTGGAGTTGGACAGGTTTTCATAACACTTGAACATATAATATCACCTGGAGCAGTGCCCTTCACTGTTAAGAAGTGTGCATTGCGGATCTTGTCACGATGCCGTTATGCTATCAGGACTGTGGTGGAAGCTCAGGTTCTATGTGGTTGTCAGTTCCTGAGTGATAGCTGTAGTAGCTCCATCTTTAGACCTTAGGTGTGAATATCAAGATGTAGAGAATTGTTTTCAGGATAAAGGCTTTTCTTCTCTACTTCTGAAGCTCCATTATGATCTGCAACAGAGTTTGAGAATATGATTTTTAAAATTTTCTTGAAGACACGGTATCCTGTAGTTCAGCCTGACTTCAAACTTCTGATGTAGCCAAGGATAACCTTGAACTTCTCACCTTCAAGTCTCTACTTTCTGAGTGCTGGGAATACAGACTTATGCCACCATGCATCCCTATATTTATTAGTTAGGGTTTCATTGCTGTGAAGCGACACCATGACCAAGGCAACTCTTATAAGGGACAGCGTTTAATTTGAGCTGGCTTACAGGTTTAAAGATTCAGTCCATTGTCATCAAGGCGGGAGCATGGCAGCATCTAGGCAGGCATGGTGCAGAAGGAGCTGAGAGTTCTACATCTTGTTCCAAAAGCAAACATGAGAAGACTTGCTTCCAGGCACCTAGGAGAAAGGTCTCGAAAATCCTGCCGCGCCCCCCCCCCCCCCCCGCCATGACACAGTTCCTCTAACAAGACCACACCTAATAGTGCCACTCTCTGGACTGTGCATGTTCAAACAACCACACCTATGTGACCCTGGCTGGGGGGTTGCAGTCCTGTTACTCTATCTGGCTGTCCATGGGTATTCTAGGCCCTCACTCTACCAACTGAGCTATGTCCCTAGCCTGGGAAAATGCATTAACATTTTGTTTAAATTAATTTAGTCCTGTGTGTGATCACATACATTGCTTGTGTGCGTGCGTGTGCCATGGTGGATGTGTGGAGCTCAGAGAGAGGACCGCTTTCCGGTGTCAGTTCTCGTTCCCTGTGTTGAGACAGGCTCTCTCCCTTGTGTCTGCTGTACTCTGTGTTCCCAGGCTAGCTGCCTACAAGTTTCAGACTGCTCCTTTCTGGACCTTCACTTTTCTATGAGGATGCTGGGCTCTAGAGATCCACTTAAGGTCGTCTTTTACTGTTGAACCGTCTTCTGTCCTATGCGGTTTTAACCAGCCCTGCTGTTATCTGGAGAGGTCGTCTAGTGAGCCACACTGTCATTGTGAATGACAGTGCTGTTTATGAAATGACTTCTTCATGCTCTTTAACAAGTCCGTACACTAGAGTATTGCATTTCTCTGATTGGAACTTTCACGTGACTCGCCTTCCATGACAATATTTGAGAAAGCAGATGTTTAAAGAATGTCTCAAAGCTACAAAGGCTCGCTGTAGAGATGGCTCAGCGGTTAAGAGCACTGACTGCTTTTCCAAAGGTCCTGAGTTCAATTCCCAACAACCACATGGTGGCTCACAACCATCTGTAATGGGATCTGATGCCCTCTTCTGGTGTGTCTGAAGACGACTACAGTGTACTCATATACATAAAATAAATGAAATCTTTAAAAAAACAAAAAGCAATGTATAGTGTCTTTCACCAGTAAGAGTTCACCATGGGGGTTTCTTTGTGGACATTTGTTATTAAAAAATTTAAAGTTTAAAAAAAAAGCTACAAAGGCTCAATAATTGCAGAGCATGTGTGACTTTAAATGTTAGAATTAGCCCTATTTCAGGTTTATACTTATATCTTTTCCTCATTTCTTTTTCTTTGTTTTTCTTTTTATTTGTTTTTGTTTTGTGTGTGATTCTGGGCTTGAACCCAGGGCATTCCATATGCTAAGTAAGCATTCAGCCACTGAGCTACATCCCAGCTCAGGCTTCTCTTCTAGAAGGGTCTCGCTATGTTGCCTGTGCAGGGATTATTTTCCTAGGCCACCACACCTGGTGGATCAGCTTTTGATTTTATTTTATTTTATTTATTTATTTATTTATTTATTTATTTTGGCTTTTCGGGACAGGGTTTCTCTGTGTAGCCTTGGCTGTCCTGGAACTCACTTTGTAGACCAGGCTGGCCTCAAACTCAGAAATCCTCCTGCCTCTGCCTCCCACGTGCTGGGATTAAAGGCGTGCGCCACCACCGCCCGGCTTGATTTTATTTTAAAAGAATTCAAATTTCTGGAAGCATCAGTAGGATCCTTAAATTACATTAACGTTGCAACTTGTATTTGTTGTTAAATAATATTGTATATGAGCAGTGAAGAAGGCAGAAACAAAGACCCCTTTTTGAAGTATTTGGTTAAATAACACCAAGTTCTACAGATTAAGGAGAAAACTATGATGATGATATTTTACCAGGGAAAAAAAAGTTCACCAGAAGGGGAAAAAATGCATGTATGTTTGGCTGGTCGGTGGGTTGAATGGTTGGTGGGTTGGCTTGTTTTGTAAGTGGCTGGATGGGGTGCTGGGAACGGACCTCTTGTATTTTTGGCTGTGTGCCTGCCCTTTAACAGTTGAGCCATCTCTCCAACTCAGCATGGGTTTGTTAACATTTAATATTTACTTTGTATTGGGAAGTTTTACAACTAGTAATTCCTAAAACTGTAAATGTAGAGATTTTACTATGAGAGAGTGTTCTGTTAAGAGAAATCATAGAGGTTGGAATATTTTCTCACATTATCTCTTTCAAGTGAAAACAAAGGACAAGTTAATGCCAATGGTTATCTGTATTGTTTCACTACGTTTCCCAGATGGTATCCTTATAAGTTTCTCCTTAATTCAGCCAGACACCTCAGAAAGTACTCATGCACAAAATTATTTAACAACAAAAACAATGAAATGAGTTTTGATGCAATTCAATGATGTGTTTCTGGGGATTAAATAGAATGAAAAGCACTTTTGTTATGTAAAATTGGCATTTTGTTAAAACACTAATGTAGACGAGATTTTTTTTTCTCTCAACAGATAATAAGTTCAGCAAGTCCATGTGCAGATTTCTTTTACCGAAGTTTATCCTCAGAGTTGAAGAAAACACAAGATGAGCTTTCCGCATATCCAGAGAAGCAGGCAGCAGAGGAGGCTGTGAGGCTGATTGAGAAGTGCAGTGAGGTGGACCTGAGCATCGTCATCCTGTGGAAGGTGGTACACTGGGCAGCAGGCTTCTTTTCATTGTACATTTTGACACTGGGGCTTTTTGTCCAGCACAGGTGGGCTGCAAACTCTGTACTCTGGCTTCAGCTTTGTGAGTGCTGGAAATACCATCACACCCAGCCTGCATAGCCATCCATCCATCCACACAACCACTGCCTGCCTGCCTTTGTTTCTTCCTCCCTTCCCCTTCCCCTTCCCCTTCCCCTTCCTCTTCCTCTTCCCCTTCCCTTTCCCTTTCTCCTTTTTGTTTTTGAGATGGTCTCAGGTTTGGAGACTTGGTTAGTGTTGTCTCTCTGTGTCACCAAGCATATATGGAAGCAGGTGCTATTAAACTCTGTCGTGAGCATTTCTGGCACGATCAGGAAAGAGATGCTCTGTGGGTCTGTGGTGCTCAGTTCCCGGGGCTTGTTGCTCTGTGTGCTCCGTCTTTTTGTGCCTTTTCCCTTTTATCTTGTTTTCTTTATTTTCTTATTTGTATTAGAAGTAGTGTATGTTTTTGAAAACATGCTGACTTTGCATGAACTTCAAGTGAGACACTGCTTAAATAAGTTGCATATATTAATTGCAGAACGTGTTTTATGTTAAAAAAGACTGCTTGTGCATTGTTATGCATTAGCTTGAAATCATAAGTTCTTGAGTGCCCCTTGATACATTTACAGTAAGATTTTGAGTAATATATGCTGTAATCTGTACTCAGCTGTCAAGTCCATGGTGACCTTGGTTGAGAAGAAAATTTTACTTTTCCCAAAATGGCCCACTGATCACATGCAAAGGAAGATATGTGTCCATGGTGGGAAGTAGACGTTGAATGTATGAAAGACTGTGATTCAGAGCTTCGTGGTGGTTAGTACCTGGAGCTGCGTTTACACTGAGTTGAGAAATGTCTATAAATTAAAGAGAATTTAAAATACCTTATCCCCTTCTGTTTTTGGTTTTTATTTTTCTCACAGGATCTTACATAATCAAGGTTGTCCTTGAGCTCCTGATCCTTCCCATACCTCCCAACTTCTGGGATACAGGTGTGTGTTATCACACCTAGCTAGCTACTGTACACTTGTAAAGTCGTTTTAATTGTGGGATGCCATGCATAGGAACAGGAGAATTTGTTAATCAAACTCACTATTTAGCACCAGACTCATATCTTGGGCATCAAATTGTTTTGTTTTTTTGTTTTGAAACAGGGTTGTGATATACTGACAAACTTCCAGGTTGGCCTGGAAGTCTTTATGAAAAAGATGTCAAACATTGTCCCATGACTCACTCAGTGAACTCCTGTAAGGTTACGCCGGCAACTGTTCAACTGGACTGACCTCTGAGTTCTGGGCTGACTGGGCTGTGGGCTGTCTTGTGCCTCAGGACAGGAGTACTCCAAGTGTGACCCCACACGACAAACTGTCACCACCGATCAGTGACTACAGAAGTGGAACATACTCAAGCATTAAGATGCTTGCAGCTTTCTGATGCAGTCTCTTGAATGTAAAGAAAATTTGGCTTATTAAAAATAAGTCAGGGCTGGAGAGATGACTCAACAGTTAAGAGCAATGGGCTGTTCCTCTAGAGGACACAGGTTTAATTCCTAGCAACCACATGGTGGCTTATAACTCCAGTCCCAGGGCATCCAACATTCTCTTCTGGCTTCCCCAAGTACCAGTCATTCATACAGTGCACAGACATACATGGCTAGCAAAATACTGATGTGCATAAATAAATAAATAAAATTTAAAAACAAAACTGCAGATAAATCTTGTATGTTATATAATGTGGCAATATAGTAAATCAGAGCCAATGGCTAGTATTTCTCTAGAACAGAGTCAGTTCAAGAGACAGAAAAAATTATAAGTCGGAGCAGATATTTTTTAAAGTAGATGAATTCAATTTACTATTTACTAGTAGAAAAAAGCCTTTTTAAAAATGTGTAGTATAGCCAGATATGGTGCCATGTGCCTGTAATTCTAATATTCAGAAGGCTTAAGTTTGATTCCAGCCTGAGCTACATAGCAGATTCCACTCCCCTCTGATGATATACAGTGAGACTCTATCTTGGAAAAGTCTATCTTGGAAAAAGTGACTAAAACCAAAAGAAAGTGTATGGATTAAAGTGGGCATGCTGGTACACACCTATAATGCTAGCACTCAGCGCAAACAGAATCACGGGTGTGAGGCCACCCTGGACTACACAGTCTGACCAGGCATGGCCATTTTCACTCACCGGATTTAGTTATAGTCACCTGCATTTTGGCAATTGAATAAAGAAGCTTATATGTCGCTTCTTGGTCTTTAACTGAGATCGCCTTCAGAAAGCAGCCTATCTTGGGCCTGTGGAGATGGCTCAGTAGATGAAGTGCTATGCAAACATAGGACCTGAGTTCAGATCCCCAGAACCCAGGTAGTACAGGGCAGTGAGAGCTGGGTCCCTGCAGTTCCCCTGCAGGCTGTTGGGCAGCTCCAGGCTCAGTGAGAGATGGCTGAGGAAGACAGTCCATGCTGAGCTCTGGCCCTCAGGGGCATCTACCACGTGTGCATGTGCACACACAAAAGAGGCCTATGTTGTGACACACTTCTTTGGAGTTGTTTCTTGAAAGTCTATTGAAAACAAGGAAAAAATACTCAACTTGTCTCTTTGAAATACTTGGATGACTTGAGTTAAAGCCCAAACAGATTGAAAGGGAGCGGCAGATGGTTCTTTATGGAATGGATAAATAAAGGTTGGAATGCTGACATGGGATTATTGATAAATGATAGATTCTAGGTGTCATTTGTTTCTTTCCACCAGATGTTGAGATGGTTACTTGTGAGGTTTCTACTGTGAATGAAAGGTGACATTTCTGTTGGTTGCGTTTTTAGGCATACGTTATAGAAGATAACAAGCAGCTTATCTTAGAAGGCCAGCATCACGTTGTTCTTCGCACTGTTGGGAAAGAGGCCTTTTCATACTCTCAGAAACAGGTAAGGGCAGTGGCGGGGAGGCTGCTGGGAGGTTGTCATGTAGTGAATTGTCGTCCTTCCCTCTTGCTCGTGATCTTTCTGTCTCATCTCTCATCCCCTCTGCCTCAGTCTTCCATGTTCTGAGACAAGATACAGTTACATGACTCTGGCTGGCCTCCCGGTGCTGGAGTTAGGGCATGCATCACATGCCTGGTTTGTCTAAGTGCTCTTCTGTGGCTCCTATGTCTTGTCCTGGCAGGTGATTGTAAACCTTCATTCAGTGTTACTTATTTTATTGAGCCCTGAGCCTCACACATGATAAGCCCGCACTCTACCACTAAGCTAATATACCTTTAGCCCTTATTCAATATAATCTAGAAGTCATACTGTTTTAGAAGATTTGAATATATTAGTAATACATTTAAAAATATTTAGTTATATGTATTGTTTTGATATTAAATGTGAATGTTTGCCTGCGTGTATGTCTGTGAACTGTGTGCACACTTGATGTTTATAGACTATGTATGAACACCATGTGCACACGGTGCCCAAGGCCTATGTCTGTGCACCATGTGCAGTGCCTACAGACTTAGGAAGAGGGTGTTGGATCCTGGAAGTGGAGTTATGAATAGTTATGAACCGGGTCCTTTAGAAGAGCAGACAGTGTTCTTAACTCCTGATAATTCATTTTTCAAACTTTTGAAATCAAAGGTAGTCACAAACATAAGAGTTTTTACAAATGAAACACATTCTAACCCAAGACTGGGGTGGAGGGAAAGTTCCCAGCTGCTCTCCAGAAACTCCGCCCGTCTTCCTCAACTCTTCGTCTTCTGGATGAAACGGGACTGTCTACGAATCTCAGGAGTTAAAAGGCAGAGCTTCAGGCTCCAAATGTGTGCACGTGTCCTGTAGGGTTATATCATCTAGGTTCTTCAGGGCAGGTCGTGTTTGTGACACCTGTCCATATGATAGCTCTTTAATTTTCAATGGCCATTTCAGTCCATTTTGGTTGTTTTCCAACCAAAAGAGCAGGGGTTCCTGGAACATTGTCTGAGGGAGGGGAAAGCAAGGTGAGCTGCTAGACCTTGTGGTACCGAGTGTGAGGTGCCCACAGCTCAGGACAGTGTGCCAGCTTGTGTTGCTTGTGTGTGACAGTGCTGCTGTCGCTCTCCTTCAGTCCGCATAAGCACTCGGCACTGCTCAGGTCCAGTCAGCTGTGCTGTGAAATGAGTAGAGCGGTGTCTACCAGTGTGAGGTAATTTCGATGCTGTTGTTCAGTGTCTTCCTTTAAGAAAAAACAAGGGGCTGGAGACATGGCTTGGTGGTTAAGAGCACTGACTGTTCTTCTGAAGGTCCTGAGTTCAAATCCCAGCAACCACATGGTGGCTCACAACCATCTGTCATGAGATCTGACTCCCTCTTCTGGAGTGCCTGAAGACAGCTACAGTATACTCACATATAATAAATAAATAAATAAAAATAAATCTTTAAAAAAAGAAAACGGAAGGAAGGAAAGAAAAAAAAAACATCCTGTCTCAAAAACCAGAGAGAGGGAGACATGCAGGCTTAACTGCATTTAGCCTGGGTTGGCCTCAAACTGACTGTGTAGCTGAGGTTGACCTTGAGTTCCTGATTCTCTTGCTTCCACTATCCCAGGGCTAGAATACAAGGCATGCAAGGGATCCTAGCGGTGCCCCTGTGCCTGGTTTGTGTAGCAAGTGCAGGTTCTTGAACCCGTGCACACCAGGCAAGCAGGGTACAGCTGAGCTAGCCTTTAAGTAATATATCTGTGTATATATTCACTTATATCTGTATATATATTTGTATATTTTAACAAAGTCTCAAGTGTTTGATTTTACCAATGAAGACTCGGGAGCCAAATGCTAGTCTGCTAGCTCAGAGAGGCGGAGAAAGCACACAGCTGAACGAACTTCTTCCTCAACTGACATCCAAAAAGGAAAGAGCAAGCTCTTTCTCTACACTGTCTCCAGAAAACCCTTCAAACTGACTGTCCCTCCCTTCTTCCTGTGCATCTTTCTATCTGTCCTGATTCCCTCTTACTCTCTGCAGTGTTCCCTCTGCTCACTTCCTGTTGACCACTTGCTTGCTCTTCCTCTTGACCTATGTGTGGATGACTTTATTTAATCCTGTTTACAATCTTATCTTTTTTTTTAAGATTTATTTTTTGTATATGAGTACACTATTGTTCTCTTCAGACACACCACAAGAGGGCATCAGATCTCATTACAGATGGTTGTGAGCCATCATGTGGTTGCTGGAATTTGAACTCAGGGCCTCTGGAAAAGCAGTCATTGCTCTTAACCTCTGAGCCATCTCTCCAGCCCCTACAATAAACTCTTGTATTACAAAAAATCCTCTTTACAGAAAGCTCTAGGATTTAAGGTGTGTGCTAGGGCTGAGCCACACTACAACTAGAAACAGTTTTTTCCAGTAAATAATACAATCTTGGGGTTCACAGTGTGATCAAATATCCTGAAACACATTTGAAACACAAAATCTGTGAAATAAAACAATATATTTTCTTTTGTTTTTTTTTTTTTGGTTTTTCAAGACAGGGTTTCTCTGTGTAGCCTTGGCTGTCCTGGAACTCACTTTGTAGACCAGGCTGGCCTCGAACTCAGAAATCTTCCTGCTTCTGCTTCCCAAATGCTGGGATTAAAGGCATGGGCCACCACCGCCCGGCAGCAATATATTTTCAAGGTAGATTTTTTTTTTTTTGGTCCATTCTTAATTTTAAACTGGTGCTATATAATTGAATATCCATAGCCTAAGTACTAAACAGTCTTATTGGATAAGAATATCAGCCATTGAAATGATCAGTTATGGAATCTAAATTTACATATAAGAAAAGAATTAAGGTACTTATGTAAGATCATAGAGCTAATGTATGGAATTGTTAGGTAAACAGAAATTACTGTTTATTCCAGGCTATATTGCAGATGATAGCAGCTGTTAGTTTTAATAATAGAAAAAAAAACTCTCCATAATTACATCGTCTTCATTTTTTTTTAAAGTCTGTTTGCTGTAACTTTATTAAAGCATCGTTTCATTATTAATCCTTTTTTTGTCTATTCTCAGGAGCCTCCAGAAATGGAACTCTTAAAGTTTTTCAGGCCAGAAAACACTACAGTTTCCACAAGACCATCAGTAGAGCAGCTTTCGAATCTCATTAAAACAAGTCTCCACTACCCGGAGTCATTTCACCATCCGTTTCATCAGAAAAGGTTTGAGGGTTATTTCTATTAAATTTTTCTGTGTACATGTACAAGACACCCATTCTTAAAAATTAGTATTATTTTGATAAGAGCATTAACCCTCGCACCAAAAGAAATTTAAAATAATATATTTAGTGATTTAGCCTTTACTACTAGTGCTTGCAAGAGTATGTTCTCCCCCCCCTCCCCTCCCCCCCTTCTAGGGACATTTCAGTAAGCTGTGAGTTTTAGGGCATTAGAGAATCAAATCGGACTAGCATAGTGAAAGCTCCAGGGTTTCATTTCTCTTGTGAGTCACACATTGTAATTTAAATGGCAGAGGTGGCACAGTGGCACAGACTGGGCACAGCACCAGCCCACTCTAAGCCACGCTGTATCTAGAGACAGCGCTTCTGCTCAACAGTATTGCTGTTTATTATGGAGAGATTTTATTAGTGTATTTTATTTACAAGATAAGTTACCTAGAAAGATTTTGTGGCTGAGCTTTTTTTTTCTTATTTGAATTTGATTTTAAACTTGTGTTCCGTAAGCCTTCTTGTGTTATTTTTAAGAAACTTGTTTCTGAGAAGAAAGTGCCTGGCTAATGGTTTTGTTTGTTGTCTTCCGCAGCCTTTGCTTGGTACCAGTCACCCTTTTACTTTCTAACTGTTCTAAGGCTGACGTGGATGTAATAGTTGATCTCCGGCATAAAACAACAAGGTAAGAATTTATTTCATGAATGGTTATTTCGTAGCCCAAAGTTTAGTATCCTTTAAAGCAATTCAGTGTTTTGAAATTATGCAAATCCTTGCCTGATATGGATAAAGTTAACTCAGGCATGCCCTAGATCTGTTTATATGGTATCAAAGAAGTGTTTACAGGGCTATTAAATATGAAAGGCTTTTTCCCCCCTGATTTGAAAATAATAATAATAACTTACAAGGGAGTCTACATTATACTGCAATACCCAATTCTCTTAAAGCCAGCAGGTTTGTCTCAGACATTTTTGTATTAGAAAATAAATCTGGGGTTGGAAAAATGTCTCAGTGGTCAAGAGCACTTGCTGCTCTCGTAGAGGTTCTATGCTTGGTTCCCAGCACTTGTGTGGTGACTTACAGCCAAGGGCCAGGGGGTCTAATACCTTCCGGCTCTGCAGGTACCAAGTCATCTGAAGAATACACTATAGGTTGTCATGTTACACCTCAGACGATGCCTTAAGATCCGAGCACAGTAGACTTGTCTGGTATGTGCCACACACTCATTAGATTATGTTGTGTTGTTAGGCACTGTTTTGTTTTCACTGTGTGGTTTTATAAAGTTTAATATTATGGACATTACACACAATTGTTTTTATATGTGCATAGCCAAGAGGTTAAGAGCTCAGTTTCAAATCATGCTCCATTGTTTATTAAATGCCATTATAGGCATTAAATGAAATACTCTGTCTTGGTATTGTTCTTAGAAAATAGCAATAACTACTAGCACATGGTTGGTTGATACAGTAATAATGTTATTGTTATTAATAATTCATAAATAATTCCTAGAAATAAAAGGATTTGATGAAAGATGTAAGACTTCAGAGAATAAAACCATAAAGGAAAAGTTTACAACTTACCATTTCCTTCCTCCTGTAGTCCCGAGGCATTGGAAACTCACGGATCATTCACGTGGCTTGGACAGACTCAGTATAAGCTCCAGCTGAAAAGCCAAGAGACGCACAGTTTGCAGCTGAAGGCATGCTTTGTTCATACAGGCGTTTATAACCTTGGAACTCCAAGAGTATTCGCCAAGTTATCGGACCAGGTTACAGTGTTTGAAACAAGTCAGCAGAACTCCATGCCTGCTCTGATAATCATCAATAACGCATGACAGCTGAGAGACAGACTCAGTCTGATTTTGTGGAGTTGGTTTTACAGCAGCATTTGAAATACCCAACTTGTTAAGGAAGTTCTTGGATCACTGCAAAATACAGGGACTTGGCTCTCTGCTGACATAGTACACCGGGCTGAGAGTGCTTAGACTCCATTTATTTTCCTTTTAAACCTGGTTATAATTTACATGCTTATAATACAGAATTCAACATATCCATACACCTTATTAAGCCGTGTCTTAAAACGTCCAAGTCTGCTGTTGCAGCTTATCGAATGGTTATGACTCTTCGGAGGCGATTTTGGGGAATGAAAAGCCTTGTTGGCAATACTCCTGTTAAGCCATTAGTCTAAAGATCCTACCTTTACTGTGAAGTTCTATAGAGTGTTAAATACAAATCTTCCTGCCTTGCTGCAGACAGTTCTGTGAGATGGGTTTTGAACTCTGGTTGCAGACACTCACCTTTCAGTGTGGTGTCCCTATGGCTTATACATAACTGTAAAGAAAAAAAAAGCTTTTCTGATGCTTTGAACATAGCTTTGGAAGGAGTTCAACTTTATTCCTTTCCTCATCTCTTACTGTCACACTATTTCACAATAAGAATTTTGTCATTAAATCATATTCTTTATTATAATAACTTTAACAATTAAGTTGATCTGTTTAAAATATAAATCTATTCAAGTTAAAAATAAGCTTTTCAAAAATGTATTATATTTATAACAAATTTCCTGTAAATAGAATAAAGACATACTATTCACTGTATAAATTTATTAGATGCCTTTTTTAAAACCTGGCTTTGTGAGGACTTAATATATTCTTTATTTAAAATAAATGTCAAACATGTACAGTAGGCACTAGCCTAGTTTTGTGAAAGCTTCATTGCCGTTGTTCAGAAGTGAGGCCCAGCCCTTGTTCTCGAAGAGCAGGTGAAGTTTTTCTTTGCACATGTCCTGTGTGATGCTGTGTGCCTGTCCGCATGGTCCGCCTTTACCCTGGTGGGGCGGGCGGGCGTCAGCACTTCCACAGCTGCCCCGGCCCAGGTTATACAGACTTCCTGTGGGAAGGACAGCTGAGCTGAACAGGAAACTAAAGCAGTAGCCAGTAACAAAGTACAGCGCTGGGAGGCTGGTGTTAGGGAGACTACTCCCGGGATCTGTTCCCTTCCAAGAAGCAATGAGGAGACAGGCACAGATTCACGTGCCTGGAAGCGATGTGTGGAAGGAAGGTGAGAGAACTGCTGACGTGGAGTCTGAAGAGAAGAGGAAGGACTCAGGCAGAGTGGAGAGCCTCACAGATGTCCGGATGACTGTCAGATCATGTCAGGCAGTGAAGGCCTCCCGGCCTGAATGCCTGCAGACTACGGCTGCCAGTCATGCACTTAAACCAGTCAACCCAGGTCCAGAAGGGAGAGCAGCATGGTTAAAGCTGATAGATGACTTCATAAGAATAGTACAAGCCAGTTGAACAGTGGGTGGTTTTACTTTTTGAAATAGGTCTCCTGTATCTCAGATTGGTCCTGAACTTACTATAGAATTTACTTTTTGATGCTGTTAAATTTTAATTTTTAGTCCATTACTGTGCTTCACTTTTAATTTTTAATTTAAAGAAATTAATTTTTGAGTAGCCTTTAATTTTTGAGCCTGTCTCTCCCTTCCAAGTGCTAATATTACAGGCATGTATCACTGTACCCAGTTTCTGCAGCGCTGGGGCTGGTACCAGGGCAGCGACTCTGTCATAAATAAGAGACTGAAAGAAAGGCTGATTTATCTGGCAGGAGTTTAAAATTCTCAGTGCTCTCCTGCTCTTGCACAGGGAAAGAGTTAGACTAAATATAGCATATGTTGAGAAAGCATACAAAGCCAAAACCGAGCTTAGCTTACACCCCCAACCCTAAGCCACAGTTTTAAACTTAGCAAAAAAATACCCTTGCAGAAAGGGAGTGAAGCATATTTCAGACTAACGCAGATCATTGAATTCAAGTGGCTGTAAGCTGATGGCAGCTGCCCGGATCTTCCCGTTTGTTCTCCAGATATGTATGTGAACCCACAGTGAGAGCTGTGGAGCCAATCCTAGTTCTTGATTTCAGTATAGGGAGGAAGAGGATACCACCGACTCCACAGTTCCTGTTAGTGGGAATTCAGCACAAACTCCAACAGGCTTGTACCTGGAGCCTGTGTAGAGACTGGAAATGGAAACAGCAGGAATACAGACAAAAAGGAGAGAGGCAAAGGCTGAGCTGAAGTCACTCTAGGGAAGTGATCCTGGTGTATTTGGGGACTCTGACAAGATCAGACCACAAGGAAGAAAAGATGTTGCAGGGTCAGGATTTCCTCTTTGCAAGGTTTCACCATAGCAAGGGATTCATGAAGCCCTATCCACAGGGGGGCGCTGGAGATACAGCTTTCAATCAGTGCTGCCATTAAGGTATCTTTCAAGCTGAAATTAGTGTTCTAAGAAGTGATGCTTCTGCCGGGCAGTGGTGGCGCACGCCTTTAATCCCAGCACTTGGGAGGCACAGGTAGGCGGATTTCTGAGTTTGAGGCCAGCCTGGTCTACAGCATGAGCTCCAGGATAGCCAGGGCTACACAGAGAAACACTGGCTCAAAAAAAAAAAAAAAATGACTGAGCGAGGGGAAGGCAGAAGGAAGGAATGGTCCTTTTGGGACAGAGAGGCGGGAGCAAAAGGAGACAACACATAGACCAGGAACTAACTGTTAGATCTGGTGGTGGATTCTGCCACCACCACCGGACGATTTCTAAGAATAGTTGATGGTTTAGGATGATAAGATTCTGCGCCCAGTGATTGTGTCATCTGTTAATTTTAAACTAAGATTGCCTGGTGTTTTACATCTGTGGCAACTCAGGTGGGCTTCCGGGGAGAGGTAACCGCCTTGGCTGGCATGAGTGTGCCTCCAGCCAGCCACGGAAACTGGGAGTGTGGAGCAGTTTGGCAGCAGCTGGCCGCAAGGACTGAGAGATCTTGGAGCTCTGGAGAGGCAGAGCCGGTGTTTGTGGGGGAGAGAGGCATTGGCTAGGAGAAACACTCAGCCTCCTTCTCAGGCTATGTACCGGGCTGGGAGACCGCCGGTGACTAGCTGGCCATAGCGTGGATTGCTTTTCAATAATTACACGCTACAGATGTGAGGCTGAGCAGTGGTGGTGCACACCTTTAATCCCAGCACTCGGGAGGCAGAAGCAGGCAGATCTCTTGAGTTTGAGGCCAGCCTACAGGGTGAGTTCCAGGACAGCCAGGGGTACACAGAGCACTGTCAAAGATGCAAGACAGGAGGAAGGAGAAGATGGAGATGAAGACGCGAAGAGCAGAGGACTTGTCAGGACTGCTGCACAAGTGCTGGGCGTGGTGACCACCGCAAGGTGAGAGCAGGTCTGGTGGGATTTGTTGGTGCTCCACACCCGACAATTATCAGAAAGTTTCTGCAGATAGAGAAGATCGCTCTGCAGTCTCCAGTCCTCAATGAGTGACAAAGCAATTCCAGATTTCCTATCCATAGTAATCTCAGGTCCGGGGCCATCAGAAGCCCTCTTCAAGCATGTGTGCGATGCACATAAGTTCATACAGGCACACACACAAACACATACATCTAAATCTTTAAAAAGTAGTTATGTCTATGGATCACTGAATAAATTTATAGATATAAAAGGGTGTCTCACACATGTACCTGGCATTTTCTAAGTCATTTTTTTTTTAAGGAAAGGTTTAGAATACTACAAAATGGACTGGCTGGATGGCTCAAGCGTTAAGAATACCAGCTGCTTTTCTAGGGGCCTGGGTTTAATTCCCAGCACCCAGCGGGGCATTCTTTTCTGACCTCTGGGTATCAGGGATGCTTGTGGTGCACAGAGAGACTTGCAGGAAAAACAGCATGCACATAAAAAAGCAAATGAAGATGAGTGGGCAGGTTGCTCAGTGCTAGGGCATGTGTGGAGCTGGTGCAATGCCCGTGCCACACCCAACAACTACAAAAGGAAACCGCTGTGCCTTTCCTGTCATAAATAAGAGGCTAAAGGCAATGCTAGTTCATCTGGCAAGAGTTCCCAATCTGCAGTAATATCACCCAGTCTCTCACAGGGAAGGAGCTATACTATGTATAGAAGAACATTTTGATAAAGCACATAAAGCCAAATGGTGTATAAAAAGAAGGAAATAACAAGCTGTGAACCAGGTGTCAGCTTCCCATATAGAAAGCTGCTGTGAATACCTGGGTACTGGGAACCAAACCAGGTTGTCTTCAAGAGCAGCAAGTGTTCGAAATCACGGACCAGCTCTCTAGCTCTAGCAATAACGTTAAAATCTTGGCTAATGCACAAAGAAATGGGTTTTGTTGGAAATAGTTGTTCTGAAAATTTAAACTGCAATCTCAGTTTTCTTGCTTGGAACTGGTTATGCGGTTTGTGCAAATGAAGTTCTGCAATTTTATTTAAATTAAATTCAAATTTTCACCTGTTAAACTCTAAAAGCACAGAGTCGATTGTTAGGGTCATTTTCTTAGGCCCCAGCTGGTGGGGAAGGCTAGCTGTGGCCAGATTTGCTGCTCCTCTTGGCTTTCAGAATGCGGTATTTACCTCCCAACATTCCCTGCTCGTAGACGATTCCAAAGCCTTGCCCAGAAATGTGATTCTTTAACAAAGAGGAAATGAGTTTATTGTATAGACGTAAAAGGCCTGGTTCTAAGTCCTAAGGGCACCTGCTGAGATATCCAGATTCTTGTGTCCTAGAACAAAGAATTGGATCAGAGGCATGTGGATAGTTTTCAAAATAGATACAGTTTAATCAAGCCAAGGACAGAAGCTGGTTAGAGAGCTGAGACACGTATCAGCCGTAATGAACTCTGGCCTATATTGGTTATTTGCATAGCACCCAAGTTTTCCTGTTTGGAAATCTCAGGCTTTTTCTGCATCTGATCTATTTCATTACATGTAGTTCAAGGTGTCGGGGGTAGGTCTTCCTCTGCCATCGATTTCTGCCCTTAGCCTATCTTCAATGCCCTATTCTCCTGCGACATCAAGGAATCCTCTGATACGGATTTATTTTATCCTTTCAATTTTTTTTTTTTTAAATATAGGGTCTCACTGTAAAGCCTTGGCTATCCTGGAACTCTCAGCAATCCTCCTGCCTTGGTCTCCTAAATATTGGCATTACAGGCATGTGTCACCATGGCTAGCTTCTGTGAGATTCCTTTCTAGACAGGGTTTCTGTGTAGCTCTGGCTGTCCTGGAACTCACTCTGTAGACCAGGCTGACCTCGTACTCAAGAGTTCTGCCTGCCTCTACCTCCCAAGTGCTGGGATTAAAGGTGTGTGCCACCTCTGCCTGGAGTGAGGGTTTTTGTTTTGTTTTTAATATTTTTATGTGTATGAGTGTCTTGCCTGCATGTGTATTTGTGTACCATCAGTATGTCTAGACCCATGGAGGTCAGAAGAGGGAGTCAGCTTCCCTAGATCTGAATTTATGGATAGTTATGAGTCACCATCCTCTGCAAGTGTAACAAATGTTTTAGACCACCAAGCCATCTTTCCAACCTCTCTGGTGAGCTTTTTAAACTATAGAATTGGTTGCTGAAGAGATTGCTCAGTGGTAAGAACATGTAATGCTCTTACAAAACACCGGAAATCAGCTCCTAGCACCCACAATGGGCCACTTAACAGCTTTCTCTAACCCCAGCTCAAGGAGATTCATTGTTTTCTTCTGGATTCCAGAGGCATCTGCACTTACATATATATACACACATAACACATGGGAGGGGAGTTGTAACTTATTAGTAATTAACTTTGAGTCACCAATAATGCATCAATGTCCCATTAAGGAAATAAATCAAACCACTTCCCTTTGAAGTCATTTAACCAACAAGTCCAGGTTTGAATTCTCTACTGCATTCTCCTGTGTCTTGTATTCTCTGGAGATTGTATCAGTCTGAACCTGTGTCTTTTGGTCCCTGTGTGGGTCTGTTGTGTGACTGTGGGTCCATTGTGTGAGTCTACTGTTTCTCTCTGTGTGTATCTGAGTGATTGTTACGACCACAGCTATGCATTAGCTTAGATTATAAAAGTTGACCTTAGGAAATTCAAGGCAGATGAACAGATTCCTGTTCTCTTAGAGGCAGATTAAACAAGCAGTTTGAGGGCACACACGCACGCACACACGCAATAGGCTAGCAGTCTTAAGTAACCACAGGGTGTATTGTTAACTCTGCCTGTGAGGTCCAGCAAAAGTTCCTGTCTCCTAGAACGTAAAAGATATTTTTAGAGTATTGCATCGCTAGGTCTCTTGATTAAAAATACACTGTAGGAACCGAGCCTCCTTAAGGAATTTGAGCCATTAGGTCTGGGCTGGTTCCTCTAGGATTTGTTTATAAGAAACATCCAGGTGACTCTGAAATCCTGCTTTAGATGGCTGTGTTGGGGCCAGGCAGGCATGCATTTCAGGTCTAATCAGTTATGCTTGGACTGCAGGGTCGACCACCAAAGGAATGAGGTAGAATTATTTGGCAGCTGCTCTAAGGAGAGGGCCACACAAGGCTTTGTCTTCCCAAACACCCTGTCAGGAACAGATGGGGCATTTGATGGGCGGGGCAGGAGCTTCCTGTCAAAGTTGAGTCACGGAGCATGAAAGTTTGCCTTACTTGTGTTTTGACCCTTTGGTCAGTGAGCCACATTCTCTTGTCTGTCGTTTTCTGTGGAGTGGCTGCTTGCGGGACCGTGAAAGGCAGTCCGTGGCCTGGTTGAGCGAGGCTTACTCCGGAGACCCAGTAGAATATACTACAAGGGACAGAACCGTGAGCCATGCTCCCAGACACTTAGGCTCCTGAAACGAGGCCCTCAACTCCATAATTCTGCAGCCATCAGTCATGTAGGGCCACGCCCCAAGCCCCTAGTATTCTGGCTGGACTCCACCCCCACAGTCACCTGGCAACAGCCAGGTAGGCTGGCCCACTCTAAAAGGGGCTGTTTGCACGCGCGCGCGCGCGCGCGCACACACACACACACACACACACACACACGCACACAGCATCACAGCATTCTGCCTGTCTGTTTTTCTTTCTCATGCATGTTGTGATCTCTGACCATGCATATAAAATTTTTTTTTAATTTTTTTCAAGACAGGGTCTTATTATACAGCTGTGGCTGGCCTTGAAATTATGATGTAGACCAGGCTGGCCTCAAACTCATAGAGATTCACCTTCCTCTGTCTCCTGAGAGCTAAGATAAAAGGTGTGTGCCATCGTGCCTGGCCCATCATTTCTTACCTCTGGATGCCTTACGGTCTTACAACCTAATCTGCAGGTAGGCTAGGGAGTTTGTCCATGTCTTACCTCAGGAATAAGAGTGGGTGTAGGCACAGGTCACTGACCTGTACTTCTCTTCTTTCTTTAAAAGCTAAGGTGCCATGTTTGGTGGTAATATATTCTATGGGCTATGGGAATCAGGAGGAATTTCCCCAAGTCTGTCTCATAAGTGATAGTTCTCAACCTGTGGGTTGAGACCCCTTTGGCAATCCTCTGTCTCCGAAAACATTCTGACTCATAATAGCAACAACGTTACAGTTATGAAGTAGCAACAAAAACAATTTTATGATTGGGGGGTCAGCACAACATGAGGAGCTGTATTAGGGAGGTTGAGAACCACCAGCGTCTGAGTCAGAAGTCTAACCCCATCTTCAGCATGCTGAAGAGAACTGAGGCTGAGTTGTTAGAACATGAAAAACTCAAGCCAAGGTGTCTGCAAAACCCTCAGCCCCACCGAACTGGCCCCTGGGCTTCCTACTTTACAGCTGTCCCTCTTCGCAACTGACCTAAGAATGTGCTTGGGCCTTCCAGACCTTCAGCTAGTAAATCTCAGTCAACCTCCCTCCCTGCCCTTCCCCCACCACACTGCACCCGCCCCCCATTTGCACAGCACCCCACCCACGCCTTCCACAGTCTGCCTTGGGAGATGCTAAGGAGCACAGCACCTGGCGATGTCAATCATAGGCCAAGCAGCTGCTCTCAAATGACTGTTTCTTTCTCCTTCTATTTTGGCAACTATGTAAAATTCTTAGGCAGGTTTGGGAGACGCTGTGTAAGGGCTGAGGCGGGCATGAATCATGCTTCCGGTCCCAGATGCATGGAGGGAACGGGCTTCCATCTTCCCTTTACAAAGCAATTCTACATAAATGCAGCTGCTTCCGAAAGCAACTTCCAGTCTGGTGTGGCCAAGAAAATGGTCAGTGTCCAAGCCTGGTTGGGGACCGTCTTGGTTTCTACGAATATGAAACATTTCTTCTTCGGTATGTTGCCATTTCCTTTGGTAGTTACATTAAGTTCTTTATTTCCATGGTGCACAACCCTCAAACCATCACACCTGAAGAATGGAACCATAGATTAACAAGCCACTCAGTCCTGTTAGGAGGCTCCTCATGTGCTATATATAATGTATGCTCTGGGCATCAGATCACATACTGCCCAGATGGGCATCTGTTACACACAGTTCTCTCAGTCTTGACATCTACAGACACAGCGTGGATTCGCTCTACGAACAGAACCTTAGTTTTATACAGTTTCATCTTCATAATTCTGCGGATCTGCTGTTGGTACACAGGGAGTGGATACCTACAGCCATACTTCCTTTGCTGAGAACTCTGCCCTGCTTCCAAGTCTAACAGTGTTTGTGTGAGGAAGACTCACTTCCCATCTGAGGTATGACTACACCCTCCCCTCCCCTAGGACCTTAACCTGTCCCTATAAAGCCATTACACTATTTCCTAGAAGTGGGAGTGGCTGAAGTTTTCCTATCTCCTATCTACAATGTCAATCTCCCCAGTGAGAAGCCTAAAAATTGTTAAAAGTATAACAATTGGAACTGTTGAGATGACTTGCCGAGTAAAGGCACGTGCTATGATGTCTGGATTAGGTCAAGGGCAGTCACTTAAAGATGGAAGGTGAGATCAGATTCCATGAAGTTGTCCTCTGATCTTAACATGTGTACCACCGTGATACACATTCCTGCCTCGTATCATGTAAGCGACACACAATAAAAATAGTCGTAGACCATAGAATGTTATTCTGGTCAATGGTGGATGAAGAAATTGGATTCATTTTGAAATGTGATTAAATAGCATATTGAGGATTTCAAGGGAATAGGACTCAGAAATCCAGTTTGTGCTTCAAATAAACCATTATATCATTGGTACCTTTGATTAGCTTTAGAATTAATCAGTTAAAAAGATATTTTTAATGAAACAGATGCCAAGCTGAAGCCTTGCTGGATAACGCTTCCTAGCCTATTTTTATACAAGCTCAGTCGCTTTGATTACACAAATTGCCCGTTTTCGGCTGGATATGATATTGTTTTCTATAATTAAAGTATCGTACAAAGACTTGCAAGATGGCTCAGCAGGTAGGGGCACCTGCTGCCAAGCCTCCTGATGGGAGCTCAGTCCTGGGGACTTGCATGTTGAGGAAGAAAAGCAGAACTCTGGCTCCTCCCAGGGACCTAGCAACAGCTTGTATCATCACCTGCCAAGGTCGGAGGTGCCATAAAAGGACTGCCCTCCACCACAGCTCATTTCTGTCTTCACCTCCCTAGTGCAGGGACTCCGGCGGTCTGTCTCTGTGTCCACTTTTATGTGGGTGCTGGAATGGAACTCAGGTCCTCACACTTGCACAGCGAGCACACTTTAGTAACCAAATCACTGCTCCAACCCTCCCACTGTTTTTTGACAAATACACATCTATCATTATAAGAACGGTCAGGATAGTTTCCCTGCCCGAAGTCCTCCAATTTACCTCGTCACCCTCCCATCGAACCCTAGAGACTGTGGGGTATTTATGTCTTCTTCATGGCTTTGTCCTACAGTTAGCATCGCAGTGTGAGTGTCGATTGAAGACCCGCTTCCTCCATTTAACAGTACACACAGGGGCCCTTAGTCTCCTTCAGCTTGATAGCTCTTTTCCCATTGTATGGCTAGAACAACATACCTTGGTTATGTCCAAATTTTGTCAATTACAAATATAGCTGCTATAAACACTTGTCTGCCGAGTTTTATGGATGCAAACTTTCAATTCCTTTGGGAAACTATCAAGGGATGTGTTTACTGAATCACATGCTCAGTGTGTGTGTGTGTGTGTGTGTGTGTGTGTGTGTGTGTGTGTGTGTTTTAACTTTATTTTTAAGAAATTCCCAGGGACTGGCGAGAGAGCTCAGTAGTTAAGAGCACTAACTGTTCTTCCAGAGGTCCTAAGTTCAAATCCCAGCAACCACATGGTGGCCCACAACCATCTGTAATGGGATCTGATGCCCTCTTCTGGTGTATCTGAAGACAGCTACAGAATACTCATATAAATAAATAAATCTTTAAGAAAAAAATAGAAATTTCCAACATAGCAAAGGCTTCTTGTTGCTTCCCGTCTTTGTTCTGCTGATGACTGTGGCTTTAATGTACATTTCTCTAATGTCATATGATATTCACTACCTTTTCATATACTCTTCTGACATATGCATGTCTTCTTAAAAACTATATTTATTTATTTTTGGTGTTTTGGGACAGTGTACCAATGTGTATGTAGCTCAGGCTGACCTCAAACTTGTGATCCTCCTGCCTCAGCTTCTCAACTATTGTGCTTACAGGTTTGCACCATATCTTCTCTAGTGAAGAAACTGTTTAGATTTGTTTTTATCTTTAAAAGTAGGTTGTTATTTGGAGTAATCACAGTATAGAAAAATCCCAGTATGGGCTTACTTCTCACCTTAGGCCATTATGTTCCCAGATGAAAGACAGACACACAGCCTTTATGTTTTAATATGCCTTAACCAGCATAACAGCTGGACAACTGCCTACCCTCCATGCTGTTAGAATCTAATTTTCCATCGATAACCCCAAGTTATCACTTACTATTTACAGTGTTCCATCTTGGCCGCTCTTAACCCAGTTGGCCAGCCCTCTGGGCCGCGTTCTCTTGGCCCTTAGCTCATGGCGGCTCTCCTTCTCCCTCCTGCATAGTCTTCTCTATTCCACGACAGAGAATTCTTTTTCCTCTTCTCCTCCCTCAAGGTCTCTAGCCTGGGAAACCTAAACCCTGACTATATTTTCTTTCCCCAGTTATTGGCTGCCGGCATCTTTATTTGCCAATCAGAATCAACTGGGGGCAGGGTCCCTCAGGCTACCTGCAGACTCCAAATCTTGGAGGCCAGCACTTAGCATTACAATGAATAGTAAAAAGCAAAACCTCAATAGTTATAAGGTAGGATGGCTCACATTTTATCCCAACACTTGGAGGGCTAAGACAACAGAATTATTGTGCATTGAAGGTTAGCCTGGGCTAAAGAATGAGACTTTGTCTCAAAAAACAAAAAACAAGCAAGTTGTAATGATGCACTTGAGAGGCAGAGTCAGGTAGATCTCTCTGAGTTCAAAGCCAGTCTGTTTTACATAGTGAGTTCCAGGACAGCCAGGACTATAGAAACAAAACAAGACAACCAAACCAAACCACACAAACAAACAAAAAGAACCACAAAAAGTTGTTTCCTGATTGTTGAGTAATGATTCTTCATGTAATATGTGTCTTAAACATTTATTGCCATTTTTTTTTTCTAGAAAGATGCTTTTTGTGAAAAGATTTTACTGTGTAGCCCAGGCTAACTTTGAGGACATGATCCTCTTGCCTTAGTTTCCTTAGAGGTGGGATTACAAGTATACACTAGAAAGACTGGCTAATTTTCAGTTTTTAAACAAAGCTTTCTGAAAGGAACAGTGTGTCATTTCAAGGCAGTCTAGTGTAGCAACATCTTTAGTAAATCGTGCTTTACTATGCTCATAGGGAGGCATTGCTGGTCCAAGATCGCCTAGACTTCTTTTATGTTTTCTCCTCATTTTGTGGTTTGTAAAGGACCTAAGGTCTCTGTCCTGTTTCCAGTTTTTTGTTTGTTTGTTTTTGTTTTGCCCGTGGGTGTAGAGTTGTTGAAAAGCTGACCCTTTCTCTATAGACTTGTTTTCACTCTTTTGTCCAAGTCAGTTGTCTGCATTTGTGAGGATGGTTGGATCTCTGGGTCTCTCTCTCTCTCTCTCTCTCTCTCTCTCTCTCTCTCTCTCTCTCTCTCTCTCTCTCTCTCTTTTCTTTGTCAGTTGTTTTGTTCCTTTTGACTGTTTTTCTGCCAAGAGCATTCAGTCTTAGAACATTCTTGTGACGGAAGGTTGTCGAGAGTGAACGACTTCACACATCAGGACGGAGTGGGGAACGGCCAGTGTATTTGGCTCAGGGAACCACCTGAAGGGGAGAAGGGGCTGCCGTGCTCTTTAAGTGAGTCACCCCCATGCAGCCTCTGCTCTGTTAATGAGGGCAGTATGGACTGGCCCATGCCGGACACTGTAAGGGGCTGGGTGAGCACAGCTCAGAGCAGATGAAGGGTGGGGGGGGTGAGGAGGTGAGGGAGTGGGGAGGGTGGGGGAGGTGGGGGGTGAGGGTATGGGGAAGGTGGGGGTAAGGGGGTGGGGAGGGTGGCGGATGTGGGGGTAGAGAGAGGGTGGGGAAGGGGGGGATGAGGGGGGTGGGCGGGGGGGGGGTGTGGGGGTGGGGAGGGAGAGGGTGAGGGGGTGAGGGGGTGGGGAAGGTGGGGATGAGGGGGTGAAAGGGTAAGAAGGTGGGGAAGGTGGGGAGGGTGGGGGTGAGGGGGCAGAGAGGGAGGGGGTGAGAGGGTGAGGGGGTGGGGAAGGTGGGGATGAGGGGGTGAAAGGGTAAGAGGGTGGGGAGGGTGGGGGTGAGGGGGTGGAGAGGGAGAGGGGGTGAGAGGGCGAGGGGGTGGGGAAGGTGGGGATGAGGGGGTGAAAGGGTAAGAAGGTAGGGAAGGTGGGGAGGGTGGGGGTGAGGGGGTAGAGAGGGAGAGGGGGTGAGAGGGTGAGGGGGTGGGGAAGGTGGGGATGAGGGGGTGGAGAGGGAGAGGGGGTGAGAGGGTGGGGGGGTGGGGAAGGTGGGGATGAGGGGGTGAAAGGGTAAGAGGGTGGGGAAGGTGGGGAGGGTGGGGGTGAAAGGGTAAGAGGGTGGGGAAGGTGGGGAGGGTGGGGGTGAGGGGCTGGAGAGGGAGAGGGGGTGAGAGGGTGAGGGGGTGGGGAAGGTGGGGATGAGGGGGTGAAAGGGTAAGAGGGTGGGGAAGATGGGGAGGGTGGGGGGGAAGGTGGGGGAGGTTCCCTCTTCTTAAAGGAGAAGGGGGGGACTGGGGAGAGGATCTGTGTGAGGGGATTCTAGGAGATGGGGGGGGGCTTGTAAGACTCTTACAGGCCTTAGCTTACCAGGGACCTCCTGAGTGAACAACTCAGAGTCAGGAGTCGATGCAAAAAGCAAGAGGAATTTATTGTTCCAACATGTTGGGGTCACCCTGCACGTGGAGAGAGAGAGAGAATGACCACTCACAACCTGTCCAGGGAGCCTTTATACAGTTCTCAGGCCCGCCCCCATCAGGCACAATGTGATTGGCAGAAGAGTGTGACTTTTAAAGAGTGATCAGTCTCTAGGGAATGAGGTAGGAAGCTAACAGTTGGCTCTGGGAAGGTGGCTGGTTGGTCCCTCCTCCCTGTGGTCTAAGGAAGGTAATTTAGCCCCTCCCTTCTGGAGGGGAGGGGTCTAGTGGAATTTTCCAAAGTTTTTGAGCTGACCTCTTCAGGCTGACATTGGGATGTAAAATGAATAAATAAATAAATAAATAGAAATTTCATCTACCTATTTCTAAATTTCATTTTCAAGGATTCCTTTCTTACCCCGGAAACACCCAATAAAGCCTATAAGCTTGCATTTCCCCTCCCCCTTCTGCTCTCTGCATCATCCCATGCAAGGGGCTTCATTGGTCACTGCACAGCTGCGTTTGCACGCACTCAGTGTAGAAAGTTACTAGAACACCCACCACTTGAGCTCGGAAGCTGTGTTTACCAGATTCAGGTATTTAGTGGAGAGGAAAGCTAATGGGACGAAGGAGCAGAGAGTGGGTGGGACGCGTGAGCTTGTCTGATCGTCTTCTTATCGCAGGACCTGGCTCTGGGGGGAGGAATGACTGACAGAGAATGAGGAGAGGAAGGGAGGGCTGGAGGAAAGAGGAGAAGGAAAAGAGAAAAGAAAGAGGCTGGAATAAGATTTCGGAAGGAGTCAGCTGGGCGGTGGTGGCGCACGCCTTTAATCCCAGCACTTGGGAGGCAGAGGCAGGCGGATTTCTGAGTTCGAGGCCAGCCTGGTCTACAGAGTGAGTTCCAGACAGCCAGGGCTACACAGAGAAACCCTGTCTTGAAAAACCAAAAAAAAAAAAAAAAAGATTTCGGAAGGAAAAGAGAAAAGAAAGAGGCTGGAATAAGATTTCAGAGGAGCAGGCACGCAAGGAGAGCTCGAACAGCACTCCGAGAATAAAATAAAGAGCTGGCCTCGGATTGAGGGACCCCCCCTCCCCCCAGCATCACTTTGGAGAGTCAGAAGATTAAGAAAGGATTCTGTCACGCCTGGAGGCTGCCACGTCACTGTGAGGAAGGGAAAGAGGAGCCGCTCCAGACTGTTTCACCGTATGTCTAAACGTCTGCGACCGTGTGTGAAATTTTCCTCCTTTAACAGGCTTTTCCCCTCAAACTTTAAAATTAAACTGAACTTGCTTGTTTTTAATGCGTGACGTGTGCTACTGGCCTGCTCGCCATGTTGATCAACTGTTGGGTTTTGGTTTTTTTGTTTTTTTTTTTTTTTAGAAAAAGCACCTCCAGCCGGGCAGTGGTGGCGCACGCCTTTAATCCCAGCACTTGGGAGGCAGAGGCAGGTGGATTTCTGAGTTCGAGGCCAGCCTGGTCTACAAAGTGAGTTCCAGGACAGCCAGGGCTACACAGAGAAACCCTGTCTCGAAAAACCAAAAAAAAAAAAAAAAGCACCTCCAGGTAGACTGCACAGGGCAATGTCTGCCTCTGTGTCATGAGAAAACCGGAGGCAGAACCACCCCCACAAGCCACACTTGAGTGCCTGGCCCACAGAAACTGGGAGATAATGAGGGTTTATTGCTGATTCAGACCACTGGCCGTATTGTTATTAGGTGTGAAGAGATAGCTAATGCTTCATCACTGGGCTGAGTCGCCTTTGATGTGGATCATTAAGGTCCCCATACTGCTGAAGGACTGATCCTAAGGAAGGAATGTGAGGTCAGGGAAGGACACTTCCTCCACAGAGTGGTCCTACAGCATGTGGTTATAACCTCATGATTTATGTCTCTCTTTCCTTCCTTCCTTCCTCCTTCCTTCCTCCCTCCCTCCCTCCCTCCCTCCTTCCCTCCTTCCTTCTTCCTTCCTTCCTCTCTCCCTCCCTCCCTCTCTGCCTTCCTTCCTTTATTCCTTTCTTCTTCCTTCTTCCCCCTTCCTTCTCCCATGCTCCCTCCCTCCTTCCTCTCTCCCTCCTTTCTCCCTCCCACCTTCTCTCTCTCCCTCCCTTCTCTCTCCCTCCCTCCTTCCCTCCCTCCCTCCCTTCCTTCCTTCCTTGCTTCCCTTTCCATCCTTGTCTTACTGTTTCATCACCACACGCCATTAGCTGTGTCCCCAGCTTCCACATTATTTCCTCATGTCACATCAAGTTAAAGAAGAGAAAGCAAGATGTGCTTATCTTTAAGGTAAGAAACACAGCTGTGGGTTATTATAGGTGTGTATTTTTCTATCAGCTCTAATTTACAGATGGAGATTTGGTAACTTGCCAAGGGACCACGGCTAGTGTTATGGCTGAATCCGAAATGTTTCTCACAGGCTGGTGTTTCAAATGCTTGTTCTCCAGACAGCAGAGTGAGAGTTCCAGATGCTTTGGGTTTGGGACCTAATGGAGGAAGCAGCTCTATCACAGGAAGGCAGGTGCTTGGGAGTATCTTATCCCTGGCTACTCTCCGTTCCTGTCTCTGCTTCCATCATGAGGGAAGCAGCTAGCTTCTGTGACACACTCCTGTCCTAACTATGCCCTGCTCAAGTTCATGATATGGAGAAGCTATGGACCAAATGTGCAGCAACCCAGGCCAGTGTAAGCACTCACCGTACTTAGTTATCATCATGCCTTTAGTCACATCTATGTAAAAATAACAAAATTGGACCAGGTGGTGGTGGCGCGCACCTTTAGTCACAGCACTCAAGAGGCAGAGGCAGGCGGGTCTTGGAGCTCTAGGCCTCCTGGTCTACAGAGGGTTCCAGGACAGAGAACAGAGAAACTGTCTTGAAAAACAAAAAGCAAAAACTGTAATAAGAACAATTTAAACTTATCCCTGACTAGCTTACAAATAAATGAGACGCAGACTATGGTTATTTTATTTGTCTTTGACAATTTCTGGAGGTCACCCCTGATCTACTCTTCTAACTGCAGGCCTGGCTACCCAACAAGAGGTGGACCCCAAATACTTGCTGGTTCTCCCGGCCAGGTGCTCATGGTACCCCCCTCACCCCGGGGTGACTTCCTCCTCTTTCTTCTTTCCTCTCTGTCTCTCCTCCTCCAACCAGGTCACTCCAAACTCAATTTTATTTAAGCAACAGTTTTAAATCAAGAAACAAAGTTTACACAACAAAAGCTTGTAAATGTGAGAAGTCACTCATAGGCCTAGACCTTCTGGGTATATAGGATTTAGCATTACAATACATGCAATAGATCAAACCTCAACAAAAAAAGAAAGGAAAGAAGGAAGGAGGAAGGAAGGGAGGAAAGAAGGGAAGAGAGAGAGAGAAGGGGAGAGAGAGAGAGAGAGAGAGAGAGAGAGAGAGAGATACAGAGTTGCTAAGAAGAAATTGGGGGAATTGTGAGCAAACCTGACCATATGGTTCTTCAACCTCCGTAAACAATCTGAGGGAAGTGTTTAGAGATGTAAACTAGAGAAGCCCTACTGTGTAGATAGAGTTTAGTGGGCATTCTATTGAATGTTCAAAAAACCAGAATGCCAAGAGGAAAACAGTAACGACTGGCCTTTTAAGGTTCTGAGCATGAAAGTGATTTCAATGGGATGCGGACTAGAGGCTGTTCATGTTACAGTCTGACAAAAAAACTTGCCTCTGTTTTGTCTGTAATTTTGAGTGAGGCGGAATTTAAGAACAATGACCCAATTTAACTGGAGCTCTCACAGTACCACATCACTCAAACTGTAAGTGTCCGAAAATCACTGAAGGAAGACCCCAGACTCAGATGTATGCAAAAACAAAGAATGTTTATTCTACAGAAACGACCAGCATGTGGGTGCCATCCATTCTCTAAAAATGGCTACCGTAGACAAAGGCATGCAGGCCTTGTTATAGGGAACCGGGGGAGCTCTCTAGAAGGATTAGGCAATCTAAAATTTTAGTGGTGGGTACTAGGCAGTCATAGGTGGTTAGTGGTCTGCAGTTCTACGTCATGAACATTTAACCATGTGATGAGATAGGGCTGTCCAGCACAGATGGCCCATTCTGAGATAAGACATTTCCCCATTTTTGCGGTTATCCCCAGGCTGTTCTTTGAGAACAGGTTTTATGACCTTGTTCTGGATTTTATGGCCTGTTCCTAGAGTTGCTGTCTTATGACTTAGTTTCTGGGACTTACGGACTATTCCTGAAGCTGGTGCCTTACAGCCGTTTTTGAAATCAATCTGGCCCTTAAATGGCGACAAATGGGGTCCTTTAATGGAGCCAAATGGGGTTTATGTTGCCCTTTCCAAGCTGTAGCATGGTTATTGCTGGCTTCTTTTAGCCAGATTTACAGCAAGAATCAGGAACAAAGTGAAGCAGAAGATGTGAAAAATATCAGCTCAGCAAGAAAAGGATTACACTTATATTTGCAAACAAAAAAACCGTGCCTGTGAAAGATCTGCACACTTTGTACTGGACCTCCATAAGGGCCCTTTAGGAATAGGCCAGACTCCACTCCTGGCAGGCTCAAAAGAATAAGAAATTCAATTTTTTGTTTTTTTGAGATGTTTCATAGTGACTGGACAAATTTGCTGGACCAATTTGCCTTCCCACCAGCAGTTTATTACAGCTGTCTTTTGTCCGTAGCTGTAGAGGTTTGGTCTGTGGCTATGTATTGTAAGGTTAAATTCTGTATCCCAAGGTCTAGTTGCCTCAAGTCAAGTGAATTCTCGCATATACCAGTTTTTGTTGTTGAAAACTTGTCTCTTAATTTAAAACTGTTGGTTGAGTAAAGATGCCTGCAGACTGTAGCTGGGCAGAAGAGAGGTAGGTGGGGCTTCAGTTCCTGGTCTTAGGGTCTGAGGCAAAACCATGAGGAGAGACAGAAGGAGGATGGAAGAAGGTACCATGGGGTAGGTGGATTGTGAGTGCATGGTCACGAGGGGCAGCCAGCTGGAGTAAGAGAGGCCCAGGCAGAACATGACAAGTTATTTCTAAGGGTTGTTGACAAGGAAGTAGACAAAATAACATAGAGGGTTAATATCTGCCCTGCTCTAATGCTTTAAGACTTATTATAAATATAAAATTTTTGTGTCTTTTATTTAGGAACTAAAATATCAAAGGTGGGATAGAAAACCCCAAATAATATTTATGGAGACATATACCCTCACCAATATTTCTAGTTCTTTTTTTTTTTCCTTCATGACTGCCACTCTGCTTGGGGGAAAGATAGGATCTCAATGTAGTTTTAGTTTGCATATTTCTCATGTCTGGTTAAGTTGAACATGTTTCATATGGGTGCTAGCCTTTTGCATCTCTCCCTTTGAAACCTCTCTGCTCATTTCACTCTCCTTATTGATGGGGTTATTTGATTTCTCACTTAGTTTTTAATCATTTGTATATTCTAGGTATTAATCCTTTGTCACATGTATAGAGATGACCCAACTGTACAACTCCTGGTATCCACCCATAAGACTCCAAGTACATGTCACACCAAAGCTTACTGCAGAACTAGTGAGAATAGCTAAATTACATAACTAACCAAGGTGTCCAACAACAGAGGAACAGACAAGGAAAATGTGGTTTATGCACATAATGGGAATTTTTAGAGGAACATGCCTTTCAAAGGTGAATGGCTATAACAGAAGATAATCACATTAAGTGAGTCTATCTCAGAGAGACAAATATTGTATATTTATCTCTATAAAATAAATGATATATTCTAGCTAGCCCATATAAAAGACACAAAATCCTGACATTTTCTTTACAAGCCGTAAGCCTAGGTTGGGCAGGTTTTGAGCTATTCTAACTTATGTCCCAGTCGTATGTCCCTTGATACTTGCTGTTTAATTCTTCCTGGTGGGGAGAGAAGGGAGCTCTTTGGGACAGGCTTTGGAATGAGAAGGACGCACAACAATGTAAAGTCTTGGGGTCACCAGAACCAGTGGCCTCCGCCACCAGCAAATAACTGATAAGGTTAGGGCAGGAGATTCTTCACCCACCAATTTTGTTATCTGGTTAGTTTTAAAGTAATAAAGCTCTTTTGTATTTTTCTTCCATGAAGCTAAGGTGGGCAGGAGAAAAAGAGAAGACAGGGGTTGCAGGGGGGGGGGCGGCTGGGGGTGAGTTGCGAGGGTGATTGTTGGCTGCTTGACAAAGCTATCCCTGAGGAACGAGCAAATTGGGAGTGAGGCTAGCGGCAGCCAATCTTGGAAGGTCGGAGCGCCAGCGAAGCTCCCAAGAAGGCAGGCGGTAGTGTGTATTTTTAAAATTACACACAACACCACGTTTATCCTCATGGTCCACTTCTCCGGCCACACATGGTCTATCTCTGCTCCTCCCTTCACCTCCGTTCTCCTCCTGCTTCTTCTCTGGTCTCAGTGAGACCCCTCACTCGATCCTCCAGTCCCACCTTTCTCTCTGTAGTGCCCAGTCACTGGCTTTAACCTTTTATTAACCAATCAACTTTAAATTGGGGCGCAAGGTTTACATAGCATCACTTGGGATACGGGAGGATCCGCTTGTGAAAGGCAGCTAGATCTTGGGGGCCAGAATTTAGTATTTGAAAGCACAGCAGTGCCAGACCAACCCCCAACATAATTCTCTGTTGTGGTTCCTAGGTTTTTGTCTATAGGTTTTGTCTATATGATATGAAAGGAAATGAAACTGTTTTAGGAGATCAAAGGGGAGCAGCAAAAAGGGTGAGCTGGGGAACGGGGAGCACAGGAAGCTTGAAGGATAGGAATAATACTAGCAGGAAAGCTTTAAAGAAAAACTTTACAAATTCATTTGAATTGTTTTCCTTTGTAAAGAGTGTTTCCAGGGTGCTCGGCTCATACAAGGACACACGCGAAAGCGAATTCCTGAGTTCGGCTGTTCGAATGTCAGACTGCTACCGCCCGTGGTCCAAGGGCCTGCCTGGCTACTTCTGGAAGCTCTACTGGGATGCAGTACGCAACAGCAATGGCTCGCTGGAGACTGGCAACGGTGTGGCAAAGGCGAGCGGGAGGCGGCCCCGCCCACCGGCCCCGCCCACCAGCTCCGCCCATCAGCCTCGCCCGTCAGAGGCTATGAGGATGAAGCTTCGATAGAGAGACCACCAGATGGTGGGTATCCAGCGATGTGAATCGCATGCCAACAAAAGCTTCAGGCAAAGAGAGAGGTCATGTAGGTTTCAAATGGCAGGTCTGCCTGTACCTGCTGGGGCTCACACCGTGCTATCACGGACCACAGCTACTGGATGTGAAGCTACAGGTTTTAGTGCTGAGTTCTAGTCTAGGTCTTGGTCCTACCCCTCCTGTCTGTGCTCTCCTTTTCCAAGTGGGAATGTTTACTGTGTGTGTGTGTGTGTGTGTGTGTGTGTGTGTACATGTTCACATGGCTTTGAGTCACATACCTGACAAGAAGAGCTAAACAATTGCCTTGAGATTCAGTAGAAACTTTAGACTTAAGACTTTTGGACAATGTGGACATTGTTAAAGTATGGGGACTTGAGGTCAGTGTGGTGGTGAAATGCCTGTAATTCAGAACTGGGGAGGTAGAGGCAAAAAAAAAAAAAAAGTCAGGAATTCGAGGTTAGCCTTGTCTACAAAGTGAGTTCAAGACCAGTCCAGGTGACACGAGACTTAACTGAACAAACAATATGTATGGGAAGGGCTGAACGTATTTTGCATTTTGAGATGCCCTAGGCTTTTTGCCGCGGCTGGAATGTTTATAATGTGCTTCTGTCTTGAACGTTCTGTAGCTGGTGGAGGTTATTTTGGAAGGTTCTGGAACCTTTGGGAGGTGGAAGAGGAACTAGGCCGCTGGGGCAGCCTTTGAGGACATATTGCTTCTGTCTGTTTTCTCCTCTGCTGTGGTGTGAGCTGTTTTGGCTTAGCTACTTCCTCCACACCAGGAAAGCTGAAGAAATGTTTGGTTGCACTGGATAATCTGTGGGGAGCTCCTCAGTAACTGAGACTGTCAGGAAAATCACACCTTCCTCACTGAGCTCCTCATCCCGTTCATGCCACATAAGGAAGCTGATCACTTTCAAGGCATGGCTGGTGGGTTCATTTACCATCATCTGTTGCTGTCCTGACTGTGGCCTGATGTTTCAGCTCAGGAGGAAAAAAAAAATGGCAGCCAAGTCAAGGATGTCTGCAGCTCACTGCTCTCAGGATTTTATTTTATTTTGTGTCTAAGGGTATTTCGCCTGAATGTATGTCTGTGTACCAGTTGGTGTTCTTAGTGCCTAAGAAACCAGGAGAGGGTGTCAGACCCTTTAGAACTGGAGTTAGAGACGTTTCTGAGTTGCCACGTGGGTTCTGGGAATTAAAGTCTAGTTCTCTGGAAGAGCACTTAGTACTTAGCACTTAATCACTGAGTCATCTGTCTAGCCCCACATTTAGCTTTTAAAGATGTTACTTTATTTTTATTTTATTTTTTCCTTCGAGACAGAGTCTCCTGTGGCCCAGGTTGGCCTAAAATTCCTTCTGTAGTCCAGGATAACCTTGAACTCCATTCTCCAGACTCTACCTCTCCAGGGCTGGCATTAGAGCATGTGCCATCATGCCTAGTGTGATTACTTTTAATTGGCAAATAAAAGTTACATGTACTTGTGCTATGTAACAAGATGGCTCGACGTGTTTACACATTGTCGAGGATTAGCTCAAGCAAATTAATGTATGTATTAAATCAAAATTTAATCTCTTCTGGCAGGTTACGTTGCTAAGGAAATGTTATACATCACTCTTTTCCCTTTTGATGTGGGGAAGAGTGGGAAGAAAGGGCACCGTCGGGGAGACGTGGAGAGGACTAAGAACGGTAGATGGGCCCGGTACTAAGGCAGCAGCAATAAATAGTTTCACTTTTTCCCCTTTGAGTTTACTGAGCTGTGGGCATTTTTACTAGGGAGCATTATATTTTTCAAATAACTTCTATTTTCAACTGTAACATTATGTGTTGTGGAATAAATCTACGGCAGTGTGCCTGGGATGTCCAACAAACATTCTAGTCTGTATTATTATGGCCCCTGTGACAGTTAGCTTTAATTGTCAACTCGATACAACCTGGAATTAGCTGGGAAGAGAGTCTCAGTGAAGAGCTGTCCACTTTAGGTGGCCTGTGTGCGTGTCTGTTGGGGTTGTCTTAATTAATTGGTATAAGGAAACCCAGCCCACTGTGGGCAGGGCCATACCCTTGGTAACGGGTCCTGGACTGTGTAAGAGTAGAGAAGTTGAGCTGAGGACCACCAGACATGGTGGTTTTCTTTACGCTTTTGTCCATGGACGTGATTTATCAGCCACTTCAAGCGCTTGCCATTCTGACTTCCCTGCTGTATTCGTTAGTTTTCTGCTACTGGGATAAAACACCGTGACCCAAAAGCAACTTATAGAAGAGTTTGTATTGTCTGACAGTTCCGGGGGGATAAGAGTCCATCGTGGCAAGGGGCGGAGGCTTAAAATGGCAGACTTGGTGATGGGAGCACGAAGGAGAGAAAGTGTGAACCCGAGACAGTGGACAGGAAGAAGGCAAGGCTCTATACTCTCAAAACCCACCCTCACTGAGGCACTTCCTCCAGCAAGGCTGTATCTCCTAAGCTTCCTAAGCCAAACAGTGCCGCATCTGGAAACCACATGCTCAAATACCTGAGCATACGGGTGACCTTCTCACTCACACCAGCACACCTGTACCGTAGGGTACATGGATGTACATGGTGTACTGATGCTACTGTATCACAGAAATGCAAACCAAATAAATGTTTTCATCCTGAAGTTGTTTTTGTTGGGGGTGCTTTTATCACAGCGACAGAAATGAAACCAGAAAACCCTGTGGCACTTAAGCTATAGTACATCTTAGAACAGTGATTGTGGGAGCTGGTGATGAACTTCACTAGTTGTGGAATTAAAATATATATATTTTTATATTTTTATTGTGTGTGTGTGTGTGTGTGTGTGTGTGTGTGTGTGTGTTTTGACTGCTTGTATGTCTGTGCACCACCAGGAGAGGGCATCAGGACCCATGGGACTAGAGTTACAAAAAAAAAAAAATGGAACCAGGGTCCTCTGCAAAAGCATCTGGTACTTTTGACCACTGAACCATCTCTCCAGCTCCTGGGCGAAACTTCTGAGTGATTGATGTGCTGCTGTCACATTTGCTGATGATTTTGGAGGTTTACAACCCTTGAAAATGCCTTAGGAAGTAGCGTTGACTCACTGTGTATAAAAATACACTTCTCTTCCTGCCTGTGCTCACAGAGCTTACGCTGCCTTTGCAACATTGAGCTGTATGAAATGCTCCGTGGTGTGTTTTAATTCTAAGCGAAAGGTCACTGGCTCTCTCCTCGGTCTGGCTAACAGGATGAGCTTGGGGTCAGCAGATAGCTTCCTCCTATTATGTTCAACTCACAGCATGCACATCAGTCCTCCAGTCTGAACCACTATGAGAAAGACTGCTAGATGCTGTCCATTTCCTTCTTCCACCTAGTGACGCCAAAGAAGGAACAGGGAGGAAGGATGCTTATCTGGTGGGGTTCCTCGGAAGACAAAGGGAAGGCTCTGTGGAGGGAGGAAGAAGGGCAAGGAAAACAGAGGGCTGGTATCCGTTTGGAAAGTTCTCTGTAACAGAAATGAACAAAAGCAAAGACTGATGCTCAGGGAAACTAAGAGTTAAAGGACCTGGTATGGATCAGAGGCCTGGAAGCAAAGGAGATTAGCAGTCAAACCAGCAGGTCTGTAGGCAGCCTGAGTGTTCGAGGTGATGCGGCTGCCATCCTGGTGGGGTGGGACTGGAACTGTTCTTGGTGGGCAGAAGAGTGAGACCCACAGGAAGAACACAGGGATCTTTCCAGTGAAGAAACTCGAGCAAATCCTACACTATGAGTTTCACAAAGCCACTTCTTCCACAGTATTGTGATCATAAAGAGAAAGCGGTGTAGGAATATGTTCTATGAGCATGCCAGGGAAGGGGGTGTCTCAGCGGGCCCATGCCAAGGCATCCCTTCCCCCTGAAGGACCACACACACACAATGGTATAGCATAGAATAGAGTTTACTTAGGGCACGGGGATGGGAGTTAAGAGGGTAGTAGAGGCAGAGAAAGGCAGAGAGAGGGAGAGAGTAGAAAAGTAGAGGTCTGCCATGACCACGTGGTGGGGGGGGGCGGAAGGGAGAGCCCAAGAGGACAAGAGGCAAGAGAGAGAGACAAGAAAGTGAGAGAGAGAGGAGGGGCAAGCAGCTTAACACACTCTGGGACAATGGTCGGTTAGGACGTGGGCTTGCATGCCTGTGTTCTGAGCCTTTTCTCTTTCTACTCCCTCTGCTTCTCATTTTCTCTTGTTTTGCTTTCAGACCAAATCACACGTAGCTCACTTTCTTGGGGCTGGAGAGAGAGAGATGGCTCAGCAGTTAGAGGAGCTTACTGTTCTTGTAGAGGACCTAAATGGAGTTCCCAGCACCCCACGGGGTGACGCACAACTGCTGGTAACTCAAGTTCCAAGAGTCTGACTCCTCTATTGCCCGCAGGCACCTCTTATAGGCACACCCACACATTCATAAATACAAATAAAAACTCTTTTTTTTAAAACAAAGTAGGTTCCCAGGTTTCATACTAGAAATTCTGATTGAGTAGTTGTGATATAATAATCCATAGAAATATTTGCTTTCTGTTCCCATTACCTTGTGAGTTCCTGAAACACTTCAGCTTCCTTCCTTCCTTCCTTCCTTCCTTCCTTCCTTCCTTCCTTCCTTCCTATCTTCCTTCTAGACAGGGTCTCATGTAACCTAGGCTGGCCTCAAACTTGCAGTGTAGTTGAGAATGGCCTTAATCTCCAGGACCCATCCCTTACTAAGGCACTGACAGTTGGTGGCTTCTGAGAGAAGGGAAATCTTCTTTTAGGGGTGTGGCCACTGGTAGGTTGCCCAGTCTCAGGTGGATATCAGGCTTCATATCTATGTGCGCACAAGTGGCGCTAATTAGATATAGTGGATTATTTTTTAAAAAGAAGACAAGCTAGGTATGGTGGTGTACACCTTTTGTCCCAGCACTTGGGATGCAGAGGCAGGTGGAGCTGAGTTTGAGGCCAGCCTGGTCTCTATATAGAGAGTTCGGGGATAGCCAGGGCTACACAGAGAAACCCTGTCCTGAAAAACTAGTTAAATAATTAACAAGAAGACACAAAGTGGGAAGGGGTTCTGTGGGAAGGTGATGTTGGAGTGGGGCGTGGACATGATCAATGTTTTGTGCACAGATGGAACTGTCGAACTTAAGTAAAACATTCTAAGAAGATTTGACCTATCTTGTATTCAGCTATCCTTTTATTTTCAACAATGCGTTTTGTTTCAGTTTCTGGACAGTTGTTTTCCATTTGACTCCTCTTGTCACAGAGAATAATCTGTAATGACATAATTCGGATCTTGAATTCTCATGCTTGAACACGGGCCATTTTGCTAATTCTATAATTGCATTAACAAACAAACAAAGTAGTGTTTATTCAATTTGTTAGGGAATTTGGGAGCTCTCTCGAGCAGCTGGCTGTCTTTCCTGCCAAATCAATCATAATGAATAATCTAATTTCTTATAGAAATGCATTGGAAACATTCTTGGATTAAACAGGCCTGTGACTAAGAAGCAGAATTATTAGCTTACCCTGTGCCCTGTGGGCCACTGTAGAAATTTCATTTGAGGGCTTAAAGCTAGACTAATGGATGTCACTTTGAGATGAGACTTCCTTTTGACCATCTGTCTACCAGCAAAGCTAGCTGAATGGAACCATCAGGATCTAACACATCAGTGGAGATTCCAGGACCAACCCTGCCTGCCGAGAGGAAGCATGTGACTGGATTTTCACTTCCTGTCCTTAAAGGATTGAAAGTTAGATACACCTAGGGAAATCTTGGGAAATCAGACCCTGAACATCTGACCTTGAGCTATCAGGCTTGTGTACCTTTTTAAAGGAACTTGTTTTTAAAAATTGCTTTTTAAAAGTTAGAATGCACGGGCTGGAGAGATGGCTCAGCAGTTAAGAGCACTGACTACTCTTCCAGAGGTCCTGAGTTCAATTCCCAGCAACCACCTGGTGGCTCACAACCATCTGTAATGGGATCCGACACCCTCTTCTGGTGTGTCTGAAGACAGCGACAGTGTGCTCACATAAAATAAACCTTTAAAAAGAGGTCTCAGCAGACAGGTCAGGCGGCTCACAGTCACCGGTAACTCTGTCTCGCTCTAGCAGGAAACAAGTGTCAGGACATCATTATCTTCTCCTGCACAATCCCCTCCGCCCATGGCCATATACACATAATTAAAGATAGCAAAGAGAAATCTTTAAAGTTAGACTATAAAGCAATGAACTTATTTAAGATTTTGTATTGCATTTATTTAGAGTCTATACGTGCGTGCGTCTATCACAGTGCATAGGTGGAGGTCAGAAGGTAACTTGCAGGAGTCTGTTCTCTCCTTCCATCATGTAGATTCCAGGGATCCATTTTAGGTCAAGTCCCTTTACCCTCTGAGCCATCTTGCCATCCCGGGTGATGAGTTTCAACACTGAGTTTTCTTAGAAACATGTCGTTACACTTTGATCTAGCTTGACTCCCTTCCTACCCCCCACCGGCTCCCATCCTTCTCCCAGAATCCCTCTCTGCTCTCCTGCTGCATGTATCATTTCTTCTCCTTCTCACCCTTCCTTAGCCTCTCTTTGTCCCCTCTCACAGTCTCCTTTTTCCTTTCACCTCTCCTGACCGAAACAGATTATTAAGATTGTGGTTTTGTTATCTTCAGTGTCTAAAGACATTAAATCCTATTTCTGTAGTGCTTGGATTATTCTCATATTCTGAGATCAAACCCTCTATTTTGTTCTATTGAATCTCTCTCTCTCTCTCTCTCTCTCTCTTTCTTTTATTTAGTATTTTAATTATGTTGACTGTCTCTTGATTTGATTCCCTACTTGAAAAAAATTTCTTAACCTGTATAGCCAAGGAAAAGCAGTGTGGTTATGCTTTATATATAGCCTTTGCTTTTTGTTTATCCTTCCCCTATATTATAAACTGGTGGACAAATACAAATTAGATGGATTTATGGATATTTTAATATACACACATCACAAAATTATTAAATCAAGCTAATTAACATACCAACAAACAACCTGCCTCCTTATTATTTTGTGATGGAAAAAAATACTCTCTATCCCCTAGGTAATTTTCAGTATATAACACATAACTATAGTCATCATACTAATAGCAGAACTCCAGAATTCCTCCTAACTTAAGCTTTGCACACTTGACCCCTGTTAGATCCAAAGTGGATCCCCAACTCGGCCGAGCTGGCGACAATGTCCTAAACAGAAGGACTCTGACCAGATAAACCGAAAGATTGTTCTTGGGTAAACAGAAGCCTTATCAATAATTCCTCAGAACATTGTAAGATGGGTTTTGTTTTACAGGGAAAGCCACTACGTTACCCCCCAACCCCCAGCATGGCCAACTACCTGGTTTCCGAACAACCTGCTACAGATCAAAGCCCCCATGCTAAATCATAGGCTGTTCTGACCTGGACCACTCCTCCTGCCGCTACCTGTTTCCCTAAAACTGCCAAGACTTCTCCCACCATGGCCAGCTGTTCTCTGCCCAACTCCCACCCCCACCCAGAGACAGCCTGGCAGTGTCAGATTAATAACAAACTTTTCTTTCTACCCAAGTAGTAGTCCAGGTTGGTGGCTTCACTGCACCCTCACTTACGACCTCATTCCAAGCCCTTGTCCCCAAGGGCTCTCTTCAGAACCCACGGATAAGCGAGATCACATGGTCTCTGAGATAGCAGCCCCTGCAATGAGGTTGGTGGAGTTCATGGGATATCAAGGGGACCCCTAAACAGTTACAGAGGCCCAAGTGGCCAGAGAAAATCATACAAGTGTTCTTTAAGTGTCAGGAGGGGGCAGATTCCAATTGTCCTTGGTGTGACAGGAAATGGGAATCGAGTTCAATGGCTGAGGTAGTTACAGCACATAGATGGCCGTAAGGTCGGCATTACCCTGTTGCCAACTGTAAGGGGCGCTATTCCCTTTGTGGAGTGGCTGCTCCCACTGAACCGAGGATCTCAGGAGTTATAAAATGGGGAGTCCCATATTCAGTAGGATGTTGGGGGACCTGATATTAAATGAGACACCCAGGCAAACTGAAATTTATGTGTCGGGTATTTGTCGGCCTAAGATATCCTTATAAACGTCTATTTACAGATTGTAAACCTTTTCATATATGCATATGTATATGATGTATGTGTATGTACACACACACACACACACATTTCAAAGTATCAGAAGACGTCATAGTGTGTCACTTGGCTTCATGTTTTTCCATAGCTCAAATTTTAGCACTACCTGAATTGCTAATTTCCTTCTAGGCTTGAGTGTTCAGTTTATCATCTTGGCTGCACTATGAATGAGAGCAGAGGCGGGAAAGACTGGGCATAAGCAGAATAACTAAAAGTAATTGAAACACTGTGGCAAAGAGCCGTCTAGATCCTGATAGAAACTGAAGACTTTCGCACTGCTTCCGTTTCAGGCGGAGAGAGACTAGCCCAGGATTTGTCTTGCTTCCTGGTCGTCTAAGTAGCTGATAATGAACTCTGGCAAAGAAACAGTTTCAGGGGTTCAGTGATGAGCTCACTTTTAGACACTCCGAGTTTGATGCACCCCGGGAGTAATCCTCATGGTAAGATCCAGCCAGCCTGCAGTCTGGCCAGCTAGAGGGTGAGATTTGGTTACCTGCATACAGGTGGATACAAGCCAGGTCAAGGCAAGGACTCTGAGATGTGATCTTGTAGAGGTACAGCATCCAGGAAGCAGGAGAAAGCAGCCTGGAGGACACAATGAACGTTCTCATAGACATGCCGAGTTTATATCCAAGGAAATGGATCTGCCTTTAACTTGATTAATAGTGAAGTATCTGAATGCTAGGAATTCAGCATCAACTAAAATAATGTTAAATCAACTTATGGAAGACTTAAAAGTTATAGATGCTGGTATTGACTTAAGAGTTTTTATTGCAAGTCAATAAAAATAGTTTTAGCCAATTTTGGAATTTTTTTTTTTTACCAACCTTGCCATCATTATTAAAATTTTCATAGTTTTGGAATTGTCAATAATATGTCATAATTAGTTAACCAGGAACACCTAAAACAACTTTCTTTTTTCCTTCTAAAAATGGCAGTTAGCCTTGATTTATTTTTACAATTAAATTTATTCTGACAGCATCACAAAGACATGTGGCACATTCTGATTTTTAAAAAAAGTGATTGGTTGTCAGTAAGTTCAGAAAAGGCTAACCGTGAACCGGAGATGGTGGGAAAGTGATAGCCGTGTCGTTAAATTCTAGTATTTTCTTACATTTCAAGAAGTTACATAGCTAACTCTCACCCCCTTCATTATTCACCTGTGGCCTGCACACAGAACGCGAGAGTCCAAAGTCCTTCCCAGTCCACAGTGCGTCATCAGGGTTTACAGCCGGTCATTACTATCGCTTAGTCATTCGACGGTGGGCCAACTCTTAAGTATGGATGAATAATCACTCCCCAACGTTGTGGGTTTTTTTTTCCCTACAGTTGAGTAACAAAGAATGGGTGTTTCATTCGTGACTGAAAAACTTCTGGGTTCAGTTTTAACAGGTGACTGGAACAGTGCCACTGCGGGCCTTGCGGGGGCAGGGGGAGGGGCAGGGGCAGGGGCGGGGGGTAGCTGAGTGCTGGCCGGTGCTTCTTCAGGCAACCTGTAGAGGACCGAGCGCAGCCTGCCTCAGCCTGAGAAGAGGAGATATCCTTCAATACCACGGACACCCTCAACATGTCAGGCACTGTACTCCCCCTGCCCGTTACTTGGTTTTTCAAGACAGGGTTTCTCTGCAAAGCTCTGGCTGTCCTGAAACTCTGTAGACCAGGCTGGCCTCGAACTCAGAGATCTGCCTGCCTCTGCCTCCAGAGTGATGTGATTAAAAGGAGAGTGCCACCACTGCGGGCCAAGCATTGTGCTTTTAAATATCTCTTGCAGATTGATTTTTCTTTTTGAGATGTGGTACAATGTTCCAAAGTTATAGTTGTAGTCTCCAGGATCAATCAGTAGTGATTAGTTTGACCAATTATCCACATGTCCTTTCAAAACGTGTGTGCATATGCTGTCTGTAATTGTATAAAACGAATTATAGGACATGTATGCTTTCAACACTGTGTGCTGACTTGTGACTAGTGCTCCTCCTGATAGAGCTCAGGCAGAAACACAAACTTCTCCCCCTGGCTGAGTTCCTGTGTAGAGAATTGGTCAGATGTGCCAGCAAGCACAGCCTGTGACTGACTTAAACAGGGGCGTGGACACACACACACACACACACACACACACACACACAGTCACACGCGAACACACACATTCTTATTAGTTCACACAATCTCATTCAGGTAACTGGTCCAATTTGAAATTTCTTCCATCATTTTCTTGGATTGATGTCATACTGGGGAAGGTTTTCACAGAGCCTGTAGAACCAAGGGATTGGACAGTCCGTGTGCATGTGGACAATCACCTTAGGAGTCACTGCTCACTTCCCGAATCCTGTCTTCTGAAGTATTACTGACAGGCCAACCTGAATGTCACAGCTGCGAGGAAATCCTGCCGTCTGTGCTCGCTCACTCTGTGTCTCACTCTGTGTCTCACGCGATCATCTTAGTACCTCTTTGCTCCTTCCGATGGCACACATCAAGGTCTGGACACATGAACATTCTGCTCCCCCTAAACCTCCCCAAACAGTACCACCAACCAGTGTTCAAATACCTGAGCCTGTGGGACACATTCTCTGTCTTTAATTGGAGCTTTAAAAAATATAGGGCCTAGTTCATTGGTCAAACCTCTGCTTAGCAGGTGCACCACACACACACAAAGAATGGGAAATAATTTCTCTCCAGCAATGCACAATGAAATCAACAGAACAAAATATATCTTGGTGATATTGTGCTCAAGATCCATAAAGAGCCCCTTTTGTGATCAAAAGCCCAAAGTCTGTATTTTACCTCAGGTATCAGTGGCTATAAGAGCCCATGAGGAGGCTGGAGAGATGGATGGAGGAGGCTGGTGAGTTGGATGGATGGAGGCTGGTGAGATGGACGGAGGAGGCTGGAGAGATGGATGGAGGAGGCTGGTGAGATGGATGGAGAAGGCTGGTGAGATTGTTAGGGTTCTGTCTAAGCTCCACCCCATGATTATCTGTCAACAGCCAGGTATGTCCCTCCCCTCAGTTACCTAGTAACAACCAGGTAGCCATAGCCCACTAGAAAAGGGGCCGCTTGCCCCTCCTCTTCCTCTTATTCCTCTTGCTGTCTTGCTCCTCTGCCCCTCTCGGGCTCTCCTCCCCTCCTTCCCTCTCTCCACATGGTCCTGGCCGGCCTCTACTTCTCTACCCTCTACTCTTTCTGCCTTTCTCTGCCTCCACTACCCCATTAACTCCCATCTTCTACTCTAAATAAACTCCACTCTATACCATGTCTGTGTGTGTCTGGTCCTCGGGGGAAGGAATGGCTCAGTCATATTCTCTAAACCTCCTTCTCTTTTTATGATCATAGCATTGGCGAGCCAGCCAGGAGGATCATAAGGGCACCGTGTGAGGATCGTCAGAGATGGATGGAGGAGGCTGGTATGAGAAGAAAAATGGGATGCAGTGTCACAGCCATCGCCCTCTTAAAAGACTCCTGCCTTTTCAGGCATCCCATCACCACAGAGTCAGGGTTGGACCTTGGTGGTCTTAAAGAGTTGGCTCAGACACCGTCTTCACAGACATATGCAGATAGTTGTGCAAGGTATGGTAGGCAGCTGACTGCCACTGTTATTGATGGCATCTGAATATCTAGCAACTTCTGAGTCTTGTTGTTCATATTTTCTTTTAAAAATGGAGTATACCCCACTCTTTACATAGCACTTACACTGCATCAGGTGTTAGAAGTAACCTGGACGGGACTTAAAGGTTACGGAAACGTGCACACAAGAGAGGTGCAAATACGATGCTGTGCTGGATGGGTTTATGTCAACTTGACACAAGCTAAAGTCACCTGAGAGGAGGGAACTGCAGGTAAGAAAATGCTTCCGTAAGATCAGGCTGTACTCAAAGCTGTGAGGCATTTTCTCAACTAGGGCTCAATGGAGGGGGACCCAACTCATTTTGGTGGTGCCATTCCCTAGGCTGGTGGTCCTGTGTTCTATAAGAAAGCAGGCTGATCCAGCCGTGATGAGCAAGTCGGTAAGCAGCACCCTTCCATGGCTTCAGAACTAGCACCTGCCTCCAGGTTCCTGTCCTGACTTCCTTCTGTTATTAAAGAGTGATACGAAAGTGTAAGCTGAACAAACCCTTTCCTCCCCAACTTGCTCTTTGGTCGTGGTGTTTCGGCACAGCAATAGAAACCCTGACTACAACAAGTGCTATTTTACTTAAGGGACTAGGTGTAGATTTTGGAGTCTGTCGGGATCCTGGAGCCAGTTCTGGGAGACACCAAGGGTGACTTTGGTTCCTTGAAAGATGGCTCATTGCCCCACTGACTGTACAGCATCCTTTGAGTCACCCTTGCCCCCTTTCCTTCATCTGCATCCATTCCTTACACTTGTTGCTTACAGAGACTTGAGCTGTTGATGCAGTGAGGATGTATTCCTGCTGCACACACTGGCATCCAGTTTCTCCTCCCCCACCTGGGTCCCAGCCAGGCTTTGCTGGGAAGACTGTACATGTCTCAGGTCGGCATTGTACGTCTGTCTCCTAGTTTTGCTAAAAATACTTTGTGGACTTTAATTCATTTTCCCTTCTGCTTTTCTTTGATTTCCATAAGTTGGGAACGCCCCAACTTAGTCATGCTGGGCCTGTGGGGAGAGCTTTTTGATACCTCTTATAGAAATTTGGCAAGTACTTGTCTCTGGGCTCAAGGAAGTAGGCTCAGATGAGAATATTCGAATTTGGGCAAGGATCAAGGTGAACACAGCCGAGGAATGTGTGACTTTGCTTTTGTCTAGGCAATCCTGATAAGCCCCCAGACCCAGTGACTTGGGGATTTTGTGTATTGCTTTGTTTGATTACTACCTGGTGTGATCTCTTTGTTCATTGCCTTGTTTAACCACTTTGTCTTTGATCTAAGAACTGACCCTAATCTCCGCTAGTACCTAGGATGGTATAAAAGCAGACTGGGAAAAATTAAAGCTGCTTCAGCCTCAGCACTGGCTGCAGTCACGCTATAATGTTCGTCTAATTGTCTTTTTCTTTTCAATCCTCCCTCCTGCCCTTGAGACCCTGTTGACAGACTGAGCTGGCTTGGTCAGTCCTGGAAGTCCTAACTCTTGATTTCTAACATTTTAGCTCCTGGCACTAAAACGAATAATCTGCTACGCAGTCTAACAGTTGTTAGTTCTTAGAATTTGGGGAGCCATAGGGCTGGGGGCTCAGCTCAGAGCTTGTCTTACAAGAACAAGGACCTGGGTTTGACTGCCAGAGACTCTGGAGAAAAACTGAGTCTGACGGCTCCTGCTTATGATCCCAGCTCTGAGGAAGAGGAGACGGGCAGAATCCTGGAGCTTGCAGGCTAGTCAGCCTCGCCCAACTGGCAAGGTCCAAGGAAATGAGAGAATCTGTAAAACAAAGAAAACAAAGAAACAAAGCAAGCTGGATGGAGCCCCCTGAAGACTGGCACCCTTAGCTCCACGCCTGGGATCACAACATGTGCCCACAGATCCATTGTTACTTCTGGGGTGTGTTAGCTAGAGTTCTCTAGAGTCACTGTATATGTACGTGTATGTGTATGTGTATATATATATGACTATATATAAGAATATATATATATATGAATATATATATTCATTCTTAGGGTTTTACTACTGTGAACAAACACCATAACCAAAGCAACTTTTATAAGGACAACATTTAATTGAGGCTGGTTCAGTCCATTATCATCAAGGCAGGAGCATGGCAGCAGCCAGGCAGGCATGGTGCAGGAGGAGCTGAGAGGTTTTTTGTTTTCTTTGGGTTTTTTTGTTTGTTTGTTTGTTTTTTGGTTTTTTCGAGACAGGATTTCTCTGTGTAGCCCTGGCTGTCCTGGAACTCACTTTGTGGACCAGGCTGGCCTCGAACTCAGAAATCCTCCTGCCTCTGCCTCCCAAGTGCTGGGATTAAAGGCGTGCGCCACCACTGCCTGGCTCGAGAGTTTTATTTCTTCATCTGAAGGTCACTAGGAGAAGACTGGCTTCCACGTGGTTAAGAGGAGGGTCTCATTGCTCACCCCCACAATGACTCTCTTCCTCCAACAAGGCCACACCTACTCCAATAAGGCCACATCTCCTAATAGTGTGCCTTGGGCCAAGCATATTCAAACCACTACATATAGTCATATACATACACATGCATACTCATCCACATATACACACATAAATATGTCTATGGGTTTTATTGAAATGAAATGAGTTGCAGGCTGCAATCCAGCTAATCTAACAACAGCTAGCTGTGAATGGAATGTCCAAGAATCTAGTAGTTGCTTCGTTCCCCAAGGCTGGATGTCTCAGCTGTTATTCTGGACATGCTGGAATCCCAAAGAACTAGGCTCCAGTGCCAGGGTGGTGATGAGTATGCTAGTCAGGTGAGGGAAATCAGGCGAAGAAGGATAGCTTCCTTCTTCTATGTCTTATATAGGCTTCCAGCAGAAGGCATGGCCCAGATTAAAGTTATGTCCTACCGTTACGAGATACGGATTAAAGATGTGTTTTTCCTAGTTCAAAAGATCGAGATTACCGGGCAGTGGTGGCGCATGCCTTTAATCCCAGCACTTGGGAGGCAGAGGCAGGCGGATTTCTGAGTTCGAGGCCAGCCTGGTCTACAAAGTGAGTTCCAGGACAGCCAGGCTACACAGAGAAACCCTGTCTCGAAAAACCAAAAAAAAAAAAAAAAAAAAGATCGAGATTAAAGGTGTATCTGTCTACCTCAAAGATCCAGATTCGAAGCGGATCTTTCTACTTCACATTAAGCAAAAATCTCTCACGGGTGAGCCCTCCATTTCTTGATTGTAGTTCATTTCCAGATATAGTCAAGTTGACAATCAAGGATAGCCATCCCATGGGGTTACAGTATATTTTTCCATTGCTGTGATGAAACACCATGACCAAGGCACATGTAGAAGGAAGGGTTATTTGGGCTTATTTTTCCAGAGGGTCAGAATCTGTCATGACAGGGAAGTGAGGCTGCAAGCAGCAGGCACAGAAGTAGATGGAGGAAACTGAGAGCTCACATCCTTTCCAGGAAACAGGCAATAATAATGAACAGGAAGTGGGGCAAGACTACCAGTACTCAAAGCCAGCCCCCAGTGTTACACCTTCTCCAGCAAAACCGCTCTTCCCAAACCTCCCCAAACCGCACCAAGTGTTCAAATATCTGAGCATATGGGGAATATTCCCTCTCAAGTCAGGACAGCCATCATGTCCTCCAAAAACAAGGATGACTTGCCATTGCCTGGTTCATTTTCTGTAGCACACAATTCTTTTCCATTCTTACTGTTTGGCTAAAGTTTTTCAGAAATTATGTAATATTATTGGTGATAATTTGTTTCATTTTCTTTAACCTATAAGAAGAGCACCTTATCTTAAGAAAGATGTTATATCCGATGACACTTTTATTAGGAAATGAATGCCCTAGGATTTCACCAGTAAATCCCACTGTTATGTACTAATTGTCTTATTAGTTTTAGTTCTGACATCATTTTTTTTAATATTTACTTATTTACTTTATGTATATGAGTAGACCATTGTTCTCTTCAGACACACCAGAAGAGGGCATCAGATCCCATTGCAGATGGTTGGGAGCCACCATGTGGTTGCTGGGAATTGAACTCAGGACCTCTGGAAGAGCAGTCTGTGCTCTTAACCACTGAGCCATCTCTCCAGCCCCAGGTCTAATCTATGTATAGATTAGATATCATTTATATTCTAATTACAATTTGTTTATTACTTAACTAATTCATTTTATGTGTATGTGTATATATGCGTGTGGTCATGCACATGCCAGGGTACCTGTGTGAAAGTTAGAAAATGGTGTGCAGGAGAAAGTTCTTTTCTTCCACTTTATGATCCCTAGAGATGAAACTCAGGTCATCAGGCTCGGTTGGTGGGAGGTGCCTTTATCTGCTGAGCCATCTTGAGGCCCCTAACCTATTCATTTTAAAAAGTGGTGACAGTGAATACCTGGGCTATATTTTGCCTCTTGCCCCTCCCTGACCTGTGTCAGATTACCCATCCCAGCCCTGGATCCTCACAAAGATTTATGTGTGAGATAAAAATCTGTCTGCCATTCTTCAAATGATAAAGAATTCACCCCCAATTTGAAGTGTCAAGGGAGGTTGTCCACCTGACCGAACCCAGATGCTCACTTCTATCAGCAGAGGGGATTCAGAAAGCGGAAAACTAACCATGTATCTTGTCCTTGGCTCGCACACGAGGACAGCCACAGGAGCGATTCTCATGAAGACAGGCAGGGTGCATCCTGAAGCTTCAGAGAGACGGCAGGTCTAGGCCATGCCAGTGTAAGAACATTGCTTTCCTCGGGCAATTTTGGGTTTCTAAAAACCCTCCTCTCCTTTCCTTACTGCCTCAGTCCAGTGTGTGTGTGTGTGTGTGTATGTGTGTGAGAGAGAGAGAGAGAGAGAGAGAGAGAGAGAGAGAGACTTAGCACAGGACCTTGTGCCTACCAGACAAACATGCAGCCAGGAGCTACAGCTTCAATATGTCTTTCCCTTGGTTCCTAACACCCTGCTTCATATGGCAGGCTATTCCTCTGCAGTCCTGAGTGCCGACCTCTCACTCACTGACTGTACCACACAATTTGTTACTTAGCAACTTCTGCCAAGCCTGGGACCCTCTGACCAAGCTTTCTTGCTATTCTTGGCAAAATGATAGAAAATAGATTGAGAGACTTTTTACCTCTAAAGAGATAATAGACTTAAAGTTCTTTCGATGATAGGTTTTTACAGACGTAGGGGTTAGAACAGATACTTATTTAAATGTTTTTATTTTGAGAAGTACTTACTCACTACTGTAATACTGGTCTGGAAATAACTCATGAGGTCACCTGGTCACCAGCCCTTTGCTTTCCATGTAAGATGGCTATTTTTGGCAAGTGTGTGAGCTCACGGTCCCTGTTTCTGTTAAAGTAACAATAAAGACTGTAACCTTACTTTTTGGCTATTTTGTTGGGTTCTTATATCTACCACCCTTCTCCACCCCAATCGCTCTCAAGCCCCCAACACTAGGTAGGTGAGAAAAGGGGCGTTATGTCTCTTTAGACTACTTCCTGCTGATTAGGGGTAAGTCCAATCTAGGGTCAAGTCCAATCTTCACGGTCAGGATATCTCTCCAAGCAGGGGCCAGAAAATACAGCGAAAGCAACAAAAGTAGCAAACAGCAAATGCCACAGCAGGGTCCAGCAGTAGCCGCCACAGCCTCTCCGGGCTCTGCCATTTTGAATCCTCTCAGGAAGAGTCTCCCAGGATTCCAAACATAAACTATCTTCGGCTGACAGAATCACACCAGGGCCAGAGCGTCAGACAAATCGGTCAGCTGCTGGGGACAGTCTGAAGCAGCCGCATATCCCACACCTGGGATTAAAACGAAAGCATATTTGTCGCAGAACATAACTGGGTTTTAAAATAAACCCAAATTCTCACTACAAAAGACCATTAAGGAAACACTTCTTGTGGTCAGGAGAATAGAGTCTCTAGGCTGGGAAAGTGGGTTCACCTTCAGGCATGCCAAAGAGATAGGCAGAATACGTTTTCTTTTCATGAGATACTAAACTTTTCCTCCCAGCAATGACACCCTGCCCCCAGTGATCACACACTGCCCCCCAGCGATCACACCCTGCCCCCAGCGATGACATCCTCCCCCCAGCGATGACACCCTGGCCCCAGCGATCATACCCTGCCCCCAGCGATCACACCCTCCCCCCAGCGATCACACCTTGCCCCCAGCGATCACATCCTCCCCCCAGCGATCACACCCTGCCCCCCGGCGATCACACACCCCCCCCATCACACCCTGCCCCCAGCGATCACATCCTCCCCCCAGCGATCACACCCTGCCCCCCCCCCGGCGATCACACACCCTCCCCCCCCCCCCCGCGATCACACCCTGCTCCCAGCGATCACACCCTCCCCCCCAGTGATCACACCCTCCCCCCAGCGGAGGTCCCAGGCAGCCACCATGAGGTCTGAGGTGTGGCTGGGTCCTTCCCATCGTTCTGAGGCTTCAGCTTGAGCTCGAGTCGAAGACATGACTTTCCCTTTTCTTTTCTCTGCTTTTCTCCTGATACTTTGGGTTTTCTTCTCTCTCAAGCGTCCTTCCCTTGTACGCCTTGGCTTGTTCACCATGTGTCTGAGCACACGGCTTTTTCCTCCTAGTTCCCCCTTAGTTCTATATTCTCCTTCCTTCGACTCACAGCTTACCTGCTGTGCACGTTTAACTTTTGAACTCAAGTAAAATTGTCCTTGATTGTCTGTTTGCATCGATTCTTAATTTTTTTTTTTGTCAGTGAAACTAAGAATCACCAAAAAGAGACCCTCAATTTCTCCTCTATCATTTCCACCAATGATTGTTGTCTGAGTAAAGATAACAACAGATGTTTCATCCTCGTTCACGAGCTTTCCTTGGGCTGGAGTTTCAGGCACTTGCCCAGCACACTCAAGGCCCAGAACTACCCCCCGCCCCCAAATGTACTGTTTTCCCTGGTCTAAGACGGGACATGATGATTCCAACGTTATATACTTCAAACTATTGCTCTATTGAACATTTCTTCAGTTATGTCCAGGAGATGGCTCTGCTGGGAAAGCCATGAAGCCTGAGTTCGATCCCTGGAACCCACATAAGAATCCATCTGAGACAACACATCCGTAATCCCACTGATCCCTACAAGATAGGAGGTAAATAAAGGAGAGTTGTCCAGAGGCTTGAGGGCCAGTTAGCCTGCAGTGTGCAGTGCAGCAGTGACACACACACACACACACACAGAGAGAGAGAGAGAGAGAGAGAGAGAGAGAGAGAGAGAGAGAGAGAGACTGCATTAGCAGGGTCAAAGGAGAGAACACACTCTCACGTTCTCTGAAGTTGCCCCTGTAAGAGTGTAATGCTAGAGCCAGGCAGTGGTGGCGTATACCTTTAATCCCAACACTGGGGGGGGCGGGGGCAGAGGTAGGCAGATTTCTGAGTTCAAGGCCAGCCTGGTCTACAGAGAGTTCCAGGACAGTCAAGGATACACAGAGAAACCCTGTCTTGAAAAAAAAAAAAAAAAGAGTGTAATGCCTGGGTCTAACCTCTGCCCCCCCACCCGCCTCTTCTCACAGATGCTGACAAGCACCCTGCTGGGAAGATTGTCTAGTTAGCAGACTTGCTGGGACCATGACATCTCATCTGGGAATCAAGTTTATATTAAAGGGGTACCACAACCTGGTCCCTACCCACTTATCTTCTGTCTAGGGAGCAGAGAGTTTAGCTACAAGCTCCTCCCATGAGATCTTTCTATCTTAAGAGAGCTAGAAGAGATGTCCACATTCGCCACATGGGCCCTGATTCACTTTAGAGACCCCTACCATTCTGTCTGTCTCTGCTGGGGCCCCAAGTTCTTCCGGGAGCACCCATCTGATGGTCTCTGTCTGTCTGTCCATGGCATTAATCAGCCCCTTAGTTCTCAGCAATCCATCTCTGTGTCCTCCTGAGTCATCTGACACACCCAAACCTCCACACATGTGCCTTGATACATGTACCATAACATGTGCATGCACACACATACTGTAAGACTCCAGAGAGCCTTGGCTTTCCTGGGACCCCCTGAGTAAACAAGATAGAGCTGAGAATTGATGCAAAAAACAAGAGGAATTTATTATTCCAATGTGATTTGGGGTCGTCCTGCACCCGAAGGAGAAATGGCGACCCCCCCCCCCCCCCGCAGCCTGTTTGATCAGTCTTTATGCAGTTTGTCCTGTGGAATGTGTTTACCTGCTCCAGACCTCCCCTACCCCCAGGAAGCCGTGTTTACTGGCTCCAGACCTTTCCTTTCCAGAAGGGGGGATCTATTTAGGGCTCTCCTCTGCAGTCACCTGGGGATGGTTCCTGAACCTCTTAGCTAACGCCCTGCCAGTTCCCAAACCTCAGATGCTTTAGTCCCTTTTGTAAACTATCCTAGTATTTGCATGTAGCCAACACACATCCTGATGCGCACACATATGATCTCTAAATAGCTCTCTTCAATACAAAATAAAAATAAATAAATAAATTTCAATTGTATTGGCACAAAAGAGAAAATGAAGGAAGCTGAGTGTTGGGGGTATTTTGCTATGCAACACAATAGTACTGTTCAAGTATTTTAGAGGCTAATAAAGTCTGTCTTAGTTGGGGTTTCTATGGCTGTGATGAAACACCATGATCAAAAAGCAAACTGGGGAGAAAAGGGCTCATTTGGGTTATACTTCCATGTTGGTGTTCATCACTGAAGGAAGTCAGAACGGGAACTCAAACAGGACAGAAATCTGGAGACAGGAGCTGATGCAGAGGCCACAGAGGGGTCCAGCCTACTGGCTTGTTTCCCCTGGCTTGCTCAGCTTACTTTCTTATAGAAACCTGGACTAGCAGCGAAGGGGTGGCACCACCCACCATAGGTTGGGCCCTTTCCCATTGATCACTAATTGAAAAAAATAAAATACCTCACAGTTGGATCTCATGGAGGCATTTCCTCGACTGAGGGTCCCTCCTCTCTGAGGACTCTAGCTTGTGTCAAGTTGACGCAAAACCAGCCAGTACAAAGTCTAACATAAATCTGCTTGCAGGCTCTAATAGAGTCAAATGCCCATATGCGTAATAGCTCATTCACTTTGCTGCAGGGTAATATAGATTGTTGAGGTGCAGGAGAACCTGCTGGGCTCCAGCCTGGTGTTATATCTATGCTCAGCCCACGACTCCTGTGGCGTTGTACATTGTAAACACCTCAACTCCTTCCACCACCTCCAGGCATGCAATTGAGGCAGGTTAGTCATCTCGCCCCTGGAACCTGAAAGCCTGAGTGCCTGGGTTTAAGACTTTTCCCTACTTCCTCTCCCTTTACATAGGTAACCTCTCTCTGACCCTGTTCACTGTAGGGAGCTCCTGGGGCAGAACAGACCCAGGGCTACTCATTACCCGACTGTGAGGAAATTCCAGAGTTTAAGCCAGGTGACTGAGGTAAATGAGAGGTTGAGTATCTCATTAGTGTGTTTAAAAACAGTTCCGAACATAAAACATTCTTTCAGCCATGCTTAGCCTTCACTGCTTCTACCAGTCCAGAGGCCGATTTGTACATTCTTCTGATTTTATTACTCGATATGAACTGTGTCTTGGACCCCTAGATGTCTGTAGATGACCTTGGGTCTTTCAATTTTCCTCAATCCTTTCCCTTCAGTCTTATAAATGCCTGGTAGGTTAGAGGTGTGATCCAGTGAAAATGTTAATTCATTCTTTCAGTCTGTCTCTGTCTGCCTTTTTCTAATATGAATACTTACATAGGAGTGGAAGTTGGAGCCAGACGACCCTCACTTACTAGGCTTACTCACGTACTAACAGCATCCGTTTTCTCATTAACCAAATGGAGTAACTCTGCTTTTATTAGTTACTGTGGTGATCAAATAGTGTAATGAAGGTGGCAGCCAGGGGTCTGCAATTCCCCAGAAACAGACAACTTTTAAAAAGGAGGAAGTTTGCCTGAGAAATGAAAGACATTCCAGACACAGGCAAATTAAAAATGACCAGAGCTCCTAAGCCTGAGTGAGCTCACAAGCTTTAGAATTAATTAGTGGGAGGAAAAATAAACAAGCTCAAAAGTGTGTGTGTGTGTGTGTGTGTGTGTGTGTGTCTGCATTCACATGTGTAAGCATGGGGTATGTGTATGTGGTTTTGGAGGAGAGGGTATAGACCAGATGTTCATGTCAGACAGGAGGGTATAGACCAGATGTGCATGTCAGATTTTTGCTTTGATTATTCTTCACTGTTTTTTAACCTGGTTTTAAGGTTTGTTTACTGTACTGTATTTGTATGAGTGTTTTGCCTACATGTATGGATACATGCTACATGTGTGCCTGGTGCCTGAGGAAGTCAGAAGTGGGCACTGGATCTCCCAGAACTGAAGTTACCATGGTTACTTCTTACTTTTTGTGACAGGGTCTGTCACTGAATCTGAAGTCCAGGGATTGGGCTAGGTGAGCTGGTTAGCAAGCCCCGGGGACCCTCTGACTCTACTACTCTGGCACTGATATGATAGGCATGTCTGTCTTTTATGTGGGTTCGGGAGATCTGAACTCACGTCTTCAAGCTTGCGATGTAGGCAGTTTACTGAGTCATGTCTCCAACCCTCAAAGCCACATTTGTGTAAGAGCGCCATGAGTATAGATTTCTGTCACATAGTCCATGGAAAGTCACCTATTAAATACTATTAATTGTTCATCTGAAGATCAAACTTAGCTGGGCGTCTCGTGATTTTACACCTGTCAATCCTACTCAGCTGATTTTCTTAAGCAACCTGCTTTTGCAGCTTATTGACACAGCCCCTGAGCATAAAATCAGAGAAACGAACTGATGGTCTCTGTGGGCTCTTCCTGTGAGAGACAAAATCACTGCTTCCTCCTCCCTTCTAAGCTTAACATTTTACTCTTAGATTTCCATATGCTGTATATGCACAGTCTATGTATATACAAACACTCACAGTATAGATACTTCACGTAAGTGGTATCTATGATGGCTGTTCTGTCAACTTGACTATATCTGGAATCAACTACAATACAGAAACGGAGGGCAGACCTGTCACACAGACACAGACACAGACACACACATATGATATATATATACATATGATATGTCATATATGTATGTATATGACACATATATCACACACATATGATATATATGCATATGATATATATGTTATATATGTATGTATATGACACATATCTATCACACACATGATATATATACATATGATATGTGTGTCATATATGTATGTATATGACACATATATGACATATATATATATGGGTTTTTTGCTTTGTTTGAAGTGCTTTCCTCCTTGCTCTGCTCTGCTAGTCGCTATAGCTTTTAAACTATAACCTTTAAAGTTCAGAGTTTTAACATTGATCTGATAAAGTGGTAAAGCACTGACTACTCTTATGGTTCAAAAGATTTTAAATTTTCTTTGGTTCTCTTCTAAATACAGACTTAAAAGAGCTTATTGTGTTAAAAACATCACTGTGAGTAAAAAAAAAAATCAGTAAACACAGCCCTCTGGACAGAGGAAAGAGCGTTTATGCTTTTTAAATCAAAAATAAAACTTGTGCTACTATTCAAACGTATACGTCTACTCCAACTGTTCACAGATACCTGTTAGCTGCTTTTTCTACAATGTGGATTTCAGTATCAATTATAAACTGTGCTAATGCTAATGTATCTAAAACTTTTATCTCTTTTTGGATACTAAAGAATTCGGTAGTCGCAACTTGAATCTGCCAGTCACCTTTCAGACGGACTCCTGGAATACTCTTGTCCACAGCCTGGTCTCCCTTACCCATGTTTATTCCTAAGGAGGATGTTCAAAATGTAAGATTTTCCTTTAAGTCTCTTAACTTTAATTCCTGTCCCTAGTCTATGTCTATTCCAGCAGGTTTCTTCTCAGCTGACAGACCCCATCCAGAAATCAGCTGTGGACTAGAAACTGCTTCAAATGTCTGGGTTTGTTGAAAGTTGATGTGAACCGGTCCATACTGCTCTCTGACTCTTCACCTGGGTCAATAAACCAGAAGCTTCTGATGAATGTCCCATTGCCTGAATCCCTTCCTGTCCTTTGACTGGCATTCCAGCCTTCCTGGGCCCTGACAACAGCATCCTAAATTTCAGCAGGGAGTAGTTACCAAAAAGAGGATGTCATCCTGAATACTCAACAAAAGGCTGGAAGGTTAAATCCAAAGAAATTCCCTGGCAAGGGGACAAAATGGCTCCCCTAGTGCCTACAGGCATATTGGGACTCATAATGGATTCCAGACTCTCTCACTGTCAGAAAAATACCTGTTCAAACCAAACAGACCTAGAACAGTTCTACAATATGATAGGACATTCATCTTGTTCTATGTAAAGCAAGGTTATTATGTAGCTTTAAGGAAAGATTGTTGATTCAGTGTAAACCACTTGGGAATCATTAGAGATAATTTGGCTGTATTTCATTTTTAAAAATGCAAAAAAAAAATGGGATAAAATAAATGACTGGCTCCCATTCTTATTTTTGGGTTCCTCCTGGACAGTAACTCTGGTGTCACTATCACAGGGCCTTTGTCCTCCTGTTTCTGTTAAGCCCTTGAATGATTGATGCCTTAACTAGATACATAAATTCCCATCCTGGCAGTCATTAAGCTGATGGTTATTAGATCCCAGTATGAACAGGTACTCACCACAGAGTCAAGGATTTGACGGAATGCCACTCAAGAGGGGAATGTCAGGGATAAATTATGTTTTAGGTTTAAATTATTATGCTTAAGAGATCTATGTAACAAAAACTTTTCTAACCTGTAAGCCCCACTTACCCAAGGACAGAACTTCCTGGAATGCTGGGGCTGTTGTTCATGGAAGATAACAAGCTACATGTTCTTGCTTCTGTAAAGAAGCTTGGTTGCCCCAGATGCACAGCGTGTGCTTGATCACACGTAGGTGGGAGGTATGAAGGCAGGAAGTATGTTGGGATGCATGCTTGCCTCTGATTGGATGAAGGTGGGAAGTACGTGGTCTTGTAGGGTTTACCTTTGGAAGCACCTGATAAACAGAACTCATGGCCATGCTCTGGGAATCCTTGGGTATGGACCTGACCAGTGTCCATCGTCCTGGCTTCAAATTTGACTCCAGAGTTGTGGTAGTGGTCTTTGTCTGTCCCAGTGGAATTAACAGTAGAAAGTTCCGCCAGGTAGTACTGAGCAGAGGAATTCCCAGATCAAGGGAACCCCAGCTGCTTTGCTGTCCTCAGGAAGATCTGCCAACTCTCACCACAGTGTAGAAGTTGTTGTTGCCCTCAGGTTCTTCCTGACATTTCACTTCCTCTAAAACAGGGAGCATATACCCAAATAACAAACCAGGCTGAGCCTGGCTATCACTGAGAACACAGTACAATGGCGCAGACCTAGGAAATAGGAAAGCTTGTAGTCAGTGATCCCAAGGCAGGGCTTGACTCCCATCCTCCCATTCCCACTAGCCCCTGCTCCCTGTGTGTTCTCTCTCTCTCTCTCCCTCCCCCCCCCAAAGGGTAGTAGAACTTAGATTGAATCTCTCTCTCTCACACACACACACACACACAAACACATACCACACACACACATATTCCTGGACCTTCCATTATTGGATTAGTTAAACCATAGCTTGTCATTCTAATAAATCCCCATATGTGTGTGTACATATATATAATAAGTCCCCATACATATTATATTCATATGATAATAGATAATACAATGATATAATTATATATAATAAATCCCCATATATTATTTATTTATATACTTTTTCTTTCTTTCTTTCTTTCTTTCTTTCTTAGAATGACTTTCAGACTAGGGTCCAACTAAGCCAATAATGACTACCTGTTAACAGAAGGCCCAAGAATCCAGAAGTTGCTCAGTCTAGACATCTGAGTTGATCTTCAGTAGGGGTGAGAATTCTGAAGAAAGTAGGTTCCAACACCAGTGAAGAAATGGACTTGCTAGCAAGGCAAAGGGGAGCAGGCAAAGAGCAAATTTTCCCTTTTTCATGCTCTTACATAGACTTCCAGCAGAAGGTATGGCCCAGTTTAAAGGTGTGTCTTCCCCCCAGAGATGTGTGTCTTCACAAAGGTCAGGACAGGAGGAAAGCAATCCAAATCATTTTTTCCTTAACCTAAATCATGTTCTTATAAGTTTATAGCTTGCATTTATATACCTTAAATCAATTTTTTTAGCTTTCACATCCTCAAATGTTTACAACTTACATTCGTATACCTTAAATAGTTTTTTAGATCTTTACAATTTATATATAAACCTTAAACTTTTTTCTATCTAATCACTTTCCACAAAATACAAATGGTTAATTATTGAAAGAAGCCATTGCAAAGCAAGTGCCTTTAAATACAGGAATAGTAAAAAGTTACACCTGAACACTGTTTATCCTTTAATATGAAGTCTGTTAGCAAGCCAAACCTGTCTGCTTTTCTTAGCAGGAGACCTAGAAGCTTTAGAGAAAGCAAGGTCTGATTTTTACATATCAAATTGTAAGACTCAGGGAGCCTTAACTTTACCAGAGACCCCCTGAGTGAACAACCTGGAGATGGGAATCCATGCAAAAAGCAAGAGGAATTTTATTTAATCCAGCATGCTGGGGTTGTCCTGTACATGGAGAGAGAATGACCAAGTACAGCCCATACAGCAGCCCTTTATACAGTCCTCAGGGCAGCTGCCATTAGGCCCAATGTGATTGGCAGAACAGTGTTACCTTTAAACTAATTGGTTGTCAGGGGTTAAGGTAGGTGGCCAACGGTCTCTGGGCCTTTCCTAGCCACGGGGTCTGAAGAATGTAATTTAGTCTCTCCCTTCTGGGAGGGGCAAGTGTTCCATGACCTTTCCAAAGTTCCTGAGCTAACCCTTTCAAAATGAAAATGAACTAACAGGGTAGCTACTTTGGGAGGATGCCGGTCACCTGCTGCTTGCAAACTGATAAAGCTACGGTTAGCCATCAACACCCTCAGAGAACTGAGAAGGATAAATTATAACAAGAAGTATAAATGGAATGACCTCTGTAATGGTCAAAATAACAGAGACTTTCCAGCTACCTGGATGATTACCCTAGTGGGATCTGTGATCGCTGTGGCTGAGGTTGTATGTCTTCAGCTGTTACGTAGAACAGCATTCATTATACTTTCAGCTGCTGCACAGAACGGCATAGGGCTTCTGCTGTCAGACCCAGAAGGTCTGAGAGATTTTCCCGTGGGAAAAAAACTTCAGAAAATTGTCCAACCCTGACTTACAAAGAGAAGAGTAGACAACAGTGACGCCATTTTTATGGAGGCCCTAGGAGCAGACAGACGAGGCAAGGGACATTTTGCCCAGTGGTTAGCATATGTGCCCCAACTGTCTTCTTGGGAGACCTTAGGGTTGCCGCTAACATCTGGCATTTCTGTCTATCACAGGAAGCTTTTTATCATTAAACATTTTAAATGCCACATTCATCAGACCTCTGAAGATTTTGAGAACCATAATCTATTAAGTATACCCACTTTAGAAACAAAAACTCACTTGATTTTAGTTATTTGATTTAGGCTTAACCTTGAAAACATATACAGGAGACTAAATAAAGCTTGTCCTTATAATTACTTACATTAGTACTTAGCATGACGACTAGTATAGTTCTTAATACACTGAAGAATTTGATCATTTCCGAGGTAACTATTAACTTGCTGTAGCTGTCCAGTAGTCATGGATTGTTGGGCATCGGTGAGCTTAGCTCAATTCCCCCAGCTGAGCTGTTCGCACAGGTTTCCTGATAGCGGAACATCCTGTGGCTTAGCTTGACTTCTGTCTTCCCGCCTGGTGTGGTAGGGACTTCCCAGGTGCCTGACCTATGGCTATGATTGTTTTTTTCCTGTTATTTTCACCCGGCCTCAAGTATAAATTGCTGGTCCCTCAGTAAAGCTTCGTCATTCTCCTTACTGAATGACCTGAGTCTGTGTTTTCTGTCAATTCCTCAGGCCTACACCCAATACTTGGTACTGTGCCGCGCGGGAGCTGTCAAGTGGAGGTTCCACTGAGATCCAGAAAGAGAGGAGCACCTGATGGGATCGTTCTAAAAAAGGCCGGCAGGCAAAGAGAGAAGAATGCATTGGGGAAAATAAGGCACCGGGAGCAAAGTGAAACGGCAGGTATAGATTGGCTCCTGAACTTGGGGCTTGGAAATGGAGAGACCAACTGAGGGACCCTGTCTTGGATGGCGCTCCACAGGAACAAAAAAAGTTATGTATCTGGCATGGTAAGCCACAAACAGCATTAATGTTAGCACTATAAATGTCATCTTTTGAAGGCTGTTGTTGCAGGGGTACCAAAGGGATACAGGCTAGACTGAATCAGCGTAGGCCTGACGCTGAGATCAGCTAGGGTGTGACAGTGAATTGGGATGGTGAATTTTATTAGGCAACTTGTCCACAGTCTAGGACTGTAACAGGCGAGAAGAATAGGGCATAAAATAAAAAGAGTAAAAAACAAAAACCACAAATAAATTTTAGAAACATGAGAGAAGGAAAATGGATTTCAACACTCTCCTAGGGACGAGGGGAAGTCTAGAGACGTCCTGCTTTCTCTAAGGACCCTACTGGACATATTCTTAGTACTGGTTACAGCAAATGCTCTTCCCTCTCTATCGTTTGTCTTTGGTGCACCAGTTTGTCCACGTGTCAATTTGTGTCTTTGTTGTTTGAATGGTTGTTCTGTTTCATGTTGAAAAGAAAAAAATGGTAAAAACTTTATCTGCTGGCAGTCCATCTCTTGATCCAGTCTCGGTTTACACAGCAGAGGCTGATTTAAGTTGCCTGCATTCATCTAGGAGTCAAGCACAGCTGGAAAAAAGCTGCTTTTAAAAGGGCCAGCAGTTTCTCAAGTTCTAGGGCAAGTAGGATGATGGTTATTTCTCCTAGAGAAATCTCTGCAATTGTGATTATTGGGTCCAAAGTGCTTTTTTCTCTTGAAATTACAACTAGAAAAAAATTGTTTGGCTTAAATTTATAAGATTCATGTAGTCGCTTCATTTTTGTTTCTGATTGGTCTTAAAGGTATATGTTTTGCATGTCTTGACTGGTCTTAGAGGTATAAATATGTTTTTGCATGTCTTGACTATAGAGTATTGACTTATAAGTTATTAGGCATGATTAAAATTTATTACATTGGTAATAAAGTTTAAAACTGGTAACTCAGGTTTGGAGTTCTCTTAACACATGGCATGACCCAATCCAGGAAAAACAGGCTTCTAAAGATCCTTCTAAATTTATGCTTCATAATATTTTATGTAATTCTTATCCTAGAAAGTAGACTTATAAGGGATAAGATTTAAAACAATGTCTCTTTAATGAGGTATTATAAGTTGCACTGTCATGCATTCAAACATAAGAACTGGCAGACAAACTTTGTAATGTGAAAGTAATGCATTTGCCATTGATTTTTAAAGAGAATAGATTGTTTAAAATTGGGTTTTGCTTTCCAAAGTTGTAGTTTTACTCTAATATTGCAAGAGAAAGAATTACGGTTAACAACTGCCAGTGTACCACTGACTGTAGTTTAGTTTGATCGAAGGCTCACGATTCTTAACTCGCACGTATTTTGTAAGTAAGATTTCAAGAGTGATAAAATTTAAAAAACAGCTGTGGCCAGTATAGGCCTGTTGCCACTTTCACAAGCTTTATTGGATACAGTGGTAGAAGCACCATTTAACCCCCAAGATTTAAAAGATCTCAGTGGGAATGTATTTGGTATCAAACAGGCTACTTTTAAACTGTTTCAAAAACTTGTAGATAAGACTGCTAAACAGCTAGTAGAATTTTCCCGGGAACCTAAATTTACAGGTTCCTTTTGTTATTTGACCCTCACACAATGGGGTCTGGTTGCAGGCTACTGCCCTACAGGACAGGTTGGTTGGTGTATTGGGATTGCTCCTTCTAAACTGTATGTGCAAATAACAAAACGAGTCCAGAGCAGTAACTGAACAAGTGCTTATGTCTTTGACACAGGATAATCCATCTGCTCAAATTTGGCTCAGCCTATATCATGAATAGTTAGTCTATGACTGGCAAGTCCTTTGCAGTCCTCACCAACCTAAGACAGGGACTCTGGGACTGGCAGAGATTCCCAGAGACGGATAATGGGAGTTGGACAGAAGGTGACCTCAGACGCTATTCCTTCTTAAAAAAATAAAGGGGAACCTGTTGGGCATCGGTGAGCTTAGCTCACCGCCCCCAGCTGAGCTGTTTCCACAGGTTTCCTGAGAGCAGAGCATCCTGCGGCTTAGCTTGATTTCTGTCTTCCCGCCTGGTGTGGTAGGGACTTCCCAGGTGCCTGACCTATGGCTATGATTGTTTTTTTCCTGTTTTTCACCCGACCTCTAGTATAAATTGCTGGTCCCTCAGTGTTAAGCTTTGGCATTCTCCTCACCAGAATGACCCAAGTCTGTGTTTTCTGTCAATCCCCCAGGCCTACGCCGGATACTTGTTACTGTGGTGGTGTGGGCACTGTCAGTGGATGGACCTGGGTTACCTGAAAGGAAGGCTAGAAATCAAAAAGGATGAGGGAGGGGGGCAAGAGAAGGATGAAGCCAAGACAAGTTTCTGACCAAGACTCAAAGTTTAACATTCAGCACCGTATTTATAGAGGGAGAGCCCACAGACCCATCCTATGTTTCAGCTGGATTAAGTTGCTCTGTTTCTTATGGATTATGTTGCAAAGCAAGTTTAGCATCCAGTCTGCTCCTATAGGAAATTTCAGGTGCAGCAACAGAAAAACTCCACTCTAGGCCTGCAGAAGACCAACTGTGGCAAACACTTAAGGTCTATTTAACTTGCTCAAGGCTGGGGGATGGGTACAACTTGCATCTCTTAATCATTTCTAACAGTTTACAAGTTAGTAGCTTTTATAAGATTAGGATATGCATTTTTATCCCAGTTACATTAGCCTTAAAAAAACTTTTTCTTAAAGCTGAAATTCTTAAGTATGAAAATAAAATTTTAAATCATAATTACAACTCACAGGGGGACTGGCAACTTTGGTTTCCTGGTCCTTTCATAGTACACCATTATGGAATATCAGTTTCCTGTATGACTCAGTTTATCTTTTGTGGTTTTTTTGGTTTTTTTTTTGAGATGGGGTTTCTCTGTAGCCCTGGCTGTCCTGGAACTCACTCTGTAGAGGCTGGCCTCAAACTCAGAAATTCTCATGCCTGCTTCTGCCTCCCCAGGTGCTGGGATTAAAGGCTTGCGCCACCACTGCCCGGCTCAGTTTATCAAAATAGCTAAAGCTTAACAAAGTAATGACATATATTCTTAAATCAGCCTCTGCTAGGCTGAGTAGACGTCAAGAAAGAAGAGACCCTATAGGCTCTTTGACAGACTACCTAGGTCATTGTAAGACAGGAATATCCCAATTCCTGATGTTTAGTGTTTGGTGTTCATATCTGTGGTCCTAACTCCTTAGTCTATTTATGTATTAAGATTATATATTAATAAAAACATACTAAATTTAAATTTTTGGTAAAATTTCAAAACTTAGTTTAAAATCTCTTAATTGTGGAATTGTTCAGTTTCATAAAATGGCAGCAGTGTAATGCAGTAGGAGGGTCACTTCAGTGGCAGGCCAAGGTGTCCCCCTGAACAATCAAGCCATCTGACAGGCCTAATGTAAAGGTCTATTGGTGAGAAAGGAAGGGGATCTGGAGAAGGGAGTAGAGACAGAGAAAGGAGGGGGACAGAGAAGGATAGAGGAAGAGAAGAGGCTGACCAGGACACTGTGTGTGTGTGTGTGTCTTGAGAGGGAGGAGGGGTAAGGGAGAGGAGAGATCCTGGATCATGGCTTGTACCTGGAGGGCAGAGATGCAAGCTGTTGCTAAGTGACTATTGTAGGAGCCTAGAGGAATTGCTAACACCTACAGTTAGGGTTCTGTCTAAGCTCCACCCCACAGTTACCTGGCAACAGCCAGGTATGCCCCGCCCCACAGTTACCTGTCAACAGGCAGATAGGCCTGGCCTACTTATAAAAGGGGCTGCTCAGTCCCTCCTTTTTTTTTTAAAAGATTTATTATATGTAAGTACACTGTAGCTGTCTTCAGACACCAGAAGAGGGCGCGCCAGATCCCTTTTCGGATGGTTGTGAGCCACCATGTGGGTGCTGGGATTTGAACTCATGACCTTCAGAAGAGCAGTCGATGCTCTTACCCACTGAGCCATCTCTCCAGTCCCTCAGCCCCTCCTTGATCTCTTATCTCTTACTTCTCTTATCTCTCTCTTACCTCTCTCTCAGCTTCTCTCTTGCCCCTCTTGGGCTCTCCTCCCCTCCCCCCTCTCTCCACATGGTCATGGCCAGCCTCTACTTTCTACTCTCTCTGCCTCCACTACCCCCCTTAACTCTCATCCCATGCCCTGAATAAACTCTATTCTACACTATGTCAGTGTGTGTCTGGTCCCCTGGGGGAAAGGATGCCTGGGCATGGGCCTGCTGGGCACCCCCTTCCCCTACACAGCCATATACCATATTCTCTAAACCTCTCTTTTTTTTTATGGTCACAACATTGCTTCGACAGAACCCTAACATCCCCTAGTTTGGCTTTAATTAAAAAAGAAATTAAAAAGAGGTGACGGCGAAGCAGGAATAGGGTCATCGTTGTGATATCTGGATGCTTCATGCTGACATTGGGGGCGATGTGTCTCTGGGGAACCTAGAGAAATGGGTATGGGGGATGTTTGTCCAGTCTCGGGAGAATTGGCTGCTTCCTTGTCCAGGGTCTGTGGAACCATCTGAAGATAGATCAGAAGAACAGGTCCAATCGAAGCTGTCTGTGTCTGAGAGGAGATTGGAGCATCTGAAGGTCGCGTCTCTGGAGCTGTCCCGGATGTAGCAAGGGCCTGGACTTGACAAGATGTTGAAACACATTAGTTACGGGTAGGGGATAAGAAAAAGTAATTTGGGAGAGAGGAAAAACTTTCTTAAGATGTACAATTGAAACCCAGGGGAATCCCACCCTTTGGAATAAGCAGTAAGTGGGAACTTTGGGCAGCTGTACTTATCTGGATGGAGCCTATTTGGTCTATGAGAGGTAGATCTGAGTAGGTTTCCTGTAGCTAACAAGTTTACTAAAGAGATAACATGGGTTAACCACATGAACAGTCTTTAAGATGAGCCTTTTGTGGAGCAGAAGGGACAAGATTAAAAAGTTGGATCATATAGTGGATATTTATTATTAGAGTTAGGAACTCAGATAATGTTAGGACAGTGACATAGCAAGCGGAGAAAATATAAGCATTGAATGGAAAGAGTTTTAGGTAAGGAGATAACTGTTTAGCTGTCAATGTAGTCAGAAGTCTGAGGAATAAACAATTTAGCAGTTATATTAAATGAGAGATTCCAGTAGCCAGCAGTTCTCTGTGGTCTCCTGTCTCCTGCGACTAGGGCTGTCAACCTGGCTTTTAAGCACAGGAGACACAGGGCTTTTTCTCTGTGGAATGGATTCGCATGACATGAGAAATGGCTTACCTTTGTTTAAGTCATTTGACTCAAGGTATCTGGTCCTTAATGATCATCATATCACATACAATCTAGGCAGCATCTTGTAGTGGTGACCACATCTTTCTTCTGAGACCTCATGGGAGAAACTGTCTGTTGGGGGAATTCTGTCATAAATTTAATAATTTACAAACTTCTGACAAGATTGAGCATGAGAATTGCAGTAGTCAAGATACAATAGGAATAAGAATCGTAAGTAGCTTTGACAGATTGTGTAGGTAGAGGAAAGCCTATTGTTCTATGTGGCAGAAAATAAGTTTGTCCAGGCAGATTTAGGTCTGTGACACCAACTGAGTACACAGGTTATGGGAACAAGCCAGGGTTGTGGGAGCACAGATAGGTAAGGCTTAGGCCTTCTTTCATTTACCAGACTGCTGATCCTTTAAAATATACGGTTGTTGACAATTTAGTGCCCATCGGGTCAAAGGGATAGCTGCTAAATCTGAACCACCATCCTGGAGGACTATTAGCAATGGTTATGGCCAAGCTAGAAATTCAGGTCATCATGAGAAAGTCTAGAAGAGGCCCTGTGACATTCCCCAGGAATGTCAGGAAACACCTAAAGGGCCCTATGTCCTAACACGAATGTCTGACAGGAGGCCAGTCGTATGGACTGGATACTGGAAGCCAACCCTTATCCCTAAAGAGGCTGGGCCAGGCCTTATCTGGGTCTAAGGTTCCCTCCGACCAACAGGAGAAACTTTACCAATTACTATGGTCTGTGTGTTTGTAGGAATTTGTAGTCTGGTAGCAGAAATGTGAACCTGTCTGACAGAGGCGACACGCCCGCCTGTGAGCGATGGTGCGGCCACAGGGCGGAACTTTCTACCAGGCATGGGAATTTGTAGTCTGGTAGTAGAAAACAGAAGCGGCACGGCTGCGGGAGGCACCCCAGATCCGCGTGCCCGCGGGAGGTCTGTGCGCCCACAGGAGCCGGCACCCAGGTCCATGCGCATGCCGTGCAACTGTAGGGGAGAACTTTTTGTCAGTGGAAGAAGTTGCTGCCCATGGTGGGCAGTTGGGAGGTTTTAGGTCTGCGTGGCTGTAGAGCGGAACTTCCTGCCAGCAACAGAAGTTGCAGCCTGTGGTTGGCGGGAAAAGGAAGGACCTAATGTAGTTTGTTTCCTATCCTAGCAATGGCAGCACACGCTGCAGGAGCACAAACTGCTTGTCCGGGAGGATCGGAGAATGAGGAGGGGGGAGGAGGGAGGCAGAGCCCCAGGCATGGTGACTCCAGGAGCCAAACCTCCATTTCAGGTAAACTAGCCAAACTAGCAGGTCGCAAATGAGAGGGAAAGAGGAAAAAATTACTGACCCAAGGGAACGAGGGTCAGTGAACAACAACGTCTCCCATCCTCAAGGACAACACAGGGTTAGCTCCAAGCTCAAGAAATACCTAGGACCATGCAGATAGTTGTTCTGACCAGTTTGGGGGTGGGGGGGTGGGTAAGGAGCTTACCAGTCCAGGGCTAGCCAGTGTGGTGGTTGTGGCTGAAATGGCATGCAAACCTGCAGAGTTTCTGGATCTGAGTCACAAGGCACCAATGTTGTGATCGTAAAAAGAGGTTTAGAGAATATGTTCTGCGGTGGTGTGGGGGGTGGGGAAAGGGGAAGGGGAAGGTGGCGCCCCAGCGGGCCCATGCCAAGGCATCCCTTCCCCTGAGGGACCAGACACACACAGACAGTATAGAATAGTGTTTATTCAGGGAATGGAATGGGAGTTTAAAGTGGTAGTGGAGGCAGAGAAAGGCAGAGAGAGGGAAAGAGAAGCAGAGGCCGGCCATGACCACGTGGAGAGAGCCCAAGAGGGGCAAGAGATAAGAGATCGAGGGGCTGAGCAGCCCTTTTTATAGTAGGTCAGGCCTACCTGGCTGTTGCCAGGTAACTGTGGGGCGGGGCATACCTGGCTGTTGCCTGGTAATTGTGGGGTGGAGCTTAGAACCCTAACACCTACAATATCAAAAAAATAAGTACTTTTTTCATTTCAAGAGGGGAAGAAACGGTGCAACCACAATTTGGAGACAGCAATACAAACTCCAGCAGTACAAACAGCTCAGTGCTCAGTACCCAGGATTCGCTCACAATCCTCTGGGCTCCTCCAAGGGACTTGGGTCAGCTCTCAGCTCTGCCCTTGGAAGCACATACAACCTGTTGTCTAGACTCCAGCCAGGGCCACTTCATTGAGGCAGTTCTGGTGGCCAGCACAGGGCACCAGCATCTCCAGCACAGCTGGGGTCCCTTTCCAATTCCCAGGTTCTTTACAAACTCAAGGCCTGCCACACTGCCGAGCCTCAGCTGCTCTCCAGAACTCCTTTATGCCTTTAAAAACCAACCAAATCCGGGTGACTCTGACATTACAAAGCTCGGCTCTCAGCATATGAGGTAAATGTGTATGAATACAAGGAGAAGCAGCTTTAATACCTCATTTTAATAGCACTGAGATGAAATGGATAAAGCCCTGAAGACCTGTGGTTGATACTACATGCAAAATTTAGGAAGCAGCTTATTTTAGGTCATTGTAACTTTATTTACAGCTTTTGTGAGACAGGATCTCACTGTGTAGCCCTGACTGGCCTGGAACTTGCAAAGTAGCTCAGGCTGACTTCAAACTCGGGATGTGCCTCCACAGCTGGCCGACATACAATGTTTATACAGAACATCAATTTTGGGGGGGGGGAATTGAGAATTAAAATAGTGTAAATAAGAGTGTCTTTCTTAATAAACAAAGTACAGGGGCTTGTATCTAGGAAATAATGTTTTCATATACTCATTCCTCTTTAGCTTAATTATATAAAATTTTTTTAGTTGAGCATTCCAGGATGACAAACTCAATAACATTCCATTTCTTTGTGGCATTCCTAATCTAGGACTGGAAAGGAATCAAATTTTATAAAATCAAATTTAGATGGGGCGTGGCATCATTAAAAATTGTTTAAAATATAGACCAGTGAATATTAATATGAGCACGATAAAAAGAATTGTGGAGAAAGACATGGAAGTGAGCTTTGGAAAGAATACTATAATAGGAAAGCTAAAGATGAGTATCCAGTGGTAACACAAACTTGTTGCTGAAATCCAACGTAAATAAGACCTTTTATTACACCCTGTTTCTAAGTCGTTAGAAGTGGTTAAGCAGAACTTCTCGGATTTTTAACGTAATTAATTTTTGTAAAGCAGCAGCTTAAAACTTTGTAATTACAATCCTTTTAAGATGTTTGTTTATATAAAAAATAACAAGTAAACCTTAAATGCAGAGCAGCGGGAATAAATAATTAGGACTCTGCTTTTTGTAAAATAATTGGAATTATTCCTATCCCCCCCTCTGGTTTACAAAGGCGTGAGACTATGGTTTATTTATTTGACTTTGGCAATTACCGGGGGGTAACCCCTAAGCTATTTTTCTAACTGCTGAACTGGCTACATCCCCAGATGTGGACCCAAATACTTGCTGTTGGAATCTTTCTGGGTTATTTCTGCTCCACCAGTCTGGTGTAGCTCATTTGAGCACATGCTGTTGGCCCATCGTGTTTTAGGGAGATTTCCTGTTCTCTCCATCTTCTCCTTCTCTGCTCTCTTTCTTTTTTCCTCTTTCTTGTGGTCCCTACCTTAGACCCTAGTCCAGTAACTCAAACTCTGCCTCTTTATTCTCCCCAGTAATTCATTGTAGCCATTTTTATTTAGCAGTAGTTTTAAGGTTGGGAGCAAGATTTACACAGGAATTTGCTTGTCTGGGGAAACCAGATCTTGGGGTACAGAATTAAGTTTTTAAGTTATTATAAAAATGCAATTTACAAGTTATTAATTTTATTTAATTTGCTTATTTTTTGAGACATTGTATCACTTTGTCATCCAGACTAACTTGGAACTCAGTATGTGGAGGTAAAAGAATAAGCGTTAACACGGAGACATGACACAATAAAACAGATACACACTTGATATTTCTGAAAAAGAAACAAAATGAACTTAATGGTAAATGTTCCAAAATATAATCGAGCTAAAAAGAGAACAAGGACCTCTATTTAGTATAGACTTTGCTGGTTCTTTTCTTATTAAATCTTGACTAACCAAGTTTTATTTTATTGCTATTTCTTCTTCGCTATTCTCTACATTCTAACATTTTATTGATTATGCTCAGATTTTAAAACACATAGCTAATTTGTTTATGTGTGTGTAGTGCAAGCACGTATGTCAGAGCCTAATTATATAGTCCAAGCTGGCCTGGAAGATATGATTATCTTCTGCTTCTGAGTACTGGAATTTTAGGTATATATAACTACGGCCAGGTTTTAAATTGCTACTGGAGCAGATTAAGAGATGCTTTCTATGGAGGCTTTATCTGTAGATAAATAACAGGTCCTCAGGAGCGATGAGACCACAGGATCTGTTAGAGTCAGATATCCATGAAGAATATTATTGATGATGCATCATTTTGGTAAAAACTCTTTAGGGGGCAGGGTTATAACTTTGTGCAAAACTAACAACCCCCTCAAACTAAACAAGGCCGGGCAGCTTCCTGGCAAGAAGCATAGCTTTCAGGGCGAGTATCTGTGATTGCAGGCTGTGTGTTGTATAAGCTCTTCAATCAGGGAGTCTAACATAGCAAACATACTGTGGTCTCCTAACCATGCGGTGGATCTAGGAACACACACATGCATTTGTTCCCTCTGAATTGCACTGCACTTTAAAACTCTAACGTTGAAGGTATTATGTCATGAAATTTAATAAAACTTAATATTTACCGAGTATTTACTATGCTCTAAGTACATTGTTTGGATATACTTTATATACTATATTCTGGTTTTTTTTTAAAGATTTATTTATTATTATATGTAAGTACACTGTAGCTGTCTTTAGACACACCAGAAGAGGGCATCAGATCTCATTACAGATGGTTGTGAGCCACCATGTGGTTGCTGGGATTTTGAACTCGGGACCTTCAGAAGAGCAGTCAGTGCTCTTAACCGCTGAGCCATCTCTCCAGCCCCTATATACTATATTCTGAATATACTTCATAAAAATCCCCAAACATAATTCTCACGCTGATATGGAATGAATGCATCATTTAACTCTCAAATGACTGGATCAGCAAGATGATAAAGCTGTTAGAAGAGTATCTTGAAGAAACAAATGTGTGGGCGTTTAAGAAAAGTGTTAGACTAGCTTGTACTTTGTAACCATAAGACAATATAACTCTGAGCACATTTTTTCAATCCTACTGAAATTAGGTTTATTGGTCTACCTGCAAGTTAATATGTAATTCCACTAAGTCTAAGCAATTAGTTCCTGTGTGAGTCATACAAAAAGCTCTGTACAAAAGTCAAAGGAATTGTGCCCTGATTCAAGTTTAGTGATATGTGAGTGAGCAAAGTTAAATAGTGACCCAGTGTGTCACCAAAGGCACACCCTGAGTTCACTTTGCCTTAGGTCCAAGCTTTCCATATCTTTTAAGGAATTTACAATGGTGTTCTCTAGAGGAATAAATCCTGTGGAATATATCGTTATAAAAGGGATTTTCTATATTTTATGCAGTCTAAGGCTAAGCAGTCCCATGATGTTTGCTTACCTGCTGGAGAGCCAAACAAAACCCAGCGGCTGCTTAATCCAAGCCAGAAGCCTCAAAAAGTCAGTGTTTTAGTTTTTTGTTTGTTTTTTTTTTTTTAAAGACAAAATATCACAACCAAGGCAACTTATAGAAAGAAAATTGTGGCCGGGCAGTGGTGGCGCACGCCTTTAATCCCAGCACTTGGGAGGCAGAGGCAGGAGGATTTCTGAGTTCGAGGCCAGCCTGGTCTACGGAGTGAGTTCCAGGACAGCCAGAGCTACACAGAGAAACGCTGTCTCGAAAAACCAAAAAAAGAAAAAAAGAAAAATTGTGGTAGGTTGGCATAAATGCTTCTTGGATTCTTTTTTTTTTTTTAAAGATTTATTTATTCTATGCATATGAGTACACTGTTACTGCCTTCAGACACACCAGAAGAGGGCATCAGATCCCATTACAGATGGTTGTGAAGCCACCATGTGGTTGCTGGGAATTGAACTCAGGACCTCTGGAAGAGCAGCCAGTGCTCTTAACCACTGAGCCATGTCTCCAGCCCAAATCTTTTTTTTTTTTTTTTGGTTTTTCGGGACAGGGTTTCTCTGTGTAGCCCTGGCTGTCCTGGAACTCACTCTGTAGACCAGGCTGACCTCGAACTCAGAAATCCTCCTGCATCTGCCTCCCAAGTGCTGGGATTAAAGGCGTGCGCCACCATCGCCCGGCTTTCTTGGATTCTAATTAATGGTAATTTGGGGGCCCCCAAAAGACTGGTTGCCCCAAAAGGAAGAGAGTCTTCATGTAAGACACTGAGTGGCCCTGCTCCCCAGTTAATTGTGTTTGGTAAATATGCCAACAGTTAATAGTTGGGCAGAAAAGACTCAGGTGGGGTTGAGGTTTCTTGGCTTGGTGAGAGAAGACCATGAGGGAAGGAGAGACAAAAGAACAGCCGTGTAAAAAAAGGAAGAACATGCAGGAGGGAGAAGGAGAGCCGCCACAGTAAATAGTGACACCTAAGGGTTATCGATAGGGAAATAGATTCTTTCAGCATGGAGCATAGTCAACTGCCTGGCTATTGTGCTGCCTAAGTCTAGTTAAAAATATAAAGCTGTGTATTTCTGGGAACCCAATAACCAAAGGCAGGGTTGAAACCCCATGACTGACCCTTCCCAAACACTTCCACCAACTGGGAGCAAGTATTCAAATATAGGAGTCTATGGGGGCCATTATCATTTAAATCACCACAGGCACAGTCCCGCGTGCTTGCTGAGGACCTGGGGTCCCCCAAAGAGTGGCTGACAGGGATCTGAGTTAAAAGGCTGAAATCTACGGATGAAATCAATGGTCTCATTGCTGTATGAAAACTGAGCTCGCCGATCTGCTGGATCCTACTACTTCAGTGGTCTCGGGACTGTTGGATGGCGCTGCTCATTTTGGAAGGGTAGTTGACAAGAGCTGTTTTATTTCACAAATGAAAACCAGAAAAACACATTCAGCCAGTCTAGGCCTTTTAGCAAGCTTTCTTCTTACTGCACGAATGAGACTTGTTTGATCCCCTTTTCAATGGCACTGGAGAAAGTCTGGCAGAACCAATATCCCAACCTTATTTTCTTTTTAGATTTATTTTTTAAATTACATTTCAAATGTTATCCCCTTACCCCAGTTCCCCCCCTCCCAGAAATCCCCTATCCCACCCTTCCTCCCCCTGCTTCTATGAGGGTGTTCCTCCACCCACACATTTACCCACTCCTGCCTCCCCGCCCTTGATTCCCCTACAGTGGGGCATCCAGCCTTCATAAGACCAAGGACCGTTCCTCCCGTCTATGCCTGACAAGGCCGTCCTCTGCTACATATGCAGCTGGAGCCATGTGTACCCCTTGGTTGGTAGCTTAGTTCCTGGGAGCTCTGGGGTGTCTGGTTGATTGTCCAACCTTATTTTAATGACATACTTTAGAGCATTAGTAGTCTTTCTCTACATCATAGCGTGGTTTAAGAATTAAGGCCTGGTGGTGCTTGCCTTAGTCCAGACACTCGGGACACAGAGCCAGGAGGGTCTCTGTGAATTCAAGGCCAGCCTGATCTATATAATGAGTTCCAGGACAGACAGAGCTACATAGTGAGACCCTGTCTTAAAAACTGAGACTGGTGTGGGGGTGGTGAATGCCTTTAGTCCCAGCACTACAGAGGCAGAGGCAGGCGGATCTCTGAGTTCAGGGCCAGCCAGGGAGTTACACAGAGGAGGAACCCTGTCTAAAACCCAAGCCCAAACCAAAAAGCATTGTGGTTCTTGATAAAGACTCCTAGAAGACCTTCAAGTCGTTTTACTAGCAGGGGTCGGGAAGCTGGGTCTAGTGGATCTTGCTTGTAAGCAGGCAAGAGGGTGGCTGTAATTTGGAAGCTAGCTTGGGCTATATGAGTTCCAGACCTGCTTAGGTTGGGCTACATAGTAAGACCCTGTCAAACCAAACAACACCCAAACAATCTTTGAATTTACAGGTCTGTTCCTTACTATGTAACCCACACTGTTAAAATTATCCTGGCATGTGCTCTAGGCTTTGCTGGATTAAAATGTATTGTTTGTGCTTCTGATTTTATAGTTACACATGTCATTTTGACATTTAATATTGGTCAAGTGAAATTTTAGTAAGACAAGATTTTGTGGTGTATGTGTGTTCGCATATATACTATGTGTGTAGATAATCTATACTAGAGTGTTGAGGACTGAACAGAGGGTCTTGTGTGGGCCAGGGTAACCCTCTACTACTGAGCTGTATGTACCTTTCCTTGGTAGCTTTTTATCATATATATGAAAAGTAGGAAAATGTTTATCAAAGTAGTTGAGGATTGTTTCTGTCAAGATGACAATGTAGGCTACTAATTTGTTAAAAATTGGCTTTTTCTTCAAGTATCCGTGTGAATAGAAACCCTGTTGTGGCTTTTCATTTCAGCCTTTGAAGACAAGAGAAGTGGTTTATGTAACTACTTTTTTTTTTGAGTAATGTTAAAATGTTAGGGTGGTGCCAGGCTGTGTTGGCGCACATCTTTAATCCCAGCACTTGGGAGGCAGAGGTAGGCAGATTTCTTTGTTTGAAGCCAGCCTGGTCTACAGAGTGAGTTCCAGGACAGCCAGGACTACACAGAGAAACCCTTGTCTGCAAAAACCAAAAAATGTTAGGGTGGCGTGAAGATATTGGGGTTGCTCAGCAGTTGGAGGACTTGTGCAGTGGTGAGGCCCGAAGTCTGGATCTCCAGAAGGCGTACGAATGCTGCATAGGGTTGGCTGCGAGGAGAGGTAATCCCAACCTCCGAAGGCAGGACAGTTGGTGGGGGTGGGGCACGGTCTCGTGAGCAAGCTTTGTCAAGACTAGCATTCCCAAAAGCTCTGTCTTCTATTGGGAGACTCTGCTCAGTGAATAAGGTAAAGTGATGGTGGATGGTTTTTCCTTCTTTTCTCCTTTTTGCTTTCTTATTTATGACAAATATTCCCCCACCTCCTCTTTCAGACAACAGTGTCAGCCTTAGCCGAGAATAGAATCCTCTGACCTACCGACCCATTGTTCATTAAAACTGCCTGTGACCTGGTCAGCCTTGGTCGCATTCATCTGGACGGACTTGCGGTCCTTGTCCCTAGAGATGCTTTTGCTTTCAGAGCATTTTCACAGCACATTCGGGTCCACGAACGCTGGGAAGTCAGTCTGCTTGTCCAGGCCACGCCTTCTCCTTCCGCCATTTTTATGAGCCTGGATGTACTCACTTGCGTTGCCTGATGCCCACAGAGGCCAGAAGAGGGTGTTGGGTCCTCTGGAACTGCAGTTGTGAGTCAAACCCTGGTCCTCTGGAAGAACAGGCAGTGCTCTTCATAAATGAATCTAGCTTGAGGATGATTCTTTATCTCCATACATGTCTTAATATCCAGCTCTGGTCTCCATACATATACATCCAAACACCCGAACAAGCATCCACATGCATATGTACAAACCCCACATTACAAGAAAAAATGGAACAAGGAAAAATTATTGTACTTTTGACTTGCTAAGTTATATTTACCTAGTCATTTACCTAGTGTTGCAGGCTGCATGCATATATCTAGCCAAGGCGGACCGGCCATGGTTACCTGGTGTTATTCTTTCTTTGCAGATACAAGGGCTTTGCTTCTTTCTTTGAGGTACCTGTGCATATCTAATGTTCTCGCCTTTTAAAGTAACTGTGACTGTGCACTTGTGGGTTTTACTTTCTGGGAACCCCAGTGTTTTGGGATTCTCCTTCAGCTGCAGAAGCACGCAAGTCCCGTGTCTGGACTGAATCTGAATCCCATTTCTCACTTAGCCTTAGTACCTTTAGCCTGACTGTCACTCAGGAACCCAGACGAGTTACCTGCAGGAGATCTGCACAAGATCAGTTCAGCCCCAGAGAGGACTAGCTGGAGAAAAAAAAAAGGCTTTTATTAGGGATATGAACCGTCCCACATCCCAGTATACACGCAACAAGCTACACTTCAGGAGAGACCCTGCAGAGCAGAGGGAGACTCAGGAGCCAGAGTCCAGTTTCTCTTTAAGGGCTGGAGTTTTAAGGGTCTTTGCAGGATCTTCTGAGGGCTCGTCAGCTAAAGAGATGGGTAGGGTTAGAGGTTCACAACCACGGGGTAAACAAGTCCTGATCTGACCTTGAACATGTTGGACAGGCCCACCAGCAGAATGCCTACTGGCGGGAGAAAAGGCCCACCTGACCTTTGATATAAGCTGCCAGGCTGAGGGTGAGGAAAGAGCCAGGTGTTTGCCGTCTTTATTATCTGTTTGTAATTCCTGTCAAGGATCTGTGCAAGTCATAGTCCCTTGCGCCTACCGTTCTCACGCTGCAGTGAATGGCCCCACACCCGTGTACACCTGCGAAGTGCTGATGGGACTTAGTAGGCGATCAAAAAAGCCGTGCAGCTACTAGGAAGCCTTGCGACCTGTAGGGCAGGATTTGGAAGGAGGTGAGGGGGAAGAACCGGGTTAGAATGAGCATGTTTCCTTGTGTACGTGTACGGAATTCCGTAAAGAAAATTAGTAAAGAAAACTAACAAAAATTATGAATACATTAAAGCTCCAAAAGTGTTTTTCTTTAAGTCGCTAAAAGAATAGCCTGGCAAAATCCCATGAGCCTTTGTGATGATGGTAAATATGGTCATAAGTGGATTTTAAAAATAGCCTAAAAAAATCCCACATTAACAGTTACTCTGTATTATAATTGTACTTCTTGGCTTGTCTTCATAGCTGCATGCATATGTGTATATATATATATGTGTGTGTGTGTGTACACATACACATGTGTGCATACATTGCTGTTTTGGTTTGGTTTTTTTTTGAGGCAGAGTTTCTCTCTGTAGCTCTGGCTGTCCTGGAACTTGATGGCCTTAAACAGAGATCTGCCTACCTCTCTGCCTCTGTGAGTACTGAGCCACCACTGTCTAGCTTTAACATTCTTCTTGCAGTAAAAGGTCGCTTTCAAGATACATTACCTTTCATCTAAATCAGTGGTTCTCAACCTTGTGGGTCTTGACCCTTCACGGGGCTGGTCTCCGACCATCAGAAAACATATTTACATTACAGTTCATAACAGCCAAATCACAGTTATGAAGTAGCAATGACAATAATGTTATGGCTGGGGTCTTGTCTACCAGCACATGGTGACAAAGAATCCAAGGCATGCCCAAGCAGACTGAGAGGCCTGTCAGAGACAAATGTCCTAAATCACAGAAGAGGCATCTATTTCCACGTGTCAGGGGCCCCATAGGGAGGCAGAAGCAGTCTGGTCCATTGGTATGGCTTTTGTAGTAATAGTGGACAAAGAAGGCAACTCGGGTGTGACACTTCCCCAGGAGATGAAAGAGAAAACTGCTGGAAAGGTGGTAGAGGCTTTTGGGAAAGGAGAGGGTTCCCACAGAGGCAGGGGAGTGTCTTTAGTAGAGAGATGCCCCTCTCTGCTCCCTTTGCTCTCAGCTCCTTCCTGGAGCTTCTCCATCTCTCCTCAGGAGCTGCAGCCCCCAGCTTCCTTGAGTCCTTCGTGACCTCCACAACCCTGTCCCTTCTGTGTCTCAGCTCTCTGCTGGAAGTCCCAAAGCTTCCATAGCCCTCCTGGTCCTTTGACCCTTTCCTCACCTCCTCCCCATGAAGCTACCTGCGCTCTCTTTACACCCTCCAAGGCCTACTCCTTTCTCCTCCTGGGAGCTGATTGCTGAGTCCCATGGCTTCTGCCTGAGCCTCTAGCTTCCTCACACCCTCCTGGGCCTGATCTGACCCCTTCTCTCCTCCTCCTCCTTGGACTCAGGCTTTATTAAAGCCTCGCTGTCTTACACAGCCAACTTGCTTTCAATACATCCCAATCAAAGGCCAAAGACTGGCACACTCCATTTTCAAATTCTTTCATCGGGTAAAAATTTTTGCCACTGCACAAACAAATGATCCTTGAATCTCTTCTATCTAAACTTTCTCTTTTCTATGCTCCCGAAGGTCTCTTATCTCTACAATTCCTCTGTGCTCCGCTCTCAGGAAACCTTCCAAGACTGTAAAGTAAGCAGTCTTTATCTCAGGATTTCTAAATTCACTGGGTAAGGTTAAAGAATCTGTAAAATCTGTAACAGATAGTTTAAAACTTGTAACAAAAAATTTAAATCTTAATTTATTACTGTTAGGATTCTGTCTAAGCTCCACCCCACAATTACCTGGCAATAGTCAGGTAGGCTCCTCCCCACAGTTACCTGACAATAGCTAGGTAGGCCTAGTCCACTATAAAAGGGGCTGCTTGCCCCTGCTCTTACTCTCCTCTTATCTCTCTCTTGCCCCTCTTGGGCTCTCCTCCCCTCCCCCCTCGCTCCACGTGGTCATGGCCAGCCTCTGGTTCTCTACTCTCTGCCTTTCTCTGCCTCCACTACCCTATTAACTCCCATCCTCTGCCCTGAATAAACTCTATACTATGTCTGTGTGTGTCTGGTCCCTTGGGGGAAGGGATGCCTCGGCATGGGCCCGCTGGGGCGCCACCTTCCCCCACACTGTCGTATACCATATTCTCTAAAACCTCCCTCTCTTTTTATCATAACAATTATATGTGATTAAACTCATTTTAAAAAATACTTATTGTTTGGTTTTCGACCAGGGACAAGGGACTGTGGTTCATATTTTACATATCAAAGCAGACCTGTTATCCAGGTTCTCCCAGCATCCCTCTGTCCCTACCTGGTATTACCTGCCCTCAACTCTTGATGTTCTAGACCAGGGGCTGGCCTGCCCTTATAGGAAGAGGCTCTTCCCTATATAATGCAGACATTTTGGGTTCTATCTCTCCCCTCTTCCCTCCTCCCTCCTCCCTCCACCACCACCACAGTGATTTCCCTGACTTTGGTCCTTGGGGTCAGTGAATTCTCTGGAGAGCAGCTTCCCAATAAATCTGCCTTTAATATATTCTAATCTGGCTTGAATTGGCTCATTTTACTGGCAGAGAAATAACCTATAGCCAGGAGTTGTTGACACATCTCTGAAGTGGAGAGGCGGGAGTGAGACAGACAGAGAGAGAGAGACAGAGAGACAGAGACACTGCTTGCCAGGCAGAGTCAGGGTCTGCCTGCAGACTTCCCGACTTGCTGAGTCACGGGGAACCATAAGAAGAGATATGCTTGACGCTCAAGGCAAGGGTCTAAAGGCTCTATTGATCTTGGTGGAAGGAACAGGGAATTTTTGGGTCTTGTGTTTATTTCAGCAAAATTGTTTGTTAACTCGTGGTTTTGCCTCCCATGGTACTATAGTATAAGAAGGCTATGAGAAACACACTCGGGGCTGGCGTGGTAATGACCGGCAGCCTCCCGTGTCTGTCTCTTGCATCTTTTTTCATCTTTCCTATATTCATTCTCCTCCCTCAGACTGTTCGACTCTGTACCATCTCTACCGGTACAATCTATCGCTTAGTATATATACAGCTTGAATTCAACTCTTGTTTAGGGAAACACGTTTTTAAATAGCAACCATGTGCCTCCGTTATGGCAAGTAATGTCATTAGCATGAAGCAACCATGTGCTTCCATTGTAGTAAATAACAATAAAACCCTTTTCTTCAACCATGTCTTGGAGAGGTCATCCTTATTTAGTCACATATGTGTCAGCATGGTGACTCCATTCGGTTTTTCTGGGTTGTGCAAGTCCCACATATCTATATCCTCAAAGGAGCAAAGGCAGCCTTTTCTATTCAATGGATAGGGTGTCTAGGATCACCTATGGAGGACAATGGGGTTTGATATGGCAGCACTTTTATCCTTCTATCTTCATTCTTCAGCTGGGTGTGTCAGTGAATGGTTGTAATCACCGAAGAAAGGGTAGAGACTGGAAGATCAGGATTCAGGGTCACTTTCAGTTACACAGTGAGCTTGAGGTCAGCCTGGGCTATCTGAGATCATGCTCAAAGTCAAAACTAAAACTGAAAACAAAAATTCCCTCGTTCACTCCTCGTGTCCGTCTGCTCAATGCCCAGCCCCAGGACGTTCTGAATGACTCCCTTGTTCTCCTTCAGGTAGGCATTTTACTCCAGTCAGCCATGGATTTGCTGGCCCTGGGCTGGGACCAGTTGGTGGCTATCTGGCCGTTCAGATTCTCTGTGAGGCAAACTGATGAATAAACCTAGCACAAGTCAATCTGAGGAGAATGGACAAAGCTACCACACTCCCATTTGGTTTATGAACTAGGTGGGAGCGACCTAATTCCGACAAGGAGCCTGGACTTCATGCACTACTCTTCCTTCCCAGCATCAATTCCATGTGGTGCCATTTAAACAGAATCCTGACACAGACGCTTTTGACAGAACTGCTAAAGAAAGCTGGAGTCACAGATCGTCTCTATGACTCCCACGAAGGCAATAAATGCACACTAGCTAGAGAGTTTTACCTTGACGAGTGAAGGAGCCACGTGAAGATGGTGCTGGTGGGGTCGGCAGGAAGGCCATGAGGTTGGCGTGGCATCGGTGTGATGTGGCTGATAACATCTGGCTGAGCTCCCAGCTCTGGGCCTTATTCATGCTTGACCTGAGGCCGGTTGTTTTTGTTTCCCTGGCTAGCTCCTGTGTCCTTATCCCCAAATGTCCTATAATGCTTGCCAGTGGGGTGTTGCAAAATGACATGCAAGTGGTCTGAATCCTTGAAAATCCAATAGGGCATTCCAACAACATGAAAGTAGGGCCTCATGGAAGATGAAAGACAGGTCTGTGGAGATTAGCACAAAATCTGGGTCAAATGTTGAACTAGGGATTTTCTATAAATTTTTTTAGACATTATTTTGTAAATACTATATATGAAGGTATTAAGGTATGACTTTTTTTTCTTCATTTGGTTTTTCAAGATAGGACTTCTCTGTGTAACCCTGGCTGTCTTGGAACTCACTCTGTAGACCAGTTGCTGGCCTCAAACTCGGATGTCTGCCTGCCTGCCTCTGCCTGCCTCTGCCTCCCATGTGCTGGGATTAAAGGGCGTGACCACTGCCTGGCAGATGATTAAGTATGCATGTCAATATGACATTTTAAATTTTTTTGAAAATAACTTAAATATTGAAGAAATCGATATCTTTTTTTACCTAGCAGAATTCTGACCATATTTATAAGGGAACATTTTATGAGAAGGTTCTGTACTACAACATATGTATAAAAATTTTTGACTCATGCTAGTGTCTAACTTTCATATGATTTACATTTAATTATATAAACATTTTGTGAAATATTCAGTTGTTAAAACACAACTTATTAATTAACCCAATAGTATTTTGAGTCTCAGGTAAAAAGACCATGTGTTTAAAAAAGATATAATACTATATATTAACATGCTTATCAAGTTAAATTTGATTTTTTTGTGTATGGTATATGCATGTGTGTAGTGATGTGTATTGGTGTGTGTGAGCACTTGTGTGTGGAGGCAAAGTGTCTTTCTACCTCTTGGCTTTCTTTTTTGAGGCCGGGTCTCTCTCTCTCTCTGAACTCCAAGCTCCCTGATTCAGCTAGCTATCCCATAAGCAACTCCTGTCCTCAGTTTCCCAGAAGTAAGATTCTGGATTAGTTTCACCATGTGCAGCTTTTTACCTGGGTGCTGGGGGATTGGAACTCAGGTCCTCATGCTTGACTAAACACTTCGACAGCTCAACCGTAGCACTAGCTCCATAAAAATGGGGTGCTATCTCTTTGTTTGAAGAGATAGGATCTTGCTAGGTTAGTTTGTCGGGCCGGATATTTGCTATGTCTCAAACCTGCATTGCAGCATTTCCTGTCTCAGCCATCAACATCCTGGCATTACAAGTGTGTTCCACCACGCCTGGCCGAAGAGAGACTCTATCTATATGCTGTTTTATTTCCCTCTCCCTCTTCTATCGCATAAAATACTTTTTACCAAGCTCATAAACTTGGATACTGTTCATTCTTATGTTATCTCCAGAAACAACAATTTCTCCATCCTTCCGCATACTTCACATTCTCACCTTCCTCCTTCTCCTCCTCCCTCCCTCCTCCTCCTTCCTCCTCCTTCTTCCTCCTCCTTCCTCCTCTTCCTCCTCTTCTTCCTCTTCCTCCTCTTCTTCCTCCTTCCTTCTCCTTCTTTCTTTCTTTCTTTCTTTCTTTCTTTCTTTCTTTCTTTCTTTCTTCTCCTCCTCCTCGGCTTTTGAGACAGGGTTTCTCTGTGTAGACCTAGCTGTCCTGAAACTCACTCTATAGACCAGGCTGGCCTTCAACTCAGGGATCCATCTACCTCTGCTTCCTGAGTGCCAAGATCAAAGGCGTGTGTCGCTACACCTGGCTAAAAGGAAAAAAATATTAAGGAGTAAATTAAACAGATTCCACTAAGGCTCAACATGTGCCAGGCTCCCCGTGTGCCCTTCAAAGGCATCAACTCATTTAATAAAGTCGCCGCATACACTTGTTTTCTTTTACTTCTCTTTATTTTATTTAGTGTGCCTTCATGTCTGTCTGTGCAAGGATGTCAGATCTTGGAGTTACAGACAGTTGTGAGCTGCCATGTGGGTGCTGGGAGTTGAACCCAGGTTCTCTGGAAGAGCATTCAGTGCTCTTAACCACTGAGCCATCTCTCTAGCCTCTACACTTGTTTTCTGATGGAGTTGTGGAGGTGTGCTTTAGTCCAGATCAGTCTTTTTTTTTTAACCAGAAGTTCTGTGTAATGGGTGTATGTGCATGTTTGTATATGCATACAGCTTCATACACACATGTATGTGTCTGAGCAGGGGGAGGGCGGAGGTTGTCAGTGATGTCGTCCTTACTCTGCCTTGGTGTTTGAGATGTGGAGTTGGGAAGTCTCTCACTGAATCCAAAGCTCACTAATTGCCTAATACATGTCTGGCCAGGGAGCTCCTGGGATCCACCTGTGTCTGACTGGCCCAGGGATGGGATTAAAGCAAACAATGCTAAAAGCACGCACAACTGTTGCTTGAATTTTTAAGATCAGAGGCTGAGCCCTGACTGCCTAAGCCCCTGTCCTCAACAGGACATTTATTCAAAGAGATCCAGTGACCCCACCCCACCCCAAGTTAGCTTCAGAGTCCTGACATGAGGTTTAATTTTTAATGCAGAGCAAGAGATATGCCTAACTATACAATTCTGGTCAGAGGGGAGGGTTCCTTCCTTCCCCAGCAGATACTATGCAGAAATTCCAATTTTTTGAAGACCATTGTTTTTAATAGTTTGATTAAAACTATTAAAAGGAACCATTTATGCAGTCATGATCAGCTGAAAAGAAACACCTGCACACAATATGCTGGGAGCATGTGCGGTAGGTAAGGAGCCCAGTAATGTAGCTAGCAGCAAGAAGCGTTTGAACAAAGGGTAGCCTTGCGCCTAGAAGATGCGTCAATTCAGTGGTCAGCTTGTAGGTTAGCTAAGGATTGGAACTGCGGTGCTCATGGGCCTATTGGTTGTATTCACCATGAGAAAGCGGGTCAAGGGGTAACGGATACACCTTGGCCACATTGCATCCGACAGTCCATAATTCCAGGAGGGAAATGTGTCTCCTTCGTCTCCCTCCAAAAGGTCCTAATTTCCTACGAACATTATCCCTAGTACAAAGCGCATCCCATGCCTGGGACGCGGTCCTTGGTGCTAGGTCCACCAGGGATGGTGACCGGGAGGGCGGGGCGAGGCGGGGATGCTGGCGCGGAGTACCAGGACCAATCAGGACCCGCGGCGCTCCAGGGGCTGGGGCTCTCGGTTCCTCTTCTCCGGGCGCAGCGCCGCCTGGCGAGTTGTGCACGGGCGGGCGGAGCCTGCAGGGGTCTCGGGGCGCACAGGGCTGTCGGGATTGTCCTCGTGGGTGTCCGCGGTCGGAGATCGCCGGCGCGTCTGTCATCTCTCCTTTGCCCTCCGGGCCCCGGCCGCGCGCATCCGCCGGGTAGTCCGGGGTCTGTGCGGGGGCGGCGCCGCCTCTCCCTCGGGCCCCGCGGCGGGAATGCGGCTGCTGTGGCCGACCGGGCAGCGGGCGGCGGCAGCAAGCGGAACCCGGGCGCACTCGCCGCTGGCCGGGACGCCGCCCTGGCCTGCGCTCGGCTCCCGAGGCCGCCGCTGCGCTCCGGGGCCCGGCGCGGAATGAGGTGCAGGCCGCGCACCGGCGAGCGCCCCGCTCCGCGGCCCCCAGGTTCCCCGCGGCCGCCCGTGCCTCGCGTGCCCCGGCGCCCACGTTAGAGCCCCGCACTAGCAGCGTTCGTCGAGGCACCGGCCTGGGTCCGGATCCGGATCGCGGGGACTCGCCTCCTGGACGCCGCCCCGAGTGCGGGGACCCCGGCACGCTGCAGCGCGCGGGCCGCGCTCCGCATCGCAGAGCTCCTTCAGCCTGGCCCGTGGCTTTGGCCTCCACAGAGCCCGGTCTCCCGGCCTCCCCCCCACGTTTCTCCACATCCTTCCTACACCCTTCCCGCTGCTCCACCACCTCCCATTCATTGCATCCGTTTCTCCTTCTTGGCTCGGTTCTTCCGCCCCACAGCCTCCCCGGCCGGACCCCGCTACCCTCTTGGGGTTCTCCGTACATTCATGGAAGTTTAGGGCCTGGACCGTGGCCCGGAGTCTGGCCTGAGAGCGCAGCCCGCGCTGCTGGCAGGGCAGAGGAAGATGTCTGCGCTCAAGCGGATGATGCGGGTCTCCAATCGCTCCCTGATCGCCTTCATCTTCTTCTTCTCCCTCTCCTCGTCCTGTCTCTACTTCATCTATGTGGCTCCAGGCATCGGTAAGCACCCAGACACACCCTCAGCTCCTATGGTCGGAAGGAAGGTAACTGGAGTGTTGAGGGGTTTGGAAGCTGAACCAACGCATCTGATTTGGTGTATTTATTTCAAAACTGTTGAAGGAAACTGCTTGGGTATGTTAGCTTGGTTAAAAACCGTTTAGATGAACTTAAAAGGTCGCACTCAGGGGATGTAGGGAAATGAGGGCCTGGTGGCTGGGGAGTGGGGGTGGGGTGGAGTGCCTCTTGTCGCTTTCTTGAGTATACATGACTACTTTATCGATTGGGGTTGTGTTTAGTTGTAGTTTTACCTAGACGCCTTTATTTCTTATAAAATAACAGGTCGCGATAATATGAGTCAGTAGCAGCTGCGAGGAAGGTCAAGAGTGTGCGTGCTGGTATTGCAGGTCAACAGACATTTGCAGCTTACTTGAGACATTGTAGCTGTTGAAAACCCGCTCTGTTAATCAACTTGAGTCTTGTTAAAAGTCAGTCTATCTAAGCGGTGAGGATGCCTGCTCAGACAAAAGACTGATTAAAAACAATTATGCAAGGCGATTTGTGGGTTTAAATTGTTAACTTTCTGTGAGTTACTTTTGACTGTTCGGTTCCAAATACACTTTTGATATTGGCTTCTTGATTGAAATATTCCAATTCCTTATTTATTTTTCCTGCTGTGAACAAGGGGTCCATATGGCCTTGTTTTAGTGAATGAAAATGTCTATGGATTTGTTTGGCTGTTAGAACATATCCTATTCACTAAGCTTGGCTGAGTCTTCTTGTCGTTGGGTATTTAATGCTGAGTGACTTGGTAACAGTGCATACTCTGTCATTTCTTCATTAGACATTCAGTTGTCTTCTTTTGAGTCAGTGTTTCTCCCCGGAGTTATCCAAAAATGTCATTCCTTTCAGAGAGGAAAAACACCTGCAGAATTTTGAGGTGAAATTCTTGTTCTTGCAGTGTGTGTGTGTGTGTGTAAGACAATGGTAAGGAATTACAAGGGAGAGACTGTAGCCTTATCCAGGCTGTTTGATTTCTCATGAAAAAAAAATAATTACTATGTGATCTTTTTCTTTATTGGATTTAATTAAGTATACAGATGATGATTTTTGGAAAGACCTTGATGTGTCATCGCCAACTAGAAGTTTAGCGAACTTTTTTGAAGGAGTGTGGAACATGGATTTGGTCCTTCAATGTGGGTTTTCTTTAGGCAAACAAAAAAAAAAATTCTCTTGAAACTTTTGATGCTTATGACAGCAGTTCACGGTTTAGCCTGAATTATGAATTGGGCAGAATTTTCATAGAGATGGTACATAGACTGTAAGAATGGTTTTTATTGACCCTAAGTTAGATGTTTTGAATCTCTGTTATTAGGAAATCTTTATTAATTCTGCCACACCAGCTAGCTTGTAGATGTCAGATGTATTTTAATATCTTATTTATCATTTAGAAGGTTGGATATTGCTTAGGACATTTAGGAAAAGGTTTTAAACAATTTTTTTCTTTCTTGCCATTTTAGACATCAAGAATGCCATTTGATTCTCTAAAAACTTTTATTTTCCTATAAAAACTTTTTACTTTTTCATGTAACTCCTTAAAAGTTGGACTTCTTTGGAGAATATTATTTTACCAGATATTTAACTGTGAGAGATTCTGCACGAGAATAATGTAAAGTATCTTTATAGGGTCTGTGCATGTGTGAGTATGTGTGTGTGAAGGTCAGAGTGCAGCTGTGGTCATCTCTCCTTCCACCATGTGGGTTCTGGGGATGAAGTGCATGTGGCCAGGCCTGGCAACACATAGCCTTCCCTCCTGTGTAGCCATCCTGCTAGTCTCTGACAAGATTTCTTTTTTTAGACTGGATCGCTTTATGTAGCCCTGGCTGGCCTGGAACTCTCTATGCAGATAAGAGTGCTGAGATTAAGGCATTTTAATCTCATACCACAACAGCAAGAACTTTTTTAATTTACAATTTTCTATTTCCTTTGAAGTTCCCTTTTTGCTTTGTTTTTTGTTTTCTTTTGTGAAGCTGGGGATGGGTGGTACTCAGGAGCCTTGTGTGTGCGAAGAAAGAACTGTAGAACTGAGCTAACTCCTTGCTCCCGTTTCTTCATGTATTGGGTGACATGCTAAAAAGTCAAGCAAAGGAAGTCCAAATCCCAGCTTTCTAGTGCTCATATACTATCTGTAGATTGCTACAGTTCAGTGGACATGAAAGCCTGGTACATTTTTTCTTATTTAAGTGTGTGTGATGTTGCCATAGAACAGCCAGTGATTAATGTCCTAAAAAAATTGGCAGTTCTCTTGCAAGCAAGTAGGTCAGCATAACTTAAATTACTCTATTTTGAGGACCTTATAATTAAAAATGGTAACAATGAAGCCAGGAAGAAAAGTAAGTTAACCAATCATAACATGCTATGGATTCGTTAAATCAGTGTCTGCTTCCTACCCCACTCCCTCTATACCTTTGTGCTATTTGGGGTGGGGGTGGGGTTTCTCATCTTGGGAAGATGAGAATTTGGGAAGACCGTTTTTCTAATTCAAGAGTTTCTCTAGGAAATTTAAATTTTGTGGTCGGTGACAAGGGCTGTCTAATTTAATTTAATTTTTTTTTGGGGGGGTATGTCAGGTCACTTTCTTAAATGCAGGTCAGATACCACACAGTCTGTCAGCTGTTTCTGAAGTGAAAATGATGTGGAAAATGTGGTCAGCTGAGCTCCCAGTGCCTCAGCCAATGCTCCTTGAAGCCACAGGTGCCTTGGTGTGACGTGTTCTCCCAGGCCCCTCATATACACTCCTTTATAGTTCTCCAGTGGATAAATGGATGCTTTTCTCAGTGCTCAATATTCTCACACGAGTTATAAGTCCTGGAGCAAAATTTCCTCTTGACTGGATTAGGCTACATAGAAGTTCTATTTATTTATTTACATTTCTTATTTTATGTGTATGAGTATTTGTCTGCATGTATGTCTGTGTACCGTATGCTCGCAGAAGCCAAAAGGGATTGTTGGGTGTCACGAAGCAGAAGTTGTTGTTGGCTATTAGCTGTCACGGGGGCGCTGGGAATTGAACCCCAGCGTTCTGGAAAGCAGTGCTCTTAACTGCTGAGCCATCTCTCTAGCCAGCCTGCCTGCCCCTCGCCCCCGACACAGGGTTTCTCTGTATAGTCCTTCTGGCTCTCCTGAAACTCACTCTGTAGACCAGGATGGCCTCAGATTCAGAGATCCACCTGCTTCAGTCTCCTGAGTCCTGGGGATTCCTTTCATTGATTTTAAAAAAATGTTTCAGATCTACTCTATTAAGTCCTTGCGAGCCATATCACATGAACTTGTTTGCTAGGTGTTACGGTATTTCGCTACCTTTTGGGTGTAGACAGGGTTGGTCATGTGTGTTCCTACACACAGGCCTGCCTTCCATCATTTGGTGGACTCTTACTGTCTCTCTTCTGAGCTGACGGGTCAGACACTGTAGACCGCCCGTCTGGTTAATTTTCTCTTTTTTTTCTTGGTGCTGCTCTGCGTTCTCTGGGCTTTTTGGGTCCCAGTCTATAGTGTGTTCAATAGAACTCAAAATTTCAGTATTTTAAGAGTAAATGGAGACGTTTTCCCTGATACTTCTTTCGGGGAAACACAAGATATGATCTTTCAGTTAGGAACCTTAGTGTCGGGCATCTTGTTTTGTACCTGCCCTTGTGCGTGGCCGCCAAGGTGAGTGCTGTTTCCATCCAAGGCCTAGAGCTGGCTGTGTTGAGAATAGAGTTCCATTTAGTAAGATGGCCTTTCCAATATAACTTCCTGTGCAACACAGTCATAGTCTGTCATATCAGGGGAGCAATTGATTTACCTTGGAGCACCCAAGAGAAGCTGGACCTTGAGGTTTGGAAGACTTCAAAGATGATAATAACACAAGTCATCTGTGGAGGTTGGCCCCAGGAAGAAGCTCCATTGTACACAATAGAAATATATATATATATATATATATATATATATATATATATACACACACACATACATACATACACACACACACACACATATGTATGTTTGCTTATAGATTCCTAGGATGGGTAGCATAGGATTGGTGTATATTGAGCATAGAAAAAGCACAGAAAATGTCGGTACTCTGCTTCTATATGGCTACTCCTTAGGGTGTGGAGAGGCAGATTTCAAAAGGACTTTAGAGTGCCACATGCAGCCCAGGTGGAGTTCTTGAGGTTACTAACGTTCACAGCAGAGTGAGCTGGTCGCCGTCACTGCTTTATCTAAATGATGATAAGGAAGAAATCGTAGTGCCTGCCACTGGTAGGGCGGTATCTGAGGGAGACTGCATAACTACCTTGGGAGTGGGGAGTTTGCTGTCCTTTTGACTTCAAAGTCCCTGACCTTTTTCTGGGGAGGCTTTCTTGGACTTTGGGGGAGGAATCTGGTTTTGGCCATTTTGTCTGAACTCCTGTGGGCCTCTTGGATACTTGGGCCTCCAGGGCATTTGTTTGGGGCCTGCTAAAATGGTGGAGTGGGCATTGTCGGGAATACAAGACAAATGTGTTTGTAGGAGTCAGCTCAGATTTTTACTTGGAAGTCTAGCCTGGGGTCTGACTGTAGTTCCCTCAGGGCTACGTCAGCAGGTTGCTTCTTGCCTTGCACCTTACTGTGAGCTCTTTACCCTCCTAGCCTCAGGTACCTGCTTTGTTTTGCAAAAGACCTTTGTTTTCCCCTCTTCAAGTTCCCTGTTCTCTGGGACCTTTTCCTGGGTTTCTTCTGATTGGATATTGGTCACATTTTGCCTCTGGGCCGCTCTAGCTGTTTCTTGCTATTTTTGTTCTGTGAGTAGCTGAACTCGGCGGGAGCTTTGCAAAGGGAAATGAGACAGCCCTTTGTTTTGGAGTAATCCTAGCATGAAGGATGGGAAATGTAGGGCAGAGACTGGGGAGACCAGGTGAGAAGCTATCCAAGTGGTTCCAGCACTGGAGATTAGATTCAGGTTAGACAGGAACGACAGAGCCAAGGGGGAACAAGGGGGAAGTTTCCTTAAGGTGCTCAAACTTAGGCCCCAGGTGACCAGTCACAGATGATGTCCGGGTCTTGGGGTTGAAGTAGCAATTTTGGCTTTAGGATTCGGGAATTGGTTGTCCCTGGAATATCCAGAAGAGTTTGTCAGTGGCTAGGTAGGTGGAAATAAGGTCTTGGAACCCAAGGGGCAGAGTAAGACAAAGCCCACTTACCCCAGGATTCCTCAGCAACAGTTTCCAGTCCCCATGCCCTGTAATGGTCCTGGAATGCCTAGAGAGACAGAGTAAGACAAAGCCCACCTACCCCAGGATTCCCCAAGCCCACTTGGTTGTCTCTCCATCTTGGAATGAGAGACCCCTGCATGTTGGACTTCTGTACAATAAAACGCCCCCTGCTTTTGCATACTATCTGAGTCTGGAGAATCTTTCTTCGGCAAACAACGGACCCTTACACATCATATAGGAGAGTTACATTTGGCGGTCTTTGGCATTACAGGTGAGCAGTAATCTCCCTTCTGCAAGTGCTTGTGACTCATCACGTAGGTGCTACCTAAGCATGGTCTCCTAGTGGGTGCACAAGACTGCCCAGAAGGCCAACATCCCATTTGCAATCATTCCCAGAGGATATGCCATCTATCTCTCCAGTTCCTGCCTTTTAGACAGGAATCGGCGAAAGGTTTCGGATTTGGACCCAAGGCAGGGACACTGGCAGATTGTCGTTTTGGGTAAGATTTATTAAAAGAGTTATTGCCTCCCTGAACATTACAGCATTGTGGCAGGGGCTTTGAGGAGACTTCTGGTCAGCAGGCAAGAGTGACTATCCCTTCTCATCACTCAAAAGGGAGTGGTTTCATGTGGTCTGTAGAAGAAGGGTAAGGGCTGTTGCATTGCCAGCTAGTAAGAAATGTCCAACTATAAGATGTGGGGGGAGAGAGGAAGAGGGACATGTCTAGATGAGGAGCAGTCATTATGGAGGGGGAACGTACCCTCATAGTAGCCTTCTGATGGGACAGGTCATTGTCTCTGAATATGGGTACTTGGGGTGTCTGTCTGTTAAGGGGTCAGAGATTCACCCACCTGCTCTTGGTAGGAGGTTTGAATCTCCCTTTACCAGGCTGCTGCAAGTTGGTGTGGTCAGAGAGGCAATCTGGTTTAGACTCTTAACAGTCTGTAACTGACTTATGACAAGCAGTCTCTCGAAAGAATGGCCGGCATCAGTGGGATGGTTGGATGCACTCATGAGTGTTTGTAACTCTGCCCTTAGTGTCAATGACAGTTAACGTAAATCATGTGACCTGGTGGGAAGCTAGCTAGTTTATTGATTCATAGAAATCTAGCACAGCCCGGTGCTGTTCTCCACTTTGTTTGGTGGTGAGTGCACAGGTGATTCGTGCTGTCTACAGCCTTGCTTTGCATCTTTAGTGAAGATAAAAATAGCCATGTCTGAAAGAGAAATCCTAGCCTGGGTTGGTAAGTGTCTCTGTGTGATAGAGATTTCAACATTTTTCAGAGTCGAGAAGAGAATGCTTTTAATTTGTATAAATAGGGTAGTTAATTTTTGAAATTACCCAAGCCATATTGAATGTAGGCTTTTGTTTGTTTTTTGTTTTGTGTTTTCTTCACGACAAGGCAAGGTCTTTAGTTCAGGCTGGCTAGCATTATCTATGCAGCTAAGGATATCTTTGAACTTCTGCCGGTCTCCTGAATGCTGGGACTGCAGCGGTATCTCTTTGACTTCTTCTGAAGTGTTGAGGACTTTGCAGGGCAGGCAAACACTGTCGACTGAACTACATCTCTACCCTAAGGTCTGCTGTTTTAAAACCCCCCTTTTACACCTTATCTCTGAAGAGCTTGGCTCTTCTTGTTGTAAAAACAATTCATCTCGTGTAACCGACTCCATGGCTTTTCAGTCCACGAACTTCGTGTTCGTGGTTCCAGGTGTGACTGCTGCTGTCCTTGGGGGTCTCCGTGTTTTCTTTGTGCTAGGGTGTGGAGCCGAGGGAGCCTGGAGCGTAGGTGAGGCGGAGTCCTGGATGTCACAATTGATCAGCAAGAAGCATCAGAGTCGAAGTCCCAAAACTGGTCCACAGGCAAATCTGATAAAGACACTTAACTCAATAGAGACTTTGCCTTTATTTCTGGTGAGGCTAGACTGGGTTAAGTTGACAGTCAGTGCTGACTAGGGCCATCACAAAGTGAATCACAAATTACTAGGCATAGCTTCATCAACATATTGCTGTGTCACACGCAAAAAAGTCGAATGGCCGACCAACACTCTTGGTGCTAACTCCTATTTCAACCAAACAAGGTTTCTGTAGCCGCTCAAAACAGACGTTGCCAATCTCCGCTATCCCTGAAAAAGCAGATATGCCCACAGGAGCCTAACCATAACACAACTGATCAAACTGGCCAAGCCACGGGCAGCTGGAACACACTGAGCTACCGTTGGAGGAAGCTGGTGTTTTCCGAAGGCATGTTCACGGGCCTTGCGGAAGCCTGGAACGTCTGCTTCCTTCCTCGGATCCTCTCGATCTTCACATCCAATCTGTATCACTCTCACAGTATGCTCTTTGTTCTGGCAGAAGGTTTCCAAACTGTGAAGTCATTGTGTGTCCTGGAGGCTCTGCAGGTCCTCTATGGCCTCACTCGTTGGTTATCTTTTGATACTATTAAAAGTGACTTTCGAATGTGAATGTGTTTATGCCTTATTTAAGGTGGTCTGTTTTAAGGAGCTTTTTTCCCAGGAATATTTTTTAGATATACTTTCTTTCATACCTGTACTGGCTGGTTTTGTGTGTCAACTTGACACAGGCTGGAGTTATCACAGGGAAAGGAGCTCCAGTTGGGGAAGTGCCTCCATGAGATCCAGCTGTGGGGCATTTTCTCAATTACTGATCAAGTGGGGAGGGCCCCTTGTGGGTGGTACCATCCCTGAACTGGTAGTCTTGGGTTCTATAAGAGAGCAGGCTGAGCAAGCCAGGGGAAGCAAGTCAGTAAGAAACATCCCTCCATGGCCTCTGCATCAGCTCCTGCCTCCTGAACTGCTTGAGTTCCAGTCCTGACTTCCTTTGGTGATGAACAGCAATGGGGAAGGTGTAAGCTGAATAAACCCTTTCCTCCCCAACTTGCTTCTTGGTCATGATGTTTGTGCAGGAATAGAAACCCTGACTAAGGCAATACCCCTTTCTTCTTTTTTTGCCTTTATTGAGGCAGGGTCTCACTCTGTAACCTCGACTTTTCTGGAACTCACTAAGTATAGATCAGGGCAGCCTTGAACTTAAAGAGATCCACCTGCCTCTGCCTCTCCCATGCTGGGATTAAGGTGCAGTCACAATCAATGCCTGGCCTTCCTTTTTTTTTTTTGATTGCATTTGTTGTTCAAGATAATGGGCTCCTTTGTAGCAGTTGTATGCATTACATATACATATTATGTACCTTGATCATATAACCTTCCCGGAGCCTTTCTACTAACAGGTCATCTGTCAGTACAGCTGCTGATTGCAGCTCCCATTCATCCTACTCAGTACTCCGGTCATTCTGCAACATGGTGGTGGTGGTAGTTTTGGTGATGGTGGTGGCGGCAGCAGTGAGTTAGGTCCTGGCTAGGTTTACTTTTGTTTTGTATAGTCGAAAATGACCTTGAACTTCTGATCCTCCTGCCTCTACCTCCTGAGTGCTGGGGTTGTGAATGTTCACGTTGGTTTAAGCAGTGTCGGGGGTTGGACTTAGGGTCTGGCAGGTGCTGTACTCATTCAGCTCCATTTCCTACCCCTGGGCTTTACTTTTGGGAACTGATGCCTAATTCCATTTGATCTATCGAAGAACTAATCCTAGGGTTTGAAAACCAAGCTAGCTTGTTTTGAAGTGGCTGACCATTTGTGGTGAATAAGGTGTTTCATCCAGAAAACTGAAGAGGGAATTAAAAGACTGTCATGCGTTTGTTTTTAGGTTAGCAGTGAGCAGGGATGTGGTCATAAGTTGATCCTAAGAACATTATTACCATTTTTAATTATTAGAAAGACATGTAGCAATTCTTTAACAAAATTAATAAAAATCCATAAAGCATTTAGCATTTCAGCTTTTCCAATAGGTATAATTTTAAAATAGCATTTCTTCAGCATTTGGCTAGAAAAAAAAATCTTAAACTACTATTGCTGGAGAGATGGCTCAGTGCTTTAAGTGGACTGTTCTTGTAGGTTCAGTTCCCAGACCCCAGACAGCTGTTCACAATCATTGGTAATTCAAGTTCTAAGGGATCTGATGCTCTCCTCTGAACTCCCAAGAACACCAGGCAACATGTTGTAGGACACATATACACAGGCAAAACACACACACACAAACCTAAAAGAAAATATAAAATGTCTTTACAATAATAGTACCTTTTTTGGAGGTGGGGTGAGAGGTTGAGGCAGGTCTTACACTGTAGCCCTGGCCCTTTTGGAATTCATTCTGTAGACCAGGTTGTTCTCATATTCAGAGATCTGCTTGCCTCTGCCTCTCGAGTGCTGGGATTAAAGGCACGTACCACCAGTGCCAGCTGCAGTAGTATATTGCGTGATTGCCTAAAGTTTGTTACTGAAGCATGATACCTTGGTTGAAATATTCCATCCTGTTAGTTCCCAGCTCCTAATCCCCAGACAAGGATTCTGTGTAGACCTGACTGGCTAGGAACTCAGAGAGCTGCCTGCCTCTGCCTCAGGAGTGCTGGGATTAAAGGCGTTTGCTGCCGCCACTTGGTCTATTGGTTTTTATATTTGATAATGTGAATCTAACTTGGTTTGTAACCACTTGTTGAATAAAATTGTGTTACATAGATTGTCTATGATAATTGAGGAGCTGATAAATGCCTTGGTTCTAACTGTTTAGCATGCTGAGTCATGCTGAGTTTGGGGGCCGGGAGTTTGAGGTCCACCTGTACAATAGGGACAGCGTCTCTTAAAATAGAGGAAGAAGGAAGGAGAAAGGACAGAGGAAAGTGTAACTTCCAGTTTGACTCATAGGAAGGAAGAGGAATCCGATTGTTTTCACTTGAGTCAACATGCTGAAGAGACAGAACCGAAAGCTGCCTTGCTTCCTGATCAAAAACATCCTTTTCTGTTGGAAGTTGCTAAAACTCATTCTTGACCAGTGTCCTCTTCTCTGTGTCTGGCTTTAGAGTTCCTCTCTTCTTGTGAGTAAGTTGAAAATTCTGAAGTGTTAATCATTAAAACAGTGTTTGGCGATAGAAAACATAGCTTATACCACGCTTACTTTGCCTGTTTGTTATAATTCTTAAGTGGGTAGAGATTTGGTTCATTCACCTTGTGGATGTGGAAAGCACTATCTCTCTAGTGCTTTCCGGGCACGTTTAGCTTAGTTCTGGTTTTGTCTTTAAGTCTGTCACAGCATTGGGTTTCCTGATTAGATCTTGCCTTCCTTTCTCTAACTCTTCAGTTCCTCCTGGTTTTATTTCCTCATTAGCTCTGTTAGAGTCCCTGGGATACTTGGAAGGAGCTATGCAAATATTCTAGGTGACTAGCACTATAAATTAGCAAGTGCAGGACATGCTGTCCTCAGTGTTTTCACACCAGTAGGTTGGTTTCAAGTGCATTTTTGAAATATGTTGCCTTTAAACAAGGCTGAACCCACAACTGGCTGTTTGTCTTTCTTTGAATCTTGATTCCTTCCTTCCTTCCTTCCTTCCTTCCTTCCTTCCTTCCTTCCTTCCTTCCTTCCTCCCTCCCTCCCTCCCTTCCTCCCTCGTCCCTTCCTTCTTCCTTTCCTTTCAGATTTATTTTTAAACTAAATGAAGTTTAATTACTTCATTAATTTCGAGGCAGAGTCACTCTGTAGGTCATGACGACCTTGAACTGCTCAGAGATCCGCCAGCCTCTGCTTCTCCGGTGCTGGGATTAAAGGGGTGTGACACTATACCCTAAATTTTATTTTATTTTTAATTATGTGTACGTGTGTATCTGTGTATGGGTATGTGCACATGAGTGTGGATGCCCTTGGAGCATAGGGGTGTCCATCAGAGCTGGAGTTGTAGACAGTTGTGAGCTATCCAACATGGGATTGAACTTGGGGTGCCCTGCAAGAGTATTCTGTGTTCTTAATTGCCAAGCCATCTCTTCAATCCTGTTATATTTTTGTTTTTGAGACAGTCTCATATACCTCCAGTTGGCTTTGAAACTATTATGTAGCCAAAAATGACCTTGAACTTCTGATCCTCCTGCATCTACCTCTTGTGTAGGCTCTGGTTTTATGCAGTACTGGATATGAGACCTTTATGCATGGTAGGCAAATGAACTTCACAGTGAATCCCACAGCCCAGGATCTTGGGTCGGAATCTATCTACACAGCCCCTTAGTCTCCTGAGTGCTTGGTAAATAGTATACAGTGTATATCTGCTGGGTAAACTTATCTCCACTCGAGTAGTTTTAATATAATAAGACTGTTGGAAAAGTCAGTTTTGTTTAAAAGTGAAATCTATGACCAGTCTTAGCACACATGCTCTCTGAGCATAGAGCTGTTTCCGGCAGCATAGAAGTGATAGACACATTTAAAGGCACTCCTGTTAATTTTTAGTGTCTACATCAGCAAAGCATGAGCTGTTGAATGGGATTGGTGATGGTTGTGTTCTGCCTGTTACTGTTTGGTCTTATCCGTTGATGAAGTGGAACTCTGAACACAGGGCTCTTTCTCTCTTTGTGAGTCAGTCCATGACTAACTTGGACAATGGAGTTGAATCTACAGGCTAATGGTTTTCACAGTAGATTACCTTGTGACCACATCTGAATTTCATCTTCCTGTAATAGCACTCTAATACTTTGGCCCAATGGGAGTTGTTTATCAGCTTGGCACAGTACCACTATTTGTCTGTTTTTAATCCTTTCCCTTAAGCAATGGTTCTCAACCTTCCCAATGCTGCAACCCTTGATACAGTTCCTTATGTTGTGGTGACCCTCAACCATAAAATTATTTTTGTTGCTGCTACTTAACTGTAATTTTGCTACTGTTATGAACCGTAACGTGAATATAGGTGTCTTCTGATGGTCTTAGTCTACCCCTGTGTAAAAAGGTCTTTTGATCCTCAAAGCGGTTCCACTGCAAAATACAAATCCTGTTTCATGCTTGATCTGGCCTAATCCTGCTGTTACCATGATTTTTATAAATGTAGTTTCTCTTGTGAACATGGGTGAGTAATTTCCAGAGGTTCATTGGTTATGGCACTGAATGTGGAAAGAAGATAAGTTTATGGTGCCTGAAACGTATTTAGATTATTGTAATTTGTAGAAACTCTGAGGTACCTGGCTCAGGAGGTAATGTCAGGTGAGTGGTGTGGTGTCTTCTGAGATACTGTCTCCTTGGGTGTTCTTAGGCGATGTGGGAGGCGGTTTCTCTCCTTTCATTTTGCGTCCCTTCTGGCTTCTGAAGTTAATTGCAGTCTGGTGCTGCTTCCTTTGTGATTGTTTTCATTTACGTACGTGTGTGTGTGTGTGTGTGTGTGTGTGTGTGTGTGTGCATGTTGTGCTCGTGAGATCAGAGAATAATCTTCTAGAACTGGTTCTTGTCTACCCTGTAAGTTTTGGGGATCAAACTCAGGTTGTCAGGTTTAGAGACCCTCCCCCCCCCACCCCCAGAACTTTTTGTCTTGAATATTTCTCTTTTGCCTTACTTGACTCCCCGTGTCTCTGCTGCATTGCTTCTAAAGTGCGGATCCTCAGGCCCTTTATGTCCACACTTGAATATCAGTTTTCAAATCTACTTATAAGGTACCTCTGGGTTTCCTTGTTTCTCTGGTTTTCTGACGATCTCATAGAAAACAAAGTTGACTCCCCCTCAGCTACTACATCACTTTCCTAGGTCTATACACCGTCCAACGAGCATGGCTTAAAATACTAGGAATTATCTCTTCCCAAGACTTGAAGCCTGAAATGAAGGCCTTGGCTGGATATGCTTCCTCCTGAGGGTGCAGGTGCCTGAGGGCTTCTCCAGCAGAAACCCGAGTTTCTTCTGCATCTGTGTTGATGTGCCTTCTGTGTGTGCACCCACCACGCATGCCCTCTCCCATCTAGAGTGAGTGCCCGGTGACCCAGAAGGGTCTCTTGAGAGCCTTGCTCTGCTCTGCATGCTGGGTGTCAGCTCTTTGGCTTACCCTCCCCACCCCTCTAAGAACCTAAGGCCCACAGCTCCCCCCCACCGTGGTTGATTTTCCGCCCCACCCCAGTCTCCTCGCTTCTCTTTCTGCTCAGGGAGCTGTCCAGCCCATCTTCCTTCTCGACTTGTGGCTCTGGGAGTGGCACTGTTAGGAGGTGTGGCCTTGTTGGAGGAATTGTGTCACTGTGGGGTGGGCTTTGGGACCCTCCTCAGGGTCTTCTGATTCTCAGTCAGTCTTCTGATTGCCTTTAGATCGGGATGTGAAACTTTTGGCTCCTCCTTTTTTTTTTAAAGATTTATTTATTTATTGTATGTAAGTACACTGTAGCTGTCTTCAGAAACACCAGAAGAGGGCATCAGATCTCGTTGCGGATAGGTGTGGGCCACCATGTGGTTGCTGGGATTTGAACTCGGGACCTTCAGAAGATGGCTCCTCCTTTAGCACTGTGTCTGCCTGGACACTGCCATGAGGATAATGGACTGAACCTCTGAACCTGTAAGCCAGCTCCAATTAAATGTTGTCCTTTAAAAGAGTTGCTTTGTTTACAGTGTCTTTTCTCAACAATGAAAACCCTAAGATACTACTCAACTCTCCTATGAATCTTTTGTGTTCCCTTCCTCCCCAGGCATGCTCCAGACACTCCACTTCTAAGGAATCTTCTCTTCTTGCTGTCTGCCCACTTTCATGATGTCCACTGAACCACAGACTATTTTACTTTCTCTTCCAAAAGACACCACCCTCTCAAAGGTTGCAAGGTTCCGCCTCCTGGCATTGTCTGGAGGTGTGGCGATAACTGCTCCATCACTTGCAATAAGGATGTGGTGTGTCCCATTGCCCTGCCTCGATTTTTTTTAATCTACAAATAGGAAACATGTTAGTACCCACAGAGTTGCTTGAGAGGATTGATTAAGATGACAGACATAAAGCGCATCTAGGGAAGCCTGGCAGAGTGTGTGTTGTATGTCATGTGTTGGATATTTTCTCCTAACTTATCTTTTTATTTTATTGTACTTTTTTTTTTTTTGATTTAAGACAATGTCAGATCCATGGAGTTGGAGTGACAGGTCATTGTATGCCATTTGATGGTGATGGGAACTGAACCCTAGGGCTCTATAAGAACGACAAACGCTCTTAACCACCGAGCCATCTTTCTAACATTCAGGCTATCATAATACTTTCTCTGCAGTCTTTGCAGTGTTTAACCTAACTGACTTCTGTTTAGTTTGGAGATTCTTCTGAGGTTAATTTGGGGGTGTCATCCACATAATGGGCCTTATCACCTGCTTATATCCGTTCTAGATCATTTTTCTGGTAATTTACCAGTCTAGTTCCAGCTTGTGCTGCTATTTGCATGTCTCCTAATTGTATTTCCTCTTAGCTGCAATCCTACCATTATACCTGTTGCTAGGTGCTTTATTATCAGGTGAACAGTTGCTTCCAAAGGGACCTAGTGGGCAGGCAACCTGGCACCTGATACTAAAGCATCTAACAGCGAGGTGTGTCTCAGCAGTTAGGAACTGGTATCAGTGCTGGAGATCTCCCTGTCCTGTGGCCCTTCTATGCCCCTGCACATGGGGAGCCCTCACCATCAATGTTCAACACTTGCAATGAGCAGAGTTGGATAACGGGAGGGTGGTCAACACAAGGTTATTTTTACGAATCTCTTTTTCTTTTATAGTAGAGAAGGAGGCAAGTTCGTGAGGCTCCTGTCGTAAGTCCTGGTAGAGTGCCCAGCAGTTTTGTAAACTATTGCCCTTTGAATTTTTTTTATTTTCCTTTCCCCAAGATGTTTTTCATCCTTCTGAAAGGATAACTGGCAGACAAGTTGGATTTATGTCTCTTATGTAGAGGAAAGTAGAAAATGAGCTAATTGAAGAACATGCTGCATGGTTTTAATTAAGCAGTGGTGTTTTTTTAGTTTATTTCTGAGTTGTCTCAAGATACAGGGCAAAGACTTCCTTATTTTCTGAATTATAGTTTCTCACGAGTTGGAATGAAAATCTTAGATGAGGACTTTTTCCTTAAGTCTTACCAGAGAGAGATTGCATTTCATCTTAGTGATAATTAGCTAGGATTTAGCTGACTGTGGGTCAGTGTGCCTGTCAATGTGGTTGTATTACGTTGGGGACTTTGTCCTAATGGTTGGCTAGTGTGACTTGTTGATACACCACTGTGTCCCTGTTGACTGCTCTATGTTTAAGTACATCTTTATTCCCAAATGGGTTCCCTTCTTTAGGGACCAACCCTCCAAGGCCCATTTACCTAAGGAATGTAATATCTTAGCTGTAAATGATTTAAAATAAACTAATAGATTTCTTCCCACTGTTGAGCATGGGCCCTGGCTTTTCCTTATGCCTGTTTCTCTATCCTTGCAGTGAATAGAAAATGCATTTCCTTTGGTTAAAAAAATTCATCTATGTCATGATGATCATTTTTTAATGACCAGTTTTGTTACCTATAACTGGAAATATATGAGTTTTAAAGATTATATCTTTAAGATCTAGGATAATGCCCCTCCACTCTCAGCATCTTAGCATTCATACAGGTGCAAAAAATGTGGTATAATCATGTCTTTCTAACTGTACATAATAAATGCAAGTGTAAACAAGTTAAGTCTAATTATAAGACTGCTTTCTAGAAAGGGCAAAGATATCCGTTTACATTTAGTGTGTGTATGTGTGCACGTGCCAGTGTGCATGTGGAGGCCGGAGGATAGCTTGAAAGAGTCAGTTTTTCCCCCCACTATGTGGGTGTATTTACCCTCTGAGCCATCTCCTAGCCCTAGACAAACATTAAGATGTATGACTGAAATAATTCTCATGTGAAACCCAGATTTCTGTTTATCTCCTTCTTGTGCATTGAAAGTGAAAGAGAAAAGTTATGCAGTGCTGGTGTTGAACCCGGAGTTTCCCCGCATGCCATGACAGTTCTCTTCCAATGACATGTCTCAGTCCAGGCGTTCATTTTGTGAGAGAGTCATTACTCTATACAGTGACAGCTTTTCATCGAGTGGGCAGTCTTGCTGGTGCTTTCCTGTGCTGTGGGAATGAAGTTCTTGTTTGATGGAGTCCTGAAGATTTGGCCTTGTGATGAATCTAGTTAGCATGGAAAGGGCTTTAGGGGGTGTCTAGTGTGATGCTACCTCCTTAAAAAGACAGAATTGGGGTACTGTAGGCTGTCCTAGGTAGGGCTCCCAAGAGTATCTCCTGAATTAGTCCCCTGACTGCTTAAGAGAGCGTCACACCTGAGTCAAGGTGTTCTGAAGTCTGTTTACTGATTTCTTCAACAAATTGAAATTAGGGGTCTGGTTTTGAAACATCACAAAGAATTAAAGAAACCAACCTTAAACTGTACACCGATGGGTGATTTTTTTTTTCATGCTTTATGTTTGAAAGAAATTATAGTACTTTAACTCATAGAAATGATTCAAGAACTATCAATTCTAAGTTACTACTCCTTTCAGACACATTGAGGCTTTGTGGGGCTCCGGAATGGTGGCCCCTTCCTGGTGTTATGGTGATCTGTAGATCTCACCCTGGTGTTATTGTGATCTGTAGTGTATTAACTGTCTGATAAGAGATTCTTACCTCTGTGGAATTTTTTTGTTTTGGGGAATTAATATAGAATTTTTAAAAGTGAATTTTGAAATGCAGGACTGTGACCTTATGATAAATAACTTTTTTTTTATTTTGCAATGACTAGTTTAAACATTTTGCAGAAGTTAAAGAATTTTATTACAATTTATATATTTAGTCTTATTCTGTTAACTAGATGGATATTACCTGTTGTAGAAAATTCGGATCTGGGGTTTCTATCCTGCCTTGACCATTTATTGGAATTTTTAATCATTGCCATATAACTGTTTTCATTTTTATTTAAAACTTTACATTTATTCCTTTGTGTACACACATGTGTATGTGTGTGTGTGCACTCAAGTGCTATAGTGCACATATGGAGGTCAGAGGACAACTTTTGGGAATCGGATTTCTTCTTCAATTATATGGGTACCAGGAATCAAACTCAGGTTATTGGGCTTGATGGCAAGCCCTTTTACCCACTGAGCTATCTTGCAGGCCTCCCATTTTAATTTTTAACGTCCATCTGTTCCTAAGTTTTTAAAGTAGGATATAGTCATCTTGTTTTCTCCTCTGGCATGGTAAATAATCCAGTGTCCACTTTTTGGGTACTTCAGTAAGTCTGAATAGTATCTTACTAAGAAAGTCTTATTGTGTGTGACCTTTTTTCTGTTTTGTCTTTCTTTTCTAGCCAACACATACCTCTTTATGGTACAAGCTAGAGGCATCATGCTGAGAGAGAATGTGAAAACAATTGGACACATGATCAGGCTGTACACCAATAAAAATACTACGTTCAATGGGACAGGTAAGACTATGTCCTCTTTGGCTTACCATGTGAGTTGCAGATCAGTGAACAAACCTTTAAATTCCAACTCTTTTACCTGCATATAACTCGCTGTTAAAGAGGGATCTGCTTCCTACTAAGTGCACTATGAGATGATTAGCATCCCCTACTAATCCCCTACTAACTGTATGGCTAAGTGGGTGTCTTCTAAGGGTGCCTGTTACTCGATAGGTATCCTCTGAGCAGTGTATGACCAGGTTGGTCCACTACTCAGTGTAGAGATAGATCACCGTTTTCATTGCTGTTCATCGAATCTTGAGGTTGATATTTCCGCCTAAGTGTTCTGCTAGGTTAATAGGCCTGCCATCTAGCTTTGGATGTACTTTCTAGTAATTTTTTTTTAAAGATTTATTTATTATTATATGTAAGTACACTGTGGTTATCTTCAGACACACCAGAAGAGGTCATCAGATCTCTTTACAGATGGTTGTGAGCCACCATGTGGTTACCGGGATTTGAACTCAGGACCTTTGGAAGAGCAGTTGGTGCTCTTAGCCACTGAGCCATCTCTCCAGCCCCCTTTCTAGTAATTTTATGACCTCTTTAAAGAAACCAAGGGATACATTTTTATGATACTGGACATTACTGACTGTTCTTTTCTGTTTGTTAACTGAGAGTGGGCTCTCCATTAGACTCACACAAGGCTAATAATCAAGTTGACTCAACTAGAGATTTTCTAACAGGAAGTACTTGGTGTCAGTAGCTTTATTTCCCTGTTATGGAAATAAAGTGTCTCCTAGCATATTATGGGATGTCACATTAAGATCAGGAATTGTCCCTTGTAGCACTCTTTAGATCTTTGTTCTTAAATAGTTAATGCTATCAAAACTCTTTGTGCCATGGTAAACACACTAAAATTCTCATTAACTCTGTTACCTTCCTCCCTGCTAGAAAGACACTATTCCCAGCCATAGTGGTATTTCAGTCTGTGGTAGGTAGGTGGAGGTTTTAGGATGATATATATGTATGTGTAGAGAACTCATACTACTCATTTGTCTGATGTATTTGAGTTCCCTGTAGCTGTCCAGCAGCCATGGATTAAGTGGGTTACCTGAAAGGGGGGCTGGAAATAGGATGGGCAGTTGAGAGAAGGATGAAGCCAAGACAAAGGTTCTGATCGAGGCTCAAAGTTGAATTTTCATCACTGTGCTTATATAGGAAGAGCCTACAGACCCATCCTTTGTTTCAGCTGGATTGTGTTGTGAAACAAGGTCAGTGAGCAGTCTGCTCTTACAGGAAATTGCAAATGCAGGGAGGCCAGAGACTCCAGCTAGGTTGTAAGACCATTGTGGGTCTGTTTAGCCTACTCAAGGCTGGGGAAAGGGCACAGTTGCTCCTTTTTTGGTTTTTAAAGATGAACTGGACTGGGGCACAAGATTTACTTGTTTTCCATAATCCCGTCTAGGGTAAAGAGTGGCTAGGTGACCGTGCCTGTCTTAGGTTGGTGTCTATATTGCTCCTTCCTACCCGTCAGGGAGAACAAACATAGCTTTTGATGTATGACTCTGTTCTAGGTTGATAGGAACTCAAGAACACTCTTACCCATCTCTTTTGAAGGGCCTTCAAGAGCACACTCTGTCCCATTCAGACCAAAGCCATGAAGGACAATTGAATATGCACTCAATGCATTTCTTCATAGTGATGAATAACTGCCATGGTGAATATCTGAGCTTGCTGAAAGCAATCTGTTTAAGATACAAGGTCCAAAGTTAAAAGCAACAAAATTATAATTAATGCTCCAAGCAGTATAGATATTAAAGTTGTAAGCCATGGGGAAGTGGGGGACCAGGATTCATCCCTAATTCTGTTCTTTTTCTCTTTTCCTTTTGGCTAGTCCTTCTTGAACTTTAGCCATAGAATCCTTTACTATTCCTTGAATGATCTATGTAAAAGTAACATTCTTCATGGAGGGCTGTACACAGTCCTCCCTGTTGAAGGAATAAAAGATTAGGAGCTTAAACATATGCACTAACACTTGTTCGAAATCCAGATCCTGTCCAACTTTATCCACTGCGAATGTAACTTCATAACGAACTGCAACTAACTTCCAAATATGTCTCTGGAAATGTCCAGAACCAGCCTTCTAAATGAAGACTGTCATTTCCTTTTTTCCAATATTGGATTGATTTCTAGACCAGTCCATGATTGAGTCAGAATAACTGGTCACATTAAAGGAAAGAGAAGAGTCATTATAATTTCTCCTTTTGGTTAATTTTTCTAAATCCGTTTCCACAGTTTCTATGTTCTCTGTCCCACAAGGTCTAAAAGCTTGAGGCAAGGCAGCTTGTCCAGTCTGGGATATAGGCAAGCAAAGGTGGGTCAGGAACAAATGTCCAAAACAGCTTTCCTGTCACCATTGTCAGGGCACTCTGAAAGGTCACAGGTCAGCATTGTTCTTTGTCCCAGCATCAGCATGTCTCAATCACTCTAGCAGCCAGCATGCTCCTGCAGCAGCCTGCGGAAAAGCACAAACATGCCTTCTTCCCCATATTAAATACCTGATTAGGATCATGCCATATGTCAGTATGTGGATCCTTCCATTTCACCTAGGCATAAGGATGCCTAGTTGTAGGGTGCCATAGACACTTAGCAGAGAGTTCCTTGGCATCCAAATTTTAAAATAAAAAGCATGATTTAAATAATGTGTTGTATGGGGATGTAATTCTCACTTTTTTGTTTTCTAAGAAGATATTGTTTTAAAGTTCCACAATATCTCATCCTTGAGAACTATAAAAAATCCCAGTCATATGGGTAGCATTAAGTTGTTGACAAAACATCTCAAATGCTTGACTGTAATAGCCCGTTCCATTATTTGTTTTAATCTGATTTGGAAAACCAAGCATAGAAAAACAATGCAGGCAATGATTAATTACATTTCTAGTTGCTTCTCCTGGTAAAGCAGTTGCAATTAGAAAGTCTGAAAAGGTGTCAAGTCACATGTACATATTTACTTTTCCAAAATCAGAAATGAGTGCTATCCATTTGCAATAATTGATTAGGTGTAAGTCCTTGAGGATTAACACCATTATGTGGTACAGGTAGAAACTGAGGACACTGAGAACAAGTCTTTACAGTTTGGTATACACATTTTCTAAAAATACCAATTTGTTGTCTCAAACTATTACTATTTTGATGATGTAAAGAATGAGATTGTATGGCCAATTGTTCCTGTGTAAGGCCTATAATCTGCCTGGTATACAAATCTGCTGTGGCATTGCCCTAAGGGATCTGTCTAGGCAATCCAGTCTGAGCTCTTAAATGACCTATAAAGTAAGGAACAGTACATGTTTAAGCTGTATTTGTATAAATAACTGTAAAATTTGGGGATTAGCAGTATCTACAAAAGGAATAATTTCAAGCAATTGTAAACTATGAGCTATATATTGGCTATCGGTATACAAACTGAAAGTTTGATTTTTCAACATTTCAAAAACAGTGGCTACAACACATAATTCAATTATTTGTGCTAAAGTAGGGGGGATTCTCAAGAGAATAAACATGTGATGCAATCACATGTGCTACTTTCCCATTAGATGAACCATCTGTAAATACAGTAAGTGCATTTTCTATGGGCTGCATGCATAAATTTACAGGAAATACAAAGTATGTATAGAGGCAAATTCTAACAACTTGTCTTTTGGATAATGATTATTAATTTTGCCTGAAAAGTTTGCACATGCAATAGGCCAAATATCAATATTCTGCAATAACCAATTTAATTGCTGTTTGCAATAAGGAATAAATGTTTTAACAGGCTCTTAAGACATTCTTTCCAAAGTACTTTCATAATTCAATCCTACAATTCTGTATTAACACAGCAACAGCTTCATAATAAGGTATTCAAACTTTACTTGGAGATGAAAAAAGATGAATCCACACTAATGGTCCCTTTTGTCAAAGAACTGCTGTGGGCACATGAGTAGTAACAACATAATCGGCCAACAATTGATCTATAGCTTATATAATGTGTCTGTTGTTGGCTAATACTTCCTCTACTTTCTGCAAAGCTATTCATCCCTCACCAGTTAATTTGCATCCCCTTTGAGAATATCACACAGAGGCTTAAGTCCTTCTGTGGTGAGCTTAAGGTGAGGTCTTAGTCAATTAACATCTCCAAATAACCTTTGAAAATAATTTGAAGTAAGTAAAACTATCTTTTCTTATTTGAATTTTCTGTGCCACAATTTGTTTACCATATAACCGAGGCCCCAAATATTGAAAAAGATATTGTCTTTGACTCTTTTCTGGAGCAACAACTACTCCAGAATTTTAAATCTTGTTGTGTAAGAGCAAAGGCTTGTAGTAAAACTCCTTCAGAGGGATCAGCTAATAAAGTACCTGTATAATGAATAATATACACTGAAAGATTCAAAGTCCTAACTCCCCCCCTCCCCCGCCCCAGACTTCTGGAACTCACTCTGTAGACCAGCTGGCCTTGAACTCAGAAATCCGTTTTGCCTCTGCCTCCCAAATGCTGGGATTAAAGGCATGAGCCACCCCTGCCTGGCAAAGTCCCAACTTCTTGTATTGAAGCAGATACAAAACTTCTTTACATAATGTAAGACTGTTAGCTATTCCTTGAGACAAAACTTTCCAATGATATCGCTTCATGGGTTCTTTAAAATTACAAGCAAGCTTACTAAATGCAAGCCTTCCACAGTTACCGGGATGCAAAAGAACCGTATAAAGACAATCCTCCAAATCCATAATTCTATATGCATTTCCTGGAATGCAGCTGGAGTAGGCAATCTAGGCTGTAATGCTTTCATATGTCCCTAGTTTCATTACCCTTTCATAAATCTTCAGTTTGGAACTTTGTTTTGGATTAATGGAATAACCAGTCCCTTGGAGAGGTGAGTGAGTACATCGACTTCAGTGTCAATTAAGCCTTCAAAGCCCTTTTTCTTAGTATTTTAAGGTTATCGGGTACAGTTATAATGCCATGGGGGGGGGGAAGCAGCCATAATTTTTATTTCTCCTGCATAATCATTATCTATAACACCTGGATAGATCTGTAAACCTTTTATTATAATGCTGCTTCTGTCTAAAAGTAATCCCCAGGTCCCTGGAGGCAAGGGCCCAAAATCTCCTGGAGGTGTAGGATTTGCAAGACAAAAGGAGTGCCACACAGGCCTCCACTGAGGCTGCTCTGAGCTTTGCATGAACTCAAATGTAAATGTTTACGGTAGTCTCCTGCTAGGCAGCAGCAGCCATAGACAGACCCTGATTGTATGAGGGTCTAATTTCTGTCTCCAAAAATTCTACCATCTATCCACAGATTCCTGAAACAGTTCCTCACCTTGTTTGACCCTAGATAAACTCCCACTGAGATCTTTCCAATCTTGGCGGGGGGGGGGGGTGGTGGTGGTGGTAAATTTTGCTTCTACCTCTGTATCTAATAAAGCTTGCATAAAAGCGGCAGCAGGCCCATATTATTGTCACAGCTGTTTTTAATTTTTATTACTCTTGCAATCATCTCCACTTGCTTGATCTTTTTTCTTAATTACAATTATGGGTGAGTTAAAAATCCTGAGCATGTGATTGAACTGCAAACTGCAGCCAATGGAACACTGGCAGTTTAACTATAATTTTTAAGTTTCTTTTGTGACCCGTCCAGCAGGTCCAGTTATTCAGGGTCCCGAAGAGGCGCTACCTGAGGGTCATGGGGGGGAGAGAAGAACGAGGCCAAGCAAGATTCCATTGTCAAGGCCCCGTTTATTGTCACACAGGCAGCACGTTTTAAGCAGTAGGGATGACGAAGTTGGGAGGGGAAACTATGGGGAAGTGACCTATGGGCCAAGCCCTGAATGAGGGAGTTGGGAGGGGGAGCTAGGGGGAAGTGAGCTATGGGCCAAGCCCTGGGTCAGGTGCCTGGGACATTCTGCAGTTTTTCCCGGGAAGGTCACAGATTTTTATCTTGGTCTTGATGTTCCGTCAGGAAGGTCAGGAATTTCACTCGAGGGGAGAGGCGGCCTGTCTATGTAGCCGGCAGTTGGCCTGTCGGCCCCCAACACTTTTGCAATATTGGAGCATAACCATAGTTTTGGAAAACAATCCATTCTCTTTTAAGAATCAACACCAAGAACATTACTTTCACGTTACGAAGTTTGGCTGCAAATTCCTGCACACGAATGCACAACTGTGCAGCCTCCAATACCTCAGCAAGGAGACACTGCCCTAAATCCTATCTTTTATACGTCTGGTTTCTAGGATAAGAATTACATAAAATATTATCCTGATTTAGATGTATCTTTACAGACCTGTTTTCCTGGGTTGGCTCATGCCGCGTGTTATTGTTTAACATGACTCCAACCCTGAGTTACAAGTTTTAAGCTAACATTTTGTTACCAATGTTAACAAATTTCTAATCCTACCCAATAGCTTATAAGCCAATACTCTATAACCATGACATGCAGAACATATTTATACCTTTAAAACCAGTCGGAAACAAAAATGAAGTGACCACATACATCTTATATAGTTAGACCGAACAAAATTTTCTTATCCTTTCTAGTTGTAATTTCAAGAGAAAAAGTACCTTGTCACTTGCTGAACCCAATAAACACAACAGCAAGAGGTTTTTTTTTTTTTCTAGGAAAAAACCAACCATCTACTTATTTGCCATAGAACTTGAGAAGTTGCTTTTTCAGCTCATGGCAGGGTTTCTCCAAGCTGTGCTTAACTTCCAACTACAGTACAGGGTCACTTATCAGTTTCTTCTGTGCAAATTGAGGCTGCCTCCTAAACAAGTTAAACTAAATCAACAGATGGATAGCCAGCAGATAAAGTTTTAACCATTTTTTTTTCTTTTCAACATGAAACACAGCAAACAACCATCATCCAACGAATCAAAAACAGACATAAATGTATACACGTAGACAGATTGGTGCACCAAGGACAGACAATAAGACAGAGAGGGAAGAGAACTTGAACGTGAACTAAGGATATCTCCAGTAGGCGCCAGAAAGGAAGCAAGACAGGACGTCTCCTGATTTCCTCCCATCCCTAAGAGAGCTCTGAAATAACTTATATCCATTTTTTACTAATGTGTCCCTGACAGAGGACAACTGGTTTTTTTGAAATCTATTCTCTTTTTCTCTCTTTTACATGTTATTTGTATGTTTACCATTCCTACTTCTGGGAACCATGCACGGCGTAAATCTACTTGAGCTAACAATTTTTCTAACGTCTGTTTTTTAAACCCTGCTCCTCTTGCTGGATTGCAGCTCTGGGCTTCGGACAAATGCTTATATAGAATTCCCTTGTCCCAATTGCGCTGTCTCCCCTAGGTGCATTCGTCATCGGGTCCACACTTGTTCAACCTAGTTATTTCCTCTCCTAATGCACCTCTTGCAACAACAGCCTCCAAAAATAAATTTTATACCTGGCACTAGCATTAATGCTGTTTGTTGCTTACCACCGTGAAGGATACTTTTAACTTTTCTTCTGTTTTCTGTGGACCTCTACCCAAGACAGAATTTCTCAGTGGGTTCATCCCCCTGCCCCCTAGTTTTCAGTCCCTTCATTTGGTTGCAATCTGTAGCAGTCCAGCAGCCGTGGGTTAACTGGGTTACCTGAAAGGGAGGGCTGGAAATGAAAAATGATTGGCGGTTGAGAGAAGGATGAAGCCTAGACAAAGTTTCTGATTAAGACTCAAAGTTTAATATTCAGCACTGTATTTATATAGGGAGAGCCCACAGACCCATTCTTTGTTTCAGCTGGATTATGTTGCAAAGCAAGGATGGCTGGCAGTCTGCTCCTGTAGGAAATTGCAAATGCAGAGACTCCAGCTAGGTTGTAAGACCATTGTGGGTCTGTTTAGCCTATTCAAGGCTGGGGGAAGGGCACATTATCTTTCCTTTAGTCTTAAACCTTAGTCTTGTTTAGAAACACTATCTCAAGGGAATTGGCCCTATGGTAGTAGCACATCAGTCTCAGTCACCGGTGGAGATATTCATATGCTAGTCCACTGAGCTGGAGGTTAATGTATCTTTAGGTTACTGTATTTGTGTGTGTGAGCACTAAGAATTTCTCGTATCTTTTCCCCCGCTCTGGGATATGAGTAAGTTTTATGTGTGGGTGTGGAGCTGGGCCGGAGCAATGGTAACTTCTGCAAGCAGATGTTCCTCACAGCACCCTGCACACACACAAGGAAATCTTCCCCGCTACGAGCCATAGTTTTAATAAAGATGAAGTCACTGGTGTGTACTTTGACAAAGAGATTTTTTTTTTGCTTTGGTAAGCCTCTTAAACTTTCCATAGGATTCCTTTGCTCATCGGAAACCCTCGAGGTGTTCCTTTCTGAGAGAAGTCTTGAAAGTGGGTGGCCTGTGTCTGTTGCCCTGAGCACAAACCCCAGTATGTTGCTTTTCTCTTTTCCCCATCTGCTCCACCACATTACGTCTTAGTTAACTGTAGCCTAAAGTGGCTGCTAGCATGCCACTCAGTCACCGTGGTTCAGTAGAGGTGAGGGGACAAAACATATCCTTCTCTAAGGAAACTTCCAAAGACCCAGTCTGTTCCTTCACCACATCACTGATCAGACAGATCTGATTACATGTCCACAGGGTGCTGGGAATGAACGTTTGAGATATGCTCACTCGGGTTCTGAGTGAAGTTGGGTCTCTGTCACCCAAGGAGACAGAAAAGTAGAGTTTATTGGAAGCTCTGAGGCTCTGACAAGCTCATTTATACAGCGTTTATTGAGCAATTAGTGTATGCCATGCATGAGTAGATATGGGAGATGCAGTGTTAGGGAAAAAACGAGGAACCTTCCAGGCTTCTGGGAGAGAGATGGAGACATGATCGCTAAAACACACCTAATTATTTCTGTAAAAACTTAGATATAATTCATCAAGACTTAGAGGCCAGTGAAATATATAAAGCTGTGAGCACTCCAGGAGAACTGATTGATATGTTTATAACTTAGCACAAGAAGGCGAATTGATTGTGATGAATATATTTGGTCTCGGAAGGTTCTCCGTTCTGTCTGATATTTGTCACTATCAAGTGCAAACAGACTCAGAATTCTTTTGTGTAGAAATTGTAAGTTCTCAGAATCAAATGATGCCTTTCTGAGGGGCCTGTGGAGTTGAGAAAAGGAGGTGTCGTCATTGATAGTGGGTGTAACAGGTGGCCAGGGCTGTGTGGGCAGTGATGATAGGTTTGTTGGAATAAACCTGGTGCACATCTTACTTAATGGATGGTTAGAGTGAGGCCATTGAGCAGATCAGAACTCTAAGGGGTTCACACAGCACCTTCTAGAGTTCCCTCTTGCAGACGGGAAGCTGTTGAGGGGTGTCCTTTGGTCCCTTTCTTTTCTCCGTTCTTTCCATTTGAGAGTGGTGTCGGGACCTGCCTAGTGCTTTTCTGTTGGAGGCTCCATTTCTCTGGGTGTGGCTGGAGCTTGTTTTGTTACCATCCATTCATTAGATGAAATAATGTCTGCCTTTCACAGAAGCTGCGGCGAGGCCCAAGTGTGTCTGTAGCTCGCGCGCGTAGCCCTTGGAAACTGGGCAGGGCTTTGAGAGTAGTGTTGTCCCCGAGGATTCCACCCACTCACTGCCTTCACAGGAATAATCATTGTGTGGGTTTCTTCAGTGTTGTTTCCGAAAGCTCATCGGCCACAAGCAGTTTATTTGCAGCGTGCTCCTTAGATGCCTTTAGGTGCCTTATTCTGGAAGTTAAAGACAATTTGATTTCAGTAAAAAGTGATGTTCAGCCAGGCAGTGGTGGTGCATGCCTTTAATCCCAGCACTTGGGAGGCAGAGGCAGGAGGATTTCTGAGTTTGAGGCCAGCTTGGTCTACACAAGTGAGTTCCAGGACAGCACGGGCTACACAGAGAAACCTTGTCTGGGGAAAAAAAAAGTTCTGTTCAGGCGAGTGGCTCCAGGGGTGGACGGGCTGCAGTGGCACAGATGAAGCGCCTGGGCATCGTGGCAGCATTTCTGTGAGTCTCTTAGTGTCCTGTTCTTTATTGTTATTTATTTAGTTCTGATGCTCAAGGCTCAAGTGATTAGCCAGCATCTCATGCCTTTCAGGCACTTAAAAAAATTATTGCTGGATTTTATTAAAGCTGGCGCAAGTGATGATTGTGTCCTTTTATGAAATATGTAATTAGTCTAGCCCTAGGTTATCCACCCTGGACCTTCTTTTTCTCCTCAGATCCCCCTCTAGAGAGTGATGGTTAAATGTGCTTTATAGAAATAACCAGAGAACTTGGAATTTAAGGGAGTTAGGTGTGAGTCTGTAGAATCGTCGAATGTAGAAGAGGAGAGGCCCAGGTATTAGTGACACAAATTTATCAAGTATGCAGAATAAGAAAATACACATAATGCTAAGGAGTGTCTTGGTGGGGCTGGAGAGGTGTCTCAGGGTTATGGAGAGCAGAGGACCCCAGGTCAGTCCTCAGCACCTATGTAGGATAGATTCCCCCCCCCCCACACACACACAAGTTAAACAGTCTTATAAAGGAGAATTGCGATGAGCTAGGCATCACAACCATGCCTGCCATCCCAGTATTTGGGAAACGGGGGCAGGAATGTTGATGTAACTCCAAGGCTAGCCTAGGTTCCAAAGTGAATTGAGTTCCAGGCTACCCTGAGCTAGAATAAGGTCTTACCACAAACCACCAAGTAACCTAAAAAACAGACAAAAATAGCACTTGAGAGCTGTACGAGAATGCTAGTACTTTTTAGTCTTAGCATTATTTAAGAAAAAGTTTGGGGAGCACACAAAGGCAGCGGACCCAGGACGGCCTTGATTTCCATTTCCATCTGCTGTGAATGGGTAGTGTGTAACAGGTGTCTAAGAAAAGTGGACGAGGTTATGAACGGTCATTGACATAGAACTGGGTCATCTGTTCTCCCCGCCAGTGTTTGCACAAGGAAGCAGTGAGATATGTGTGTGTCTCTCTGTGTGTGTGTGTGTGTGTGTGTGTGTGTGTGTGAGAGAGAGGGAGAGAGAGAGAGAGAGCGCTTATGCCAAAAAGCAAGGTGTATAAAATGCTTTCTTCAGTTTTCACTTGGAGTAATCATTTCTTATTTTAAGGCCGAGGAGGGTTATGATAAGAAGTTTCTGTGACTCGCCCTCTCCTTCAGTTCTAGTAGTACTCAGAGAACAACCTAGAACCTCAAAATTTATTCTGTACTCATGTTGACATCTCTTCCACTCTCCCTGCCTGCCCGGCTGAGCCCGGGGTTTCAGCAGCCTGCGCATGAGCCACACATGCGCTTTGCCACCGAGCTGCCTGCCCAGCTTTCGCTCCTGCTATTCCTGCTATGGAAGAAGTGCATTTGAGCTCCCTCTGCTCTCACAGCCTCCACACTAGAGTAAAGACAGGGCTTAGAATCAAATCTGCACAGTTCAGAATATAAATAGTGCTTCTGTGTTCCTAGAGCCAAGCGTTTTAGTGGCGTTGCTTGTCTCCGCCCCACGCTCTCACTAAGCATTTCTGCTGTCATTGGGATTTCCCCGGGGTTATTTAGACAGACTGAGCCGGGCTTATGGACGGTTCCAGGTGTCCCCAGGGTATTTTCTGACCTCTGTTGTTACGTTTGAGAACGTGGCAGACATTCTGATGGCAGTTATTGTATTTGGACTATTTATTTCCTTCTCCCTCTTTCTGAGGCATCGGGACCCTCCCTCTTCTTTTGTACCCTTCTCTTCTTAATCTGTTTTTGTGCTGTGGGATTTTACAGAGACCCCTCACACTGTCTTCTCTTATGGGTTGACGAAAGCCACGGCTGTGGGCACTCCGTCCTCTGCTTCTGTGAGGTACCCTCTGGTACTGATTTCTTGCCTCGTTTGCCGCCCTCTTATATTTCTGGTTCTCAATTATTTTTGTTTTATTTTTAATGTCATCGTTGCTACTTGGTTTTTCTTGAGGCAGTGGCTCGCTTCGTAGCTCTGGCTGTCCTGGAATTCACTGTGTAGACCAGGCTAGCCTGGAGCTGAGAGATGTGTCTGCTTCTGCCCCTGCCCTGGGATTGAAGGCATGTGCCAGCAAGCTCAGCTAGTTTGTTTTTCTTAACTATGTATTTAAAATAAGAATCCCTTTCCCATCAAATGAAAACGTAAACTTCAGTTATATTTTAATAAGCAGGAAAGTTTATTTGCTGATTAAATAATAAGTAATTATAAGCAACTAAGGTATAAATCTAAGAATTTGAAAAAGATCTGACACCCACAGCAGTAGTAAGAATCAAGTATTTTTAGTGGAGAGGGAGAATTTTATTTATTTATTTATTTATTTATTTATTTATTTATTTATTTATTTTCTAATATTCTAGCTGTTTCTTTTTTTTTATTTTATTTTATTTTATTTTTTTTAATTTACATTCCAAATCATTTCCCCTTTCCCGTTTCCTCCCTCCCCGAAAGTCCCATAAGCCCCCTTCCCTCCCTCTTTTCTCCATTCAACCCCCTCTCGTTTCTCTGTCCTGGCGTTCCCCTACATCCAGTCTTTCCAGGACCAGGGGTCTCTCCTTCCATCTTCTTAGAAATCTATTGATATGCGGATTGTGTCTAGGGTATTCCGAGATTCTGGGTCAATATCCCCTTATCAGTGACTGCATACCATGTGTGTTCTTTTGTGATTGGGTTACCTCACTAAGGATGATATTTTCAAGATCTGACCATTTGCCTAGGAATTTCGTGAATTCATTGTTTTTAATTGCAGAGTAGTATTCCATTGTGTAGATATACCACATCTTCTGAATCCATTCCTCCGTTGAGGGACATCTGGGTTCTTTCCAGCTTCTGGCTATTATAAATAAGGCTGCTATGAACATAGTGGAGCATGTGTCCTTATTGCATGCAGGTAAAGCCTCTGGGTATATGCCCAGGAGTGGTATAGCCAGATCCTCCGGGAGTGTCATGCCCAGTTTTCTGAGGAACCACCAGACTGCTTTCCAGAGTGGTTGTACCAGCTTGCAATTCCACCAGCAGTGGAGGAGTGTTCCTCTTTCTCCACATCCTCGCCAACAACTGCTGTCTCCTGTGTTTTTGATCTTAGCCATCCTGACTGGTGTGAGATGGAATCTCAGGGTTGTTTTGATTTGCATTTCCCTAATGACTAAGGATGATGAACATCTCTTTAGGTGCTTCTCAGCCATTAGATATTCTTCAGGTGAGAACTCTTTGTGTAGCTCTGTACCCCATTTTTTAATAGGGTTACTTGCCTCTCTGGAGTTTAACTTCTTGAGTTCTTTGTATATCTTGGATATTAGCCCTCTGTCGGATGTAAGGTTGGTAAAGATCATTTCCCAGTTAGTTGGTTGCCGCTTTGTCTTTTTGACAGTGTCTTTTGCCTTGCAAAAACTTTGTAATTTAATGAGGTCCCATTTGTCTATTCTTGATCTTAGAGCATAAGCTATTGGAGTTCTGTTCAGGAAATTCTCCCCTGTGCCCATATGTTCAAGGTTCTTCCCTAGTTTCCCTTCTATTAGTTTCAGTGTGTCTGGTTTTATGTGGAGATCTTTGATCCACTTAGAATTGAGTTTAGTGCAAGGAGATAAGAATGGGTCAATTTGCATTCTTCTGCATGTTGACCTCCAGCTGAACCAGCACCATTTGTTGAAAAGGCTATCTTTTTTCCACTGGATGGTTTTAGCTCCTTTGTCAAAGATCAAGTGACCATAGGAGTGTGGATTCATTTCTGGGTCTTCAATTCTGTTCCATTGATCTACATGTCTGTTACTGTACCAATACCATGCGGTTTTTAACACTATTGCTCTGTAGTACAGCTTGAGGTCCGGGATACTGATTCCCCCAGAGGTTCTTTTACTCTTGAGAATAGTTTTCGCTATTCTGGGTTTTCTGTTATTCCAGATGAATTTTTGAATTGCTCTTTCTAACTCTATGAAGAATTGAGTTGGGATTTTGATGGGGATTGCATTGAATCTGTGTATTACTTTTGGTAAGATGCTCATTTTTACTATATTAATCCTGCCAATCCATGAGCATGGCAGATTTTTCCATCTTCTGAGGTCTTCTTCAATTTCTTTCTTCAGAGACTTGAAGTTCTTGTCATACAGATCTTTCACTTGTTTGGTTAGAGTCACGCCAAGATACTTTATATGGTTTGTGGCTATCGTGAAGTGTATCATTTCTCTTACTTCTTTCTCAGCCTGCTTATCCTTTGAGTATAGGAAGGCTTCTGACTTGCTTGAGTTGATTTTATATCCGGCCACTTTGCTGAAGTCGTTTATCAGCTGTAGGAGTTCTCTGGTGGAGTTCTTTGGGTCGCTTAAGTATACTATCATATCGTCTGCAAATAGTGATAGTTTGACTTCTTCCTTTCAAATTTGTATCCCTTTGACCTCTTTTTGTTGTCTAATTGCTCTAGCTAGAACTTCAAGTACTATATTGAAAAGATATGGAGAGAGAGGGCAGCCTTGTCTAGTCCCTGATTTTAGTGGGATTGCTTCAAGTTTCTCTCCATTTAGATTGATGCTGGCTACCGGTTTTCTGTAAATTGCTTTTACTATGTTTAGATATGGACCTTGAATTCCTGATCTTTCCAAGACCTTTAGCATGAAAGGATGCTGAATTTTGTCAAATGCTTTCTCAGCATCTAATGAGATGACCATGTGGTTTTTTTCTTTGAGATTGTTTATGTAGTGGATTACATTGATGGATTTCCTTATATTGAGCCATCCCTGCATCCCTGGGATGAAGCCTACTTGATCATGGTGAATGATCGTTTTGATGTGTTCTTGGATTCGGTTGGCAAGAATTTTATTGAGTATTTTTGCATCGATATTCATAGAGAGATTGGCCTGAGATTCTCTTTCTTTGTCGGATCTTTGTGTGCTTTTGGTATTAGTGTAATTGTGGCTTCATAGAACGAGTTGGGTAGTGTTCCTTCTGTTTCTATTTTGTGGAACAGTTTGAAGAGTATTGGTGTTAGGTCTTCTTTGAAGGTCTGATAGAATTCTGCACTAAAACCATCTGGACCTGTGCTTTTTTTGGTTGGAAGACTTCCAATGACAACTTCTATTTCTTCAGGGGTTATAGGACGGTTTAGATGGTCTATTTGATCCTGACTTAATTTTGGTACTTGGTATCTGTCAAGGAAATTGTCCATTTCCTCAAGATTTTCTAGTTGTGTTGAATACAGGTTTTTGTAGTAGTATCTGATGATTTTTTGAATTTCCTCAGTTTCTGTTGTTATCTCTCCCTTTTCGTTTCTGATTTTATTAATTTGGATACTATCTCTGTGCCCTCTGGTTAGTCTGGCTAAGGGCTTATCTTGTTGATTTTCTCAAAGAACCAACTCCTCGTTTTGTTGATTCTTTGTATGGTTTTATTTGTTTCTACTTGATTGATTTCAGCCCTGAGTTTGATGATTTCCTGCCTTCTACTCCTCTTTGATGTATTTGCTTCTTTTTGTTCCAGGGCTTTCAGGTGTGCCATTAAGCTGTTAGTGTATGCTGTCTCCCGTTTCTTTTTAGCGGCACTCAGGGCTATGAATTTTCCTCTTAGCACTGCTTTCATTGTGTCCCATAAATTAGGGTATGTTGTGCCTTCATTTTCATTAACTTTCAAAAAGTCTTTGATTGCTTTCTTTATTTCCACCTTGACCAAGTTATCATTGAGTAGAGCATTGTTCAGCCTCCATGTGTACGTGGGTTTTCTTTTGTTTTTGTTGCCATTGAAGACCACCCTTATTCCATAGTGATCTGATAGGAGGCATGGGATTAGTTCTATCTTCTTATATCTGTTGAGGTCTGATTTGTGACCAATTATGTGGTCAATTTTTAGAAGGTACCATGAGGTACTGAGAAGGTGGTGTTTTCTTTAGCTCTAGGATGAAATATTCTATATATATCTGTTAGTTCCATTTGGTCCAAGGCTTCAATTAGATTCACTGTGTCCCTGTTTAGTTTCTGCTTTCCTGAACGATCCATTTCAGAGAGCGGGGTGTTGAAGTCACCCACTATTATTGTGTGCGGTGCGATGTGTGCTTTGAGTTTTAGTAAATTTTCTTTTACGAATGAGGGTGCCCTTGCATTTCGAGCATAGATATTCAGAATTGAGAGTTCTTGATGGTGGATTTTTCCCTTGATCATTATGTAGTGTCCTTCTGTGTCTTTTTTGATGACTTTAGGTTGAAAATCAATTTTATCTGATATTAGGATGGCTACTCCACCTCGTTTCTTGGGGCCATTTGCTTGTAAAATTGTTTTCCAGCCTTTTACTCTGAGGTAGTGTTTGTCTTTGACACTGAGGTGCGTTTCCTGCATGCAGCAAAATGCTGGGTCCTGTTTACGTATCCAGTCTGCTAGTCTATGTCTTTTAATTGGGGAATTGAGACCATTGATATTAAGAGAGATTAAGGCATAGTGATTATTGCCATCTGCCATTCTTGACGCTATCTTTATGTTTGAGTGGTTATGTACTTTTGGGTTTGATTCAAGAAGGTTATTATCTCATTTTTTCCAGGGTGTTGTTTCTCTCCCTGTATTGGAGGTTTCCACCTATTATCCGTTGCAGGGCTGGATTTGTGGAAAGATATTGTGAAAATTTGGTTTTATCATGGAATATCTTGGTCTCTCCATCTATGGTGATTGAGAGTTTTGCTGGGTATAGTAGTCTAGGCTGGCATTTGTGCTGTCTTAGTGTCTGCATGAGATCTGCCCATGATCTTCTGGCTTTCATAGTCTCTGGTGAGAAGTCTGATGTGATTCGGATAGGTCTTCCTTTGTATGTTACTTGGCCCTTTTCTCTTACTGCTTTTAGTATTCTTTCTTTGTTTAGAACATTCGGTGTTTTGATTATAATGTGACGGGAGGTATTTCTGTTCTGGTCCAGTCTGTTTGGAGTTCTGTAGGCTTCTTGTACGTTCATCGGCATCTCTCTCTTTAGGTTAGGGAAGTTTTCCTCCCTAATTTTGTTGAAGATGTTTACTGGCCCTTTAAGTTGCAAATCTTCACTCTCATCTATACCTATAATCCTTAGGTTTGGTCTTCTCATTGTGTCCTGGATTTCCTGGATGTTTTGGGTTACACGTTTTTTGCATTTTGCATTTTCTTTGACTGTTGAGTTTATGCTTTCTATGGAATCTTCAGCACCTGAGATTCTTTCTTCCATCTCTTGTATTCTATTGTTGATGTTTGCATCTATGACTCCTGATTTCTTCCCAAGGTTTTCTATCTCCAAAGTTGTCTCCCTTTGTGATTTCTTAGTTGTTTCTACTTCCTTTTTTAGTTCCTGGATGGATTTGCTGAGATCCTTCACTTGTTTGTATTTTCCTGTATTTCTTTAAGGTATTTTTGCATTACCTCTTTCAGGATTTCTTCCTGATGACCCACGTTCTCCTGCATTTCTCTGAGTGATTTTTGTGTTTCCTCCTCATGGGAATCCATCTGTTGATCCATTATCTCCTGCATTTCTTTAAGCAGTTCTCGTGTTTCCTTTGTAAGGGCATCTAACCGTTGATTCATTTCTTTAAGCAATTGTTGTGTTGCCTCCTTATGGGCATTCGTCTGTTGACCCATATTCTTCTGCATTTCTTTATGCAAATTTTGTGATTCCTTTGTGAGTGCATCTACCCGTTGATTCCTCTCGTTAAGCGATTTTTGTGTTGTCTCCTTGTGCGCCTCCATCTTTTGATCCATGTTCTCCCGCATTTCTCTAAGCGATTTTTGTGTTTCCTTTGTAAGGGCTTCTAACCGTTGATTCATGGTCTCCTGTAATTCTTTATGAGATTTATTTGTGTCCTTCTTGTGATCCTCTAATAGCATCATGAGAAGTGATTTTAAATCCAGATCTTGTCTTTCGGGTGTGGTGGGGTATCCAGGACTTGCTGCTGTTGGAGAGTTGGGTTCGGACGGTCCCATTTTACTTTGATTTCTGTTAGTAACATTCCTACGTTTGCCTTTTGCCATCTGGATACCTCTGATGTTAGTTGGTCCTGCTGCCACTGGCTGTTGGTTGGACCTCCTGTGAGCCTGCAAAGCTATTTCTGCCCCCCCCCCCCGGATTACCAGGATTCCCCTGGCACCGATTTGTGGGGCCTGACTGCTCCTGAGTGACTTTGGAGCCCTGATGTGCCTTGCTCCAAGTGATCTTATATTGGGGAGTCCTTGCACATCCAAAGGCTCAGCCTAGTGGATTCCTGGAGCAGAGGTCGCCAAAGGGAGGCTGGTAGGCTCCTGCCCTGTGCAGGGGTGTGTGATCTCTCCTGGGGGGGGGGAGGGGGCGTCCCTCTGCCAGGCAGAAGTCCCACAGCAGAGCTAGCACGCTGGTTACTGCAGATCAGCCCAGCACTTGGGAGCCGCATACACACAAGCCCCCCGAGACCCAAGTGATATTATGCCTGTCTGTCTCAGAACCTGGCTGTCCCAACTTCCCGGCCACTGGAGCAAAGATGGCAGAGTGCACTCTGCACACTCTCCGTGGCGCTGCTCACCCTGCAGACGCGATGGCCTGCAGATCTGGCACCCAGACGACCACAGTGCTGACCCGTTCTTGGGCGCAGATGGAAGCCCCAACAGGCCGTGTCCCAAGTGATGTTATATTGGGGGTAGAGCCTGGGTACCTGTCTCTTCAGTGCAGTCTGCGGGAACCTTCTGGCTGTTTCTTATTCTCTGACTTCAACTACTGTCCTGCACTGGACTGCATGAACTCATGAGTGGTCTCAACTCCACTGCACTTCATACTCTCCATTGATTCCCAACTGACTTAACTCCCAACTCACTGACTGAACTGTTTCTCTCTGTGCTTCTCTTAAACTGCTCATCTCCTGAGAATTGGGAGTATCCTCTATTTATTTATTTTTGTGACAGGGTTTCTCTGTATGGTCCTGTCTGTCCAAGAACTTGCTCTGTAGACCAGGCTGGCCTCGAACTCAGAGATCCACTGCCTCCAGAGTGCTGGGTTTAAAAGCATGTGCCACCCCTGTCCAGCAAGAATCTTTTTTTTTATAAGTAATTATTTTTATTTTTTGAATTATGAATTCGTGTGTATGTCTCTGTGCGGGCAGATGCGCACGCGAGGGAGATGCCCGAGGAAGGCAAGGAGAACAGGAGAAAAGGAACTGGAATTTTACAGGTGGTTTTGAGGTCCTTTGTGTGGATGCTAGAAACTGAACTGGGGTTCTCTGCCACAGCACTGTGTGCTCTTAAATACCGAGCCATCCCTCCAGCCTCTGAGTTCGCATTTAGAACACCAACTCCTCCCTCCGGCAGAGCAGAATCCCTTATGAAAGAAGAAATGGTTTTTAAAGTACCTGCATTTGATATCTCCAGATACATGTTTATGAAGCTCCTTGAAGGGGGAGTGAGTCTCACTGAACCTCATTGTCTTGGTTTATGTTGAGTATAGTATAAGTCTCTCAGATAGGTTGGGTGAGAATATAGGGTTTGACCGAAAGAGGAGGTTTTATGATTTTGGTCTGCCCTTGGGGACTTTAAATGCTGACTCTTCTGTCTTCCCTGCCCCCACGGTTTGGAGCAGTTCCCTGCATTCCTGGACTCCTGAACGCAGGATGGGAACTCTCTCAGGGGCTTCCCATAACCTGGAGAGATTCACCGCAGCATTCGCCGATCTGTTTATCATGTTAGGCTTTCCCGACAGTTCAGCTAATGCCTCGCTGACAAGCTCCTCAGTTAATAGTACGGGCTTCCATGGAGGCTTTTGGGACAGAATCTTTTTCTTTGGGCTTCTATCTCTTCTTTGGGTTTGGACCCAGAGCCTTTGCCCACTGTTAGGAGGAGCCTTGGGAGGACCTTCTGTCAGTGGGCCTAGAAGTGGAGTGTAGCTCTGCTCAGAAAAGTCTGCCTGGTTCCCAGGCTGCAGCCCCACCAACTTCATCGATGGTGACAATTTCTGGTCTGGGGTGACGCTTCATCTGTGGCTCTTCTCACACATGTCATAACCACCACAGCGCCGCTTTCCCATGAGTCTCAGGGTTTAGCCTTTACCGAAGACTGCAGGAGTGTGTTTACATTTTCAGTGTCCATCCATGGTTGGATGTAGCAGGCACAGCAGTTGGGCAGTTGTTTCTGTCTCTTATCTCTATGAACTACTCCAGGCCAGCTTCCTCTACGAAGCAGGAAACGGGCATATATATCCTGGTCCTCAGCTATGCATTTCGCATCTATGTTCTAGAGAGGTCCTCAGCTATGCATTTCGCATCTATGTTCTAGAGAGGAAACTAAATTGCGATCCCGGATTCTATGTTCAAAATCCTGTTTGTTACTGTCTCATCTTAGGGTTTGTACTTTGTCACCCACAACTAAAGCTATTGAATAGTTTCCTGAGAGAGAGAGAGAGTGCCTGCTATGAATACGTGTCCGCACATACTCTTTGTGTACATTTGGAGGCCACTGGTTGACCCTGGGTATCTTCTTCTATGACGTCCGCGTTTAGTTTTTGAGACTGGCTTTCGCGCTGAACCTGGTTCTTTCGGCTAGACCAGCTGGTTGCCAACCCCCTGGAACCTTACCTATCCCAGTGCCGGGGTTTTGTAGACGTTTCCATTGGTTGTTGGGCTCTGAACTCAGGTTCTCATGCGTGCACAGCAAGCATTTTAACCATGGGTCCATCTCTCCAGCCCTCTTGCCAATTTCATCTTACTGAAATCCGAAAATGCCAAAATGAGAATCCGACTGTTGCACTCGGAAAGCGAGCACGTGCTGGAGCAGGGTTTGGAGGCGAGCATTTGCGAGCACTCTAGGCTGTTGTCTGAGTATGGTGGAACCTGATGACCCTAAGGAAAATGAGCCTAATTTAACAGTTCCAGGCTCCTCCGGGGCTGCAGCCTGCGGGTTAAGAATGTGACTGACTTAAAGGCTGTATTCCAGAAGTAAGTTCAATGGATAAACCTTGCATTTCCCTGGGTGAGGAGGCCAAGGAATCATCATCCTCTGTACCCTTCGGCTCTGTGCTCAAGTAGCCATGCGCCGATGGTGTGGTGGTTGGAAGGTTGAAGGGGTCCTTGTTCCTTAAGGTTGGGCCCAGTCATGGGGGTAAGGGAGCAAGTGGTCACTGGCTGCAAAAGGCACTGTTGTGTTTGTGTGTAAGGGGGAGGGTCTGCGGTTTCCTCTCCTTTCGTAGGAAGTCCTGCAGAGTGTCTGGCCTAACTGCTGTATGCTTTATTCATTCTTTCCAGGTCGTTGCTTGTGAGTAACGGCTGCTGTGCATGCTGCAGCCTACTCCATACTGGTACATACTTCACGCTAGAGGCAAAGCAAAAGGTAATATTGGGTTGTAAATTTCTTCTTCTCTCTTTTTCCAAGATTATCCTGAAGGCAATAATACAAGTGACTATCTTGTTCAAACAACAACGTATCTTCCACAGAACTTCACGTATTCACCGCACCTCCCCTGTCCAGAGAAGCTGCCTTACATGCGTAAGTGTGACCGCATTTCTTACGGCTGAACTATTCTGCTGTCATTATAAAAGATTACAAACAACATGGTTTGAGTGTGTTATCAGACGGCTCATTACTGAGGGTACTAACATCCTTAATATATTGAATGGGTTTCCTTTTTTTTTTTAATTTTTGGAAGGGTAGTGATCACTGTTTTTTGAAGATGGATGATTGAAAAGCTGAAGAAAATTACAAAAGAAAAAAAAAGATGCGAAATACCTGTATTTTTCCCATTCGGATTTGAAAATGAATACTTTGATTTAACTTTTAAATTCTCTTAAAGTGGATTTAAAAAGAATAACTAATGTGTTTTTCTCTCTGGATTTATTAGAGCATTGTGAATAAATAAAGTCTCTCTTCCAAATGTTAGTTCCCATCCCTCCTTCAGAAATGACCTAGTTTCCGTTTGTGTGTACATATAGATTTTTTTTTATGAACCTGGTTTTGCGTAGATAAATGGAGAGACCAAATACATAGTTTCAAAAGCTTTAGGAATATTCCTAAGAAATTATCTCCAATTGACAATTACTTACAAAGGAAAAACCAGTTGTCTCCAGTGGGGTGTCAAAGGGTACACAAACCACTCTTAAGGGCAGGTCCCATGTCCAGCAGTAGATGGCCAATACAAAACTGAACTTAACAGTATTTTTGGAGGTTTTCCATTTTCATTTTATTTTATAATGATTTGTCTGGGCTTTTCTTTTTTAATTTTACAGTTTTTTTCCCCAATATTATAGTTTCTGATTTTGTGGGTGTTTTTTAGTGGAATTTCTATGTGCAAATACGTGTGGGGTGTGTGTGTTTTGTTCTGGGTGTTAGTTTTTTATTTTTTATTTATTTTTATTTTGGTTTTTTAAATTAGATTCCTATTTGTTTAATGAGAGAGAAAGAAAGGGTGTGGATTTGGGTGAATGGGGAGGGTCTGGGAGGAGATGGGGTAGGGAACCATGACCAGAATATATTCTGTGAAAAAAAATCTATTTTCAATTAAAAAATGAGATAAAGAACCCCCACTCCCAATTAGATGGTTGTATAAATGACTTGTCACCCTGCGACCTGAGTTTTTTTAGCTGGTGTTTTGAGAGTTACTCATGATCTTCCCTGTGGGTCTGAGTTGTTTCTCCGAACTACTGTGGAAAATATCTTTACGTATACACTCTGTGTTTATTTTCCAGTTCTCACCTGATGGGCAGCTAGGTGGTTTCCACTCTTTTTTTTTTTTTTTAAATCACACAACTGAGAAAAGAAAAACCGATTGTATCTGTATCTTCCTTATCTAGAGAGCAGGATAGCCCAGCCCTTCCTGTCCAGTGTGTGTGAGACCTTGGGAGCTGCTAACTTGGGGTTGGCTGCCGTACCAGCTCTCTAGGTTCTCTCAGGTTGTTTTAGCAAGCAGGGCTGGTTTTATATCACTCTGATGTTGATGGGCTTTGTGGTCTTTCTAAAAAAATTATTTATTTTAACTATGTTTCCTGGGAGGGCTTTGTGTACATGTCAGTGTATGTATTCATGGGGGACAGAGATGGTGTCCAGTTCCCTGGAGTGGGAGTTATGAGGTGGCTGGTGGTTTCCCAGATATGGGTATTGGAAGCCAAACTTCGGTCCTCTGACAGGACAGGAAGCATAACCTACTCTAACCTGTGAGCTGCCTCTCCTCTTTTAAACTGATCAAACAGTAAAGACCGCATCCCATCATCTAATTTGTTACTTGACTCCTTACTCGCGGCTTTAGCTCTCTGCGGTTCTCAGGCCTCTGCCCGTGGTGTCTGTTGGGTGTGTGTTTACCTGTGGCAGGGGTCGGTACTGCTGGAATGACAGTTGCCAGTTGTGTGTGTGTGTGTTCTGGGTATCTTTTCACAGTTCTGGGCTTGCTTTCTAATCCTTCTTAGAAAGTCTTTTATGAAGATCAAATCACGGCTTGTTTTTTTTTTTAAAATCTGTCAATCTCTTTAAGACTTGCGTTTTAAAAGAAAGCTTTCTTACCTTGACACTATACAAATATCCTTATTTCCTATTAAGTTTTGAATTTTGTTCTTATAGTTTGCACCCAAAGTATAGTAGTGACCTAGGTACTATAATTTAAATATATTTTTCCAAGCATCTATTTTTTTTCCCTACATGTGAAGATATAAAACTCTATGTTCCAGCCATCAGGAATATTGTCGTCTTGCCCTCGGACCCCACTCCATGCTTCATGGAATACTTTCCACATGCTTGTTTGTATCTTGATTTTATGTCCTTGAATATTTAAGTAAACCCTTTTGATTAAGCAGTTTACCCCTGTTCTCTATTGCCCTTAAGCATCTAAGCATGCTTCTTGCGTCTGTATCGAGGAAATTGCTCTCTGCCTACCATAGTTGTGGGTTGTTTTAGTTCATTGTTGATAGATGTTGTAACTGTGTAATACAAAGGAGACTGACTTTGTCACGGGCGTCAGGGTAGGGTTTTCTCCATGAGGGTGCATTGGAATCACCAGAAGGTTCTGTAGCTCACATGACCCCTGTGCACTCTGCGTTTCTTTCAGTAGGGGTGAAGCGGCACTGGGAACTTCCGTCTTAACATCCCAGGGCCCTGCGGATGCTGGTGATGCTTGGGCCACATTCGAGATCCTGACCCAGAGTTCTGGACTTCATAGCCCAAGCTGTACAGTAGAACTGCCAGGGGAGCCTTTATCCTGCTGGGCTCAGCCCGAAAGGTTCTGGTTTTATTGATCTAAACTGTGCCCTGGAATTAGCAAAACGAATGAGCACGTGTTCTGCTCGCTCTGTGTCCCACAAGAGAGAGTGACTCCGGAGTGATTTGTGCAGGCTCTGTGTCTCATGACAAAAGAGGACACGAAGCGACTCCCCTGGCCTCATTTGTCATTTGTCATGACAGCTTTGTTTTCCCCCCAAATAAGTGCTTTTGTCTGTGTAATACTGAAGCCACTGGGAAATGTTCCACTGGAGTATTGATTACAGTAATTTCATCTTCATAATTTGCATATTCAGGGAATTATAGTTATAGGAAGTCTTTGTCCTTGGTTTAGTGACTGTTTTCTTCATTTAGTGGTTCATGGATACTAATTAAACAGTTTGTGAGTCTCTGCCTGCCAGGCATCGTGGGATCGTCCCTCTGCTACCATCCCTCAGTTCCTTGTGAGAGAATGCGGCCTGGCTACTGTGGCTTCATGGCTGCCTCTCCACTGGGGTCTTAGAGCTGCGGCGCCTTTTTCCTGCCCCTCCCCCAACACACACACACACACACACACACACACACACACACACACACACACTTAGAGTCCTGTATTGTTTTAGAAAACAGGCGAGCCCCGCATCGAGGCCCTTGTCACAGCTTCTTCACGGTTCTTCTTTGCTTCAGGCTGAGCACCAGTCTCATGGCCAGGGAGCCAGAGCAGTGTTGACAGAAAATGTGACTATGTACAGGTGATATTTCATTCAGCAGGGGACTTTGAGTATAACCGACATAGTGAGGTGGGGGCGTGGGGGGAGGGAGAGACAGACAGACAGACTGACTGACTGACAGATAGACAAACTGACTGACTGACTGACTGACTGACTGCCCAGGGCATCTCCACACCCATCGATAACACCCAGGGTTGCGGTGCCACCCTCGCCATGAATGATGACGAAGCGCAGTATGGAGTGAGAAGCTCCACAGCTATTAGTTGGACTCCTTCCTTCTCTCTCGCACTTCTTTGATGGAACCAGACTTCCCAGTGATGAAGGGGATGAGACTCGCAGTCACCCTCAAGCTTCAGACCATGTCCAAAGAATAGAATACCTTTCCACACTGTGGTTGGATGCAAGACATTCAACGATGGTGATGTTGAAGCTACCTGTGCCTGCCAGATGTGATGTGAACTAATACTGTGTGCTTGATCACAGGAGTGTAAGTTTTTTTGAATGCTTCTCCTGTGTAGGATGGCCAGCCCCAGATTTTCATTTTAGCAGTGTTTGGTCTTCAATAGTAGCCAATCATACTGTAGAATCTTTTTTATTTTTTTTAAAGAGTTTATTTATTTATTTTATACATACATGAGTGCTCTATCTGCATATACACCTGCATGCCAGAAGAAGGCATTGGATGCCATTACAGATGGTTGTAAGCCACCATGTGGTTGCTGGGAATTGAACTCAGGACCTCTGGAAGAGTAGACAGTGCTCTTAACCACTGAGCCATCTCTCTGTCTCCTAGAATCTATCTTAATGTGTGTTACTTGTTTGAAGAGGGTGAGTGAATATGTCATTGCAATTAATATTTATAGGCTCTCCAGAGGGAAAATCTACACTCATTTTGTTGAATCTACGTGATAACCAAGCGAAATAGCAACCTGTCCTCACCTACGGCATAAACACATGCTTAGCGTGGGTGTTTTGATTTTGATTTTTCAGGGTGAGGTAGAAAAGGGAAATTCCAGTTGTGTATGGTGCATAATAAGACAGACTTTCCACCTGATTGTCTTCTTGTCACCCAAATAGAATACAGTTGAACTGACTTTCTTACTCTGTCCTTGCCTTGATAGTTCCCATAGTTGCAAACCTTATGAGGAACCTTATGCAGGAACTTTCTAAGATGAATTTAATAAGTGAATTGAAATTCAGTGAAGAGGGGAAAGTAGATACATTTTAGAACTCACACAATGCTAACTATAACAAACTGTCATGTTACGTGGATGTCAGCTGTAGAGAGAAGTGGGAACCTTTGAGTGAATGAGAGCAGTCAGTCAGTGGCTGGGCTGCAGGCCGGGTGTACACAGGGCTCTCAGTTAGTGCGATCCTGTCGAACAGGCCAGCAGTAGGCAGCACCTTAGTATTCTGCTCTCAGAGAGGCATGAGGCAGAAGGGATAGTCACTGAGGGAACTTTGAAGACAGTCCTGCACAAGGCTACAAGAGAGAGCACCATGGGACTGACAGGGAGCGTACCTGCTCTACAGTGGGGAGGGGCTGTCAGTCAGTCACACTGAAGGTGAGTGTGGAATAGACCGGTCTGTGTCTAGTGCTGGGGAATCCTTGGGTGAGATGGCTTTGGAGGGTGTCGGCCCGATCCTCACATGGAAAAGAGTTGATCAGGTCTGTGCAGGTTTCTTTCAATCAGAACATGTATTTCAAAGAGTGATGGAATGGGGGAGGGGGGAGTTGGGAGCACTGCTCTGGGGGAATGAGGTCATTCAAGGTGGGCAGATGAATGATGGACTAGGTGTGTTCTTCACAATGGCGGTTCACTTGGGAATTTCAAAGAGATTGGGAGAGGCTCGCTGGTGAGGAAAACACCCTTGGCCAGATGTCACATCTCCTTGAAGAATGTCTGACTTGGTGACCCTTTACCGAAGCAAACAACTCATGGAAACATCCCAAATAGAGAATGGGGATATTTATGAGTTTAGTTGCACATGTTTTATTGGAAGTTCAGGAAAATTAGCTTGGGGTCTGTATTTTGTGAGAGGAATGGAGCTGGAAATAAGAGGAAGTGCTGTGCATGAGAAGCTCTGCAGTGATGGGGGGAGAGCTGACTGAGAGAAGAGGATATGGGCAAGGACACGGAAATCAGGACGGAGTCCCAGGCGGAATGAGGAGCTGTGGAGACTCTGCCATGGAAGATGTATGCAGCGATTGGGAGTCTAGGAAAAGGGAAGGGAAGGAACTCACTTCCGTGGTGTTTGATACAACTAAGAGGTCTGTATATGTGTGAGACAGAGGGGTAAGTGGAAGAGGAGGCTAGAAAGGAGGGATAAAGAGAGGGGGAGGGAAGGAAGGAGAAAGAAGGTAGGGTAGGGCTGGGGGGAGACAGAGAAAACCAGCAAAGTAGGGCCAAGTGTCTTGAAAAGGGGGAACAGAGTGGAAAGTGGAGTCAGCTATTCACTCACGGAAGGGTGACTCACCAGATAGCCAGGGAAGCCTGCCAGGGCACTCACAACGTGACTCTTGGCTGGATCTGTTGGAGGCAGTAGATGAGGGACTGTCACATCGTGGTAGGATTACTCTGCTTTTCTTCAGTGCTTTGTGTTAGCTGGAGGATCCAGGCACAGCCATCGCTTCAAGGTCAGATTCGAGTGCAGCTTGGCCGGTTCAGAAAGGGAGTAGAGACAGGAGCCGGTGACGCGTGGGCACTGCTAGGACAAAGGCCGGCCGGCCGGCTATGTTTTCCTGAACGTGGTTCAGGATGTCAGGTACTGGAATCAGCTGGGGTGTTTATTCAAATCCAGGCCTCCAACAGACCAAACCACTCAGACCTCCAGCAAAGGTTTGCATTCTTTGTTGCAAACCACACTGTTTAAGAAGATAGATAGAATCTATGGAAGAATGCTAGAGAGACTCTGGGTGGATAGTTAGGTTGGGAGATTGAGTAGCACAAACAAACTAGACCCATCCCGTGCTGTGAAGAACCTCTTGGTCACACTCAGGCTGAAGACGGAATGGCCATTGCTTTGTGTCCCCAAGCCACCATGGTTACTGCAAGTTACTTTGCAGAATGCCCTGTCTTTATACTGTTTATTGTTTTTTGGTCTTTTGTGGTCATGGGACTGTCCCTTCCTGCTTGGGATGCTGAGGGTTGAATCCTACATTCTTCCTTTGAGAAGTCAGACTCAGCTGCTGAAAATATACACAGGAGAATTGGTCACCATGGACATGCCTCGAGGGCCTCAATGGTCACAAAGGTGTTGAAAGTAGACCCAAAACTCCCATTTTAAACAAGAGCATCCCTTAAGCTGGCAAACCTTTTTTATGAGGCTGGATATAGAGGCGATACTGAAACAGAACAAAGATACTACCACCAAGATGTCATGAAAGGAACTTCCAGGAAGGGACGAGTCAGGTGGGAATAGAGGAGTTGCACTGGATGGTACAGTGGATGTCTGCACCGGAGGACCGGTTCCCAGGGTGTGCAAGGCAGGAGGCATCTGTCAGGGAATGGAGCTGTGTAGAGTAGCTGCTGTGGTATTGGCAGAAATGGTAAGATGTTGAATGTGTGGCACAAGGAAGTAGACAGTTTGGAGAAGGCAGGTAGAAGTGTGCAGACACCTTTGTGGTTGGCTTTAGGGCTACAGATTTGTCAATGTGACCTTGAGTTTTGGACACTTGGGAAGCAAGAGAAGGGTCTCTGTGAGATGAGGAGCTGGTAGTGGTGATAATTTATCCAGATCATTGAGACACGGCACATGGGGATGTCTCGGCATGTGACTGTCTCCGGGAAACACACTTGAAAAGACAGAAGCAGATGATGTATTTTCTTGATTTCATTTGCATAGTGGCTTTTGGGGACAAGAAAGAAGCATTGCATTTAATGCACACATTGTACCCTGTGTCAAAGCAAATGGAAAGGACAAGTGAGTGTCTCAAAAGCAAGGAAAGAGGTGAACAGTGGTGACAGGTTATGTCTTCTAAGGGGACTGTCGGATTTTTTTATTGTTGGGGGGAGGGAAAGGCAATTTGGCAGCATCTGATGAAGATCCGAGTTCCCCTAGGATTCTCTGGGCTCACAGTGTGGATTACAAGGCAGAGTTGGGAATGGAAACAGTGAGAGTGATTGGAGACTCAGTTGTTTATTGTTTGTTAGTTGTTCAGAACAAATCAAGGAAAACCACAAGTGGGTGTGTGTTGGGGACGGGGTGAGTGCTAAGAACTGTCTACTGTTTAAGAGACTAGGGCCTGGAAAGTTATGGGATGTGTTAGATTGGGCCATTTACACATGGGATATCTTTGGTATAGATGTTTTCAAAAATATGTTAGCACCTGGTGGAATCACAATACAAATGCAAGTAAGAAAGGAAGTGCAGTGCAACAGCTTTACTGCTACTACATTACATACATACACATCCACCTGTGCATGCACACACCCATGCATGCACATATCCACCATGCACACACACATCTGTGCATGCACACATCCACCCACACACATACATCCACGCATGCACATATTCATCCATGCACACAGGCATCTGTGCATGCACACATCCATCCACACACACATCCATCCATGCACACATACATCCATCCACATACACATCCATCCATGCACACATCCATCCATCCATCCATGCACACGCTCACTTATCCACACATTTATCTATCCATCCACCTACCCCCACCCATCTACACATCCATCTACCCATCTACCACCTATCCATCCATCCGTCCACCCACCCTTCTATACATCCACCTACCCACCATCCCTTTATCCATGCTGAGGACACAGCACTTACATTGGGATTTATGACTGAAAACCACTGTTTTATGCTTAGAAAGCTCTGGTTTGATCATTTAAAAAATAGCTGAGTAAGAAAACATTTTGAAGTTATGGAAATTCAAGAAGTCTGTGTAAGGCATTTGAAGGAGTGCTGGTGCTAGCTTCAAAGAGGACAGTAGGTGAACAATGGCAGGGTGAGTCATATTCACCACAGAGCTAGACTGGGCGGCTGGAGGATGGGGGAGTGAACATCCTTCTCGTGAGAGGAATAATTCCTGGGAGTCTTTCACACTGTCACTAGAGGTCTGGACAAGTGTATATTTAAATCCCTGGGGGGCAACACAGTCAAGCAAAGAATCAGGAATTAGGCTTTTTCTACTCAAAACTGATAGAGCCCCTGATCCCCACCCCCAACCTCTGCATGAGTGATAAAATCATTTCAAACTGTTGATTTATAGGGAAAGAGCCCTCTACCTATAGATTAGAAGTCTTGTGTTTGAGCCGTAAGGAGGATATAAGCTAAAGTAATTCACAAGGATTGAATGCTTGTAATTCTGATACTTGCATTTAATAGAAAAAGAAAACAAAGCCCCAAATCCTGCCTAGAGATCTGTTATAATCCACCTTGCCACAGTCTTTGGTCATTGAGAACCCAGCAGGTCCAGCTTCAAGCCAGGAGGCCTTGCCTCACGCATGCACGTTCAGGAGGCTGGAGCCTTGTGTCAACAGTGGTGCAGTATTCTCATTCACAGCAGCCGTCCTTGGGCTTGTGGGTGTGGCTGTAAGATTGACAGGTGGCTTGCCTTGGCTCAGGTTCCGCCCTTCCCCTTTGCCCTTTGCCCTTTGGGTAACTGGCAGAGCCTCATATACACCTGGCGCCTTGGAAGATGACTGTCAAATGCTTTTGTAAAGCACTGAGACTTGTAGGGGCCAGCTGTTACACAAGTGGAAGAGGCTTTCCTTAAGGACCAGAAGGACCCACACCCAGAAAGATGGTGCTGCATCTGGCAGGATGGCTTCATGTCACTGGGTCATCTCTGCCCTTCCGAGCAAGGTGTTAGGTTTACAGAGCCAAGAGCAACAGCTACCGAGGGAAGCTGATTCTAGACAGGGTGGGTTGCAAACGAGGAAAGCAATCGAAGGGAGGTCGAAGACAGGGCGCCTCGGGAGTCAGGCATCCTTCCACCAGCCAGCAGGAGCCCGTAAGCCTGACTCCTGATTTAGTGGAACATATATATGCACTGGAGATGGAAATTAAACTGCAAAGGATGCTGGGAAACTTGATGATAATTACAGCTGCTGAGCTGAGAAAGCTGGAGACAGGATAGAAAGTTGTTTAATGGTGCAAGAACACAAAGTCCTATTACTTAGGTAAGCTGCTTGTAATGTAGCCTGATCACTAGCTAGCATTTTAGTAAGGTGCTTACTTTAAAATGCATCTGATATATTTGTGTGACTTTCTTTCTTTCTTTCTTTCTTTCTTTCTTTCTTTCTTTCTTTCTTTCTTTCTTTCTTTCTTTCTTTCTTTCTTGTATATGAGTGCGCTGTCATTGTCTTCAGATATACCAGAAAGGGGCATCAGTTCCCATTACAGATGGTTGTGAGTCACCATGTGGTTGCTGGGATTTGAACTCAGGACCTCTGCAAGAGCAGTCAGTGCTCTTAACTGCTGAGCCATCTTTCCAGCCACTATTTGTGGGATTTTTATTTGATGAGTGCTAAATTCTCTTTGTGCTTTGTGACCAAGTCTCGGTATTTTATGCCTTGATGTCAAGGGTTTCTTTTACCTTTGACTTGCCTTCCTCTCTTAAGTTTGTAGGCCTCATTCTGTTTTACACAGATCTGACCTTTTTAAGGTCAGCTACTTTGCATATCTTGTCTCCTGAAAGGGTGGGTATTTGTTTATACATTTGTCAGTAGAACAGGCTGGCGTCAGAAGACAGATTTTCCTCTTGGTTCACTCTAGGAAGCATAGGCATTTGCATCTACAAATACTTCTCTGTAGCGTGTGTGAGTGTGTCTGTGTTTAGCCTCTGCCAAGCCTGCTTCATCAGATGAGGTGGGATGGGAAGGGAGATAGTGTCTAGACCTGAGCATACAGACTAGAGGAGAAAGGGGAGGAGACTCCTGGAGAGGGACCAGGTGATTCCCGAGTGCAGTTATATATGGCAGGGCGATGCTCTGAAGACTCGGGAACATCATGACCGGTTGGTTTAAGAAGAAAGACTTGACCGGAGGGCATTCTAGACTGATTTGTACCTATTTTGGATGTTAGCAGGTGTTGGGTTAGTAAACCGGTACACGATGATGTGATTCTGTGTTCCCAGCTCTCCCTGAGGATGGGAGGACAGCATGTCTTTGAGGGACTTAGTGAGTTATAGTTCTGGTGAGGACTGAGAAACTTCTGGCTCTTGGTTCAGGATTCGGCTAGATTAAGAACAATTCATTCTCATTGTAGAGATAGAGCTGGGAGTGTTATGTTGCAGAGTTGGTGCTTGTTAGACCAAGAACATCTTAGAAATCCGTAGCTTTTCAGTTCTGTATAGTCAGGGGTATGGTGCATGGTGGGCACTCGGAATAAATATGCTGCCCTGTATATACAAATTCTTTCTTAGGAACTCCTGGTGCGGGGGGCTTAGCAGTAATATTATCACTCTTCCTGTGAACCCAAGTTTGGTTCCCAGCACCCTCTTAAGGTAACCACAACAGGGGGATCTGTGAGGCGCACATGAGCGCATACACACACACACACACACACACACACACACACAATTTTATAAAAGAAAGATGTATCAGGGGTCAGTTATGATGGTGCGTGCCTGTAAGCCTAGACAGGAAGTTGAAGCAGAAGATTTGAGAGTTCAAGGCCAAAGCTGCACCTGGTGCTTTGGGTCTATAATCCCAGCTTTTTGGGAGACCAAGACAGAAAGATTGCAACTAGAAGCTCAGCTTGGTCGACTTCTAAAGACTTTGGTTTTTAATTAAAACAAAAAGCAAACAAATGGGGTATCACACAAAGAGATATAGTTCAGTGATAGAACACTCGTCTAACATGTGTAATGTCCTAGGTTCAGTCACCAGCACTGCACAACCCAACCAACCAACTCGTGGGAGTTCAAGGCTAGTCTGGGCTACTACTTAGAGTCCATCTTTATCATCACCAACAAACAAGTCAGTAATTGAGAACCTAGAACAGGAAGGTGCCACAAAAACTTCTCAGGTAAACTGGATCATTGACTACACTGTAGAAAAGCATCTTAGGGCCAGCCAGAGTGAAACAAAGATATTTAGACAGAGTTATATAGGAAAGATCACACAGAAAAGACAGGGGTGTGTGAGGCTGTCTCAAGAGCAAGAGTCCCCCAGAAGTGTGTTTAGGGGACTGTATACATGATCATGTTGCTTTGAACATTACATTATTCAGAGGACGTAATTTACAATAAGGTTTAAGTGGTGTACAAGTTAAGTAAAGCTTAAAAATATGAGCTGGTTTGCGTATTTATCTTAAGGAATCATTTTGGTTTTTTTTTTATAAAAAATATAAGGTGTTCCTCTGAGGTGCGGTGTTTGGGGGCGGGGGGGTTGTCTAGCTCAACCCCACGAGCTTTCTGGCCCCAAGGAAGCTTCATTTACTGCCTTCAGCGTCCTTGGGGAACTGCCTTTGCAGCATCTGTTATCAGCTGGGCTGCAGATTCTTGGCTGTCGGCCAGTAAGAAATGCAAAATAGCTGCGACGAGAGGCTTCGCTTTTCTTCTCTGTGTTCTTAGTTTTTCCATCTTTCTCTCCTGCCTCAGTACCTCGTGTGGGGCCCGTGTTCACTGGGGCTGGAGGGTAGGGAGGAAGGCCAGTAAATAAGAGTGATAGCAGCCAATATTTCTGAGTATGTCCCCCGTCCTTCTGTAGGTGACAATCCTCTCTCAGGGAGTGGGGAAGTGACTTACAGGACCTCCCGGCCCAGAGTGCCCAAGTCCATGGATGACTCAGTCCCTTAGATAAAATGTCGTTGTGTTTGCATGTATCCCAAGCATGGTCCCATGCCCACTTTCAGTTATCTCCAGATCGGTTATACTGTCTAATAAATGAAGGTATCATGTATGTTGTTTGTTTAGGGAAGAAAAAAATGTCTACACGACATTCTTTTTTTCTCCCAAATAATTTTGATCCAAGCTCCATTGTACCTGTGGCTGTGGAGCCTGCTGATACTGCAGGCTTTTGAATCAAACGGATCCAACCACTTTGGATGACACCTTTCTACAGAAGAGGATCCAGAGTCAGGGAAAGAACAATGCTCCCCCCCCCAAGTAGGTTCTGAAATTCATATCCCTGGGCTAGGGAGGCTGATGACCTGGAGAGTTCTTGCCTCCCAAGCATGAGGACCTGAACTCAAGTCAGCAGAAGACACACAAAAAGCCAGATGTTGGTGCATGCTCGTAGTCCTGTGATGGAGGGATGAGGGCTGAGACAGGTGGAGTCCTGGAAACTTGCTGGTCATTGAGCCTGGTCAGCATAGCTCTAGGCCAGTAAGGGACCCTGACTCTGAAGGTGGAAGAGACCAGAAGTTAACTAATGTCTGACCTCTATACACACACACACAAACACGCACTTTAAAATACTTAATTAGTTGTTAAGTTGTAAGGGTGTGCTGTGTTAGAGTTTCCAAATATATTTTCTTTTAACTTAAAAGCTAAGGTTTGGGTCTGGAGAGATGACTCAGCATTTAAAAGCACTGACTGCTCTTTCAGAAGTCCTGAGTTCAATTCCACATCTGTAATGGGATCTCATGCCCTCTTCTGGTATGTCTGAAGACAACTACAGTGTACTCATATAAATAAATACATTTTTTTTAAAAGCTAAGGACTAAAGATTTTCATCATCTTAAGCCACTGTGGCCCAATGTGTGGTGGTCATAGAAATTACCATTTGAAAGTGAAAGGAGATACTGTTCCTTAACTGTATGGTGATGAAGGGAATGACCCACACTGTCCGTCACTCTGGGCCTGATTGATCCTTCATGCAATTTGAGGCAAATAAACAAGAAAAGAGCAGAAAAAGGTAAAACAATTCTTTACGCGTTCTGTGTTCTGACTGCAGGGGGATTCCTCCGTGTCAACGTGAGTGAGATCAGTTTCGATGAAGTCCATCAGCTCTTCTCTAAGGACTCAGACATTGGGCCAGGAGGCCACTGGAGGCCCAAGGACTGCAAGCCCAGATGGAAGGTGAGGCACTTTTCTTCACAGGCTATGTGACAGTGACTAAGCATTTGGGGACAAGAATGTGCTTGGTTCAAAGTGAAAGCATCAAACTGTATGCATTCATTGCACTGTGGCTGCTGCTGTTATTTTTGACAGTTGTAAATGCACCCGTGCATGCACAGTGTGTGCGCATGTGCTCGGGGCCGCAGAGCTTTCAGTAAAGAAAGAAAACAGAATGGATTTCTTTTTGGAGCCATCTGTCTCCTGCAGGCGTCTCCAGTGAGTGACGACATCTGCAGGAATATCCCACCAGTTTCTGGAACTGAGAACTCATAGGAAGGATTCTAATGTCCTTGTTTCCTGTTGGGTGCAGCACAGGGCCACCAGAGGCTTCTCAGAGGCCATGGTCGTGCTTGAAGGAGAGGCTTTGAGCTCTGTGTCTTGAGGCTGAGCCCAGGTGCTTCACGTGTCAGAATTCTATTTATGTTTTGTTTGAAAAACTGTAAAGGACAACCTCTTGTGCACTATGACAACCACCAACAACAACAATGAAATTGGCTGAAGGTTTTTCTCAGTACTAGGAAACTGATCCCGAGTGAACATCTGGGTAACAGTGCTATGTTTGAGTCTGGCAGGAGTCATTAAATCAGGTGCTAAGTCCTCAAGGGTTATGATGTGACTTCAACCCGGAAGTAGTCCTTCTAACATATTTGTGTGTTAGAATATAAAAAAAAAATCCCCCCCCCGTATGGAGGAGATTTATATGCTGTTCAACTTCTCATTTATTAGAATGGCTTATAGGCTGTGGTCCAGCTAGCCCAACAATGGCTATATACCAGTGGAAAGTCCAACAATCCAGTAGTTGTTCAGTCCACAAGGCTGGATGTCTCAGCCTGTCTTTAGTCTATGCCAGAATCTCAAAGATATAAGGCTCTGACGCCACGAAGGATCGGGACTTTCTAGTGGGAATGAGACCAAGCAGACAAAGAGAGCAAGCTTCCTTATTCCATGTCCTTTTCATAGGCTGCCAGCAAATGATGTGGCCCAGATTAAAGGTGGATCTTCCCACCTCAAAAGCTCCAGATTAAAAGTAGATATTCCCAGTTAAAAGGATTTAATTAAGGAAAGAAAACTTTTTCCTGCATGTACCCAGCCACTTGGGTTTTAGATAATTCCAGATGGTAGTCAAGTTGACAACCAGGAGTAGCCATCGCAACGAAATGTGTGTAGTTTTTAGTTTTAGGCTGAACTAGAGATCCTTCAGAGGTGAGCTATACTTACTTGCCGAGGTCAATTCCACCCCACCCACCCCCGGCTTTGCTTGTACGTATGATGCGAATAATGCCCATTGTAATGGCACACGACTGAGGAAAAGAAGAAAGCAGTTCTTAGCACATGTTCTTTGAGGGTCTTTTTCTCTGGTTTTTTTTGTTTGTTTGTTTGTTTGTTTTTAATTTAAGTCCCAAGTCAGTTTGTACTGCAGTCTTCCAATATTAGAGATTCTAGAACTCTGTGGTTATTTCTAATACCACAGGTTTGAGAGGAAGGTTCTCCATAGGTCTGGCATCTTTTGGGGCAGGCTCTCTTCCACAGGGGAATTGCAGAGGGACAGAATGGGGCTTTTCAGGTGGTCACCTGCAATGTTGACTTTCGTGCAGGGTTCCTGTGAGGTCTTGAGTAACTACTCTGACATCTGCAGGCTCTGGCTTGATGCACTATCCTGATTAGAGGTTCGAAGTTCCTCATGTCACCCAAGGTCCTTCAGGGATGGGTCTTAGCCACCTGTGTCAGCCTACATTAGGTGTTTAAAGGACACATGCCAGTTCTTGAGCAGTCATCAGACATTATGACCCTAGTAGAGGGAACAGATAAGAACTGCCCCCTCCCTTCTTTATCAGTCTGAAATTTGTTCCTATAGGGAAATGAGTAAGAAGAGGAAGGGCAAAGCTACAGCATCCCAGGAGAATGAGAGCTCAGTAGCTCACGCTTGCTTCCGTCTAATCCAGTGGCAACAGCTAGCTGGGCTCTAAACCAGCCTGGTCCAAAGCCCCGCCATGCTGGCCATGTAGGTGGTGTGTGGTTCAGAGTGTGAGAGGGGAGCACACACACATCATACACACAAAAATAAATACATTTTAAAAAATCAGATTGTGGGGATGGAAAGGTGGCTCGGTGATGAAGAAAGGTTGCTGCTTATGCAGACGACCCGAGTTCCGTTCCTAGTACCCGGTTTCGGTGGTACACGGCTGCCTGTAACAGAGCGTGCTTGCTGGGCAAAGTCTGTGTGGCAGACAGTTTCTCGATTGTCTTTTCACAGTGTACTTAGGAGGCAGTGAGCAAGGGCAGAAGGTACACAATGGTTCCAGAGGGGGAAGTCACTGAGTGGCCTCATTGTTCTTGAAGTGGGGGGGAGGGGTGAGGAAGGACTTGGGAAGATCAAGCATTGTTTCCAAATGCAGTGGCCAAATGTCCTCCATGGTGCATCCAGAAAAGAGGGACTCCGGCAAGTCCACACACGTGGGAGAAGTGCTGATGACCCCACGAGGCACTGCACTTTCTTCCTTCCGGACAATAAATTACAAACTATTAAGAATATCATTTCATAGATACAGAGGGAATGCCAAGTGAATTTTAAAGATATTATTTAGCTTTATTACACACACACACTTTAGGTCTGTCACTTAAAATGTGGATTGTAGTTGTGTGTTTTTCTGTATGCTCATGTTTTTCCTTCTGGCCATGCTCCTCATATAACGACTCTGAGACTCAAATATATTTACAGATACCTAAGCCATACGCTTTGGCTGTTCCCCGGCTAATTCATAAGTTAAATCACCCAGTTATTCTATTCTAAGGTCTGCCACATGTCTGGTTACTTGGTCCTCAGTGTTCTGGGGCCAATCTCCACCTGTCTCTATCCCAGCATCCTTCTCTCTCTTTCCTGGATGTCTCACCTTCTAATTTCCTCTTAAACTCATTGGTCAATCAGTTTTTTATTGGCAGGTGAATGCTTTTTATTCGACATCCAAGAGATTGTCTCTACCTGTGATAGCATCTCATTGTAATTTGGACATGCATTTGCTATTAAAATGTCGTGCTTAACCATTTTGTCAGAATGCTTTCTCAATTTCTTACTAAGATAAAAAAAAAACCAATCAAACCAAAAAAAAACAAACAGCAGGGGGCTGGAGAGATGGCTCAGCAGTAAAGAGCACTAATGGCTCTTCCAGCAGTCCTGAGTTCAATTCCTAGCAACCTATTACAACCATCAGTAATGGGATCTGATGCCTCTTCTGCTGTGTTTGAGGACAGCTATGATGTAGTCACATACATAAAATAAAAATAAAGTCTTAAAAAAAAACCTAAACTAAAACAAAAACCAAACAGCGACAAACCAAACCAAAAACCAGCTCTTGGTGTTTTAGACACTTCTCTGAGAATCTCGGCAATTAAGGGCTGTAACTTGGTATTTGCCGGCCTTTATACGGTCAGCTTCTCAACCTAATTGTATTTCATTCCTGGGGGCAAGCTTTCGTCCAGACTGGCTTCTTTGCCTATAATCTGTTTTTTAATGTCTTTCTTTATAATCTGTTTTCTCATAATCTATAATCTGGTTTTTTTAAAGATTTATTTCCATCTGTCTACATGTCTGTGTGTCTGTGTGTGTGTCCAGATGCCCTCAGAGGCCAGGAAAGGAAGTCAGATCCCTTGGAACTGGAGTCGTCACAGGTGGCTGTGGGCCACTTAAACTGGATATTGGGGATGGGACTCAGGTCCTCTGAATGACCAGCAACTATTCCTGACCACCAAGCCACCTCTCCAGCCTCTATAATTTGGTTCTGGAAGTTTTTATTTTTGTGTGTACGATGAGCATAGCGTGTGTGCTGTGACACATGGGGAGGGGTCAGGGGAACTTTCAGGTGCTGGTTTGTCAGGCACCTGATGTCACCTCCCCTGCTCAGTGTGTGTAATTTGTCTTTACTGCCTTGGAGCTTCTTTGTATTATGCCATAGATAGGCAACTTGTAGTCAGGGGCAAAGCCAAGAGGGGCAGATTTCTCTACAGTTCCACTGCTAGACCGGACGTGGATGTAACGCTCGCTAACTGTCCTCCCACCCCCACATCCACTGTGACCCCAGGTCCTGTGAGCTGGTTGGCTGCTGACTGAGTTAGGAAATCCTCAGCTGTGCCAACCGTCAGAAGCCCACAGTAAGTTCCTGCTTGGCACCGTCAGTGAGTAACAAGTGGGGAGCAGGGCAGGGTCTTGGATGCTTCTGTAGCATCATGCAGATCCCCAAGAGCCTGAGCTCTTCTGGGGATCTAAGAGATATCTTCTGGGGCAGGCCAACTGGGGAGCAGGGTCCTCAGGGGCAGCAAATCATGGCGGTGCCCGTGACTTACCAAATGGGAAATCACCAATGGGAACGCCAGCCTCTGAGCAGTGTCTCTGTCCTAGCCCTCACATGAATGAAGGAAAGAGGTCTTTCTGGCCTCGGAACCTTCAAGTTTACTAAGCTTGATCTTTTTTTTTTTTTTTTTAGTAAACCCTTGATTGCTCAGTTTTTCCCTTTTGCAATTCTGGCAATATACACGTCTTTTTTTTTTTTTTTTTTGTGGTGGGGACTGAATGCAGGACCCCCACACGCTAAGCATGTGTTTCGCCTTTGACTACACCCCTAGATCCATTGATGATTATTGTTGTTGTTGTTGTGGATAATATCTGATGTCATGTCCTAACATCACAAGTAAAATGAGTTCCAGAACTTACCATTCTCAATCAGTGTATATTGGTCTAGATTAAAAATTTCAACAAACTTCAGGTTTATGGTTCTTTCAAAGTCCAGAATATGGAGTAACTCAGGCATTTTAGTAACCTTTTTACTTGTTAAATTGTTTGAAAAGTCAGTAATTTTTGGAATTCATGTATAGCTAGTTCACTGTGTTGATTTCAATTTATAGTAGCAAGTTAACAATATGGCCGATCGAACTCAAATTCAGGAAGTAAATAAGACACTTGAGCTTTGCACAGGTCAGAACCAAAGGTCTGACCAAGTTTGGCTCCTAGAAGTTAAGGATGAGGTGGAGGGTCTGGGGATGATAGGGGTGAAGGGTCTGGGCATGATGGGGGGTGGAGGATGGGGGTGGGGTGGGGACGGTGGCTTCATAAGTGATGTTTAAAAAGTGTTCAGAGCTCATCTGTCCTTCCTAGCTTCACAAGACCTTAATATAATAGGTGTGCAGGCGAGGGATGAGCCTGTGTACTGATGACTCTCACAAGGCTGACTTAAAGGCTGGTTTTCAAGGCTCAGCGTTTATAGGGTTTGTTGCAACGTGACCTTACCTGTGCTGCAGGAGTTCTGTTCTGTTTTGAAGGTGGCAGTTCTCATCCCCTTCCGTAACCGCCATGAACATCTTCCGATTTTTTTCCTGCACCTGATCCCCATGCTCCAGAAACAGCGACTGGAATTTGCCTTTTATGTCATCGAGCAGGTGAGGATGGTTTTCGAGATGGCAGTAAATATTCTAGAACTTCAAACAAAATCATACTTGGAATTGAATTTGTTTTTGTTTTGTTTTGTAATAATTGCAGTTTGGCCAAATGAATTGAGCAATAATTATGCTTGACTTTGAGATGGTAGTATTGGTATTTATGCCTTTATATCTTTGCCTTAGTTTGTGTTTTTATTGCTGTGAAATGACCCCCATGGCTACAGCAACTCTTATAAAGGAAAATATTCAGCTGTTCAACTGGGGCTGGCTTACGGTTTCCGAGGTTTACTCTGTTACCGTGGCCCTGGTGAGAAGCCTGGAGGCGGGCAAGCAGACGTGGTACTGAAGAAAGAGCTGAGAGTTCTACATGTCCATCCCTAAGCAGCAGGAGACTGTACCACATTAGCTTAGCTCGAGCACAGAACTCAAAGCCCACCCTCACAGTGGCACACTTGCCCCAGGAAGGCCGTACCTCCTACTGGTGGGTAGCATTCAAACACATGAATCTATGGGGTGCATTCCTATTGAACCCACCACACCCACGTACTGGATTGTCAAACTGGTTTGTTGTAAGTACCTGTGGCTGATTCTTACCCTGCAGAATTAAGTGCTGGATATTGATCCACTTCTGCTTTTCTTACATATATGAGTTTGTTTTGTTCTTAACCTCTACTTGGGGGTATTGTGTCTTATTAATGTCAGCTAGTTGGGAGTATTTAGTCCTGTGTAACTGTGTGGGACTCATGATGGTACAAGTTGGCATGCCATCAGTGCCCTGTCCTAGCCTGAACTATGGATGCACTCATTATATGAATAACGTCAGACACACCCTCTGTTTTTATTTCTGACCTATGAATTTCAGTGAATAAAGCAAAGGATAAAGATTGCATATTTTTTCAATCTAAGTATTGATAGTCTTGATGGAGAATTTCTTTGTCTGGAAGGACTGCTGACTAGCCTTGAAGGTTAATATTGCCTTGACATTATTAGGTAATTAAGGGTTTCTTGAATAGAGCCAGGTAGTAATCCTTAAAGAAATGGTATGTAATGGACATCTTCTATTTTAATTTTATAGTTTTCTATTTTCAGAATTACGTTTCTTGGGAGCAGAGCCTTAGCTGTTTCTCTTGTAGACATGCATAGCTTGTCAGCCACATTTAGGCTGATTTCAGTGATAGAACACTATCCCTTTCACAGTAGGGGCCAGCTCGGTAAGTAAATACTCATCCAATGACTGACAGACAGGTCAACATAAATTACATAGAGAATCAATCTGTAATGCCCAGGATCCCTTCCAGATGGGAGTCTAGAGTTCTTTCAGAACAAGAGATGAACACGAAGAGAGTAGAATTAGTAAATAAATATTGTCAAAGCAAAACAAACTTCATTCCATTTGCCTTGACTGGATACTATGCAAGCTGGCATAGTATTGAAGTGACTTTGCCTGACGCTTGAGCCTATGCCTTTGTTTAAAGACCATGATTATAAGTGTGATAAGATAATGTAGTTCCTTTATTGTATTCTTTTCAGTGTAAAGCACTGTGCGCTGTGTCAGAAACTTAACATAGTGTAATAACCCTTGAAGAGAGAGCTCTCTACTGCCTTCTGCCTTTCCAACTGTGACCTCAGCTGTAGGTACAGCTGATGCACACCGACTGTTTTGTTTCTGTTGCTGTGATCAACACCCTGACTTAAGGTCTGAGGGGAAGGATGTATTTCAGCTCACAATCTCAGGTTATAGTCTGTTACAGTCTGTTATGGTGGCAGGGGACGAGGAATAGTCGCCATGTCCTTAGCCAAGAGCAGAGAAGCAAGGCTGCTGTGCTCACCTGCTTGCTGGCTTGGCTTTGCTTCCCTTCTCCACTCACAGCTCCAGACGGGCAGGAAACAGGACCACCCACAATGAGCTGGCTCCACCCACATCTATTAACTTAATTATGATCCCCCAGAGACAGTCCCATGGCCCAACCCAATATAGACGGTCCCTCATTGAGACTCTATTTTTAGGTTGCGTCAAGTTGACAATCAAACCTGACAGTCATCCCGGCCTTTCCAATCACATTGTACCTTTCCTGCACGAGTCCTGGTTGATGGATCTGTAGAGTATCATTGCATCTTTCATTTCTCTTCCTGGTTTATGGTGTTTATCATTTTTTAAATGTCTTTGCTGTTCATTTGATTTGGACGTCTCTTGTGTAGTCTTTTTCTGATATTTTAATTGAAGTGTCTTTTTGGTTGGGTTTGACGAATTCTTTGTGTATGCTCACTGTAGGTAACTCATGAGTCACACTTGGCAAGTGTTAATCTACAGACTGTGGTCTGCCCTTTAATTTTGACAGTATTTGTTTCTCCCTTCAGTGCTGGGATTAAGCCCAGAACCTTGCCCCTGCTATTTAAGTATTCTGCCGGTGATGTACATTCCCAACTCCAGACAAGGTTTTTATTAAAAAGCAAAGGTTTTCATTTTGATAAAGTCCAATAGTCCAATTTGTTGATTTTTTCCCCCATAATTCCTGCTTCTTGATTTGCAGTTGAGAATGGTTTTCTGACACTATCAGAGTATTTTCTTCCAGAACATTTGTGGTTTTAACTCTCATATTTAGGCTAGTCCCTCTGAGTACATCTTTATATGTGGTGTGAGGTGAGGAAGAAGGGTTGGTTGTTGTGTTGTTTTTTCTCTTGGCTGTGGATTTTAGTTATTCTATCACCATTTATAAAGCAGGGAATCTTTTCTTTATTGGCCACTTTGTTAGAACTGAGTTCCCATACACATACATACTCACATACATAAATGGAATACATATGTAAATCTATTTCTGGCCTTTCTGTCCTGTTCCATCAAATCTACTTGCTTGTTTCAATATGCTTTTTTTTTCAAGTTCACTCTACATTTTTAGTAGAATATTCAACAAAATTAATAATGGACCAAGTGTGGCCTAACTTGTATTACTAAAGGCTGATTTTTTTTTTTTCTGGTAGCAATTACTCAAATTTTTTCCTGAAGACTGAAGAATATCCAATTAGAAGTTTTTCTTCTGTGGTTTATTTTGAGTTAAACATAAATTGTCAGCTTTTTTGGTATGAGCTTTACTCCCTCCCCTAGAACTATGTTACCCACTCCACCCCCACTCCATTGAGACAGTTTCCTGCTGTCTAGCCCTGCCTGGCCTGGTTGATGTTCACTATATAGACCAGATTGGCCTTGAGCCAGCATTGAAGGTGTGTGCAATGGTGCCTTACCTAAGGGTGTGCACTTTTCAACGTGGCAACTTATCCATAAAAAAATGACTTTTTAAAAAATGATAACAAGTCAGAATTTTAAGCTGCCTTTGTGATAGCTGAGGTTGTGGACCAGCCTTGGTGTCAGAAACCTCTAGTTTCTGTTTCTAAAACATCATTCACCTATAACATGGAGGGGAGAGCTTGCCCTGCACTTTTGAAGGCACGCACACTGTGGAGTTCAGTGTGTTGAATGATTTTGTGTATGTGATGAAGCCATCTACCAGAGCAGCTGAGCTCTGCATTTTAACTCTCAAGTCTGTTAGGTCTGAATCTCAGCCTCGATCGATACTAAATCAGCAACACACATTTGATAGCTGGTGGCTTTGAACCAGAAATATTTTCACCTTCATTGAAATAGAGGAATCACTTCTCTGCTGGCCGGGTGCCCGGGAGTACAGTACAACTGAAGAACACCCAGAAAGATGGAGTGCCGATGAGTAGGCGTGACTCTGCCGCCTCCTCGAAGATGAAATGAGAGACGGAATTCTGTTAAGTTGTTACCCCATAAGGACAGAGAGCTGGAGCTAACAGCTGCTCAGCCGAGCAGATGCCGTTTAACTCTTTCATGTATATAGAACACAGCTGAGACGAGAAAGAAGTTAAATCCCCAATAGTCATCACCGTTGAAACAGAGCACAGAGACAGGCTTCAACGCTGAGCTGCTGTTCAATCACAGCACAGCCCGTGTGCCTCATCCAGGTCTGTATTGCTAGGTGATTGACATTCCTATCCTAGAGTTTAGCCTCCAGAGAAACTACAGGGGAAGCTCTGGGCTGTCATGGGGTCTAGAGACAGGAGAGTAAAGTCAACTTAGGATCCCTCAGGTCTTTATCTTGTCTGTCTTTTTTCTTTTTCTTTAATTGAAAAAGGAAGTAAAAACATTTTTTTGATAAAATTAAAGATTTACGTGGAAAATGTTTCTGACAAGATTGAAGAAGCATATAGAAAAACATTAAGATTGACAATTTTCATGGAAAATTAAAGAGTAAAATGGTAGACGTAAAAAAAATTGCTAAATTAATTGAAAAAGGAAGTAGAAACATTTTATGATAGAATTGAAGATTTACATGGGGAATATTTCTAATAAAATTGTAGAAAAATATAAAATAACATTAAAATTGAAGATTATGGAAAATCACAGGTAAAATGGTAGGCATAAAAATATTTCTAAGTTGATTGAAAGTGGAATTATAAACATTTTCTGATAAAATTGAAGATCTACAAGGGAAATATTTCTGAAAAAATTCAAGAAATATATAGAAAAACACGTTAAAATTGACTATTTCATGAAAATTATACAGATAAAATGGTAGGTATAAAAATATTCCTAAGATGATGGAAAGTGGAATTATAAACATTTTCTGATAAAATTGAAGATTTACATGGAAAATATCTCTGATAAAATTGAAGAAATATGTAGAAAAACACGTTAAGATTGACTATTTCATGGAAAAAAATATACAGATAAAATGGTAGGAATAAAAATATTCCTAAGTTGATTGAAAGAGGAATCAGAAACATTTTCTGATAAAATTGAAGATTTACATGAAAAATATTTCTGTTAAACTATGTTTTTTGTTGGGGAATTGAGCCCATTGATGTTATAAGATATTAAGGAATAGTGATTGTTGCTTCCTGTTATTTTTGATGTTATTTTTATGTTTGTGTGGTTACTTTCTTTTGGGTTTGTTGGAAAAAGATTACTTTCTTGCTTTTTCTAGGGTGTAGTTTCCCTCCTCGTGTAGGCGTTTTCCATCTATTATCCTTTGTAGTACTGGATTTGTGGAAAGATATTGTGTAAATTTGGTTTTATCATGGAATATCTTGTTTTGTCCATCTATGGTAATTGAGAGTTTTGCTGGGTATAGTAGTTTGGGCTGGCGTTTGTGTTCTCTTAGGGTCTGTATGAGATCTGTCCAGGACCTTCTAGCTTTCATTGTCTCAGGTGAGAAGTCTGGTGTACTTCTGATAGGCCTGCCTTTATAGGTTACTTGACCTTTTTCTCTTACTGCTTTTAATATTCTTTCTTTGTTTAGTGCATTTGGTGTTTTGATTATTATGTGCCGGGAGGACTTTCTGGTTTGGCCCAATCTGTTTGGAGTTCTGTAGGCTTCTTGTATGTTCATGGGCATCTCTTTCTTTAGGTTAGGTAAGTTTTCTTCTATAATTTTGTTGAAGATATTTACTGGCCCTTTAAATTGGAAATCTTCGCTCTCTTCTATACCTATAATCCTTAGGTTTGGTCTTCTCATTGTATCCTGGATTTCCTGGATGTTTTGGCTCAGGAGCTTTTTGCATTTTCTCTGTTGAGTCAATGTTTTCTATGGCATCTTCAGCCCCTGAGATTCTTTCTTTTATCTCTTATATTCTGTTGTTGATGTTTGCATCTATGACTCCTGAATTCTTTCCAAGATTTTCTTTCTCCAGAGATGTCTCACTTGGTGATTTCTTTATTGTTTCTACTTCCATTTTTAGATTCTGGATGGTTTTGTTCAGTTCCTTCACTTGTTTGTGTTTTCCTGTAATTCTTTAAGGGATTTTTGTATTTCCTCTTTAAGGGCCTCTACCTGTTCACCCATGCTCTCCTGTATTTCTTTAAGGGATTTTTGTGTTTCCTCTTTGAGAGCTTTTACCTTTTGACTCATGTTCTCCTGTATTTCTTTAAGGGAATTATTTATGTCCTCCTTGATGTCCTCTAACAGCATCGTGAGATGAGACTTTAAATCCAACTCTTGCTTTTCCGGTATGTTGAGGTATCCGGGACTTGCTGTGGTGGGAGAACGGACTCTGATGTTGCCACGTAGCCTTGGTTTCTGTTGGTAGGGTTCTTGCGCTTGCCTTTTGCCATCTGGTTATCTCTGGTGTTAGTTGGTCTTGTTGTCTCTGGCTGGAGCTTGTTCTTCCTATGGGCCTGTAAACCTGTGTCTGTACTCCTGGGAGACCAACTCTCTTCTGACAGGGTCTGTGCACAGAAGACTGTGGAGCTTCCTGGTTCCCTGCTGCAGATGGCGGCTGGACGGGCCTGTCTGTCTTTTTAAGGACAGCAAGGGATCCCTGTACTCCTTCAATTATGGCAAGGCACACACGGTGACTTCACTAGAGAGAGACTAGACCCAGAAGGAAGAGTCTAACCTAGACATCTGCAAAGGCAAAGACAGGCCACTGCTTTATCGCATGTGTGCACCCCACTTCCCTTCACTCAACAAAGGGTTTCTGCAGTGAATAAACCAGGGGCCATCATGTGTTGCTGTGGTAAAATACCTTAACAATAAGAAATTTAGGGAAGAAAGGATTTGTTTTAGCTCGCAGCTCAAGATTATAGTCCATCATCCCAGGGAAGTCAAGGCAGGAACTTGAAGCAGCTAGTCACGTCCCAACCACAGTCAAGAGGAGAGAGATTAACACACTCATACCTACTTCTATACCCTCATATAGCTCAGGACCCAAAGCCAGGGAATGATGCTGCCCACAGTGGATTTGTTCTTACCGTGTTAATCAATACAATTGAGGAAGATCTTTCACAGACATGCTGACAGATCAGCCTGACCTCTAGACAACCCTCCATTGATACTCCCCATCATACCAGCTAAAGCCTCTTACTCTTCTGGAAGGGAGTGGTAGTGAATTATGTGATGTGCAGGCTCAGTTTAGAAAATACAGTGGGCTCTATGTAGAGGAGGAGACATCGGTGAGACTGGAGGGAGAGAACACTTGACTTCTGTCGTCATCCTCAAAGGAGATGATAATGGTGTGGGTTCTAGGACATTGTGAACAGTGGCTAGGTTGCATTTTTAATTAGAGTGAAATTATTTACCCATACAGTGGTAAATAGCTTGAGCAGTAGGGAGGTCTCCTTGGCTTTTAGTACTTTCTTCTCAAACACGAATAGGTGGCCACAGAGCTCCAGGTTTTAAAGAAAATGTCCACAAAGGAGACACAGTCAAGCCAGGTAATGGAGAGAAGAAAGAAGACAAGAGTCAACAGAAACTTACAATCAGAGTTCATAGAGCTAAGGGGAAAAATATCAAAGAGTATTTGATTTTTTTTTTTTTTTGATTTCAAATTTAGGAATAGAGCCGAGAGAATGTACCAGTGACTCAGAGGCTCGGGTTACACTAGTATTTATTCATAAGCAACAATAAACAAATAGAAAGCGAAAAGGCATCGCATTCATTCACACACACACACACCGCGGGTCTGGTTAAATGTTGTAGCCTAGTTCCAATGGAAGCTCAGGCAGGGTCCGCAGCCTTTCCTCACTGTGCTTTGGATCTCCGCTGGGGCCTCCGTCCAGAGTTGGGGGTGCCTGGAATGGGGGGGGGCTGTCTCCGGGAATGAGTCAGTCTCAATGGGAAGAGTCTCCATTAGGGCTCTCAGGAATGAGCCCAAACCTTAGCTGTCAGACCAGGGATTTTAAATCTCTCAGCTCAGGCCTTCAGCACCACTTTATCTAACACTAGGCTTTATCACCCCACCCCCACCACCACCACACACATACTCCAGACTTGGTCTCCATGGTATCTTTTTAGTCAATTAAAATTGAGGCGTTCACCTAGTCTCAGGGCATTTACCTTATCACATTCCACACTTACACACTCCTGGCTGGGTTACATTTGTAATTTCTTTTATATTGCTTACATTTATTCCTTACAGTATTTCTGAAAGGAGAATGGATTGCCATTAAGTAAGAGCGATCAGAGCGGAACATCAGTGCGCGTGAGTGAAGATGTGGTAGCCGAAAGCTTTTGAAAGATTAGTTGTGAGGTGAAATAACACCTAAAGCAGAACCAAAACGTAAGAAAACAAAGCCCTGGGATAGCACCATCACCTTCCAAGAGGCCCATGGATAGCACTATTACCCTTCTAGAGGCCCACGAGATAGCACCTTCCTGTGTGAGAGCAACTCTGAAACTGGGTCTCTCACCTGCCCTGGTGAGGCTCTGCTCTGCCCCTAAGAAGAGTTCTGTTTCTGTCGATGACGTGGTCGTCGTCATAAATGCTGACTGGCCTTTGTGTCTGTCCCTTTTCCCTAGTCCTAGGGAGCTAGCACGGCCACCAGCTACCTGCCTCATCTGTGGCGGTCACTGAGTTTTGCTGCGATTTTTAATATATTAATGTGTAACTAATATACTCACCAGAGTTCTAGAAGAACTACGGCAGAAAAGTTTTTAGGAGTATGGAGAGAAGGGGCTAAAGAACAAAATATAAGGAAAAATTCCAAAGCTTGGTGTGGGTGGCACACGCCTTTAATCTCAGCACTTAGAAGGCAGAGGCAAGTGGATTTCTGAGTTCAAGGACAGCCAGGGCTATACAGGGAAACCTTGTCTCAGACAAAGCATGTGTCTTTAGGTGAGAGACACCCTCCCCAGTGCCCATGTGAATAAAGTACACATCTATTATAAAGTGTAGTATTTGTCAATTTTAGAATAAAAATGAAAAAGAAAAGATATTAAAATGACTATAGAAAAAAAATTGCAGGAATCAGGAATATATGAACTATCCTGCCATTGCAAGTAGACATTGCAAGCCTGACTTCCAGATTCTAAAGTAAGAAAGGTAAAGGTACTGTGCCCCAAAACTTTCCACTCAGAATGTCAATTCCAGGGTAGATGGTGACATTTTCAGTCATTTGTTGACGAAACACAGACACACACTCACACACATGCATGTACACACACTTTTTTTTTTTCGGTTTTTCGAGACTGGGTTTCTCTGTGTAGCCCTGGCTATCCTGGAACTCACTCTGTAGACCAGGGTGGCCTTGAACTCAGAAATCCTGTCTCTGCCTCCAACTGCTGGGATCAAAGGCATGTGCCACCCCTGCCTGTATTTTTTTTCCCCCACACTTTTCAAAGAACCTTCTGAAAGCTAGACCTGAACAAATGAAGAGAGCCACATAATAGCCATGAGTGACAAAGAGTGGGAAACAGAAGCCTGGAGTGGTAGTCACATGACTGGTCCATGAGGACACTGAGCTGAGGGGAAAAGGAACCAAGAGAGGATTTGAAATTTCTATAATTATATCAGTTACTAAAGGGATAGGTTATATCGACTAGCCTTTCTAGTTATACAGAAAACCATTTAATCTCCTTGACAAAGAAAAAAACCAATTCAGTCAGCACTGAAGAAATATTTACACAGTATCAATAATGTTACAATTTATCTTCCTTTCCATCTTTTCTATTTCACTACAAAAACTCTGCTTTCTTCTACCTGCACACCACACTGAATGACCTCTCCCAGGAGGCCACACTCTGGTGCTGGTGGCACTGCATAGCTCCTTCACTTCTGCCGCAATCCTTTTTCTTGTGCTTCTTGGAAATGATTTTGTAAAATTTGTCAAGGCATTTGTAAATGTCCTTAATTTTCTTTGGGTGCCAAACCAAATGTTGCTGTTTCCCCGTAGACAGGATTATCACCGTGAATTAAAGGAAAATAGTTACAGTGTAGGAACTTGGGTTTTATGTCATAAGTTCCTGTATTGTGTCTGTTTAAAGTGTTCTTGTCTTATCATAAGCAGGGATAGAGTGTAAAAAGAGAAACCTTTGTCCTTGCACTGTACTGTAGGACAGCGAAAGTAGGGAGGAGGCTGGGTGTCTGTTGTCTAAAATGTTCTTGGCGTATTGTAAACATCAAGACTTCAAAGTCCTCCAGAGTACATCTGTCCTTCCAAGAGGGTGCCTAGCCCTATTAAATAGGAAAGTGTCTGCCTGTCAGTCACCTTTAGTTTCTTATCTTAATTTTCTCCCCATCTGCCATGTTAGGGATCATACCCAAGATTCCAAGGCTGATGGGCAAGGGTTCTTATCACCGAGCCACACCCCTCCCTCTAGTCTTAATAAAAATCGTTTTTATTCAAAGTGGGTATGTGCAGATGAGTGCAGGCGTCCTAGGAGGCAGAGTCACAGATGTTGTGAGCTGCATGATGTAGTGTAGGAAATGCACTCGGGGCTCTTGACTACTGAGCCATCCCTCCAGCAGCACCCCCCTGAGTTCATTTTTAATATTGTAGAAAGAGCAGAATATACTTACTTTTAGTTGTTCAGGGTGTTCTTTGGTATCCTATTTTTATTTAGCTTTAGTTTTTGATCACACATAGTCTGTGGTCTGGCATATTTGAAGGAGAGCAGAAATACAAGTTGACGTGTTCATATGATGTACATTGTATCAGTAGAGTAGATAGTAACTGCTACCCACTTTTCCTCTTTGTCACCAATTATGTCATAGGTAAATGTAAACACTATGCAGTCATGTGCCCCATAACATCACCAGTCAGTAGCATCATTCATATAAAATGGTAGTACCCAACGTGTATATCACCCAGTGATACAGCAGCCGTAGTTTGTGTGTGTAACTCTGGAATGTCTGTATATTAGTCTCTGACCCCTCAGAATATACCCTCCATTGCGAAGTGGTGCCTGGCTGTGTTCCATATGCTTCTGACTTGTTTCTTCCGTTAACGAGACATAATTATCACTTGACCATGATACAGCAAGTTAAGAAGTAATAGGAAAGCATCCCATGACCGAGTCTGAGTACATTTCTGGTTTTCTCTGTTCTGTGGAGACCGGCACACAACCGTTCAATCGCGCGATGCTTTTTAATGTGGGTTTCAAAGAGGCCATGAAAGACGGAGCCTGGGACTGTGTGGTCTTCCATGACGTGGATCACCTGCCCGAGAACGATCGGAATTACTACGGATGCGGAGAGATGCCGCGGCACTTCGCAGCCAAGCTGGACAAGTACATGTACATGTGAGTATCTCGTCTCCTCTGATGCTGATGCTGTGTAGTGCGGGCTCGCAGCGACGCGCCAGGCCTCCATCGGGGACTGCTCGGCAAACCGAAGAGCAGCATCCCACGCTCCAACATGTCCTAGGGAGCCGGGACGAGGACTGGTTTGTCCATTTGAGATTATACAAGTGGGGGAAGAAACTGGCTCCCGTAGTAAGCACATAGATTTAAATCTGGGTTTTAACCCTTGGACCTTGCTTAGTCACTCGGTCCTCTCAAGGTTGCTTTGCTTTTCCTTGGACGATAGAGCCCATCTGTGGGATGGCTTTCTTGAATTCTGATCCTACCATGTGTTAGCTGTGTGACCCATGCTGCCTCGTCCTGCCTCCACTCGCCTCAGAGACGGTTCAGGGTGCAGACTGCCCTTCTGCAGATCGTCTGCTCTTTAATTGTGTGAAGCAAATGTCTCCTGCTGTGTGTGTGTGTGCGTGTGCGTGTGCGCGCATCCACATACGCACCCAAGCACTATCAAAAGTAGGCAGGTTTATATACACATGTGTGTATGTATCTGAAGGCCAGAGCTTGCTGTCAGAGCTTAGTCATTTTCCATCTTACTTTTAGTCTTGGAGTTCACCAAGTCATTTAGCCCAGATGGCCAACAAGCCCCAGTGACCTGTCTCCTTCCCAGTGCTTGGGCTACCAGCACACACACAGCTTTTTATGTGGGTGCTGGGAATTCAACTCAGTTCCTCATGCTTACTGGGCAAGCATTTTACCTTCTGAGTCATCTCCCGAGACCCCTAGACTGTCTTTATTATGTAAGTAGTTATTAATCTGTAAAATCCGAAATGCTCAAGTCAAAGTGGATGACCCAGTATTGACCAGAGTCTTGAGGAAAATTCAGATGGGAACTTCTCAGTTACAGGCCTTACCACCAAGTAGTGCCACCTTGCTGTACCCAAATACCAACTTAATTAGCAAATATGCATTGCGCACTGTGCTGTGAGGATATATCACACCGAGGGCTCAGTTCACCTCCTTTCTTCCTCTTTCCTGATTTTCTCATCTCCCCTCTCCTAGGGAGTCATGCTCCCACATAGAGATAACTTTTACACAGATAGCTTAAGGGCTAATGTTGTGCAAGAGAGGTAACCTTGTAACTTTTTGTCTTTCTGAGTTTGCCTTACTTGGTTTAATATAATTATCTCTGGTTGTATCCATTTCTAAGTAGTGGGGGTGGTGGTGTTTCCTTTTATGGCTGACAAAAAAACCCATTGTGTATACACAGTCTAAAAAATAGCAACAAATGTTGGTGGGGGAGAGGGGGGTTGGGGGGGAGGTAGACATGCAGTTAGCCCAGCCTTTGTGGGGATGACTATGAGGGTTCTTCAAGAGCCGCAATTCCTACTGGGTAAATCACAACCATATCCATTGTTGGAGCAGTCCAAAGGTTTAGACACAGGGTGGAAGCTTATTAAGCAGTCACAAAGTTGCAGGCAGAGGATGGTAGCAGTTCAGGGTCTGGGTAGGTCTATGCCCAGACAGTGCTCCCAGGTGGATGCTCACAGAGATGGCCTTGCTCCGACCCAGTACCTGCTGGCTTTAGTCTCCTATTTGGACAGTGTAAGAAAAGCACTATTAAGATTTTGTTGTTCTTTTTTAATGGTGGTGTTTAGTATATTTCTGATACTTTCATTTAACTTAGACTTTTTTTTTGTTGTTGTTGTATACAGAATACAACTCTCAAAAGTTGTCCTCTGATAGTATCTCTTCCACATGAGGATACTCCACACAAATAAATACAGTTAACATTTAAAATGTTTCAAAGTTTGACCAGCTCCTTGGAATTTGAGTTAAAGTAGGGAAAATAAAACCTAAATTAAAAATATTTTCCTAAATACTAGTGTTTTGAAAATAAATATATTTGGGGCTGGTGAGATGGCTCAGCAGGTGAAAGTGTTTGCAAACCAGCCTGACAACCTCAGTTTGATCTCTAGAACCCATGTGGTAGAAGAGGGAATTGACTCCCAAAAGTGGTCCTCTAACCCCCCTCCCCCAGAGGTGTAGCATGGCATCCACCCACAATAAGTATGTGAAAAAATGTTTTAAAAGTATATATTAAATATCCATGAGTATTTTGCTAGTTTAATCCAAACAGGTAAAAGTTAATTTTAGAAATAGAAATTCATTTCAAAATTAAATGTGTTTCTTCCTGATTCATATTTTTATTTATCCTATTCTGTGCAACAAATAATATAAATAAAGTCAGTTAATATTTTAAAATGTTTTCAGTTTAGCAAAATCTAGCATTGCATGACAGCCACTAATATATTTAAGCATTTTTTTGTGCGAGAATATTATGCACATTTTGAACACTGGGTCTTGAGTCATAAAAGTACTAGTAAATTTCAGCTGACACACATTTTGATTCTACATTTGATTTAAGTACTTGCTTTGATATTTCATTTCTCAGTTTACTTTCTCCAGAATCCTTTAGAAGTATATGTTACTGTGTATGAGAGGTAGGACACATGTGACCGGCTGTCCTGATGGATGTGGGACTCTGTGTCCTGTTCTCTTTTCCAGTCTTCCGTATAAGGAGTTCTTTGGTGGGGTGAGTGGTCTCACAGTGGAGCAATTTAGGAAGATCAACGGCTTTCCCAATGCCTTCTGGGGATGGGGCGGAGAGGATGACGACCTTTGGAACAGGTATGTTGAGGCACAAGTAGCTTGGTATCTCAGGTCTAAATTTTGTCTGTACTTGGTAAATCACACATTTCCTAAGGAAGGAGATTTTGGGTTGGGAAGCTTTGGAAGTTCTCAGATTTGTTTTCATTGTTCCCTATTTTTGTTCTAAAATTGGTTTAATTCATTTTATGTTACCCTGCAGAGTTCATTATGCTGGATACAATGTAACCCGGCCAGAGGGGGACTTGGGAAAATACATATCCATTCCTCATCACCATCGAGGGGAAGTACAGTTTTTAGGACGGTGAGTTGAATGTCATCTTGAGACTTCAGGGCTTCCAAATTAATATGCTGCATGGTGGTGTTGTTTTAAAGGAAGCAACTTTCTTTCATGATCAAAGGTCTCTGGCAAATGCTTTTGGGTTGCAGTTATAGGATGTGTCTGTGTGTGTATGTAGGGGTTGTATCTGTGTTGTGTGTGTGTGTATGTAGGGGTTGTATCTGTGTTTGTGTGTGTGTGTATAGAGGGAGAGACAGATGTAGACAATCATGTCTATGTTCATATCTAGTTAAACTTATTTTAAAAATGTTTCCCTCATCTAAAATATAATCTAAGTTGCAAGAGTATAAAATTCTCTCTCTCTTTTTAATGTAACCTGTTTTTGACTAGAAAAGTCTAATTTAAAATAATGGCTTAGAGATTTTAAAGTATGCCTTTATTATAAGAACGACTCAGAATATATTTTCCTCCTTTCCAACACATTTACTGCTGTTTTCCCTTAGGTATAAATTACTTCGGTATTCTAAGGAGCGTCAGTACATCGATGGATTGAACAATTTATTATACACACCCAAAATACTGGTTGATAGGCTGTATACAAATATATCTGTAAACCTCATGCCAGAGTTAGCTCCAATTGAAGACTATTAAAAGAAGTCATTCTCATGGTGAGGTAGACCACGGTGCTGGATCATGAACTTGGCTTGGAGTGCCCTCACCGTGGAAGTTAGAGATTGGTGTGTATCTCAGTGTCCTGATCTGTAAAAAAAAGCCAGCAGTCCTTAATGTTTACAGCTCGGACTGCATCCGTCAACCCCCCCCCCCACACACACACACACACACTCCTCCCTGCTGGGAGCATCTCCGTGGCAAGCACTGTAGAGATAAGAACCCACTGCTTGGGATTGGAAGTGAAGAAAACTCCCTACACAGAGAAGATTTTTATACTGAAATCTATAATTTAATTCAAGAGAATGCTTTTATTTCTGTTCAGACATATTTTGTACATATGTGATGTAAATTAAATGTGTTCAAATTGTTGGAAAATAAGATGTCACAACTTTGCATGTAATTGCTTATGCCTTCATTGGACTTTTATAGACTTTTTTTATTTGCATGGGGAAAAAAAATGTAAATTTATATGGCCAAACAAAGGTTAAGCCTTGTGTGAAACGAAGGGACTGTGGATGGCAGACAGATATAATGTAGTAACTGCTCTGTTCTTCTGGTGTTCAGACCCTCAGCCTCGTGGGAGGAGGCACAGCCCTCTGAGGGCTAGGAAGGAAGGAAGAACTCACATAGCTTTTCTTCCTGTCAGGATTACCTGTTTTGTTTTGTTTGTTTTTTCCCTTGCTTGCAGTCTCATCAGATCTTGCCAAGTCAACAGCCATATTGTTTATGCATACTGCATGAGTATTACCAAGAAAATCTTCAACGTTGTAAAGTGACATGCTGTACAGGACTTCTTCATGTTAACTGTCTCTATGTACCTCTGCCGTGTCAGGGATCTTGTGCCTCGGAAAAATGTGCCCAAGGTTGTGTTTATACGCAGTGTATATTTTCTTCAATCTCATAATGAACAACATTATTATTTCTACCTTAGAAGAACCAAAACAAGGTATCTTCTTTTAAAAACATTTTTGTTTTGAAAGAATGAATTTATGGAAAATCCACTAGTGCTTATACAGATGAATTATACTATTAGATGAGAAATTAGATGCTCTATTTTTATGAAGATAAATGCTTAGATCAAAACAAACTTCAACTTTAATTCTCAGACATACATGGTTCCCTTTCACAGCCAGTCATTCCAACTGTTTTTTTCCACTTTCAAGAAATCTCCGGTGTTATTCAATTTTTTTCTCACTACAAGTATAATTTAATTTAATGCCCCCCCAACATACACACCCCATGGTGCTAGGAATTGAACCTAGGGCCTATATATCAGTTAATTGAATTCTTGAAAAATAACCTATATTCTCATGTAAGATCTTATCTCCCATATTTAAACAAATTTAAATCAACGTCATCTGTCAAGTGAACCCTAAGAGTGAGAGAATTCTGGATGTGGAGGAAGTTTGTTCTCCTGTCTAATGTTGAGAGCTTAGCTTTCTGTTGTCATTGACTGTCATAGTTTTGGTAATGCTGATGGCCACAAGTCAACCCCTACAGTAATTCTTTAAATCCTCACAACGGAGAAGACAGATACCCTATCTGTCGTGACAGCAATCTGTCCGTGTTTATTCTTAGAAGTGCTTCTAAAATATTTACCTCCCAACTTTTTTGGCTACTCAAAATAGTGAAAAAAAAATATCATGACTTCTAGAGATGAAGATTTTTGTATGTTATCAGTTCATGTTCTGTCTCTTGTGGCTAATGAAGTGTTAATTTGACAGAATGACAGCAGAATGTAATGAATGGTAATGTTAAAGTGGTGAGTCAGGGCTCTAGATAAGTGATGAACCTAGTGCTAGTCCCTACTCACAGTGCTATAGAAAGCGGTACCATGTGGAATCTTATTGGGGGAAACACACTTTATAATGTGACGGGCTGTCCACAGTGGGATGCCTTTTGCATTGAATTGATATGTAGTTCAGTTTTAGGAAAATTCAGCACTGGTCATCTGCCTTACTCTCTTAGGCTTAAGTCTGGCATTAATATGGCTTCGGGAATTGGATGTAAGTATTTTTGCTATATCTTTGTGTTGAATCTGGCATGCCAGTTTGTGAGAACTGCCTTTTCTAATTCAGACCTGGAATTCTTTTTCAGTAATGAATAGTGACCTGTATATGTTCCCATGGATGACAGTTTTGCCCAGTTACCGTGATCACATGACAATAAATCTCTTCCTTACATATTAGCACAAGCAGACAGTCTGATAGAATCAAATCTATTTGGTGGCTTTGCAGTGAGTGTCGGTCCCCATCTGCTGCCTTGCTAACTGTGATATTTAAAGGTAGTTTTTGTTTTTGTTTTTTTCTAAACAAGTCAAATCAATTTGAAACTTATCTGAAATTAGAAAAACACCCTCTGGTAACGTATCTGTTAGTTATCTAGTCTCAAGCCCAGTGTTGTGGCCTCAGATGCTGGGAGCTCCTGGCATTGGGGAAATGATATGGTGCCTTTGAACTAAAGAAATTATGGGTGATGGGTTATTTATCAAAGAAAGGGAGAAAGTTCCCACGTTCATTGTAACATTCTATCTGATTTTCAGTGAAGTTGTCATTTAATTATTTGCCAAAACTAGGGTTTTAATGAGGTGGCTTCCCCAGCCCCCTTTTTATATTTATTTTCTGTTGTAGACCCTTGAGACGGCTCAGGGTATAAAGGTGCCTGCACCAAGCCTCACAACCTACATTTGATTCCTGGGACCTACACTATAGATGGAGAGACCTACCCTTGCACACAGTATTCTCAAGACTTACATATGTGTGAGCACACACATGTACGCACTCACAGGAGCACACATGCACCCAAGCAAATTAAAAGATAATTAAAAATTAAATTTCTGTTTGAGTTTTATAGAAAGGTGTTCAGTAAGAAAATATTTATGAAATTTAAGTACAAAATTATCTATTAAAAATTCCTATTCCAGCCAGTCAATGGTTGTGTATGCCTTTAATCCCAGTTCTCCAGAAGCAGAGGTAAGTTCTCTGCGTTCGAGGCCAGCCTGGTCTACAGAATGAGTTCCAAGACAGCTGGGGCTATACAGAGAAACCCTGTTTCAAAAAAAAAAAAAAAAAAAGCTCCTATTCCAATTGCTACTGATAACCATTGTAAAAGAAAACAGAAGCATTACCAATACACTATTGTCCCTTTGGAGATCCCTGGGGGGAGCAGATTTTTTGTGTCATTGTATCTGCCCTGTTTCTTTATATAAATAACACTCTAGATTTCTTGCCTTGGGTTTGCAGATTTGATATTTGAGAAGCAATCTGTCACAGTGTTTTTTGGAAGGTGGAAGTGTACTTAAGATTATTTATTATATGGAATACTTCTACGTAAGTGCATTGACGTAAATGCTAGTGATTTTTTGCTGTCTTTTTGTCTTGTTTTGCTTCTCATGGACATGTTTGTACTTTTTTTATCATTGTCTTTTATGAAATATAATGTTCTAAAGATTTTGTGTGGTGATGTCATTGTTTTTATCTCAGAATATCTTGGGGATTATCTGGTTTTCTTTCTCCGTAGAGGTCGATGCCTTAGTAGATGTCAAGGACGCACTGAAAATATATGGAGATCAAAGCTTAAAATACACTCAGTGTTCACCACGACTCCCTCTAAAACACACTACCATTTAGTACTCATCAGTATACTTGGTAATCCATGATATCAAGAATTATTTAACCCAGGGTTGAGATGACTTAGTGGGTAAAGTGTTTTCCCCACAGATGTGAAGACCTGAGTTTGTCCCCAGAAGCCATGATATATGCTGGACATGGTAACATCACAGATCCCGTGGTGAGACGGGAACTGGAGACAGGGTGTGTGTGTGTGTGTGTGTGCGCCTTGAGTCTTTAGTGCCAGCTGGCCTGATACAAGCAACAATGGACAACAAAAAGACCCTGACTTAAATAGACGCAAGGGTCAGTATATGAGGTTGAAGTTGTCCTTTGACCTCCACCTGCAAGCCGTGACACGTTGCAGATGCATCTGCCCATGCGCACGCGCACCTCCACCCCCAAACAAGCAGACACAAGAACTATGTTCTACCTGGATCCTTCACTTCCTTTTCTAGGCACAGCTTCTGGGAACAGAACTGAAAGTTATAGTTAACTCATTTTTTTTTTAGATATTAAGTCATTTTAAAGATATTTAAGGTCAAATATTAAAGCTGTCAAACTTCAAGTACCTTGGCACTAGATTTGTTTAGAATTGGTTTCATCTTGGCTTTTGTGGACTTACTATTTCTGTACTGAATTCTGCTGTCACTAATAGTTAGACAACTTTCGAACTGCAGATTGTCACTGCATAGCACAAATGATATCAGTCATTAACCACCATTTAACCAAATTAGGTTATTGTGCCTGGGGTTCATAGCTCTGTGTGTGCTCAGAGAACAGGGTTTACTTAAATTGAGTGTTACTAGGGATGGAACTCAGAACCTCTGAAAGACCACTCTACCACTGAGCTATATCCCCTGACTATTTTGATTTTCTGAGATAGTCTCCAGGCTGTTCTAGAACTGACTGTGTGGCCCAGCCTGGCCTCTCTTATTCTGGTGCCTCAGTCTCTCAAGTGCTGGGATTACAGGGATATGCAACTATACTTGGAGGCTGAATTTAAAAGCCGTGTGTTTATTTTTGGTCCTGTCTTTAAATATATATTGGGACAAAATGGTTTTATCTAGAGAAGGCTATCTTTGTAAGGAGACTTATACTCTATCACTCCTCATTAAAATGACTTCAGAACAAAGTGATTTGCCACTACAGTATACTTTAGTTAAAGAGGGGAGGAGGAAAGAAAGAAAACAGGAAGATGAGGGGGAGGAGGAAAGAAGGAGGAGGGGAGGAAGAGAAAACATGGTTTGGACAATAAAACCGAAGTCTTTCTCAATGTGTTCTGCTTTGTTTCGTTTCATTTGAGACAAGGTCTCACGTATCCCAGGTTGGTCTTGAGGCTCAATGTGTGGCCAAAGTCAGCCTAGAACTCCTGATCCTCCTGCATCTACCTCCCTAGTGCTGGGATTTGCTGGGGAGATGGCCCTTCAGTAATCAAGTACTAGATTGGAGGTGTAAACCAACATGCGCAGACTTCAGACAGTCTTAAAATAGAGTTTGATGTGCTTGAAATATATTATTAATTTAATCTTTACTGTTTCAACTTGTGTTCTAGAGGGTCTTTGTGGTAGTTTGAATATTCATGATCCAGGGACTGGCACAATTTGGAGATATGGCCTTGTTGGAGGAAGTATGCCACCATGGTGTGGGCTTTAAGACCTTCATCCTAGCTGCCTGGAAGCTAGTCTTCTGTTTTTGTTTTTGTTTTTTTGGAACAAGATATAGAACTGTCAGGTCCTCCAGCTCCATGCCTGCCTGGACACTGCCATGCTCCCATCTTGATAATAATGGACTGACCCTCTGAACCTGTAAGGCAGCCCCAATTACATGTTGTCCTTATAAGAGTTGCCTTGGTCATGGTGTCTGTTCACAGCAATAAAACCTTAACTAAGACACTCTTGATGGGGCAGCAGACACTCTGACCCTCGAGAAGAATCTGTCTTCTGAACATAAAACCAGTAGAGAGTGTAGACCTGAAGAACACGTGACATCAATGAGGCTGCCCTTGGTGATTCATGGTCCTGAGTGTCGCTGTAGGAGTGACTCTTCATGTGTAGACTGCTCTAAACATGGACTCTGAAAGGGTAGTTGAAATGATAGTTCTTTCGCAGTAGACTAACAAACTGTAGTAAACTTTATAGAGGTTTGGTCTATTGCTATGTGTTATAATGCTAAATACCGGCCCCCAATGTCTGGTTGTCTTCAGGGACGATGAGATTATCATGTACAACAAATGATGTTATATAAGCTTGCCCACCCTCCAAGTTATCTTTAATTGGTAGATAAAAATGCCTATAGTCAGTAGTTAGGCCAAAGAGCGGTAGAAAGGGCTTCAGTTCCCAGGCTTGGGATCTGAAGCAGAGATCAGGGAGAGGACAGAGAAAATGGCAAAAGGAGAAGATACTGTGAAATAGGTGAGTCATGAGAGCTAAGAGTAAGAGGGACCCTGGTAGAACACAGCAAATTATAACTCGGGGTTACTGATAGGAAAGTAGACACTAATAGCTTACAGGGTAGATATCTGCCCAGCTCTAGCCCTTTAAAGGCTTATCATAAACATAGAGGTTTTGTGTATTTTATCCGGGAACTGAATGATCAAAAGTGGTGTAGAACTCCGATTGAGATTAATTTTTACTTCAACAAACTCTTAGGAAGACTTTGCGGGAAGACTTGTACAAAACTGGCAAGGGTCATTAGGCAGCAAACAGTAAGCTATTAAAGCTGGGTGCTTCTCAGTTTTGTGAGCCACTGGAGAATTATGGGAAGAATTAGGTGCGCTAACACTTGGAAGATGCTTGGCATTCCCAGCAAGAACTTGATTTGTATGAAATCAGCTCCTGTATGAAACCTTAAAAGCCTGCCTTCCTTGCCAATGGCCTAGGTTTTGTTTAAGACATATTTGGCAAGAAGTCCTTTGATCCTCAGAAGTTTTGACAGTAGTTATACATAATTGCTCAAACAATTAGTAAAACTGGCAAAGGCCCTTAATTGGCACGTGTCAGGAATAGTAGTAGGAATAGAAATGTGGCCAAGTAACAGGTGCTTAAGAGTAAATATAATAGTTACCTCACCACTAGCTAACGTAAAAGGGCCTTGTAAGAAGGAAGGGAGGGAACATTTGATAACCGTGCCAAGTCAGTAACATTGCTCTACTAACATTGTATACACACACGTGCACACACATGTGGGACTGTGTAAGTTAGCCCGGTTCCTGGTTGAGCTAAGGCTTGATACCCTGAAGGGATGGTAGGTGCCTTGCCTGTTCCCGGCCACCAGGCCCCATCACTAGCCGCAGGCCCTCATAGATTTGTAGCCATCAGTCACGTAAGGGCAACACCCTAAGCCCCTCCACAGTAGAAGACTAGAGGACGTGACCTATGGTCATGTAGGCTCAAGACAGATCTCCATTTTAATGAGGTACCTAAAGGCCTGGAGGGCTTAGCCAATAAGCTTTCCTTCCCAGACGCTCCTCTCTGACCTCAGGCCACCCTGAGAAATGGGGTATGGTTTTACTCCTCCACTTTATCCTCCATGACAATAAATGCCTTAAAACCATAGTCTGCCTCTTTTCATTGGGATCCGCAGAGGAAAGCCATGCAGAAGGCCTTTGCCTATAGAACTGTCTAATCTCCTGTAGAAGGTCTCTCTGTGCTCCCAGCCTGGGCCACCACCAAGCACAAGACTGCTGCCCATCAAGCAAAGGACTCTCCCCTCAGGATCCAGCTGGAGCTCCTCCCTTCGCCCTACCCTCGGCCCTGAGCCAGACCCAGCCCATGGGCCCCCACTCCGTTCTCAGCTCTTCTGCGGGCTTCCAGCGCACCTGGGTATCTGAGAGCCTGACAACCAGACGCCCGGCCTCATCACAGCCCCGGGATCCCCAGCCATCTCTGGCTGTCCCACACCTCAGACTGCACTTCCTCACCCCTGGGACTGCCCTACGGCACAACACCCCCCACCCCCACCCCAAATCCCCCTCTTCGACCTCGTGGGGTAAGCCTGGTGGACTTCCCGTGTCCTGCCTCTCCGAGTGGCCATGCCCTGTGGTGGAGCAGACTCGCGGTGAAATGGTTTTTACAAAATGATCATGAGTTCTTTTTTGTGGTTCTCCCTCTGGCTCAGTCCCCTGACTGGACAACAGGCATACACCACCACGCCTGGCCTCTCAATTTTTCTTCTTTTAACGTGCTTTGAATGTCTTGAAGGATCACGGCCAGCTTATAAAATGGTTAATGAAGAGAACGTTTCACTTATGACATTCTAAGCTCTTTCAGTGTAATTCTGTTTTTTGATTCCCATATCTGTGCAGACGTGTGAGTAGGTTCAGAGTGAAAGTAGATTCATTTTGCATTTCCAAGAGAGGGGTCCACAGGAGAGGAGGAATCCTGCAGGGTTTGGCACTCCTGCTCATTCAGACAATCGCGGCGGGTGAAGGAATTTTGAAGATTTCTAGAAGTCCATATGTTCCAGGACTTAACAGCCTACAAAATCCTTGCTAGAAGCCAATTTGTCACAAGATCCCCTCCTCCCTCTAGGGAAGATGTGAACAGCATCCACTTCCTCTTCAAAAGGTGTGAAACCAACCAATGCACATTCCACCTTAGTCCGCCTTGGGGAGCCAGTGGGTTTATTAGGGTTATTTACATAGCATGGGTGCTGAGGGGCATGAATGACCACAAAGAAGCCACACCAGAAAATGTTCATCCCACGTGGATGGTGGCCTCCCTGTTCCACTGTCTTAATTATCCCTTAATTACCCCTTAATTATCCATAGATGACACACTTTTTTCCTAGTTTTCCCCAGTTTATATACTAGCTATGGACCGTTAAGGCAGAACTGCGTCCAAACGGCTAGAAGGAACGGCCAGCTACTCAGGTTGAGGGTTAGTGACTTTCCCACCTTCCTTCTAGGGGGAATACTAAGTTTCCATCAAGATGGCCTCTCTCGAGTGTAGGCACAGCTGATCTCAGGAAGATGGTGGCAGTTTTGCTCACCTTACAACACAATTTATAACTTTAGACTTTAAGTCCAAAGAAATTCGACAATCTGTAAAGGCCTTACACACCCACGAGCATGCACACACAGTGAGTGGTCTATGTTTAGTACAAAGGGTTCCACTGCCTCTAAGAAAAAGAATACGGCATTGCCTATATGGAGAATTTGTAAAATAAGGAAATAAAAGCTAGCCAAAGGACAATTAGGCAAAACTGGAAGAAATAATCAAGTAAGTATTTGTTAATAATGAGTTTTTTAGTAGCTACTTATCTAAAAATTTCTTTTAGAAGTCATTACTGGAAGTGGATGTAATTTTACTCTGTGCCCTGAAGCTAAAGCATTATAATTACAAATACCATTGAAGAACAAATTGAACAGGAATCATGGAACCAGGGAGAAAACTTTCAAGCCATTGGATTCACTTTCTTTACTTTTTATTGGATATGAAATAGAGATTAAAAAAAAATCTCCCTCTGTCCCTCCCTCCCTTCCTTTCTTCCTCTTCCCTTCTTTGTTTGCCTTTTTATGCAGTCCAAGCTGGCCTGGAACTTACAATATTCCCCTTGCCCAATATAAACAGAACTGCTGTCACCCCACTGGGCTTTCAATGCCTGCTATCCAGTCCCTTAGACATAGGCTGAGCTTCTAAAGGCCCTGGTTAATCACCACTCATCTTACAAAACTCTCCAGACTTCTTGCCCCAATAGGATGTACCGCAGATTCCAATAACCAAAGTGCAATTTTTCTGTGAATACTGTCAATCTCCATCTCAGGATCTTGGTCCTTCATTACTTATCTTACTTTTCATGACTGGGTTTTTGCTAACTTGCATAGTGGCTCCTGGTAGCTTCTACAGATTAGCAGTTTTTCCCTCTTAGTGAGGTCCCTAGTCCCCAGGAGACCACAATATACTTTTCTATTTTACTACTATAGGGTTGAAATAGTTTTATGACAATGTTGACTGGCTATCCTACCCAGCTGGCCTGCCTTCTCATCTTCCTGACTTTCTTCCACCCTGTGTCTGTGTCTGTGTAAGGTGTATGCATGTATATGTGTTCATATGCATACACACGTGTCATGGGTTCATGTTGGGTATCTTCTCTTACTATCTTCCCTCTTTTTTGAGGCAGAGTCTCTATGAATCCGGAGCTCACAAATTTGACAAGACTAGCTAGCTTTGACAAGAATTCCAGAAGTCCTCCTTTCGCCACATCCCTAACCCTGGGATTATAGGCATACACTACCACAATCAGCTTTTTATGTAGATTGTTGGAATCCAATCTCAGATCCCCAGGCTTACATGGCAAGGACTTTACCAGCTGAGCTGTCTCCCCACACCCTCAACCCAGCGTCTTCTAGCAATTGCATCTGAATCCTGTTGGACTCCCTACTCCCTGGGCAGGTTCCAATGACCTCAGTGGGACTCTGGCCTCATTAGTGTTCTGATCCTACTCCATGGGCTCTCATCTCACAATACTTCTCTATTAGATAGGTTTGAGATAGCAGAAGTTTGGGTCTGCCTTGTAAGACCTTGACTGGAAACCTTTCCATAGTCTTTTGTTGTCTTATTGAAAGAAGAGACTTTTGTTGTTGTTGTTGTGTTGGACCTTGTCAGAGTTAATAGACAGCTTCTATATTTATTTAAAAATTTTGAAATTAGTCCAAGCATGTAGAAGCTGACCTTGGTACATAAAACAGGTTGTTCAGAAGTAATAGAAAATTTCTCAGATTCCCATTGTACCAAGTCTCTCATGTGTATGTTAGAGAGAAAACCCAACTGGTCAGTCACATGATGTGGAAGGCTCAGATTTGCCTACCTAGAACTAATCCTTTCCTTCATTTGTCTGTTGGTTCATTCATTAATTCATTCCACATATTTAGAAGGGGTGCTATACGATGCTCAAACATTTAAAAGCCCTGTGTGGTAGGTGTTATGTTCTGGAAATTGGGAAACACATCTAATGTACTTCCCAAATGCTCGTTCCTGAGGTCACCAGGGAGCAGTGTTGTCCTTTTAGCTGAGCACACGTTCTCATGCAGAAGGCTGTTCTGGGTTCACCTTATACCATCAGCCTTGGCCTCCTCTCCCATCATACCTTGTACCTGTGTCTCTAACCACCAGCTTCCTGGCAGTAAATAAGAGGTAGCTAGCAACAGCAAGTGGTTGACTGTTGCACTGGGGGCGGGGTGCACATCCCCAGGGTTTATTTTAGGAAGCCCGAGTGCAACCCACCTCCTTGCTCACAGAGGCTCCAGAATGGACCTTCAGTATTTACTTGGGTTTGCCAAAGATGAATCACCATCTGCTTTGGCTTAACATTAACTGGGGCAGCTCCCACCCAGAGAGAATGGAGAGCTGGGGAAGTGGAATTGCTTCTAAGCTTATTTCCATTTTGAAAGGCTGGAAGGAAAACTAACGGCGCTTAGGAGGCTCTACAAACTGTGAAGTAAAGGAAGGAATTGCTGGGGAAACGACGGTTTGGGGAGAAATAATTCTGCCTCTGCTATGAGCCCTTGGTGGATAAAATATAGCTTGAGGCAAAAATTTGCTTCGCTGACTTGTTTGACAGGTGCTATCAAATGTTGCAGGCAGGACTTCAGTATTTATGGTTATGCTTTTTGAGAGACGCTTCCACCCCTTGAACGCGTGTGTGCACACACCGCCAACTTTGTAGTTTAGAAACTGGTCTGATTATATTAAACCCAGTGTGGTTAAAATTGAACTTATTCTCTTCCACGACAAATCTATTTTGTTTCATTTTGTTCATTTGCCTGTATTACTGTGCTTATCCCCTGGTGCATGTGCGTGCGTGCGTGCGTGCGTGCGTGCGTGCGTGTGTGTGTGTGTGTGTGTGTGTGTGTGTATCAGTTAAACATGGATTTAGGATTTGACTAAGTTGTTGTTAGACAAGGTTTCACTATGTAGTTCTGGTCGGCTTGGAACTTACCAGATTGGCCTTGAACTCACAGACATCCTCCTGTCTCTGCCTCTGTCTCCTGAGAGCTGGGTTCTGATTGCCAGGTAGAATTGGTCTAAAGTGCATTAGAGGAGTGGAGAGATCTGGGGTCGTGGAACTGATCCTAAGCTTGTTTCATTTTGAAAGGTTGGAAGGAGAACTGGCAGAGCTTAGGAGGAGTGTGTTCTATGAACGGAAGTAAGGAAAGGAAGTGCCTGGGAAATGAAGCTGGGTTGCTGCAGGTTTGTTCCTCTGGAACTCACTGTTCTTAAACGTGTTTTAGTGATTGATGTCGTTTGCTTCCGTTTTATACATGTACACAATCTACTCTGATGCTCTCTTCCTCGTCCTCTCTTAGCTTCCTCCCACCTCCCCACCCCTCCACACGTCACCACCAGCCCTTCTCCCAGATTCATGACATTTGGTTTGGTTTTGTGGCTTGTTTCTTCACTTTGGCTTGGAAATGTCCATTAGAGCCCGGTGGGGTCACCAGTGGGCACACACCTGAAGACACTGACTCCCTTTCTACCTGAATATATCATTATAAATAGTTCAGCAGCAAGGGGTGGGGTCCTGAGCCCCATTTCCATCCATGCCTGACTGCTGATAGGCCCATTCTTGGGCAGAGGAACGGTTACAACCCTCAAACGAGTAAAGTGCTTAACAAAAATGCCTGAAGAACTAGTAGTAGTAGTATCCAATTAAATTCTGTAGTAGATCCTATCTGCTGAGACTCGTTCCTCACTACTTGCCCCAATGTTCTGGGTTCCCAAATGAAACACACACACAGGCACGCATGCATGTGCTCTCTTATGGCTGGGCTACTTCCTAACTTCCATGTGTCTAATCCATCTCCCTCCAATATTCCTGAGCTATTATTTACTAACTCTTATAGTCTATCTTGGCTACCCCAGACCTAGACCTGCAGCCCTCTAGGACTGCTAGCCCCTGGCTCCTACATGGTGGCTATGTTTTCTGTCTATCCTTTCCTTCTCTAGACAAGGCAATCTTCTCCTTCCTCCAAGTCCTGCCTCCATCTACCCTGCCCAGCCATTGGGTGCCGGCAACTTGATTTACCAGTGTGGATTTTCCTACAAAGAATTTTGGGGACCCAAATTAATGTGGTATAAGCAGCCACAATTAGTCCCTTAGATTCGTCTTTATCTGTTCCCTGAAGGCTATAGAAAAACCAAATATTTCATTTCAGAACGTCTTTGGGTCTTCTTTTCAGTACTGTGATTGAACCCAGGGCCTTTGAACCTGCTCTGGGAAAACACTACTAACTCTTCAGAGTGTGTGTTTTTAATGGCTGCAGACCATGCTTAGTAGATGCTTTGCTTGTAAAACATTGAACAGTTGGTCCACTCTGCTTCCTGACCTGCTTGCCTCAAGCAAGTCGCCAGGGACCCTGGTGACCTCCCCCAAGATGGACAGGATCCTTTTAAACCGTGAGCCAAAAAGGCATTCCCTTTCTTTAAAAAGTTCTGATGGCACACTTTCTAGAATCCTTTAGAAGATTATGTGTTTTAGGAGCAGGGGAGAAAAATGAGGAAATAAAAAAGAAACACCGTTTGAATGAAATAACAGGTGGTTTAATAAGAATGTTTCACGGCATCTTCCCGAGTTGCTAACACAGTTTATAGAGCAAGGATACTGTTTCAGTACAAATGGGATGCTACTGCTTTGGCAAGATCCTGGTCCTCCTGGGCTGGGTCTCTCACTTCTGGGGGTTGCTGACCACAGCCGTGGTGCTGTAGGAGTATGGGCTGAGCAGCGCTGCGATGGTGTAGTGGCGATGGCCAGAGTCATTGGCTGTGAAAACCACCTAGGAGAGAGGAGAGACAGCTAGTTCTAACAGAGCCCAGAGGTTGGAGCCACAATCAAAGTGTTCGCCGGAAACTCAGTGCTAAGCTGGTAATCTTCCTTTTATTGCCTGATTGTTTTCTGGGGTAGGGCTGGGGGATGACTAATTAGATTAAAACAAAATATGCTGCCTAAGTCTTTGGAGCTGTGTGCAGCCCCTAGAGAATTGCAGGTCTCTCCTTGCAAGTTTACTTCTGCAGTGTGGGTGGCCCTGGTCAGACCAAGCTGAGTCCCAGAGAGCCTGAAGGCTATTGTTCACTTTCTGGGGTTCAGATAAAAGTGGGGAGAGTGGAAACACTGACACCCACAAACAAACCTGTGGTGAATGGTGGTTGTCAGCAACCCCACTACAAACTTCCAGACCTGGAGTGCTGGCAGGAGTCTTGCACACTGAACTCTGAGGTCAGCCTGCATTTCTACAGTGAGAGCCCGACCGGAAAGGAAGGCTTCTTACTGGAAGGCTTACTGAGCCCAGTCCAGGGATTTTGCTCCCACTGTCCCTTTGCATTTTCAAATGTGAGAAGATGAATATTTTTAGGGAAGAAACAAGGCGGAGATACCATGGGAAGACATCACAGGGTTCTCTCCACAACACAAGCGGTTTGTGGTTGGCAGAAATGTAAATGAAAGTTTTGGAACTCATGGAAGTTTCTGGACAAAACCTGGATTTTGCAATGACTAGCCTCTTCTCAAATCACTAGACTATCTGAGACGTGGGTGTAGTGACAGCCCAGGTGCCGGGAGGGAGCCAAATCTGAAACAGATGTTAAGTATAGGTGTATGTAATTGTAATCATTTTGTGTACAGGTTTTGGATACAGCTTTGAACACACTTTGAATAATGATGTTTTTTATGTCCAAATATAGGGCAAAGAACGACTGGATGACAGAGTAAAACTAACACAAAAATAACATCCAGATTAATGGAAGGGAGAATCATCTTAGACTGTCTGTTGCATTCATTTATTGTCATTTATAGCGCCATGGGTCACATCTTGTGAATGCTAGGCAAGTCCTTGTGGCACTGTTATGACCCTAGCCCCTGGCATAGGCTGGCCTTTAACTCATGAGCATTCTACTGTAGCCTCCAGCATTAGATGAGAGGCATGTGCCGCACGCCACACGCTCCTGGAAGTTTCTTCTCTGTCCCACTGTCACCCAGGCTCATTTGTTTCTTCCCCAAAAGTGAAAAAAAAAAGATATTATGTAGTTTTTTAAAAAAAATCCACCAAGTAAGAGAGCTCAGTCATTTTAAGCTCTTGCCTTGCCAGCATGAAGACATGAATTTGATCCCCAGAATATGTGTAAAAATGTCTGGTGTGATAGAGAGGGTCTGTAATCCAAGAGCTGGGGAGGGGGACAGCAAACCAGGGTTTGCTGGCAAGTCAGTCTAGCCTAGTTGGTGAGCTCCAGGCTGAGAGACCCTGTCTCAAAGTTTGTGTGTGTGTGTGGAGGGGGGGTGTGAAGGGGGGTGGACAGAGTGCCTGAGAATGACATCTAAGGCTTTTCTGTAGCCTCCACATGCACACACATGTGTGCCTGCACACACACACACACATGCACAGGGCTGTGCACACACACACACACACACACACACACACACACACACACACACACACACACACATAAAAATTCCCCCAAGCAAAGAGACCTGTTGGTTCCAAAGGACATTTCCTAATTTTCCGTGGTATGTATGATGGATCATCTGGGACCCTGGTTGGGAGGAAGTACGCTGCACTGAAAGGCTGCATTTAGCAGAGTGCTCAAGGCAGAAGGTTTTTATTTTTCAAATGTTTGTTGAATGATGGGTTGGGAACGTGAGTCAGTTGATAGAGTGTTTGCCTGACATCATTAAACTCTGGGTTCAGAGCCCCAGCATGGAGTGAAATTGCTGTGGTGGTTTATGACTTTTATCTTAGCAGTTGGGAGGAAGAGATGAAAAGATTAGCGGTTCAAGGCCATCCTTCGCCAGTTTGAAGTCAGGATGGCTTGTGAGAGATCATGTCTCAAAAAAGCCAAAACAAAATTAAAATGTTTACTGAGTTCTAAAAGAGAATCGGACAAGTATTCCAACAGGAGTAACATGTTCTAAGTAAATACTTACAGGTACTTCCAGCAGGCTGAGACCCAGAGCAGACAAGGGTCAATTAATCGAGGAGACAGAGTGTAATTGCTGTGGTGGTTTATGCCTTTTATCTGTCTGTCCTGTACTGGTGCCCAGCTAACCCTGCACATAGGTGTTGGTGCCGGTGAGGAGTAGAGTACTGCCTTGGCAGGTGGCAGACTTTGATATCTGTGAGTCCCAAGAGTCTAACAGGCCCCTCTGGATTGTCCGGTAATAATCATCATCTGAGAGTGTCATCCATGGCTAAGCCACAAGGGCAGACCCCATTCGTGCTTTGTTGGTTAGGTTTTGTCACCTTGACACAAACTAGAGTAACCTGAGAAGAGGGACCCTCCACTGGGGTGTTGCCTCCATCAACTAATGGTTGATGTAGGAGGGTCCAGCCTATGCTTGGCACTACCATTTCCTGAGCACATAGATCTGAGCTGTATAAGAAAAGGAGCTAAGCAAACCAGTAAACAGCATTCCTTTCTGGTCTCTGCTCCAATTTCCACTTCCAGGTTCCCGCCTGGCTTTCCTCCATGGTGAAATAAATGAAATAAGATGAAATAAACCCTTGTCTCCCCAGGTTGCTTTTCGGTCATGGTGTTTATCATCGCAACAGACAGCAAACTGGGTCACATGCCGAGCTATTTTTGATGGACTTAGTTATCTCCAGTTCTGACCAACAGACTTGGATTCTATTTCCGTGACAGCAGCCTCTGAGAAAGGAGAACTGAGAGGAGCCAGGGAGACTGACCCAGTCAGTGCCAAGCAAAGGCTACTCATGTGCCTTTGGCTGTTGGCTTTGGGTTTTGATTTAGCTCCATTTCTCACAGAGAAACTGGCTGAGGCGTGGAAGGCGCACTCACCAACATAGAAGCCAATGCCATCGCTTGCTCACACATGCTAGTCTTGTGACCTTGATGAGGTACTTGACCTTGATGAAGTACTTCTCTTAGCTCATTGGTAAATGGGTGTAAGACGAGGCTAGACCTCTATGGGTTGATCATAAGGATGAAATAATTTTGATTCAGAAACCCCTGTGCCATGTGATGGTTGCTTGATGATTTAGATATTAAGCTGTTTGGTTTTGAACATGTCGTAATTCTCTGTGTTGCCAAGAATTGTTTACCTGGAACTTCTGGGGACATGAGATGTACTTTGGAATAAAGAGAATGCCAGAATTTAGAAAAATAGCATAGGAAACCCTCTCTTTGGCTATGAAATGCCCTCCATGGTATCTGGAGGCTGCCTCAAAAGCAAATACTAATATTTCTTCAACAGAGAAATGAATATTTACATAAATATAGTTAGTTCATACCATAACCAGTATGAACAGGTCCAGGCCGTGTGCTAAATGAGTTTTAGACAAATTCAGAAGGCTTGCTTCCCAGGCACTGTGGATTCTACTCATGCCCAAGGTACATCGAGAGCTGAGGGAATTTGCTGAGACTAAAAACAAAACCCAAACAACTCGGTGTGTCCACTTACCTCTGCGTATTCATGGAACGGGGAAATGCCAAGTGCCTTCCAGTACGATTTTGTGTCCAGCTCCACTCTGTACACCCCTTCTACGAACTTCTCATCCGTGGTGAGCCCGTGAAGCTCTCCAGATTCGGCGGTCTTCCTGGAGGGCGTAGAAGTCCAGAGGAATTTAGGGGAAAAGAACACGAACATGCACGTATGTGGTTGTGATGTGATGTGTGTGTGTGTGTGTGTGTGTGTGCATGTGTGTACGTGTATATACCTGTGTATTTTTCTGTCACCTGAATCAAAAGGGAGGAAATCCTTTTATGTTTGAGACAAAATAGCAAGGAATTCAAAGGGATTTTATGTACAGCTTTATTGTAGCATTTTGTCTTATGAGATTAAAATATAGTAAGATGTTTACCTTAAGAGTCTTAATCTAGGCATGTGGGGGTCACCTGTTACTATTCTAATGCTCTCAGGGTAGAGGTAGGAGGGTTGCTGCAAGTTTGAGGGTGATTGGGTTTAAATAGTGAGTTCTAGACCAGATGGGACTAGGTGTTGAGACCCTGATTGAAAATAAATGAATTAAAATTTTTAAAAGAAAAGCTTTTAGGCCTACAGGTGTTGCTTAGTGGTAAAGTTCTTTCTTAATATTTGTATACCCCTGGACTCAACCCCCAACAACACACAAAGGCAAACACACACACATACACAAATACACAAACACATACATACGTACATACATACATACATATACACATACACACAGAGACACAGACACACACACACACACACACACACAGTATTGCATTCAGGGTTAATGACTTGATGAGAGTTCATGACAGTCTCTGAAAGTGTCACAAGCTGCCCTGACTAACTCTTGTAATCCCCTGTGACAGCAGAGTGACAGCCCAGTGTTCCATGACCTAAGGGCAACTTCTGGAAGCGTGTAATTTGTCATAGCAGAAAGCCTAATAAACAAAGAAGAACTTGTAACCGACTTTCTCTTTTTGGAAATTTAATCCATTCGGTAATTCTTTGCCAACAAGAAATACCAAGTGACTTCCATTCCCACCTAGGCATCAGTTCAATAATGGCAATGTTAGAAACTGCTCCCCACTTAGTTACAACCAAGCCAGATAATAGTAGCAGCTGGCAGCTGTCTTTAGTGACTGACCACGCTTCTTCCCATCTCTCCATTTTTTTTTTGATGTGGGTACAAGAAAGAAGAGTCACAAGAAAGTTTGAATATTCGGGTGTCCATTCCGCTCCAACTTAGATTCCCCCAGCCACTTTGCATGCTGTGCTCGACACTCACATAATCACAAAGACATTAACAAATAGAAACTCAGTTAAAACAGCACCAAAAGAAAATGACCTTCCCAATGATCGGTGAAGAACACTAATGGTTCTGGGTATTCAGTTAATGACTAATATAAAGTCTTTGCCCAGGAGACATAACTGCATAGCTGTTCTGCTAAATGCTAAGCGAGTCTTTGTCGTTTTTTCCTTTTGGTTTGCTTGTTTAGATTCATTAGCCGTTGCTCTGAAATCACTAATTGTTACAAAACAGAACAATGCAACATTGTTAAGTGGCTAGCCCGGGTGGGAAGCCATGTTTTCATGCTAGTGGGTGACTGAGATTGGCCAGCTCCTGGGTTTGCCTTGCAGGTCTCTCATGAAGTGTTTCTTGTTGAGATTCACGGGTGCCACCCTTGCACAGGGCCACTCTGTTCTGAGTGTGCCTTTAAAGAGCCCCGATTCTGGGCAGTGCCAGCAAGCCCCGGAAGAGTACTCTGTCAATTCCTTTCCTTTCACCGATAAATTAGCACATGTGAACACATCCTTCGTAAGATTCTAAGACTGGGACTCAAAGCTCGAGCATTGTCCCTGGGTACCAGGGGATCTGAAAACCCCTAAAATCACGTGTATATGGTTTTATACATGCTTGTCTTTGAGCCCCTTTGTGACCATGGAGTCTTTAAACTTTTTGGTTTTTTTTTTACTCTCTCTCTCTCTCTCTCTCTCTCTCTCTCTCTCTCTGTGTGTGTGTGTGTGTGTGTGTGTGTGTGTGTGTGTGTACACATTTGCATGATCTAAGCTCAAAACTACATGCCTTCAATTATTCTACACCTTGATTTTTGAGACGGGGTCTCTCACCAAACATGAACCTACCCATTCAAGGGAGGCTGATGACCAATAAACCTCAGGGTCCCCCCGTTTCTAAACTTCTACCCCCAGGTTGGTATTATAAGCATGGACTACCTTGCTGGGCATCTTACACAGAGTCTGGCGACTCACATCCAAGTCCCCAATCTTCTGAGCAGGCACTTAACTGACTGAGCCATCTCCCCTGTCCCTGGAGACTATAATTTTTATTATCTGCTTAGAATGGGCTGAGATGTAAAAGGGTTGCAAACCAGTATGAAACAGTGGGGTTACCGACTCCCCCCTTTACTCCCTTCAGTCCTAGACTGTACTCTGGTTCCTGGTCATGCTCTAAGCAATACAAGAAAACAACTTTCTTTAAAAAAAGGTCTCTGCAGGCGGATACTCGAAGCCAACCATTGGACTGATCATGGGGTCCCCGGTGGAGGAGTTAGAGAAAGGGCTGAAGGAGCTGAAAGGGTTTGCAAACCCATAGGAAGAACAACAATATCAACCAACCAGATCCCCCCAGAGCTCCTAAGGACTAAACCACGAACCAAGAAGTACACATGGAGGAACCCATGGCTCCAGGCACAAATGTAGCAGAGGATGGCCTTGTCGGATATCAATGGGAGGAGAGGCCCTTGGTCCTTTGAAAGCTTGATGCCCCAGTGTTGGGGAATTCGAGGGTTGGAAGGCGGGAGTGGGTGGGTGGGTGAGGGAACACTCTCATAGAAACAGGGGGAGAAGGGATAAGATAGAGGGTTTTTTGGGGGGTACCAAGAAAGGAGATAACATTTGAAATGTAAATAAAGAAAATATCAAATAAAAAAAACCCAAAAGGTCTCTGCCTATACCTTTAACCTTCCAACAGATTCTTTAGCTACTAGGTTTGTTTGTTTGTTTGATTATAAGATTTGTTGCCTGCATGTGAATTTGTGCACCACACACATGGTGGACGGAAGGGGATGTCGGATACCCAGATCCCCTGAGACTGGAGTTTCAGATGGTTATGAACTGCCATTCTGGTGCTAGGAACCAAACTTGTGTCTCTTACAAGAGCAATAAACACCCTTAACCACTGAGTCATCTCTCTGAGCCCTCTAGCTGGTAGGTTCTGTGTGCCTGTCTCTAATGAGCAGAAGAGTAAATGGGAACCTGGAACTAGTCCCACGGTGGGCTGTTCTGCAAGCTTACCCAGAGGCAAATGGCTCCCAGGTATCCTCAGCCGTCTTTTTGAACACTTTCACGGCCACATCGACAGCAGGGCTGCCTCGGACAGCATCCAGCACTTTGACCATCAGAGGACACTTGGATTCTCCAGCACCCTGGGCATAGAGGAGACAAGAGAACTGTCAGTGAAATGGGTCAGAGTAAACGGGCTTGTTCTTCCCGGTGATAGAATCTGGAACAAAACCAAAAGTACATGCTGATCCCGTTATGATAACATAAGTGTTGACAATTAATGAGCTTCTTTATCCAGTATAACATAGACGGCATTGTTTCCAAAGCAAGAATAGTTTCTGCCCCCAGATGCACTGCTGTGCACCAGGGATATGGATAATGAATTTCAAAGGGAGAATAGGCCCTCTGAGAGCCATTGCTCTGTTCGCCTTTCCATCTGAATGGAGCCACTGAAAAGGTGCATGGTTCAAAAAGACAGAAAGGGCTTTTTCTTGAGATCATTTTAATCAGCTGTTGCTATAGTAATTCCCTCTGGTTGTAAAATAACCCTCACATACTCCCTGACTCATTTTAATTATACTGATTAACTCTTCTAAAGGACTTTATCTGAGACTGGAATAGAGTGTTGGCCAAAAAAGGCAAAGAAAGATCAATAATACATTTTGATTAGCTAAAGAACTAATATATAACCATACAAGAGGTATACTAAATACTTTAAAGATTTTATGAGAATTCAATATTAACAGCCACACTGATAATATATCCTTTTTTCCCCCTATTGCTAGAGATTGAACAGAAGGCTTTCCACATGGTAGGCAAACACTGAACCACTGAACTACACATCCAGCTCTCTTATATCTTTATTTCTATGTTTATCATATATTTATTACCTAAGGACACCCGAGACTGAGCCTTACAGACTCAGTACACTAAGTCACAGGAGGAGGAGCCAGAGGAACAGCAGCTCTTCTCTTTGGAGTTTAGTGGTAAATAGAGTCCCCTGTTCCAACAGCACAGCTAATTCCCAAGGCGGGAGGAAGGCACATCTTCTTCACCTAAGGTCTCCCTGCCGCGTCTGGATTGCTCTCAGAATCACTCACCCCAGGGCCAGCTTCAGACACAAACACCAGTCCAGCGAGGCAAAGGAGGAACAGTCGGAGGGAAGCCATCCTGTCAGGAGCTAGTGTGTCAGGTCTCTGTGACGGCTTCTCCTGCTGAAGGGGCTTTTATACCCCCTCCTCCCAAGCCAGGCTGCTGATCCCTGCCAATCTGACTCCAAACCTGCTGATTCTGATTATTGACTTAGTCAACAAAGGGAGAATAAGTAACCTACACAAATATGAACCTTGTCTGGGGAGATTAGAACATCGGAACACTCGCTCTACGGAATATTCTTAACTGGTCATTTGACCAGCCTGATCCACACAACAAAGCAATCTGAATCAAACGAGAGCAAATCGCTTTCTTGGGTCGCGTGCACAGGACTTGGGGGATGTTCCCCTTATCGGTTTCTATGCATCGTTCCCAGTTTCAATACAGTTTTTACCTTTGGTTTTAGATGGTAGCTACAAGTTGTAATGATTCGTTCTGTGTTTATTGACACCTGGCACTCCAGTTTAAATACAGTGCATCAGAAGATACCGCTGTAGTAGGTTACAAGACAACAGGACGCTCCCTTAGCAGTTTAAATAGAAACTCTCTTGTAGTCAAACCAAGCCTTCTGAACATTTTGCTTTTTGTCTTTGTGTGCATGTAGGCCAACATTTCTCCTTTTCTAGATGAAGTTCATCCCAACCCCAGGAATAATGGTGTATTTCAGATTTCTGTTTGTGAGACTAAGATGATAAGTTTGTACTGAGTTGAATTGGGAATGCAGGAGCAAAGGCACTGACTAGTTTTTATTAGAAGTGAATTTTCTGGAAGAAGGTAGACATGGTTGTGAGAGGGAGACGCTGTACCTGGTGACACTTCTTCATCCTCACTGATCAACAAGTCCAGGAATTATAGACTGGATGATTCACTCACTAGGCAATGACTCCTGGGGTGCATGCATGCATGTGTATGTGTGTGTGTATGTTGCATGCATGCAAATTAAGGCAGGTTTTTATTGTTACAAGGATGATATGGAAGAGATACACAGCAGACATATTTTGGACATATGTCAAGGGCAGGTGTAGTTTGGGGCATCTAGAGTTGGGGAGACTTTCCCATGATTGAAAGAATTGTAGAAGGTCAACAAGAAATCATGAAGGATACCAGTTTCCAGGAAGACATAGAAGGAACAGGAAGGAATCCCAGAATATGGAAATGTGCAGACAATTTTGGGAGAGAGGGCAACCATCCAAAAGCAACAATGAGTAGATAAAGCCAGAGCAAGACTATTTACTATCCCACAGCTTTGAGTCTGACAGGACTGGAGGCTCTGGTGCACCCATCCTAGATCTGCTACTCAATGACCTGCTTGCTTCTGGAAGAGATTTCCTATCTCAGATATCAGCCCACACATTTGTAAATCAAAAACATCACATTTCTCTTTGAAGGAGATTTTCTAAGAACTTTAAGTGTGACATGATATAAAGGCATTTTGTAAACCGGAACATACAAGTGTCAGATGATTCCATTCAATGTCTGTGCCCAAGGAGGCTTTCTCCAGAATCTCTTGTGCATTGTCAACCAAGGTTAACGTCATTGTTTTCCATTGCTCAGAATATGATGGAAAGCCCTTCTCCATACAGGAATCCTAAATAGTTGAAGGTTCTTTCACTACCTAGTAAAATCTCCCACCCACGCATGTTAACTCCACACTACTGAACTCTACACTCTGTTAAAACCAAGAATTGCCTCCCCAGATCTTGTAAACTGGCAAAGCTGAGCTACCACCTGACCACAGGTCCAGCATTTCTCTAGGATTTTGAAACATATGCAAAAATTACAAATTGAACCAAGATGCGCTAAAACCTGGACTTTGGCTCATCTCGAGAAACTGGAAGATGACAGCAGTTGCCTTACATTCCCATGAAAATATGGGGTCCCATGTCGGGACATATCAGTTTCCTGAGTTCCCGCCCACTCTGAAGCCAGATGACATGACTAGTGGTGTTCTCATACTTCAGCGTCTGATTGTCTGTCTGTTTTTAAAGCACATTCCATATTCTTGATCCATGACAAAGCCCAGCCTCTTTATAAATTTGTTATGATTACTAGTCTTCTGAGAGCATATTTTCTTTTTTTTTTCTTTTCTTTTTTTTTTTGGTTTTTCCAGACAGGGTTTCTCTGTGTAGCCCTGGCTGTCCTGGAACTCACTTTGTAGACCAGGCTGGCCTTGAACTCAGAAATCCTCCTGCCTCTGCCTCCCAAGTGCTGGGATTAAAGGCGTGCGTCACCACCGCCCGGCGAGAGCATATTTTCTTTTGCCAAATAAGCATGCCCACCTCTTTGAGAGATTCCTCTCCAGACACAGGACCTAGAATCCTCTCTCCCCAGGACTTTGTCATCTGGCTTCTTTCCACTGGTCAATGTTTCTCTTCCAATGTGATGCACTGAAGCAGACACACACTCCAGATAATTGAACTGGACACACATTTCAGATAACTGAACCGGACACACATTCCAAATAAGCTCATGTAAACCCTGAGGACACGGCCAGAAGGCTTTAGTCTTCCTTGACAAATGGGCTCTACAGACAGTGTTAGACCCTGAGTGTATCCATAACTGTTATCACTGTAACCCCCTCACCCAACCCTGTGTCTAACACAACCAAAGAGCATTCATCATAATGAGCTATGCTCATTTATCAATTTTATTCAGTTTTTGGTTTGCTGTTTAGGGACGGAATCTCATTTTGTAGCTTTGGCTGGCCTGGAGCTCACTATGTAGACCAGACTAACCTTGAACTCACAGAGATCCTCTCCTCTCTGTCGTTTTATAAATTTTAACCTAAGTATAAGATCCCAAATTTATCTTTGGCCATAACATAATGGTAGTTCCGACCAACCAGTAAATTAGATCATGCTCAGGTCTTTGATTTGCATGCTTTTTTAGATCTATATCAGTCTAGAAACCAATTTTTTAAACTTTAATTTGAAAGAGACAAGGATGTGAAGAAAAAGTGAGGTGCTTTGAAGTACCGGGAGGACGTTGAGTACGATGGAAAACTACTGATGACCCTTGCAGAGACAGAGCATTAGGACATGTTTGCACAGAGCCGGGCCATCAGCAGGTAGACTGTCTGGAGTCTGAGTCAAAGGTCGGGCAGTATTTTATGTGACGGAGCAGGACAGAAGAAAAAACCAACAGAATAAGAAAACATTCGTTATCCAAGACGTGGGTGGGTGTGGGATAAAAGGCAGTTGCCCCCCTAGAGAAGCCCAGTGGGTTTTTTTTTGCCTGAGAGTCACTTTGTGCTGTGAACAGGTCCCATAGATAAACAGACTTTTCTAAAGAAAGGAATGTGTGCCTTTGCATGTTGAGTTGAATTTGTAAAAACTCTTCTCAGAGGATGGTTACAGGAATCCATAATGAGGGATGGACTTCCATCAAAATTCACTGCCTTCCTGGGGCTTCTGTTGAAGGCATTGCCTGTTTTTGGGAAATACTAACAGTAGCTACCTAGAGAACATAAGGGCTTTGGACGTAGTGTTTAAGTTAGAAGGCGGTGTCTTTTCTTAGCACTTTACTGGTTTTCTTCACATCCTGGCTGTGGTGCTGTAGCTTACATGTTTCACTTAGGTGAATGAGAGACTGAGTTACTGACAACATCTCTCTCCCTACTACCAAATATGTGGTAGTTAATGAACAACCCTGACTGACTCTTGATTCGAGAGTCTTCCCCTTCTCCTTCAAAATGTACATCCTCGTTTAATACATCTTTTCACCTCCTAAATAATCTCTTCATTTATTTTCTGAAGGTCCAAACTAACACCTAGCCAGCAGTCTGTGGACCCTGGAATGCTTGCTAATGCTATTGCAATAAGCTGATTAGCAAGAAGGGGACTCAGTAGGCCAAGTGCTTGCACTGCCCCTCCTGGAGAGGTAGGAGGAATGAAATAGAAGTGTTTGGGGCTTGGATCTTTGCAGGTCAAAGAATTCAATTTTGTTAGCTCCCCTTGAGGTGGATAAGTTCTGGAGGTTTGATTAATGCTAAGCAAATCCTAAAGTCTCATTTTAAAACGGTGATGCTGATTTAATTAATAGTCAGATGGTTTTCTCATAATCAAGGGATTGGAGCAAGAAGGCTTTGAGTGTTTCATGAGAATGTTTTCTAGGTGGGAGAGCCTGGCTAAGATTGCTTAATTCATTGTTGGATATACATTTTTTGTTTTTTGTTTGGTTTTTTTTTTTTTTTGGTACTGGACATGTTTGAACCTGCCTTGTCCAGTGTGTCTTTCTTCCCGGGTGTTTAATACATGATGAAAAGGGCCTTCTCTTCTCTTCCTCTGTTTTCTAACCATCCAACTGAAGACTAAAATTATCTAGGGCATCACCTTTTAGTTTCAGTCTCATGATTGAACAGTAGTGGCCATCACAGATGGAAGCAACAATTGAGAACACCCTTATGTAAGAATGTCCCCTGATTCATATCATGCATGCTGTCATGTACCATAATGGGGACAGCGCTACCAAGAACACTGGCTTCAGCCGTTCTGCTGGCGAGAATCTACTCTGCCTCTCTCAGGTGGGTCTTTTTTTTTTTTTTTTGAGACAGGGTTTCTCTGTGTAGCCCTGGCTGTCCTGGAACTCACTTTGTAGACCAGGCTGGCCTCGAACTCAGAAATCCGCCTGCCTCTGCCTCCCAAGTGCTGGGATTAAAGGCGTGTGCCACCACCGCCCGGCTCTCAGGTGGGTCTTAATTTGTCTATTGTCTGCAGTTCAGATGATTGACAGTTTCAAGACATCACCTGGTCTAGTCTGGGTTTGTATTGGTTTCTCTGTTCACACATATTTCAATGACTTTATCCATACATAGACACTTGTTGTGGCAAGAGTTCTGGCTTCTAGAATCCTCCAAAGATTATCCTCTTATTTTATAGAGAGAAGGGTCCAGGCCTTCTTGTCAAGCAGATGAATTTCCTTTTGTTTTTCTTTGCTACTTCTTATAGTTTTCAGGCAGCTAGTGAGGCCTAACAGGTTTGAGAGTACGTGGTACTTAGACCTGTCTGGCTATAGTCTGTGAAGGGTTCAAAGGAGCATGGTGCAGTCCAATGGAGAGATGGTAAAGACCAGATATCTTTCTGATCTAAACATGTCATTGACATAAGCATTTCATAGCTTAGCACAGTTTTCAAAAAGACTGTACTGGGCTTGGGTCAACAGTGCCGGCTAGAATTGAAGATTCGAGTGGTCTTTTGTCTGTATTTACATCTCCCTTAGAATTAGCTGCATTGGTCTGCGGCCCTAATCCACCATCAAGGATTCAGGTTCTGATTTTGGCCATTGCTGTTCTCTTCTGACATGGGAAGTATATGACTGATAAGGAGACATTGTAAACTCAATTAATTAAAAAGAAATACTTCTGGGCATGTCAATGTGCAAACTTCAGGTTGCCTATAATTTGACTCTTAGGGAAAACATGTATTCTTTAAATTGGAAGCAGTTGATAAATGGGCAAGAATTCATGGACAGAAGTGATTTTGGGTTCACGAAGGGATAAGATTTTACTTTTACTGTGAAAGATAACATATCTAAGTATGTAAAAAGAAACTGTGCATGTGATTCTTCTCTTATTCAAAAGGAGAAGTGTGAGAGTCCCCAGCCCTTGATGGTGAGGGGAAAATTAATGGGGTAAGTCCCGTAGGACATGGAATGGAGGAAAACTCAAAATCTAGGATTAGGAACTGAGCAGACTCTGACAAAATCATCAGGGTCCCCTTCCCCCTTTCTTGTCATCTTGGACGGTTGCACTTTTGCTTATGTGGCAGCCAGAGGTTAACCTCAAGATGGTGTCCCTCACTTTCCATTAACTTTGTTTTTTTAAAGACAGTCTCTCACTGGGATCCGGAACTCACTATTTAGGCCGAGTCAGCTGCCTACCGAGCCTCCTCCTCTCCAGTGCTGGAAATACAAATGCTTCCCACGATTGCCATGCTTCTTACCTGGGTGCTGGGGATTGAACTCCGATCCTTGGGCTTACACGACAAGCACTAAATCAACGATGCTGCTTCTCTGGTGCCCAGCAGCATCATTTTTAGAAGGTTAGAGAGAGACTTAGAGGAGGGGAGGCAGGGGAGAGGTAGAGTGAGCAGAAAGGGAGAAGTCAGAGCTATTCTAGAGCCTGGAACCCGATGGGCTCCAGATACAAGGGGTTCTTAGATTCTGGGCATCTTCACGTTTCTATTCACATAGTAAGAACAATTACATACTCGGAGGCATGTGGAAAATCCTGCTCACTTGGAGGTGATGAGCACAAGAAACGCAGCCATCCAGGAACCATCTGACAATTAGTTTCTCCGTCAGGACTTTCTCTAGAACAAGAGAATATGGAGGAAAGATTTCCCACTAATATGTCAGGAAGTGAGTCCATTGGTCTTTCTGATTCATACGCTTGGGGGAATCCCCAGGGAACATTACCATCTTGAAATTTCTCTATGTGCTTTAGGGTTTATGAGCTTGTAAGTTTGCCTCTCGGGTTTCTGATGAAACCGGTCGTGAGCCTGCCCAGTGGACCTTGGTCATTGCTCAACCTGAGGGGATTTGTAAATTCACTTGCTAGGTGATACCTGCTAGGCAAGGTGAGCTTGGCTGAATCTGCAAACACTCTGCCTTCAGTAAACCTCACTCTTGGAAGGGCAACAGTAGCAATCTGGGCTGGTGGTGAGTCTTTGACTATAAAAGAGAAGGAAGATGCCAACAGACAATGGTAATCTAGGGCCAGTGTTACAGAGACAAGGCGTGAGGAGAAAAATGGAAGGGTCAGTATAATTGCTCAGCTTAGAAACAAGGAGGATTAGAGTGTCTTTGACAGAAAGCCATGAAACAGTGAATCAAGCTGCACTTGAGGCTGGTTACTGAAAGATATTAGATATTTAATTTTTTACATTAAACTTTATTTTATTATATTACATTTATGGATATTTTGCCTGCATGTATGTTAGTGCACATCATATATGCATCATGCCTGCACAGGTCAGAGGAGGACGTCAGATCCCCAGGAACTGTGGTTACAGATGGTTGTGAGCTGCCATGTGGGTGCTGGGAACCACACACAGATCCTCAGGAAGAGCTCTTAGCTGCTGAGGCATTTTTGTATTCCCAGCAATTAAGTGAATGTGGCGAGAGTATAACTTTAGTTAGATGTCCCTGCGGGGATCCCATGCCTTCCTGACAAAAGGGCCCTTGAGTGTCCCGAAAGAGGTAGCGTGCGACAAATGGATGGGAAATGCAGTGTGTAAGTTGATCCAGCTCATCAGTTAGACGTGGGGAAGCATGTCAGAAGTTTCCAGCTGACTGGTCACAAACACAGAGTGACCTGATAGGATTGATCTGCTAGCCAGGCATCCCCCTCATCTCTGACTTCTGGTCTTCCCACTAAGTTATTCTCGTTAGTGCTCAGAGCATCCCTCTCAGGTTCCTTCTAATGAATTCCAGACAATTGCAATGCCACCGTCTGTAAACTTCATCCCCAACCAGTGTGCTGAGCCCTCCCTCTACTGCTCCCTCTCAACCAGACCAGGTTGTCTGTCAGGAGTGGTACTTCTCTGAAGCATTCTTCGGGGTTATTGGTTCCCTCGTCAGAACTCTCAACCCTCCTGGTTGGACTGTGTTGGCCTTCCAGCCTCTGCCACACTGTCAGGTGTTTGAGTGACTCTCCTCCCTGACATTCTCAATTCTCAGTTCTTTCCCTATCCTGGCCGTTTGTTCTACTATCTAACTATGGAGTATCCATGACGAGACAATGTCTAAGACTGTCTAAGGGAGAAATGACAAAATCGTCTTGATCCTGCCCTAAGATAATTGGCTTACTCATTTTGTAGCCTCAGTATAGCATTGCGATTTGCGTTGTCTACATGTTTACTGTGTTTACTGTTCCCTGCTCCTACAAGCTGTCCTTAAAGGCTTACATATCGACCTTGATTTCTTTTATAGACCTTTCCTTTGCATTTTTCTTTAACTTTGTTCTCCATTTAGAAGACAGTCCATCGCTTTTTCCAAGTTACCACCTGCAATGCTTACAGATCATTGTCGACTTAACTGAATTTAGAATCACCATAGAAACACACCCCTGGGTGTGTCTTATAATGTTTCCAGACTTTTTTTTAACAAAGGAGAGATGACCCATTATGAGTGTGGGTGGCTCCATACCTTGGGTTCTCTCCCTAGACTGAATAAAAAGGAGAAAACCAACTGAGACCCACCCCACCCCATCTCTGCTTCCTGCCTGTGGTTACAATACGACCATATTCCTTATGCCCCTGCTGCTATGCCTGTGGCACCATGATGAACTGTAGCTCCAACTGTGAGCCAGAATAAACCCTTCCTTTCCTAATGCACTTCTGTTGAGAATTTAGTCACAGCCTTGAGAAAAGGAACTAAGAAACTCCATCTTTCATATTAGTAGATGACGTTGTTGATCTGAGATGGTTTCTTATTTGCTGTTCATTAATTCTTCACCCTCTTCCCTACATCTTCCCTTCCTCTGTGCCTATAACGTAGCCAACACTTTCCTTTCCAAGGTGACATGTCTCACTCAGTCTTTCTATGGTTTTGCCATCAAAGGCTGGTCTGTCTTGTCCTGCCTCGAGCTCATGATAGTCTACTCTCCAGTTCTTGTCACTAATTCCAAAGTATTCTATCAGTTTCTCACCTTGACCATTTCCTCCCAGAGCTGTTGTCCTAGAGGTGAGTCACTGTGCTCCCCCTGACTCTGCCTTGCCGCACCACTCGCCCTGTGCTGTTACCACCATGACGGTCCTCAAACTCTACCTGTCTAAGTTGGAACTTGGCAATTCCTCATTCCATAAACTCCTCTTGGTCTACCGCTCTTCAGATGGAATCATCATTGCTCTGGATAGACTTAGAACCTCAGGAGTTAGGCTGGAAGTCTCTTTCATTCAACACCAGACTTTTAAAAATAGTAAAAAGCTATGTGTGTTAGTTCATGCTTGTAATCCCAGGACACTCAAATCAGATGCAGGAAGATCAGGAGTTCAAGGTAAGCCTGGGCTGAATATAGGGACTTTGTCTCAAAACTAAAATGTTTCTTGCCTCCAACATATTCCTCCCATTCCTTGACTTCCCTTTCCAGAGCTGTCAGTTGAGTTCCAATTCATTACTAATCACACAGGCTTTTTCAATTATGCCACAACTGATCTCCTTACTGATAATCTATTTTCCATATAATCTTTTCCTATAAGCTGTTGCCAAATTAATCTTCTTAATGCATACCTCTGACTACATCACATTTCTTTGCAAAGGCCTTTCTTCTCACTCCCCTGTGGCCAGCCAAATAAAGGCCAATGTCCTTTGCTTGACATTCAGACTTGAATGTGAGTCATGACTTGCTTGTGTTCCATCCTTGTTTATCGCTATGGTTCTTCAAACACTAACTGAACGGCTGCTGAGGTAGGTGGTTTATTGTGTACAGGCGCCTGCCACCAGGCTTGTGAACTGGCTTTGATCCCTGAGATCTACATGGTGGAGTAGAGACTCAAAGTTGCTCTCTGTCCTCCAGATATGCACGGTAGTGAGTGCACACTCACACAGGAAATACAATGTAATAAAAACAAAACCCAATTGAGCTCTGGCAGATTGGCTACCTGGGACATAACTTTTCTTAATCGTTTTTACCCACACTGAAACTGCCAGAAGAAACAAACATTATTGAAGTGTTCAGATCGGAAGTAGGGATCACTGAGAGAAAAAACCAGAGAAGAGACTGTCTCGGTGGTAAAAACTAAGTGAGCTGGGGCTGGAGAGATGTCGTTGCAATACAAAAGAGCATTTATTAGCCTTGCAGAGGTTCCAAGTTTGATCCTCAGGTGCCTCACAGCTTCCTGTAGCTCTAGCTTCCAGGGTGATCCAAGGCCTTCTGCTGGCCCCTGTGTGCACATTCACTTAGGTGCACACACACCCCACTCAGACACACACATACATATACATAACTAAAGACGCAACTAAATAAAAGAATGAGTCTAGTGACATCAGGACCAATAATTGCGAAGGAAGAGGAAAGATGACTTGGATATTTTATTTGACTTGGGGGAGGGGTGGTCAGATAGTGAAGCCATTAGCTTATAGTTAGAAATACATTAAGAATGAATCTAGTTTTGGAAATGCTGATGTTACACCTTTGTTCTGCCAGCACTCATGTCTAGACAGCAGCTGGAAATGGCAGCCTGGGAGACAGGGCTTGGTGGAAACCAGGCTGTGGATTCACATTTAGTATCCTGAGCATGTGGCCTGGATGCGGATATTCAGAGGTCACCAGTGCACGCTCACAGTAAGGAGACATTCTGTTCCCCAGCAATCAAGAGACGTCTGAAAGAAGTTTTTCCCAGACAGAGGTTGGCTGCCTGTGAGTACTCAGTGTCTCTCGTAAGCAGTCATGCCAATCATGAGAGTTGTTCTTATATTTGCTCTTGGGTGTGTTAGGACCTCCTTCCCTTTGCACCTCCATATTCCATGGCACAGGGGCTAAACACAGGACATGTGCTGCAAATGCTTACTGAGCAATGCCATGATTGAGTGGTGATGCCTCAGGCCTAGCACTGGACAGCCCTGACCCTCACAGACAGACAGACAGACAGATAATCTAGGTGCCATTTTCCAGTATTGTTTGCTGCTGTTTTCTGGCCAAAGCCACACTGCTCCTGAGTTCCAAAGCTCCTCATGCCCCTGTGGTAGCATCCTCATGTACTGTCTGCTCACCTGCACCCATTTTCCATTGAAGAGTAAGTCACCCTGCAGCTCCTCCTGTGTGTTCGATGATCCATTTCTTTATCTTTGGTTATAGACTTTCTTTTTACAGGGTTCAACAGGATGGACTTCCCCTCCCCCAATACACACATACACACACACACACAAATAAACACACACACAGAAACACACATAGACACACACATACAGACAGAAACAAAGACAGACAGACACACACCCATAGACACACAGACAGAAATATACATAGACACACAAACACACAGACAGAAACAAAGACAGACAGACAGACAGACAGACAGACAGACAGACAGACAGACGGGCACTCACACACACACACACACACACACACACACACACACACACATTTAATTATGTTTGAAGACAAATTTGTCTAACTTATGGCACCAAGAACACATTCTGAATCTGGAAGATAATGCCTTTTTTGCCCTGAGACACTACATGACTGTTTCGTGTCTTTAAAGTCAGATGAGGTATTTCCATATATTTCGTGACCATACATCCTAGATCAGTTTTCCAAGTGGGATCCCAAAACCAACAATATCTCTATTTTCTTGGAACTTGTTAGAAATAGAAATTCTAGGATCCTGTCTTAGAAATGCTGAATCTAGAACTCATACTGGAGCAATACTTGTTTTTTATGAACTCTCCAGACAATTTTCATATCAAGTTCTGTTAACCATTACATATAAAAGTATTCATTTTTTTATTTTCCTGAGTGTAATTGCTGTTTTGGGAGTTTTCTGTCTCTGTCTGCTTACCTAGGCCTAGTCCCAGAAGTGTCTAGCCTTTATACAATTTAATCTAGGCCTAGAATGTTTTCAGCCTCTGAGACTTACGGCTGAATCACCTTCCTGGTTCTTTCTGAGCTCTGGCTAGATGATTCAACTCTGCTGTTCTGGCTCAAACTCCTTCAAGCTGACTGATTCAATCTTGTTTTTCTCTTGGCCTCTGAACTGCTCTGCTTGGCCTCAAACTACCTCCAGCAATCTTTTTAAATCTTCCGGCTCCTTCTCATTCTCTTGCTCATTCTGTCTTTACCTGTGTCTAGCTTGTTCTCTCTTCAGTCTCTGTAAAACTCTCCTTGTAAAACTGCCTCCTCCTCTCTCCCTGCTGCTCTACTCTCCCTTTCATCTCTACCATCCTACTCCCCACAAACTCTACTGTATTCCTGTACCACACTGCTTCCCTCCTGTACTGTCTGTCTCTCCCTTAAGTAGCTTCCCTTTCCTCTCTCCTCACGAGAGTTGGGCATGTTCTATTCCTATTCTGTCAAATCTTTCTATGATTCGTCACTTTGTCTACCACTCATCACATTCATACATGGGTACTCTCTTCTACAAATTGACTTTACCCTCATTGTTTGGGATTAAAAGTGAATACTAAGGGTGTGTGTGTCTTTCAGGTAGAGAGATTAAAGGTGTGTGCTAAGGGCTGAGCCACACCACAACTAGAAACAGGCTCAAATATTCTGTAACAATTATGTTAGGTTCAACTAACGTAACTAAGGTTCAAAGTAGTTAGGCTAAGTCTGGATTCTTTACAAATGCTGCTACCCATTCACTGGGTAACTTTGACCTAACCTCTTAACTTCTTTTCAGATGAGTTTCCCCCCCAGAAAATAGTATTTTGAACCCATTATGTAGTGGTACATGCTTGTGATTCCAACACTTAGGAGATGGAGGCAGGATAAGGAGTTCAAGGTCTTGGGCCACGTGGAGAATGAGGCCAGCCTGTGTCATGAGAGACCCTGAATCAGAATAAAGAAAGTCAAATTGTTGTCAAGTTATTCTCCATGTCTGTGAACAATGCTGAAGACTAGCTTCCATCGTGTTGGTAGGGCAGTGTTTCAGGGTAAGTGAGGCACATTGTAAAGGCTGGGCTGAGTGGTAGCCATGCACAGTTACCTTTAGTTCCTCCAACCTTTCTCTCTTTTTAAAATGTACTATTTATTTGTGTGTGTGTGTGTGTTGGTTTGTACGTGGTTGGCCCAGGGCATGGCACCATTAGGAGGTGTGGCCTTGTTGGAGTAGGTGTATCACTGTACGTGTGGGCTGTAAGACCCTCATCCTAGCTTCCTGGAAGCAGTCTTCTCCTAGAGGCCTTCAGATGAAGATGTAGAACTCTCAGCTCCTCCTACACCATGCCTGCCTGGTCTCTGCCATGCTCCTGCCTTGATGATGATGATAAACTGAACCTCTCTATCTGTAAGCCAGCCCAATTAAACGTTATCCTTATAAGAGTTGACTTGGTCATGGTGTCTGTTTACAGCAGTAAAACCCAAATTAAGACAGCGTGTATGTGTGAACACTTGCATGTGTATCATGGAGTACATATGGATGCTAGAAGCGAAGTTTCAGAAGTCAGTCCTTTCCTTCCATTGTGAGTTCTGTGGATTTGAACTCAAGTCTTCAGGCTTGGCTGCAAGAGCCATCTCTCTATCCCTCTTCCCTCCTCAGAAACAAATGGTTAGGGATCTAAGAAGCAAGTAAGGAACCTCCTTGCCTCAGTGAACCAGGTGCCTGAGTTCTGAGTTGAAACAGACAAAGCACATGATTCATGACTGTAGGGGTTTTTATTTGAATCTGATGCCATCTGACCTGCACTCAGGAAATTCCTGAAGATGTTAGAGCTTAGGAAAGCTGGTGAGTCAATGTAAGGGTCAACCCAGATGTCACTAGGAGAAAGAAGAGGCTGCTTGCCATAGCGTTTTGCTACCGATGAATCCAGTAACAGTTACAGTGGATTAGCTTCTCACAGTACTCTCTCTTTGCAGGGTCTAAGATGTCTTGGGAACACGATCCAACTTCTGCTCTTTTAATGCACATTCGTGCCGATGCACTAATTCTTCAGTGCGGACCAGTGTTTGTGTAAAAGCAACTTTATCTCTTTATTCGATTCACAGATAGCCACACTTGGCCTCTTCCCCCACTCAGTGCACTTCAGAGAACTGCTCTGGCATGATACTGAGTGCTATTTCTGGTTTTCCTATTGGCACAGGCACGGTCATAGCTTTGCAGACCAAAACTTTGCAGTCTCTTAACCCCACCTCCCTGCACAGGGCTGAGGGCAGAAGCCAGCTCCTGGAATAGGTAAACTGATTGTCACGTATCGTGCCATCCCCAGGGGTCCTTAACTATCTTAGTTTCCATCTGGAGACCTCAAGAGCAGTGTGTGCATCTGTGCTCGTAGCAATACACAGTGGCTTTTGCACCTGTAGATGGAGCTCCAGTTGTTGATTTTTGACCCAATTTTTATTTTTCTTTTTGATGTTTTTTTTTTGGTGTGCACGTGTGTATGTGCAGTTGCATTTGTGTGTGTGTGTGTGTGTGTGTGTATGCACTTGCATTTATCTGTGTGTGTGTGTTGTTTGATGTCAAGTGACTCAATTTCCCACTTTGTTTATTGAGGCGGAGTCTCTCTGAACCTGGAGCTTGCCGATCTTGGCTGTTTTTGCTAGCAAGCTTGTCCTTGGGATTCGGTGTCTCCACCTCCTAAATCCTGGGATTACAGGCTTCTACTCTACCTGCCTGACTTTTATGTGGGTTCTGAGGGTCTGAACTCCGGTTCCCATGTTGGAGCAGTGAGTGCCTTTTCATTAAGTCATCTTCTCAACCCAGTGGCACAACGTTTAAGCAGAATCTCATGTAGCCCAGACAGGCCTCCAAATCATCATGCACCAAAGAATGACAGAATTCCTGATCCTCTGCCTCTAGAGTTCTCAAATTATAGGCATATGCCGCCACACAGATTAAACTATTTATTCATTGAATTTATGTGTGTTCATATGTGTCATGGCATGGGCACGGAGATCAGAGGACCGCGTGTACGACTTTGTTCTCTCCCCACACCATGAACATCCTGGGGCTCTAACTCAAATGGCTGGGCTGGGCAGCTGGTGCCCTTTAACCTCTGAGCCATCCTGCCTGCTCAACACGGCACATTTTAATAAATGTGAGATTACATGAGTCATTGGGGCCTATATGGATGGAGTTTATTTGTCTTGTAGAGGTAGTTGAGCAATATTGAGCCAGAAACTCACCCGGGACTCTTGTGTGAGGGCACAGTTTGAATATTTGGTGGCACCACTTTTTTAACCTTCAAAACATCTCCCTGCTTTTTAATGTGAGGACCATAGCTGAATCTGTCCCATACTACCCTGACGGGAAGAAGGGTTGCTAGGCAACAAAACAATGCCTTACCTGAAATGCAATGTCCACTGGTGGAAAACACAGACTTTGGACCTTTGAAAAATCTTGGTTTAGCGATAAGCTTGTCTGGTAGTGGATCTTTATCTGTGCTATCTTACACGGCCTATAAGATGAGAGTCCTCTGCTAAAGAATGAGGAGAACAGTTTCTGCTTGAAGGCAGGAATGGAGACGCACAGCCCAGATGATGGTCCAAAGTGATTTATAAATGTTAGCCCAGCCAGCGAGATGCAAACTGGGAGCCTGGCACAGCCACCACCATTCCACTTAAGCCTTTTTCCCTTTGGTTGTTTCTTAGTGGTTACTTAACAGAAAAAGTTGAAGCCTCCTGGCAGCCTAGTTCCAGGTATCAAAATTTTTGGATATCAGTCATCACCCGAGGCCTATTTTATTTCTGCCCTGACTGCAAATCTTATCAAAGTAAATTATGTAAGCTCATTAGAGTTTGTACCTTTTTATACTTGACCAGTAATTACCTCTCAAGTTTCTAAAGTGTATAGAAATATAAGGAATTATTATGGCACTTGAAATATATATATTAAGACCTATGCAGTAGATAATTTGTGGGATTAAACATATCAAATTAGGTCAAAAATGTGAGATATGACTTTCCCCTAGTCACCAGTCAAAAGAATTCTGAATAATTTGTGCCTGAGAAGGACGATTGGAGCTGGGTCTTTCTGTTTGCTGTCAGTCAAAAAAAGAACTCATTAAACCACATTTCCAGTGGGTGTGTTTGCACCTACTGATGATTGTTGGAGTCTGGTGGTTGCATCAGTAACATTTAAACTTTGACCCAAGCCCTGAGCTTTGATGAATTCAGAAACATTTTGTTAGACTAGGTGAGTCTGTAAATAGGGAGATGGACTCTGGGTGTGGGGAACAGGAATCCATTTGATTAAATGCACAGAGAGGAGCCCAGTTGAAGTATGGTTCAGTGACTCCAAACTTTCTTGATAGGATAAAACGGCTTTTTGGTGTCAACAGTTTTCTGGGGACTGGGGGAAGTGGTTCACTCAGAAAGGTGCTTGCCACACACAACTGTGAAGACCTGAGTCAGCTTTCCAGTACCCACTGAAAAGCTGGGGAGCAGAGGCAGAAGGCTCCCTGGGGATCACTGGCCAGCTAGTCCAGTAGAATCAGTGAGCCCGGGTTCAGCAAAAGCCCCGTTCTCAAAAGTAAAGTAAAGAAAGAATTGTCTTAGTTTGGGTTTCTATTAGAGTTAAAACACCAGGACCAAAGGCAACTTGGCGCGGAAGGGGTTTGTTATTCTTTCGTATCACAATCTGTCACTGAAGGAAGTCAGGGCAGGCACTCAAGGCAGGAACTGAAGCAGAGGCCATGGAGGAGAATACTTATTGGCTCACCCCCTATGGCTTGCTCTGTCTGCTTTCTTACACACTGCAGGACCACCTGCCCAGGGGTGGCCTGACCATATCAATTTGTATTTAAGAAAATGTACTCCAGTTCTGCCTACAGGCCAATCTTATGAAAGCATTTCTTAATTGAGATTCCCTTTTCCCAAATGATTCTAGCTTGTATCAGATTGACACAAAACTAGCCTGCAAAATGATACCTGCTGCTAATCTCTGACTTCCACATGAGTTGCCTGTGGTGTGTGTGTTTGTGTGTTTGTGTCTGTCTGTCTGTGTGTGGTATGTATGTGTATCTCTCTGTGTGTGATATGTGTGTGCCTGTGCAGTATGTGTATGTGTCTGTGTATCTGTGGGGTGTGTATGTGTACATAGGGTGTACTAGTCTGATGACCTGAATTCTACCCGTGAGTTCCATGTGGAAACAGAGAATGAATTCTTGAAAGTTGTCCTCTGACCTCCACTCATGTTCTATGGCATCGACTTGCCCCTTTCCCAACACACGCAAATAACAAGTAGAAATAAATACATGGCAAAAGATTAAAGTCAATGGTGACTTGAAATGGTTTTGTATTTTATAATTTACACATGCGTTTGTGTGCAAATGTGTATGTGTGTGCATGGACACTTGTGCTACTGAAAAGCAGTGATCCATTTCTGAGTTAGTACCACCTTCAGATTCCTTTGAATGCTGGGCCAAGCACTGGAAGGCCCTTTGCCTCACTTATGTGTCTACTCCAGGTGTCCATTGATGTTCAGTAGGAGCAAGATGTTATCTTGGTCCTGATGCAGGAAACCTTGTAGGTTCTTCCTTTGGTGCTATCTAGGAAAGGATGTTTTGGGCAGAGAGTTCAAGCAATGAGTCAAAGCTTGTCTGGAGGGTGAAACACAGCTCCAGGGCCTAATGGCAAGGCGAGTTTTATTGCAATCCGCCCTTGAGCAACTAAAACCTGTTGCGTGGGTCAGGAACTAAGCTCACACGCTTGTAACCTGGCACACGTAATAAAGTGCACGGCAGGTGATTCGGACGGAAGCCGCTCAGAGCTCTTGGGAAACGCCGATGACAGTGTAGGTTTGAAACACTGATGAGGATCTTGTGAAGGAGTTAGTGAGGCTTAGAGGAGGCGTAGCCAAAGACCCAGAAAAGAGGAGCGGGGAAGGAAGAAAGGAACATGAAAATTTCCTGGTTCTTTTCCTTTCGAAAGCTTTGTGGCACCCAGACCTCCACCCACCCACCAAAGCTTCTTCCTTCCCTCTCAAATCTATCTGTTAATCCTGAAACTTCACCTCTCTTTTTTGACTTGCCTAGTACCTGTGCTTAAAGAGTGGGAAGCAGCTGAGGGCTAGGAGCTCTCCCACAGTTGAGCATATTGAGTCAGACGTGATATGTCCCCGCTTTAGCTGGGAAGCTAGTCACCATGGGTTCCTGAGCCCTGTAGAGCACCCAGACCGTGTCTTTAGAGTCACTGCTTTCCTTTAGCTTTCTTGGTGGACATAGTTTTTCTGGCAACCTCTTCTAGCTCCCTTTGTAAGGCACTTCCTGGTTTTGCCTAGCACTGTTACCCTGTTACCTAAGGAGTTTTTGGAGCAGACTCAAAGATTAAGGTACAAACAATGGAAGCATCCAAACTGCGTCTGATCAGGAGGAGATAGATATATCGGTTTATTAATGTTTCTACAAATTGGTTTGTGCTCATTAGTTTTTGCTGTCTTCATATAAACTGAAGCCACTTGGGAATTGCCTCTATCAGATTGGCTTGTAGGCAACTTTGTTTAGGCATTTGTTGTTGTTGTTGTTATTATTATTATTATTATATTACTAATAGGTGCGGGAAGGCCTAGCTCATGGTGGACAGTGCCATCCCTGGGCAATGATCTTGGATTGTAATGAAAAGCTGAACAAGCTACAGAGAGCAAGCCTGTAAGCAGCACTCCTCTGCGTCTTTGCTTCAGTTCCTGCTTTTGGGTTCCTACCTTGACTTCCCTTGAGACCGGACTAAAACTCATAAGCTAAAATAAACCTTTTCCTCCCCAAGTTGCTTTTTCATGGTGTTTTAGGAGGAACCAAAACAGAAGTCGGTGTTTCCGGGATGACTTCCTTCCTCTGAGCTCTAGGGCTGCTGGGTCATCAGGGAAGCCCAAGGGAGGGGCTCTTAGAAGATGCTCCTTTCAGAATAGAACATATCCTTCACTGGGATAGTCTCCTTGGGAGCCACGGGAACTGTGCATGTCTTGGAATGTTTGTATCTCTGTTTATCTGGGGTGTCTGGAAGACTCATCACGCTGTTTCCTTGTAGAGAAATGTTTTTAAGTAGCCTCCTCATGTTGTTGCTACTATTTCCATACCACCCTCTTCCAAGTGGAAGATCTAATAAGATCGTGGTCTAAGGGATGGGGATATGGCTCAGATGGTAGAGTACTTGCCTAGCATGCAGGAATTTCTGAGTTCAATATCTAGAATAGCATAAAACTAGCCATGGTTTTTCTTTACGTAACCCCAGCACTTGGGAGGTGGAGGTAGGAGGATCAGAAATTCAGGGTCATCCTTAGCTATACAGACAGGAGCCAGAATAGGATCAAGACCTTATCTTAAGGAAGAAAGAATGAGATCACGTGCATCAAGTCCTGTTCTTATGACCTTCTAGGTTTGTGGAAGAAAAGTCCATTTCTCAGAATTTCCCATTTCTTTTTAGCATCAGTGAGGCTGGGTAAGGAGCAGAGGAAATATGTCTGGAAGAAGCACAGGTTTACCAAAAAGACAGCTCTTGGTGGATCCTTTTCTCCTCACACCAGAGCAGCTTGGCTCGAGGCTTCATTTTATGCCTCTGTCAGCAGCTCACCCTTGTCTTGAAGAATTATAGAAATTTAGAATTTCTGACCTGAAAACGTCAGGCCAACTTTCCTTTTCACTGATTGACAACTGCGGTTCAAAGAGTTGAGTAAGCTTGCATAGACTGATATCTGGCAGGCCCGAGAGCTTGGCATGTGTTCGCTTTTACACATGTAACTCTGGGCACGCATCTTACAGCTTGAAAACAAAGTAGCCGGGCTTGAGCATTTAACCTCTCAAGGCCTCATAGACCTGTGCTGAGGGACACAGAACACATTATTCGGGTTTATTCTTTCTTTATACTCAACCGTGTCTTGCCCACGATGTGAATGGAACAGATCACTGCCCCTCCCTTGCTGTCAATAGAAGTCTTTAACTTAACTCATGGGGAAACCATCGGCAGATAAAGCATTAGAATTTTTTATTTTAAAAACACTATTTTAGTACTATTGCTGTTATGAAATACTATTACCAAAAGCAACTTGGAGAGGGGAGGATTTATTTGGCCTACATATCCTGAATCATAACCTACTAAGGGAAACCAAGGTTGGAACTCAAACTGAGCCGGAACCTAGAGGAAGGAACTGGCTATTGGCTTTTTCCTCATAGCTTGCTCAGCCTGCTTTCTTGTAGCACCCAGGACCATCACTGGGGTAGCCCCAGCCACAGTGAGGTGCATTCTCCCATATCAATCATTAATCAAGAAAATGCACCACAGGCTTGCCTAGAGCTCTATCTTATGGAGACTTTCCCTCAATTGCTGCTCCCCTTTCTCTAATGACTCTAGCTTGTGTCAAGTTGACATGAAACTAGCCAGCAGAAACACCAATAGGGAGGGCTGAGGAGCAAGTTAAGATACTTGTTGCTAAGCTTGGTGACCTGAGTTTGGTCCCCAGATCCCACTTACATGGTAGAACTTCTGCAAGCTCTCCTCTGACCTCCATGGACATGCTGTGGCATTTGCATCCCCTCCTCAAGACACACAACATTTAAAAAGAAATAAAAATAAAACCCAGCCCCCTACCACAGACAGAGGCCATGGGAAACCTCTTTGCGGCCCTGGAACGTCTCAGATTCTATTAGACCTAAGGAAGCTCATCACCCCACCATGATCAGCTGCTATGAGGCCCCAGCCTACAGAGAAGTGTCACATGAAGCCTTCTGGAGCACTGTCAGCGGCTGAAGGCATTTTGACCACCAGGAAGTTTCTGAGTGACTTTCAACCCCATTGTTCCATATCTTATCTAGATGACTCTGCTGTTGTATAAACATTGCCCCAAAACAAGGTGTGTGTGTGTGTGGGGGGGGTTGTTATCTCACCTTACAAGCTCTATCTAGATCACAGTTATCACTGTCAGGGCAGGAACTCCAGGAAGGAACTTGTAGGTGAGACTTAAAGCAAAACATCGAAGAATGCAGTTTAATAAAAAATTAACCACTAGGAACATTATCTATGGACAAGTACCAATACTGCTTAACAGGTACCAATACTAATTAACTGAAGATGACCTACATGTAAGAAATAGAGCTAGGACTGATGGAGAAGAAGGTTCTAGCATGCTGACAGACCTGACACTGCTTTCTTCTAGACAAAGATTTGTTCTTGATACATGTGCTTTTCAGACCTTCTCCCTTTTGGCAAGTAATGATGTTTTAGTTTCATTTCTGTTACTCTGATGATGTACTTGATAAAAAGCAACTGTGGTGTCAGAGTTTATCTTGGCTCACAATTTCTGGTGACAGCCCATCGCTTGGGGGAAGTCACAGATGCAGGAACTTAAGTGAGCTAGTCACATTGATTGAGTCTACAGTCATGAGCAGAGAGAGCAGGGCAGTGGTGGCACATGCCTTTAGTTGCATCACAGAAGACCGAGGGAGGAGGATCTCTGCGAGCTTGAGGTCAGCCTGGTCTACAGAGTGAGTTTCAGGACAGCCAGGGCTACACAGAGAAACCCTGTCTCAAAAAACCAAACAAAGCAGAGAGAAAGGGTTGCACGAATGCCTGCCACTCAGGTAAGTTTCTCTACTCTTCCATAGCTTCCCTATCCTGAGTAGGAGTGAGCTTCAAGGTAGGTCCTGACTAAAGAGGAAAGTCTGGGTCTGACATCTTCAACTTTTATCAACCAGAAAGGAAGAAAGTCCAAGTCCTTTCAGTCTGTGAGAGAAGATTATAGCACAGGCTGGAGTACTTCCAAGCTCTGAGCACTAAGGTCTTATTTGAGAAATCCTAAGTCCAACTACAGAGCAGCAAATATAATTTCCAGTTGCTGTCCATCTGGGTTGTGAGAACAAACTTGATCTCACAACTATTGTTGGAAATCCTAAGTGGGAAATAAACAGGAAGTTGCTTTCTTCGTTTCCTATTACTTCCTGTTTTCGGCTGCCATTTTTGAAGTAATTGGAGCTGCTGGGACCTGGTCGAGAACGCTCCACAAACAAGCAGGAATTTTGCTGGAGAAATTTTTGAAGAAAAGTGTTGATGTCAGTCATAAAAACATTATATACATCATGGATTATATCTGCTCAGTGGAGAATCTGTCACATGCCAGTTAGCGAGCAATGAATGTTCTGGGCATGAAATGAATCTTTCCATAGAGAATGTATTGAGTCCATCCTCAAATTCCACCTTTTGGATGGCTTTTTCTGAATCCAGCCGGTATTTTTTTGGCACCTTGATGAATTCTTTGTTTCATGGCTTTGAGGCTGTTCTACAGCTGAACTGAAACGCATGGACACTGTGCTGGGATGATTTCCACTCTAGGTGTGGACGCATCAGAAATTATAATCTCCAGAACATACTTCCAGAGTAGGAAGAAATTAGAGTAATGGAAGGAAGGTGACAGCTATTTCCCTGCTGGAGCTCTTTGCAGGTGCGGATGGTGGTGGATAGATGGAGGATGCCTCAGCTGTCCCAGGCTAGTCTTGCTCCCTTCTTCTCACTTCCTAGCTCTTCTCTGATTGTTGGTCTAGAATGTGGGCCAACACTTGGCTGTGAGTGTGAAGTGTCTGACATTTCCCACCCAGAAACACAAGCTTCTCTGTTGCTGTCTGTTTCTGCCTGAAAGGTCTCATGCATATGAACACAACTGGTAGCCTTATTTTGAGAAGTTGTGCAACCCCTGTGATGTTAGGACTTAGGCAGCTGCTGCAGGCCATCGTTGAAGGTTAAATTCAGCCCCATGTCTGGACCTGGTTCTCTGCTTCCTTGTCCAACTGGGTGTGGATACTCTCCTGTGTCACACTGCCCAAAGCCATGCCTTCTCTACTGTAGTGGGGTTCAGCCTGTGGACTGTGAACCACAGTAAATTCCTGTTTTCTTAAGTTGCTCTTTCAGATATCTGGTTGCAGTGATGGAGAGGTCCCTAGCACCTTGTCTTTTTGTGGCTGATGCTATATGCTTTTCCTGCATCGCAGCAAGCTCGGGTGGGTCCCTGGCTCGTGATTCAGGATGACTCTAGACATCCTCAGGCTTCCCTTCCAGACTTCCTTTCCCTTCGAAACTCCCTCGAGGGTGTCAGCTCTAATCTCTTATCACATTTCTTGGAGTAGAACTCTACTTTCACAGTGCTAATGAAACAGTTCTCACCTTAAAGGGAATAAGGATATTTTGAGCCAGATATTTGTGTCTATGACATAAAACTCAGGTTAAGACATATTCCACCGTAGAATTTGATTACTTATACAGCAAAGAAAGTCATCCAGGAAAGCATTTGAAAAACATATTCCTGGAGATCACAGGCACATGGGTTATATCTAAGGGAGAAATTCTACAGTTAGTTGGGTTCTCTCTCTGAGATTACATTATTAGTTTTTGGGTCAGTAGAAGTAAGTGGTCTGATAAGAATTCACTTTAAATGCGTTTTAAAGATTTATTTTATGTGTATGAGTGTTTTGCCTGCGTGTGCACTGCATGGATATCTGGTACCTGAGGATACAGAAGAGGGCATCAGATCTCATGGGACTGGAGTAATGGATGACTGTGAGCTGTCACAGGATACAGGACACAGACCTTAAAAGAGCTTTCATCACCAAGCTCCCTCTCCAGTCCCTTAACCATACATTTTAAGCTGGGTGGTTGTGGTGCATGCCTTTAGCCTCAGCGCTTGGCAGGCAAAGATAGTAAGATCTCTGTGAGTTCGAGGCCAGCCTGGTCTGCAGAACTTGGTCAAGGACAGCCAAGGCTACAGAAAGAAAAGAAACCCTGTCACAAACAAACAAACCAACAAACAAAAACAAAAAACCCCACTACTACCATCAAAATAATTTGTTTATTTTTTCCAACAAAATAATTTTAATGGAGAGATAGATCAGTGATTAAGAGCTCAGTGTTCTTCTAGAAGACCTGGATTCAGTTCCCAGAACTCGTGTCAGATGGCTTACCGTGACTTGTAAGTCTAGTGTCAAGGGATCCAGTGCCCTCTTCTAGCCTATGTGGTTATATACACTCATTTTCACCCTGCCCCCCACAAATATACACACATAATTCTAAAAATAAGATAAATCTTTAAAAAGGAATATATTTTTAAACTTCTACCTGATAGTCACAAGGACACTGTGTCAGATGCCGGGTTAGGCAATGAATGAATTTTAAGGTGCTAAAAATAGTGCAAGACCATGTGCTCCTATCTGTAGCATCTCTAATTGTCCACAGTCAGGAAATTCTGACAGATGTGGGGCTTTATACTTTTCTGGGAATTTCAGTTTACGTAGCACAAAGCCCAAACAATCCATACTGCTGCTCCGATGTAGGTAAAATAGGCCTTCTTTTGTCTTCTTTCTACCAGAAGCAGAAGAAGAATGAGACACTACTAAATTCACCCAGAAAATAGGCAAAGAAGTCTTTGCGCGTGTCTAAGTCTTTGATTCGGGCTCGCCATCTCCTCGATTCGGGCTCGCCATCTACCGAGGACCTTCCTCTTATTATCTTAAAATGCATGTGAGTGCAGGGAACATGCCCATGCCAACCTCTTGGAAGGGAAGGCATCTCCCTGTCCATCTGTTCTTTTTGTCCTTAAGTTCACTTTTTATAGAGGTGTCCAACTCCCTCTGGTCAATAAGCTGCGATCTGATACTGCCTTCCAAGACTCCTGACACTCGCCTGTTTGGAGGAGGTAGGTAGTCATACCCTCTCTGGAACCTCACTCTTGGCTTCGTTTCTGATGGCTGCTATGTCCCGTCAGAATCTCAATATTATGATCGGGGGACACTTGTTGATTTCTGAATTCTACCCCATGGCTGTGAGCGAGTTGGGGCTGTGAGCGAGTCGGGGCTGGGAGCGAGTCGGCGCGTGTTCCCAGAATCCTTTTGGGACCTTTTACAGGCTTACGGGAATCTGCAGACAAGATGGAAAAAGGGTTTTAGAACTATCAGAAGATTGCAGTTCAGAGTGGTGGGAGTGGCGCTTGGGGATTTGAAATAGATGATTGGAGGGAGAATGAGTCCAGCAGTGGGAAGGTTCCCAGTGTTCCCCAGAGGGGAGAAGGAAAAGAGAATGTGTGGGAGCGCTGAATATAGGCATCAGCCAGGTCAGCGCGGCTAGGGGCACCTAAGGAGCTTCTACGGGGAAGACCTGGGACGTGGGCAAAACTGGAGGAAGCTCAAGAGAGCAGAACTGTGGACCTTGTCAGTGAATCTCATGAGCTCAAATCCTGGGTCTGAGGTGAGCAGTAAATCCTTTCTCGAACCTCACTTTTCCCGGGCAGGGAATCTAATATGGTGCTGATCAGGAGCAGGCGACTGTGGTTATCGTCATTAGAGACATCACTGTCGGGACAAGCACCAGCCAGAAGATCAGTTAGGGGCTGGAGAGATGGCTCCGCGGTTAAGAGCACTGACTGCTCTTCCAGAGGTCTTGAGTTCAAATCCTCATAACCATCTGTAATGGGATCTGATGCCCTCTTCTGGTGTGTCTGAAGACAGCTACAGTGTACTCACATATAATAAGTAAAATAGGCCGGTGCCGGCCCGAGGGGAAGAAAAAAGAAAAAAAGAAACGCAGTTTAAAAACAGCCTCTGCATCACCTGAAGACGGTCCCATTTCCCTAGGTCTACCCTTCCTCTTCTTGTTGAAGCGAAGCACACGTCAGAATTGACATCTCTTCTGATGCAGGGGGCGGCGCCTGGTCTGTCTCTGGTGGGAAGGTGCAACACTTGGTGTTCCTTCTAACTCCTGCTGCTACTGCTGTACCCTGACCCCAGTGGAAGTCAGTGTCCCAGAGACTATGGGAGAATATGGGAGCTCCCAGAACCTCACGGTGCTGCTCCATCTTTAAATGCTAACTCATGCCATGAGAACATAGCGTCTGAAGAGTCAAACCCCGAACCCAGAGAAGAGAAAGCCTGTGTGAACTGATCTCACACGCCGAGTAAAAGAGTGAAATGTCAAGATGCGACTCCTTTACGAAGAGCTCAAGAAGGATTACCTTGAAACAGAAGAAGCAAACGGGATTCTGATGAGACTTGGAGAACTGCCTTCTCAGAAGCTGAGAATTGTCAGGACAAGAGGAGTCCTTTCTCCTACAACAGGTGCCTGTCCATGCAGGCTCTCACACAGGTAGAATTTCAGCTTGCTTCGACTTTTTTGGGACCTTGGCAAGATTTTTTTTGGGGGGGGGGGAGATTCCAAAGCATTTCACATACATTTCTTTATCCAGGGTTGGTATGGCGGCTTCCTGGATAGTTGAAAACCAAGCAGGTGTAGAAGATGAATTACAGATTCAAGGACAGGCAAGTGGGGTCTCCTGAAGTCTGTACACTGTTTCCCTCCAATGATCAGAGAGAACAAAGAAAACTTGTTTTGCTCCGAAAGAAAATAAGAACAAAGCCTCTTTGAGCCAACAGCGATGTTGCCCGACCTCTGACCTCTGTAAAACCTGACCCTGTACACCCGAGCTGTTGACTCTGCCTTGTTAGAGCCGGACCATCCTGCTGAGTGCTGTCCGGCCCAGCTCTGACCTCCTCCACTGTAACCTGGTTGCTAGGCGACAGGTAAAGATTAGCTTGCTGTAGTGAATGGAAATTTCTTCCTTGCACTGTTTAGAGAGATTAAAAAAAAATAGCTGAGGGTATTTGAGGAAAAAGCCTTTCCTATGTCTTTGGCTCTTGGATTGTTTTCCGAGATTAATTTTTATTTCTTTATTTCACTGATTGATTGGTTGGCTGGTTGATTGGTTGTGTCCAGCGTGCATGCTGGTGCCTAAGGAAGCCAGAAGACGACATTAGATCTCCTGGGACCGCAGCTTGTATACTGCCCAGTGGGTGCTGGGGCCTGAATCACTACAAGAACTGTGCCCCGACGCTCCTAAACGCTGACGTACCTCTTCAGCCCCACAGGATAGTATCCGGAGAACCCCTTCTAACCTAACAATTTCAAAAACAGTAACAAGTGATAGTTTTCTGTGGTCCTAAAGTGCTCTCACTCTGGGCTTTTCTTCTTGTTCCTCTAATTATTTCTTTCTCAAGGGAGAGATATCTGAGAATTCAAAAATTCTAGGAAGACTGGGTGTGGTAGCATAGCCTATAATCCCAGTAACTAGGGAGGTGGAGACTCTACAAATTCAAGGCCAGCTTGGGCTAGGTAGTGAGACCTTGTTACTCTTCCCTACTGCCAAAAAACAAACAAACAAACCCGGAAAGGAAGGATGAAGGGTGTGGAAGGAAGGGTAGATAGAAACTTTTAGAGTTGCAAAGGCCTTCAACAAACAAGGAGCATACATTGTTGGGCTAAACTCGGTGGCACCTGAGAGACCGCCTGAGCTCAGGAGTCTTGAGTTGGACAACACAAGACTGTAAGCCAACCTTCCCCTAACTAAAAAGTTAATTGTGGAATCTTGTGTGAAAATATGGATGCTCACTAAAAATTCTTTCAAATTTGCCATGTGTGTGGAAATTTTCTCAACATCGTTTCGGGAAAATGTCTACTGCACAGGTATGCTCTCGGCTGGTTTGGCCCCTCTTCTGTGTAGTTTCAGGACATTTAGCAAGAAATGCTCTGTGTAAAGTGTTGTGTGTAGGTAGAGACAAAAGTTCTTGGCTCAAAGCGCACATAGTTCCAGAAATCAGACCCAAGCAACACTGGATTGTCACGAGCACAAACACACGGACAGATTTCCTGCAGCTACCTGCCTTGTCTGTAAGTGTGAGCCGTTCATTAAACCTATGCCGTTTCGTTTGCTTTACCTACAAATACGTTTATAAATCAAGAAAAGGAAATTCTTTGGTTCTAGGTATCTTCCGATTTGAGTTATGGAAATACATGTTTGCAAGAACCGTATTTTGCCTTTGTTGATTTTATGAGTTTTGTGGACATAACATTTAATATTTACTTTAGAGCAGGGAAAAGAGGCCCTGGGAATACATGGAAAGATCAATAAGATTCAGAGGAGAAAATGACGTTAATGTTTAACACCCCCAATGGTTAGCGTTGACATCAACCCCTCCCCACCTCCAACCCCCTTGGCTGTCAGAGCCTGTCACCTCCAGCCCACCTCTCAGTGCAGGCAGAAGGCTCTTTCAGAGAGTTGAGCCGCATTAGGCTGTCTGCCGAGACCTGGGTTTGGGGTTGCACAGTCTAGCTTCATAGCCTCAGGCAAGTCTTCGCTGGAGCTGCCCTGTCCTTGTCTGCTTCTACACTTACAGCTTCTGCTTTGTCCTCTGTCCCGGGTCAACGCCTGACCCGGGTGAGGTGAGCTCTGACCTGCTGACCCTCCCTCCCGTGTACGCAGCCTCCCAATCATCGCTAACCCCTCACCTTCCTACAAAGACCTCCTACATGTCCTCTGTCCCTCTGCTTCCAGGCTGTGACAGGGAAATTAAGAGAACAAATCTCTCTGATAACCTCGTCTTCCTTCCCGTCCCTCTTTTCCTCCTTTTGCTTTTCTTTCCCACGCCTCTCCGCCTCACACCGAACCCACAGCCTTACACCACGAGACGATCACTCCAGCGCCTCGTGACCTCCCCGCCCCACCCCCCAGCCTTGTCATTCATGGCTTCTTCATCAGCTCTGGCCTCCATTTTCAGAATGAGCCCTTTATAGCCCCTGCTTCCACTGCACTGAGAACAGGGAGGGCCAAGGGTCGCACTTCACTCTTTAAATGACGGATGAGTGCTCTGCACAGAGCGAGGCGTCAACCAACGTTTGTTTAACTGAACACAGTTGTGCTGAAAAGGGGAACATTTGTTCTCAAAATCCTCCCCCCCCGGGGTGGGGCCAGGCTGTGTCACGTGACTGTCCATCCATGTAATTTTCTTCAATGGCAACATTGAAAAGGTGAAAAAATGTGCATGACTGACTTACGGAAGGCATTGTGCATTTCACCACCAAGAATGGGGCTGGGTTGGTTTGATGGCCATAACTGGGGCATCTTTTCACAGGCAATTTGTATTTTAAAATGGTTTTCCTTTGCATAGAATGTGTGTGTGTGTGTCTATGAGTATATGTGTTTGTGTCTGTGAGTGTGTGTCTGTCAGTGTATGTGTGTGGGAGTGTCTGTGACTGTGTGAGTTTGTGTGTGTATATGTGTGTGTGTGCAGGTGTGTGTCTATATGTGTGTGTGTGTGTGTGTGTGTGTGTGTGTGTACTCAAGTGTGGGAGTGCAGTAGCACATGCATTTGCCTGTGTGGAGGTCAAAGGGCAACTTCCCTTAGGTCTCCCCTTCCACTGATGAAGAAAGCTTCAGTTCACTTGTCAACCTGGTGTGACAAGAGCTTTTAATCTTTGGGACGTGGCTCTGGTCCATCATTGGCAATGTTAAAGCATCTCACGTTATCTGGTCCATACTGAAGGAAAGGACCCATTTCTGCCAGTTTGCATCACTCATGAATCTACCAAATTTCTGACTTCTAGATTGCTTCGTGTTTGACGGTCACCTTTTCTGCATGCACAGTGCCATCCTGTGGCCACTAAGTGCACAGCACCCATATTATATTTGCTACTGCGGTTTTGGGGTAATCCTTTTTTTTTCTTTTTCTTTTTCCCCACCAGTGCTGGTGATCGAACACAGCTCTGCCAGAGTCCCAACACCGTCTCACTCTTTCATATGAGTTATTTATATACTAAGTGAATGTCTTCATAGCTTACAGCTAACCTAGCTCCAATAGGACTTATCTTGCAAGATATATTTGAAAGCACTTAAAACTTTTGTGTTTTGTGCATTTCCCAACTTCTCTCACAGCAATACCACAAGGGTTGTCAACCTACTGATGTCTCTTTGATCCTGTGTAAAACTCAGACAATGACAGAAGTGGCCATTGGTGGGGTAGGGTATGACAAAACTCAGAAAGATCCAACTCCAGAGGGATTGTAAAAATAAACATACTTGAGTTATAGTAAGTATCAATTTCTTTTCTTATTGCTGAGAGCAAATATTTGAGCAGAAGCAACTTAAGAAGGTTCATGGTTTGAGGTTACAGGCCGTGATGGTGAGGGTGGTGTTGGCGGGGGCTTGGAAATGAACGAAAGTTTTAGCTCCTGTGGCAGGAGGTACTTCTTCACTCATATCTCAGAAGGTCAGGAAGTACATTGAGACAGGAAACTGGGCCAAATTTTGCACCTTAAGATCCCTCCCCCAGCAACTGACTTTGTTCTATGAGGTCCAATTTCCCAAAGGTTTCACAATTCCCGAAACTGTGAGCCAGGGATCAAGTGTTGAAACACATGAAGATATTTTGCATTCAAATATTACACAGTGAAGGCTAAGGCATAAGCAGCAAACGCAGTTGAGATCCTTCGGCAATAATTAACTTTTTTCCCTCTCCCTTGAGACAGAGGTCTCAGTGCTACCTGTGTTAGTTGCTACTAGGGTTCAGAGGGTACCAAGTTCTTGTGCCTCCGAACATAGAATGGTGCAGACACAGTAACAGCAGAAACAGGGACAATTTATCAAGAGAGGATCTACTTCTGTGGGAGGAAGTGGGCCCAAACCAAGAGTGTAGTAGCTTTAATGACCACGGTGTGCAAAGAATTGTAAAAGGAATTACCTTGAATATAAATGTAAACTGGATTAATCTGGTAGCTATCTATTATCCAGCTAATTCCCCAATAACCACACAGAGAGACTAAGATTTATTAAAATAGCCTCAAGCCAAATACTGAGCAATCCTTACTCCGTTCTAAACCTCAGGGCTAGTCTGGCTTCCTCCAGACCATGTTCCCATCTTGGACATTTTCATCCTTTCTTGGCTCTGCTCCTTCTCCTGATGTTTTTCTCCACTTTCTCGTGGGTCCTTCCCCTCTTCCTCTCTTTCTCCACCCCACCTAGAATTGTTAAGTCCCACCTACTCTCTCTAAAGCTCTGTATTGGCTTATTGGCTATTATTGATAAGGCAGAGAATGAATGAGGAACAATGTTGATACAAACTTGAGACAAGAGCTTTAAGAATAAATGTAGCAAAGCCATGTCTAGATTGAAACAAGCTATGAGGGCAGAGAAATAAGCATTTGAATAACACAAGGATAATGTATATAGTGTATAGAAACATTATGCATAAATATCCCCCCTTTGTCTAATAAAAGGCTCTTTCTCTTATATACAATAATAACAATTATGAAACAGTTATGAAAACTACAAGGTATGATATACATTTAAAATGTACAGTCCACAGTATTTAGCAATTAAGGAAAATTTTCTATTATCTATCCTATCTTGATGTATTCAAAGTTTTGTACTTAACACACATTTTGTCCTAACTTGCATTGCCAATCTAAAAACATCTTTCTAAATCCTAAATAACTCAAGCTTAATTGTGAGCCTGTAACTATCTGGGACCTGAGAAGGAATAAGTATTAACTGAGCAGGTAGGAAGTGCAGACAAGCAGCTTCCACAATTATATAAAAGACACACATAGTTGGCTGCCTGAACAGTTCCCCAGACTTGTCTCTATAATGGAGCATCCTTCTGGCCCAGTATATCTGGCAGAACTTTTTGTGAAGCAGGAATTATGAAGGACTTATTTACTCTGTCTTGGCAGAGCTTGGCAGCTGATTTCTCTGCAACTGTTTGTCCTTTTTGGAAAGCATTAGGTCTGTAGTTGAAGCATGGGCATTTTCTTTACCCAGTGGCTAGCTTGTCATAATTGAAGCAACTCCAAATGGAGGTTATTGATGCTTATCATTTTCTTCGAAGTGGAATGGGGGTACTGTCAGGAGCAGATCTGTCTCATAGTCAAAGGATCTTTTAATAATGAAATATTATTTTTATTATTTTTATTACAGTTTGTAATAGAAGCTTTCAAGAGGACTAGAACTCTATATATAATTATATATTTTATATAATATATAATTTATTTATATATAATCATATATACTCATATAAGATTATATAAGTACAGTATCTCAAATATTGAAAGCATATATATGTATCAAAAATAACCTTAAATATGTATCCATATACAATAACCTATACCCATGTATCAAAAATAACGTTATTTCTGTATCAATATACAAAACTCTGTACCAATGTAGCAAAATATAACTTTAATTTTGCATCAAAATACAAAGATCTATATCAGTGTAAGATTATGGCTATAAATGTTTTTTGGTTTATGAGTAGATTCAATTATTCCTATACTATCCCTATAGTCCCCCTCTTTCTTCTCAATGGCCTTCCCTTACCTAAGAAAGGAAAAATAATAGAGGGAAAGAAAAGAAAGGAAAGAAAGAAATTCCTGAGGCATAGTTCCTAAATTTTGCTTTACCATTGTCTAAGGCCATAACTATTTGTAACCAGCCTCTATGAAAAGATGACAAACATCCAATACCCATTGAATGTCCAAAAATCATCCACCTCATCTCTTGGGAATGGGGGTGTAGTTTTCTTATGATTGTTTCTTGCTGATTTTGGATGTAGAATTTGTTTTTGGGGCGGGCCCAAGAAAATTAGAAAAATGGTTATTCTGAAGAAAGCTAGCTGTAACATTTGTTGTCCAGTCTCTGTTGCTGAGAAAGGGCAGGCTTAAATGAGGTCCTTACTGGAACAGTCTGAAAGGATGGACCAAGTGAGCCAGCTGTTCGAAAGTTGTCTCAGAAGCAAGTCTTTAGAAAAAACAGCATTGATGAGTCTTAGGAAGGATCAGGCAGGAAGCTGCAACAGTAAGCCTCCCTCAGCATCCCCCAAGGTGAGTCTTGTCAGGGCTGTCTTTTTGTTTTTGTTTTTGTTTTCCTGTGAACATAAAGTTTTCATACATAATATATATTTCTGTATTAACATAATGTATGGAATGTGCAATGTGCACAAATCAGTTAAAGATGATTTTCTGTTCCTCGTTTGAGCAGGTAAAACACACCTGTCTTTCTTTGTAAGTTAGTTTGGATTATATACCAAACTGTAAAATAACCAAACTGCTATATGAACAGATGATATGTAATAAGTAATAGAAATTTTATAGCCAACAAGATCATTTGTCACACATAGCTGAAGTTTTGACTGGAGACATTTTTATGTCTCGGTCTGTTTCCTAACTTTCCTCAACTGGAGGGATCAGCAAATTCATCACCTGTTTGTTTGGTCCTTTTGATTTTCTTCTTCTTTTCTGTAGCCAAGATCTTCAGTCAAATCTGATTTTTATTACTTTGGACAGGATCCATAGTTTTTCTTCCTATATGAACAGCTGCGAAGCCCCTTCCCGAACGCAACACATTTCCTACTCTCCATTTTGAGGTTAATATATCTTTGTAATAAACAGGCTGACATAATTCAGATTTTTTTTCTATAATTCAATATCTCTTGGCCGTTGTTTTTGTCCATCAGCATTTAAGAAATTTAAAGTCAATAAAGCATCTGTCTCTGGGGGTTCTTTGATACCCCTTTCTGTTTATTAAGCATTTCTTTTCTTTCTTTCTTTTTTCTTTTTTTTTAGATCTATTTGTTGTTGTATGTAAGTAAACGGTAGCTGTATCTGTCTTCAGACACACAAAAAGGGGGCATCAGATCTCATTACAGATGGTTGTGAGCCACCATGTGGTTGCTAGGATTTGAACTCAGGACCTCTGGAAGAGCAGACTGTACTCTTAACCACTGAGCCATCTCTCCAGTCCCTAAGCATTTCTTTTCAAGTATGATTGGATCTTTCGATGATTGTTTATCCTGCAGAATTGTGTGGTATATATGTAATGTGTTTTATATTATAATATGTAAACCTTTATTTTATTTTATTAAAGACATATGCTGGAGTGTTGTCAGTCTTAATCTGTCTAGGTATACCCAAAATTGCCATAACTTCTAATAAATGTGTAATTACACAACCAGCTCTTTCCAATGTGTAATTCAGAACCAACTCAAAGCAGTTGCCCATTGAAATTCTGAATATGTGTCTATAGTATGGTGCACACATTTTAGTTTGCCGAACTCTGGAAAATGAAACATCCATTTGCCACATTTTATTTCTTTGAGTATCATTAGGGTAATTACCTACAGGTAATAGAGTTTGGTTATATAAAGAACAGGTAGAATATTTCCTTATAATTTTCTTGGCTTGTTGGCAAGCGATAGAGAATTCTTTCTTTAAACCTTTGCTATTAACATGGTGTTTTTATGATATTCTGAAGCCTCTAGCATACTTCCTATCAATGGCTGATCAATATCATCATTACCTTGTGCTAGAGGTAGACAAATATGAGATCTGATATGTGTTATATATAATGGATGATTTCTATTTCAGATTACTTGTGTAGTTGAATAAACAGTGAAGTCAATTTGGACTATCATCCTGAATAAGTTCAGCACTTTCTATAAGCAAAACAACTTTTTTTTTGCATATTGAGAGTCAGTTACTATATTAAGATATTCTAGAAAATTTAATAATACCAGAAGGATTTTATTCTGATTTTTGCACTGAATTGTAAGGACTTTCAACCACCTCACTTATATCTTCTGATTTATACCCTGCCTTTCTGGATTTATTTGCATCAGTGTAAAATGTAGGGGCTTCAGAAATTGAAGTTTCTTCTATTATACAAGGGAGAATCCAGTTAGTTCTTTTTATAAATTGAAGTAGTTTGAAGTTTTGTTTGTACTTGTTGTTAATCTTTCTCAAAAAAAAAATTGCAAGCTCTTTGCCAATGTTCATTTTATGACCATAGTGAGGTAGTCTCAGCATTAAGTACCAAAATCTGTAGGGGAATTTCTCCTAGTTATTTGATTGGCTGATAAAGACGACAGGAAGCCAGTCACTGGGTAAAGATATGGAGGCAGGATCTTCTGGGCAGAACAGGAAGAGAAAGGAAGAAGAGAAGGGTCAGACGAGATGGAGGACAGAGAGAATGATGGAGGAAGAAGATGAACCAGGACCATGTAACCTGTAGGAGCTGCAAGTGGCTAGGAATTTTATAGATGGGCAATAGAACAGTATAGAGTACATTTGCTCAACCTAGGTGTACAGCTTGTATTTATATCAGTTGAGTTTTGTGTTCCTTGTACAGGCATTTTTGGGTTGGAGACTTGCCATTATAAATCTGGATGGTCTAGTGGAAGTCTCTAGTGTTCTCATTTCACAGGGTTAAGGGGATCTGAATGAGCAGTAACTGACTTTCAGCAGGCAAGCCACAAGGGGTAGATGGCCTGGGAAGTGGGAACAGCAACTCCAGACATTTCAGGAAAGACTGGTTTGGTCAACCTAGCAACTGAGAGAGCTTATGTGACAGTGAGTTTTAGATTTCTTTCACGATTCATGTGCTAAAAATATCGATTCTAAAATATAATCTCTCCGCATAAGAATTCCTGTGGGGGAATGTGTAGAAGGCAAGATAACTAAGATGTAATCCGTCTTTAGATCGGTAAGATCTAGATGTGAATCCTGTAGTTTCCTTTCTATCAGAACTAACTTCTTTTCAGCCTCAGTTGGGCTATTTGAATCTTTATCCTCTTGTAAGGTTTGAAATAAATTATTTAGCTCTTGAGTAGCCAAACCAGTTGTAGACTGCAAACCAGTAAATAAATATCTCCCAATAATTTTTGGAAATCATTAAGAGCCCTTAATTGGTCTCTCCTGATTTGTACCTTTTGTGGTCTAACCTTTTTAGACTTACAGCATAGGTAATTAATAGAATGTCCTCTTTGTATTTTTTCAGGGGTGATTTGTAGTCCCCAACAAGGCAAGGTTTTCTTTATTTTGTCAAACATTCTTTCCAAGGTTTTTGTATCTGAATCAGTCAATAAGATATAATGGTAAATTATGGATTGAGGAAATCATTTATGAATCATCTCTAATAGCTATTATATAAAATATTGGCATAAGATAGGATTGTTTAACATTCCTTCTGGTAGGACTTTCCAGTGATATCTCTTTATTGGGTAACTTCTATTAAAGGTAGGTCCTGAGAAAGCAAACCTTTCCCTATCATGTTCATGTAAATGAATTGTGGAAAAGCAGTCTTTTAAATGCATCACTACAAAAGGCCATTCCTTTGGCAACAAGGAAGGCAATGGGATTACAGGCTGTAAAGAATCCATTGGCTGAATAATTTTATTAATTTCTCTGAGATCTCTCAACATCCTCCATTTGCCAGATTTCTTTTTAAGGACAAATACCAGAGAATTCCAAGGGCTAGTAAACTCTTCTGTATGTTGAGCCTCCAAGTGGCTCTTGGACTAGCTGTTCTATTGCCTGTAATTTTTCTTTAGTCATTGAACACTGTTCAATCCAAATAGATTGGTCAGTCAGCCACCTTAGTAGTAAGGTTATTGGTGTTTTATCAGCAGTGGCTCCCGATGTAAAGATGTATCGTGTGTATGGACGGTCTGTAGCTATCTTTTTTTTTTTTGACTTTATTTTCTATATTCTCTATTTACATTCCAAATGGTTTCTCCTTTCCTGGTTCCCCCAACCCCGAAAATCCCACAAGCCCTCTTTCCTCCCCTTGTTCCCCAGTCAACCTCCTCCCGCTTCTCTGTCCTGGTATTCCCCTACACTGCTGCATCCAGTCTTTCCAGGACCCCGGGCCTCTCCTTCTTGGGAATCAATTGATATGTGAATTGTATCTTGGGTATTCTGAGCTTCTGGGTTAATATTCACTTATCAGTGACTGCATACCATGTGTGTTCTTTTGTGATTGGGTTACCACACTTAGGATGATATTTTCCAGTTCTGACCATTTGCCTAAGAATTTCATGAATTCATTGTTTTTAATTGCTGAGTAGTATTCCATTGTGTAAATATACCACATTTTCTGTATCCATTCCTCTGCTGAAGGACAGCTGGATTCTTTCCTGCTTCTGGCTATTGTAAATAAGGCTACTATGAACAGAATGGAGCATGTGTCCTTATTGCATGTCAGGGAGTCCTCTGGGTAAATGCCCAGGAGTGGTATAACAAGGTCCTCTGGAAGTGTCATGCCCAGTTTTCTGAGGAACCACCAGACTGATTTCCAGAGTGGTTGTACCAGCTTGCAATCCCACCAGCAGTGGAGGAGTGTTCCTCTTTCTCCACATCCTCGCCAACATCTGCTGTCTCCTGAGTTTTTGATCTTGGCCATTCTGACTGGTGTGAGGTGAAATCTCAGGGTTGTTTTGATTTGCATTTCCCTAATGACTAAGGATGTTGAACATTTCTTTAGGTGCTTCTCAGTCATTCAATATTCTTCAGGTGAAAATTCTTTGTTTAGCTCTGTACCCCATTTTTTAATAGGGTTATTTGGCTCTCTGGAGTCTAACTTCTTGAGTTCTTTATATATATTGGATATCAGTCCTCTGTCAGATGTAGGGCTGGTAAAGATCTTTTCCCAATTTGTTGGTTGCCGGTTTGTCCAATTGACAGTGTCCTTTGCCTTACAGAAACTTTGTAATTTTATGAGGTCCCATTTGTCAGTTCTTGATCTTAGAGCATAAGCTATTGGTGTTCTGTTCAGGAAATTTTCCCCTGTGCCCATGTGCTCAAGGCTCTTTCCCAGTTTCTTTTCTATTAGTTTCAGTGTGTCTGGTTTTATGTGGAGGTCCTTTATCCACTTGGAGTTGAGCTTAGTACAAGGAGATAAGAATGGATCAATTTGCATTCTTCTGCATGCTGACCTCCAGTTGAATCAGCACCATTGTTGAACAGGCTATCTTTTTTTCCACTGGATGGTTTCAGCTCCTTTGTCAAAGATCAAGTGACCATAGGAGTGTGGATTCGTTTCTGGGTCTTCAATTCTGTTCCATTGATCTACATGCCTGTCACTGTACCAATACCATGTAGTTTTTAACACTATTGGTCTGTAGTACAGCTTGAGGTCCGGGATACTGATTCTCCCAGAAGTTCTTTTACTGTTGAGAATATTTTTAGTCATCCTGGGTTTTTTGTTATTCCAGATGAATTTGAGAATTGCTCTTTCTAAGTCTATGAAGAATTGAGTTGGGATTTTGATGGGGATTGCATTGAATCTGTATATTGCTTTTGGCAAGATGGCCATTTTTACTATATTAATCCTGCCAATCTATGAGAATAGAAGATTTTTCCATCTTCTGAGGTTTTCTTCAATTTCCTTCTTCAGAGACTTGAAGTTCTTGTCATACAGATCTTTCACTTGTTTGGTTAGAATCACACCAAGATACTTTATATTGTTTGTGGCTATTGTGAAGGATGTTATTTCCCTAATTTTTTTCTCAGCCTGCTTATCCTTTGAGTATAGGAAGGCTACTGACTTGCTTGAGTTGATTTTATATCCGGCCACTTTGCTGAAGTCGTTTATCAGCTGTAGGAGTTCTCTGATGGAGTTCTTTGGGTCGCTTAAGTATACTATCATATCGTCTCCAAATAGTGGTAGTTTGACTTCTTCCTTTCCAGTTTGTATCACTTTGACCTCCTTATGTTTTCTAATTGCTCTAGCAAGAACTTCAAGTACTATATTGAAAAGATATGGAGAGAGAGGGCAGCCTTGTCTAGTCCCTGATTTTAGTGGGATTGCTTCAAGTTTCTCTCCATTTAGATTGATGTTGGCTACTGGTTTTCTGTAAATTGCTTTTACTATGTTTAGATATTGGCCTTGAATTCCTGATCTTTCCAAGACTTTTAACAACAAAGGATGCTGAATTTTGTCAAATGCTTTTTCAGCATCTAATGAAATGACCATGTGATTTTATTTCTTTGAGATTGTTTATGTAGTGGATTACATTGATGGATTTCCATATATTGAACCATTCCTGCATCCCTGGGATGAAGCCTACTTGATCGTGGTGAATGATCATTTTGATGTGTTCTTTGATTCGGTTGGCAAGAATTTTATTGAGTATCTTTGCATCGATATCATACGAGAAATTGGTCTGAAATTCTCTTTCTTTGTTGGATCTTTGTGTAGTTTTAGTATCAGCATAATTGTGGCTTCATAGAACGAGTTGGGTAGTGTTCCTTCTGTTTGTATTTTGTAGAATAGTTTGAAGAGTACTAATGTTAGATCTTCTTTGAAGGTCTGATAGAATTCTGCACTAAAACCATCTGGACCTGTGCTTTTTTTGGTTGGAAGACTTCCAATGACCACTTCTATTTCTTTAGGGGTTATGGGACTGTTTAGATGGTCTATTTGGTCCTGATTTAATTTTGGTATTTGGTATCTGTCAAGGAAATTGTCCATTTCCTCGAGATTTTCTAGTTGTGTTTTGTAGTAGGATCTGATGATTTTTTGAATTTCCTCAGTTTCTGTTGTTATATCTCCCTTTTCCATTTCTGATTTTGTTAATTTGGATACTGTCTCTGTGCCCTCTGGTTAGTTTGGCTAAGGGTTTATCTATCTTGTTGATTTTCTCAAAGAACCAGTCACTAGTTTTGTTGATTATTTGTATGGTTCTGTTTATTTCTACTTGATTGCTTTCAGCCCCGAGTTTGATGATTTCCTGCCTTCTACTCTTCTTGGGTGTATTTGCTTCCTTTTGTTCCAGGGCTTTCATGTGTGCTGTTAAGCCGCCAGTGTATGCTCTCTCCAGTTTCTTTTTGGAGGCACTCAGGGCTATGAGTTTTCCTCTTAGCACTGCTTTCATTGTGTACCATAAGTTAGGGGATGTTGTGACTTCATTTTCATTAAATTCTAAAAAGTCTTTGATTTATTTCTTTATTTCTTCCTTGACCAAGGTCTCATTGTGTAGAGCATTGTTCAACTTCCATGTGTATGTGGGCTTTCTGTTGTTTTTGTTGCTATTGAAGACCACCGTTACTCCAGAGTGATCTGATAGGAGGCATGGGATTAGTTCTATCTTCTTATATGTGTTGAGGTCTGTTTTTGTGACCAATTATATGGTCAGTTTTGGAGAAGGTACCATGAGGTGCTGAGAAGAAGGTATATTCTTTTGCTTTAGGATGAAATTATATATATATATATATATATATATATATATATATATATATATATAATGTTAAATCCATTTGGTCCAAGGCTTCAATTAGTTTCACTGTGTCACTGTTTAGTTTCTGTTTTCTTGATCGGTCCACTGCGGAGAGTGGAGTGTTGAAGTCACCCAGAATTATTTTGTGAGGTGCAATGTGTGCTTTGAGTTTTAGTAAAGTTTCTTTTACAAATGAAGGTGCCCTTGCATTTGGAGCATAGATGTTCAGAATTGAGAGTTCCTCTTGGTGGATTTTTCCTTTGACCAGTATGTAGTGTCCTTCCGTGTCTTTTTTGATGACTTTAGTTTGAAAGTCAATTTTATCCGATATTAGAATGGCTCCTCCAGCTTGTTTCCTGGGACCATTTGCTTGTAAAATTGTTTTCCAGTCTTTTACTCTGAGGTAGTGTTTGTCTTTGACATTGAGGTGTGTTTCATGTATGCAGCAAAATGCTGGGTCCTGTTTACATATCCAGTCTGTTAGTCTATGTCCTTTTATTGGGAAAATGAGTCAATTGATGTGAAGAGATATTAAGGAATAGTGATTATTGCTTCCTGTTATTTTTGATGTTATTTTTATGTTTGAGTGGTTATCTTCTTTTGGGTTTGATGAAAGAAGTTTACTATCTTGCTTTTTCCAGGGTGTAGTTTCCCTCCTTGTATTGGTGATTTCCACCTATTATCGTTTGCAGGGCTGGTGTGTGGAAAGATATTGTGTAAATTTGGTTTTATCATGGAATGTCTTGGTTTCTCCATCTATGATGATTGAGAGTTTTTCTGGGATAGTAATCTGGGCTGGCATTTGTGTTCTCTTAGAGTCTGTATAAGAGCTGCCCAGGATCTTCTAGTTTTCATAGTCTCTGGTGAGAAGTCTGGTGTAATTCTAATAGCCTTCCTTTATATGTTACTTTGCCTTTTTCCCTTACTGCTTTTAATGTTCTTTCTTTGTTTAGTACATTTGGTGTTTTGATTATTATGTGACGGGGGGTGGGGAGAGTATTTCTGTTCTGGTCCAGTCTGTTTGGAGTTCTGTAGGCTTCTTGTATGTTCATGGGCATCTCTCTCCTTAGGTTAGGGAAGTTTTCTTCCATAATTTTGTCGAAGATATTTACTGGCCCTTTAAGTTGTAAATCTTCACTCACATCTATACCTATAATCCTTAGGTTTGGTCTTCTCATTGTGTCCTGGATTTCCTGGATGTTTTGGGGTACAAGCTTTTTGCATTTTGCATTTTCTTTGACTGTTGAGTCAATGATTTCTATGGTATCTTTGCCATCTGAGATTCTTTCTTCTATCTCTTGTATTCTATTGTTGATATTTGCATCTATGACCCCTGATTTCTTCCCAAGGTTTTCTATCTCTAAAGTTGTCTCCCTTTGTGATTTCTTAGGTGTTTCTACTTCCTTTTTTAGATCCTGGATGGTTTTGCTCAGTTCCTTCACTTGTTTGTTTGTGTTTTCCTGTAATTCTTTAAGATATTTTTGTGTTTCCTCTTTCAGGACTTCTGCCTGTTGACCCAAGTTCTCCTGTATTTCTTTAAGTGATTTTTGTGTTTCCTCTTTATGGGCTTCTATCTGTTGACCCATATTCTCCTGAATTTCTTTAAGCGATTTTTTTTGTGTTTCCTTTGTAAGGGCTTCTAGCTGTTGATTCATGTTCTCCTGTACTTCTTTAAGAGATTTATTTATATCCTTCTTGAAATCCTTTAATAGTATCATCAGATGTGATTTTAAATCCAAATCTTGCCTTTCTGGTGTTTTGGGGTATCTAGGACTTTCTGTTGTTGGAGAGTTGGGTTCGGATGGTGCCATATTGCCTTGATTTCTGTTAGTAATGTTCCTACATTTGCCTTTTGCCATTTGGTTATCTCTGGCATTAGTTGGTCCTGCTGTTACTGGCTGGTGCTTGAACCTCCTGTGCACCTGCAAGGCTATTTCTGCACCCCTGGATGACCGGTTTTCCCCTGGCACAGATTGCTGAGGGGCTGCCCTGCTCCTGGGTGCTGTTGGAGCCCTGGTGTGCCTTGCTCCAAGCGATGTTATACTCAGGATATCTCTGTGTACCTGGTTGTCCCTGTCTGGTCTGTCACTGAAGTGAAGATGGAGGAGGCTGTGGGACCCCCTCCAAGCTTGTGTCACCCTGCAGGGCAAACGTCCCATGGCAGGGCTGGCACACAGACAACCGAAGAGCTGCCCAGCTCTTGGGTGCAGGTGGAACCCTAACTGGCTGTGTCCCAAGCGATGTTATACTCAGGATATCTCTGTGTACCTGGTGTCCCTGTCTGGTTCGTCACCAGAGCAAAGATGGCGGAGGCTCTAATTGGGATTACACACTTGTATGGCCCTGTAGCTGTCTTTGATAACTTTCTTTTTCTTCTTCTTCTTCTTCTTCTTCTTCTTCTTCTTCTTCTTCTTCTTCTTCTTCTTCTCTAGTTGTGGTTCTTCCTTTTTTTCACTAATTTATTTATTTATTCACTTTGTACCCCAATATCAGCACCCCCTTTCATCCAGTCTGTTGCCTGCCTGTGGATTCCATTCTCCAAACTAAGCCACCTTGTCTGGCCTCAGTGATAGAGGATATGACTATTCCTGTAGTGACTTGATAACATTTTAAAATTAATTTTAGTTTTTTTAGTGGAAGCATCACCTGTTTTGTGACTTGCCTCTTAAGTTGGACGGATGTTAATCTGTGTTTTCCATTGTTGTAACAGATCTGTTCTCCATAAGTTTATAGCTATATCAGTTATGTATGACCTTAATTTTCCTATCTGCCCTTCAGGCCCTGTGTATTTAAGACATCTGGTACTTTGTTTTATCTGGGATAAAGTCCAACTCCTTGAAAGATATCTACCTCTCGAAGTGGCCAATCTGGAGACTGAGATTTTGGAGAGAAAATGGTGACATCTGCTCCAGTGTCTACCATTCTTTCGATTTCAATATTATTCATAAAGCTTTAGTTTTGGCCTCTGATCATCTATAGAAGTTTACTAAAATACTCATTTTTGGGGGGCCCTGTTGGGCCTTTTGCTTTATCTATAGAATTTGTTGTGACCTTGCTATCTGGCCTTTTAATGTCTGTTTTTAGAGCAGTGGTGTTTAATTGCTTTGCTGGAAGAGTATTTTCACTGTTTGGTATTGGTGCCTGTGAGAGGCCACTGGGAGTTTTTGATAAGAGGTTATCCCATTTGTCTGTTGTTGATGTATATCCATTAATCTAAAGTGGGCTTTTGCAACATCTTTTGCATATTTCAGAAGGCATAGGTTCCCTTTTGGGATTTATTATTGATGTGTTTATAAAAAGATAAAGAGGGGGGGATATGTTCTATGGAGGTGTGGTGAGGTACAGGGGGAAGGGGGTGCCTCCACCGACCCATGCTGAGGCATCCCTTCCCCCTGAGGGACCAGTCACATGACAGTATAGAATAGAATAGAGTTTATTCAGGGCATGGGGAGGGGAGTTAAGGGGGTAGTAGAGGCAGAGAAAGGAGAGAGGGAGAGAGGGAGAGAGAGAGAGAGAGAGAGAGAGAGAGAGAGAGAGAGAGAGACAGAGAGACAGAGAGACAGAGAGACAGAGACAGAGAGAGAGAGAGAAGAAAAGCAGAGGAGTAAAGGCTGGCTATCAGCATATGGAGAAAGAGGGAAGAAGGGAGTGGGGAGAGAGGGGACAAGGGAAAGCAAGAGAACAAGAGAGCGAGGAGGGGCAAGCAGCCCCTTTTATGGTGAGCCAGGCACACCTGGCTGTTACCAGGTAACTGTGGGGTGGAGCTTAGGCAGAATGCTAACACTCCCCCATTTTTGTTTAATTAAAAAAAGGAAAAGGTTAGACAGAGGTGATGGCAAAGCAGGGATAGGGTTTCCGTGATCTCTGACTTACTTCCTGCTGGCACTGGGGTCTCTTGGGAAGCTAGAAGAATGGGTATGGGGACATTTGTCCAGTCTTAGAGTTGACTGTTTCCTTGTTGTCCAGGGTCTGTGGAGCCATCTGAGGATAGGTCAGAAGAAACAGGTCCAATAGAAGCATCTTCGTCTGTGCAAGGAGATTGGAGCATCTGGAAGTTGCTTCTCTGGAGCTGTCCTAGATGTAGGAAGCGCCTGGACTTGACAATATGCTGAAACACACACACACACACACACACACACACACACACACAAATAAATATATTAAGATTAAGTACATTTGGGAGAAAGAAAAACTTTCTCTTAGATGTACATTTGAAACCCTGAAACCCAGAGGAATCCCACCCTCTGGAATAGGTATTACTACCTATTCCATAAGATAAGATGTACTTATCTAGGTGGAGTCTATTTGGTTCATGGGAGGTAGATCTGAGTGGGTTTCCTGTAGCTTATAAATTTACAAAGAGATAACAACATGAGTTAACAACCTAAACATTTTTTAAGATGAGTTTTTCATAGAGTGGAATGCTAATTAGGGTTAGACACATTTATAGGAACTCAGATAATGTTAGGACAGTGGCATAGCAAGAAGAGGAAATATGAAGCATTTAATCAATGGAAACCGAGTTTAGGTAAGGAGGTAACAGATTACATCTGTGAAAGATTTTTCTAGCTCTCAAGCTACAGTTACCTTAGCTGTCAAAGTAGTCAGAAATCTGCGGAAGGATAAACAATAATCTAGCAGTCATAGAGCAATCAAAAATTGATAGAATCCACTAGCCAACAGTTTTCTGTGGTCCATGGCAACTTGGGCAGAGTCAATCTGGCTTTTAAGCCCAGAAGATGAAGAGCCTTTTTTTTCTGTGGAATGGATATGTGTGACATGAAAAATGACTTACCTTGATTTAGATAAGTCATTTGACTCTGAGGGTATCCAGTTTTGTCCACTGTGTTTCTCAGTGATTATCATAACACAATCCAAGCAGTCTCTTGAAGCTGTGTCTATATCTTTTGAGAGCTTGTGGGGGTAAACTGTTGAAGACTTTAGGAGATTCTGTCTGTCATAAACTTAAATATATTAATAATTAGCAGACTTCTGACAAGATTGAGGGCTAAATTGATTGGTCATAGCTGAGCAGAGTATACCATAACTTCATGGCATTAGCAAAAAAAATCATTATTTATCAAGACAGGATAGGAATGAAAATCTTAAGTAACTTTGACAGGTTGTGTAAGTAGAGAAAAACACATTTTTGTATTAGCAGAGGAACATTTGGCTAGGACCAGAGTAAGAGAGCTGACAGCAGTGGCTTGAGATTGTCTTGACAGAAGGTGAGTTTGTTCAGGCGGGTTCAGGCCTGTGACTTGCACTGTGCGGGGCAGGCCGTGCGTGAATCAGAGGTGTGAGAGCATAGCACTGTATCAGCAAAGGGACACTGTGGAGGTGGAGGCAGCTCCAGGAGCCAGGTGAGTGACAGAACAGTTAAGGACGGGTGCGCAGAGCAGCCGGAGACTCACAAGCTGTCCTTCAGAGCTAGACAGGCACGTGGTGACAGCTGCAGCAGCCAGTGCGTTCACTTCAGCTGACCAGGGGACTGGACTCCCTACCAGTGGCCAGAAGTTGGGGCCCAGTGCTTCCAGTGGGCGGAGGTGGGGGCGGGGGTGGGGGTGGGGATGGAGGTGGGTGGGGAGTGGGGGTGGGGAAGGAAGTGCCTGAAGTAGTGTGTGTGTGTGTGTGTGTTCGTATCCCGACAACGTGCACGCTATTCACTCTATAAATCCTGGGCAGAGAGGGAGAGAGAGCTGGAAAGCAGCTTCTCAGACAAGGTGAAAGCTATTCTTCTCTTGGCTGTAGCAGGCAGCCAAGCAGGATATCCAAAAGCAACTACAGTAGCGGTCAAAGAAGGAGGTGGGGACAGCAGCAGGGGCAGATAGGGGCGGGCAGGGTCAAAGCTGCTTCTCCTGCGGCTGCGATGCGAGCCAAGCAGGCCGGCAGGGCCGGGTGGCAGCTTGGGTGGGCAGAGCGCAGGAGCCCCTTGCGCGAGAGAATACGGCCGTGTCTGTGGGAGAGCAAGTCTCACAAACAGACGCAAGGGCGGCGCCAGACCCACGTTTCACGGGGTGAACCCCGAGCAGAGCTAACCAGGGAATGAGAGAACGGGGAGGGCAGCAAACTGAATCCCTGGCAGGGGGCGAGGCCAGACCTGCTTTTTACTCGGTGAACCAGCGGAACCAGCAACTGCACAGCAGCCACAGCGGTGAAGGTGGGTGGGAGTGAGCAGATGAAGAAGGGAGGAGGGGAAGCCTAGGCTACGGGTCACTAGCGAGAAAAAGCCAGTTTGCCATGTACAGATATTGTTTTCTGTTAACTGTGAATTAGACCAAGACATCCCCCTAAGTAGGGACAAGGTGGCGAAGACTGACCCATGGGTAAGAGAACAGGGTTATTAACTACCCCTATCAGCCTCCCGAGGACATCATTAACAACCAGAGAGATTCTAGCACAGGCCAGACCACCGTGTTGTCACGTGACTCATGGACTTCGGTTTTGCTCAGAGCCAGTGCTCCTGAGTCACAGAGGGCAGTTTACCAGGGCCAGGGAATTTCTCTGCATCGATAAAGGAGAGAGGGAAATCTCACCCAAAGGAAAAAGTTCTAGAACAAGGGTCAGTGAAAAGACAGAATGTCTCAAGGGCATCCTCAAGGGGTAGTTTCGAACTCAAGAACTCTCCCCTGGGACCATGTGGGTGTTTACTCTGACCAGTGAGGGGTGGACAGGGGTGGGGGGGAAGGGCTTACTAGTTCTTGGAGTTTAGGCTAGCGAGCCTTGGATCTCCATGTGACAGCAGGGGGAGATGCAAACCTGCAGAGTTTCTAAATCCGAGTCACAGAACCATAAGATGTGTTTATGAAAAAGATAAAGAGAGGGTGGATATATTGTATGGAGGTGTGGTGAGGTATGTGGGAAGGGGGGTACGTGACAGTATAGTATAGAACAGAGTTTATTAAAGGCATGGGGAAGGGAGTTAAGAGGGTAGTAGAGGCAGAGAGAGAGAGAGAGAGAGAGAGAGAGAGAGAGAGAGAGAGAGAGAGAGAGAGAGAGAGGTAGAGGAGTAGAGGCCAGATGTAAGAAATTGGAGAGAGAGGGGGGAAGGGAATGGGGAGAGAGGGGGAAGGAAAACAAGAGAGCAAGAGAGAGAGGAGGGGGCAAGCATCCCCTTTTATAGTGAATCAGGCACACCTGGCTATTGCCAGGTAACTGTGGGGTGGAGCTTAGACAGAATGCTAACTATTATTATTATTATTATTATTATTATTATTATTTTGCAATTGCTTTCGAAATGACCTTGCTCATCACAATTAAGACATTTGAGAATTTGGATTGTCTCAAAGCCCTTAGTGGTGGCTTCACCTATTAAGGCCATATTAGGTCAATGAGGTCTAATAGCAACTATATTTCTAATCCATTCATTTATCAATGCTGACCTTGTCCTTAATAGTCTGATTATTTCTTTGCATTCAGCGTTTGCATTTTCAAAGTTTAAAGATTTGATCAGTGCCTTTCTTGCTGATGGATCTGATATGATTCTCTTTATAGTTGAAGTCGATCTTTGTAAAAAGTCAGTGAATGTTTCTTTTGATCCTTGCATAACCTGAAAAAAATGGTCCAGATCTTTTTCCTGTTTCCTTAACCCTGTCCTAGGCATTTAAGGCTGCCATGTGATATAATGTCAGCATAATGACCCTCACCAAGCAGCTGATACTTAGAAATATTGATATTTTTTCTCTGCTATTTCCTTAGCCCCTTCCTTCCATCACGGATCCCAATGTAAATGTGGCTTGGATCCTAATATTGCTCTTGCCATATCTTTCCAGTCTTGTGGGATTATTCTATTTTTTGATAGCCCAAGAAGTCGGGATTTATTTTTACAAATGGTAAATGCATTCCAAAGTCAGCTACATTTTCTTTAATTTTTTTCGAATGCATGACATCATGGGTTGCCATTCAAATTCCCAATAATTTGTAGATGAATATTGTCTGCTGGCCTTTGTTGTGTACTAGCCGGCTAACTTAAAGTTAGTCTTCTAACAACCTTTGGTTGGCTTCTTTAATTTTTAATCTTCTGTTTCTACTTGAGTATTTTCCATAATTACTGTTTTTAGCTTCTCTCTTAAGGTCTGGGTCCATAATTCATTTCTTTCCAGTGCTTGTGTCTCTGTCATCCTAGCGTTTTGTTTAGCCTGAATTACAGTTTTTTGTAGCCTCTCTTCTAAGCCTTGCCCCTAAGTCTCCATCTTCTCTTCTTGTTTGTTCTGTTCTATAAGTTCCTGTATCTTCTGTTCCAAGCCTTGCTTCCTTCTGTCTTTTATTTTTCCTTATATTGAATTTATTAATTTTAGCAAGGCTTCTTTTAAGCACCGTCTCCAAATTTTATTTTTCTCTCTTTGTTGCTCAGTCTGATCTATAAAACTCTCCACCTTTTGTTCTAATGTCTCCTCTAAGCCCTGTCTCCAAATTTCATTTCTCTCTCTCTCTCTCTCTCTCTCTCTCTCTCTCTCTCTCTCTCTCTCTGTTGAGCTTATCATGGCCCAAAAAATTCCGTTCCTTTTGTTCTTATGTCTTCTCTAAGTTTTGTCATGAAGTTTTAGTTTTCTCTTTTTGTTGTTCATTCCATTTGATAAGTTCTTGTATCTTCTATTCCAAGTCTTGCTTTCATATTTTACTTTTCCTTATATTGTAATTCTGATATTTTAGTATCTACTTATTTTGATTTAATTTTAGTAAGGTCTCCTCTAAACTTTGTCTCCAAATTTCATCGATCTCTCTGTTGTTTCTTTAAAGCATTTGTCTTTGAGAAGACATAGAAGGCCATCTAATTATTAGAGTAAATCAAAGGTTATGGGCTGGAGAGATGGTTCAGAGGTTAAGAGCACTGACTGCTCTTCTGAAGGTCCTGAGTTCAAATCCCAGCAACTACATGGTGGCTCACAAACATCTGTAATGAGATCTGATGCCCTCTTCTGGGGTGTCTGAAGACAGCTACAGTGTACTTACATATAATAACTAAATCTTTAAAAAACCCCAAAGGTTATTAATATAATACTTGTCATAAATTCTAATCTCTTTTTTATTTATATCTTGGAACCATATAAGAAAACACAGACAATTCTGAGACGTCTGTTACTCTCTCATCCTTTTTTTTAAAATTTTTTTTTAGCGATTTATTTATTTTATGTATGTGAGTACACTGTAGCTGTCTTCAGACACACCGGAAGAGGGCATCGGATCTCATTACAAATGACTGTGAGCCACCATGGCTGGGAACTGAACTCAGGTCCTCTGGAAGAGCAGTCAGTGCTCTTAACCACTGAGTCATCAATCCAGTCCAGTCTCCCATCTTTGAATGCCTTGTTTCCTTTTTATTTTTTATTCAGATGTTCCTTTTTTTTAAGATTTATTTACTTATTTGAGTACACTGTCGCTTTCTTCAAACACACCGGGAGAGGGCATCAGATCCCATTACAGATGGTTGTGAGCCACCATGTGGTTGCTGGGATCTGAACTCAGGACCTCTGGAAGAGCACTGACAGTCAGTGCTCTTCTCCAGCCCTGCCTTATTTCCTTAAAATATCAACGTTAGTGCATTTATATCTATGAATGGTATTTTATATTTAGCTCCCTTTGTTTGAGCACAGAAGTATGATTTAAACATTTTTTTACCTGACTGGCAAGTCTGTTCTTTGAGTTTGGCTTCTACCTTCCGGGTGTCAGCAGTTCTGCCTGGTTCTTTCAGCTCACAGAGAAGAGGTGAGTTTCTGCCTTTTAACCTGGAACTTGGTGTATTACCTTACTCGATCCTAACTCCTCCCCTGCTCTGGGAAGTTGTAGGGTTAAGGGTTGGCTCCTTAGGTCAGCGAGTCTGACCAGGAGGAGCCCTTTTGGTAGTGTTAAGTAAGCTGGCTTTGCCCAGCTCTGGTAGGCTTCTGACCTGAGACACCGCCTCCCCCCCCCCGCCCCCCCCCCATCTCTCCAGTTGGCCTTGTGCTGCAGGACCACTACACTATAAGCCCCAGCCAGTGGCCAGAAAAGCTACAGAGTTGCTAAGTAACCATTGGTAGGTACACAGCAGGGGTTTCCTCTGTTTATCAGTGTTGGATTCCTTCCTCGTTGGACAGAGGCTGGGGCTTTGAAATTTCTAAGGACAAAAGGGAATTGCATGGTTTCCTGTTATCTGTTGACTCTGTCTCCCAGGCCTGCATTCAGCCTGGCTCCGGCCTAAGATCTAATTGCGTTCCTACAGTTTTCCCAAGCCCATGTGCCTTGCCGGATCGCCACCTTTGCCAAACGGCATGCATAGCTGGGCCTTTGGGGAAAACCTCGGAGAAATTGCCTTTGCTAAACATGCGTGCCAGCCATATTGCCCTGTGTCTCCTGCGTGGGTGCTGGGCAGTTATTAGCAAGAGGCAGTGGGGTCAGGGCACACCCTCTTACCAGGCCTGGCTCTGCTCAGTCCTCTCTGTTTGTCTGGGCTCCAGGTCAAAGCAGGCTGCCTCCAGCATTGGCCCCTGAGAATGGGGTTGGACCGCAGTTCTAGCTCGCACTCCACCCCCCCCCCCGGAACTTTTCATTTAAGGCCTGAATGTAAATTTTAAGGATCTGGATAACGTGCCCCATTTGTAAAAGGAATTATCATTTTTTAATATAAATGTAAATAGTGAATTTATCTGGAGACTATATTTCTTAACCAGCTATTTCCCCAATAACCATACAGAGGGACTAAGATTTATTAAAATAGCCTCAAGCCAAATACTGAGTAATCCTTACTCCGTTCTAAACCTCAGGGCTAGTCAGGCTTCCTCCAGACCATGTTCCCATCTTACTTGAAAATTTTCATCCTTTCTTGTTTCTGTTCCTTCTCCTGATGTTTTTCTCCACTTTCTCCGGGCTCCCTCCTTCCCCTCTTCCTCTCTCTTTCTCCACCCCACCTAGAATCCTTAAGTCCCACCTATTCTCTCTCGAAAGCTCTGTATTGGCTTATTGGCTGTTAATTGATAAGGCAGAGAATGAATGAGGAGCAATGTTGATACAAACTTGAGTCAGGGGCTTTAAGAATAAATGTAGCAAAGCCATGTCTGGATTGAAACAAGTTATGAGGGCAAAGAAATCAGCATTTGAATAACACAAGGATGACCTTTACACAGCGTATGAAAACATTATGCCTACAAAGAACTGGGGTTTTACGCCACAGAGTGTGACCTTTTTGGTTCATTTTAATAGCACTGGCTTCCTCGTGAGTGTGCCCAGTTACGTGAGGTTGTACACAGAGCTTCATACGTCACATGTCTGAATAGCATCTGAAGTCTCTGAGCAAGGGTGTGTGTCCTGATAGGGTAATGAAGCTCACATCACTTGACACTGGAGTATTCCTATGTCAGGGCAAGATGTAGTTGTTAGCATTTTTTTTGTCTAAGCTCCGCCCCACAGTTACCTGGCAACAGTCAGGCGTGCCTGACTCCCTCCTATAAAAGGGGCTGCTTCCTGCGTCCACTCTCTCTTGTTCTTTCCTGTTCTCTTGCCCCTCCCCCTCTCCCCATTCCCTTCCCCCTCTCTCTCCACACGTTTATGGCTGGCCTCTACTCCTCTATTCCTCTACTCTCTCTGCCTTTCTCTGTCTCTACTACCCTCTTAACTCCCCTTACCCTTGCCCTGAATAAACTCTATAAGGGGGAAAGACTGCCTCAGCATTCCGAGGGGGGCCCTCGGAAGCACCCCCTTCCCCCATACCTGACTGCACATCCACAAAAACATATCCCCTTCCTCCTTTGTCTTTTTATAAACACAACCTTCATGGGCATTTATAGAGGGAATAAGGATTTTTTAGTCTTCCTCTCTACTGCTATCCTTTTCTGCTAATTTTGAAGACATGACCCAAGGCTCTCCGACCCTCGCTCTCTGCCTCGTTACTCCGGTCGGTCTTGCAGTACGGTCTCCGAGGGCGACCCCGGAGTATCTGGGATCATAGGTAGTGCGCGCACGCCATCGAGCCTGTCTTGCGTACCTGGATTTTGAATAGATGCACATGCTCATGTCATTTCAACCCATTTTGCTTATGGGTTGGTGGGATTTTGTGATCTGGGGAACGGCGCCAGTCCATTCTCACCCTCTTACGGTTCGTTTCTGAATGCCCACGACGATAATTTATGTTATCAAGCGGGCTGCATGATAGGAGATGTGATGGGTTGTGAGGCACGGGAGGCAACATTTGATTAGCACGTGGGTGGGTGTAAAGAAAGATAACGCCGGCCCTGTGCTGAATCCCTGGTGGAAGAGACAGGTGTTCTCAAGAGAAACGCGAGGGCCCCTTCAGGAATCATGTCACCACCCCTGTCACTGACAGAAGTAGTGCAGGAGTCTCACTGAACCTGACTTCCAGTGAAACAGCAGAAGAAAACCTTCTGTTATGCACACTTGCCACAGGAGTGGGTCCAGGGACACAGCCCTGCCAGGTCCAGGACAGGCAGGCATCTCACACCCCAAATACAAGCTTTTCTTAACTTTTTGTTTATTTGCTTTTTGAGACAGGGTTTCTCTGTATAGCCCTGGCTGTCCTGGAACTCACTCTGTAGGAAATGGTGGATTATGTTTGTAAGGGCATTTGCCCCCCACCAGGAACAGTGGGATAAGGCCCATCTCTCTCTCTCATGTTGCTGGAGGAGGAACTGATTCACCTATCTTCAGGTAGACGTTCCCTTCTTTATCACATCTGTCTCAGCGGCCTTCTCCTGATTTACCTTCCCCGTCAGAAACCCGAGGGGCTCTTCTTTTGTGCCAACCTAAGTAGTTACACAGTTAAACTAACTTTCACCTAAGGGGCACCCATAAATTGAGTCCTTACATACTGACCTGCTATTTGGTTACTAGGTAAAACCAAAGAAGTCTTACTTTTTTTTTTAAACCTCAGTCAATTACAGGTCACCCTCTCCATGCTGATCTGCAAGGCAAAGCACCCATTTATTGGGTGCCCGTGTTCCCTGGAATTCTCTGGTTCAAGGCTAGCCCCCCCCCCCATGCCTTGGGTTGTTCTTTGAACAAGTGGTCTGTTAAATTTATTTAAAGCTTTCCTCTGGGGGGAAAAATACAAACACAAATTTTAAACACTTTTCCTCCTTGCTTGACTCTAAGGTTTTTCCGTGTGTCTTATACATGCTAATGGTCTTATTTTTCCTCTCCTTAATATGCTTTTCCCTACAGTCCCAGCGTAGAATCATGTTTCTTCCTTTCTTCTGCTGCAGTGACTCATATCCTTTGTTATGAGAAGTAAGAGACGACTAAAACAGCTTTCTCTAAACATTGTAGAGAAATGTCCTCTCTTCGGGTCAGACGGGGGAGCTTTCTCCTTCTCTGGTAAATTATAAGATGCCTGTAGTTTCTTTCTGGTCAGGGTGACCTTCAGTTCCTTAAGAATAAAGCTGCTGGACTAACCAAACAGAAGTACAACCATGGAACTTGCTTAAAATTTAATTTTGATAGATAATACAGCCAGTCACAAACTTATGATGCACGGTGCTGCCAAAGTGACATGTGTTCGCTCAGAACTGTATTAATTGGGCGGGGCACATTAACTACACGTCTAGTTTACCACATTTCCAGTTAATCCTGGGTTGATTTGGGTGGAATTCCATCTCATGTCAAGAGCACAGCGATGTACAGTAAAAGACTATTCGATGTTAATATTCAATGTAACTACCTGTACTGGCTGGTTTTGTGTGTCAACTGGACACAGGCTGGAGTTATCACAGAGAAAGGAGCTTCAGTTGGGGAAGTGCCTCCATGAGATCCAGCTGTGGGGCATTTTCTCAATTAGTGAACGAGGGGGGAGGGCCCCTTGTGGGTGGTGCCATCCCTGGGCTGGTAGTCTTGGGTTCTATAAGAGAGCAGGCTGAGCAAGCCAGGGTAAACAAGCCAGTAAGGAACATCCCTCCATGGCCTCTGCATCAGCTTCTGCTTCCTGACCTGCTTGAGTTCCAGTCCTGACTTCCTTTGGTGATGAACAGCAATGTGGAAGGTGTAAGCTGAATAAACTCTTTCCTCCCCAACTTGCTTCTTGGTCATGATGTTTGTGCAGGAATAGAAACCCTGACTAAGACACTACCCTTCTTAGGAAGATTAGTAATGCTCTTCCAAAGAGGTTGGCTGGGCCAGCAAGGCAGATCATATTAAGTAACACAGCCCAGGAAACATCTGCCTTCAGGAAGCTCTTTTTGCCACACAGTAATATTCCTTGTAAAACATCAGTAGGAAGACATGGAGAATGGTCACTCTGAAGGTGGCCTTTTTATTAAAATATTTTACATGGATACACACACAAATGCAATCCTCCCAAGGAACAAATGTAAAAACTAATGCAAATCACCGTTTAGGGACAAGAAAGATTATACCCTGTACAACAGAGAAGTGGGACCTCAAACCCACCCACAGAGGGAGCTCAAGACTGAGTTTTAGGTCATTTTTTTTAAAGCACATGGGATATATTTATAACTCCAACAGTAGTGTAATTCCTGCTGCACACTTGGTAAAATAACATCAGCTACAAAGAAAATGAAAGCAAAATTCCTACAAAGCTTACTTTGTAGAAAGTAAACAATTCCAGATCATAAGAATAAGGAGACCTGTGCCCCACATAGCAGACCACGCAAAAAACCATTTCATGCATCATAGTTAGGGTGCACAGTATAACATTTTTTTTTCACAACACAATTCATATAAACAACATTTTAAAAAAGTCTACAAACATATAAGTATAGAATTTCATTTTCCTAGCAAAATACCCAGAAATTTGATGGTTTTCAACATTTGTTTTGGGTGGGAAACATGGATATAAATTATGACTGATATATGCATAGGTTTTGAAACATTATTTTTTAGAAGCAAATTTTTTTTATACAATACTTTCCATTGATGTTCCGCACAATCAACAACCTTCTTAAAGAAACAAGGCAAGGAAGTTGAATGAAATTGGGCCAAGGGTTTTTATGATAAAATGTTTACTTCATGTATATCAAGTCATGACCAGCCAATTACTTCCAGATATCAAGGCAGTAAAGTTCATAATTCAGAATTATGGAACCATTGAGTCTTCTTGACATTTGACTAATTGTAAAAGAGTGATTTGTGGAGCTTATCTTGATCAATAGATACTGGCTTGGGCCCTGTGAGAGGCACTGAGGGTGTAAGGCAGTCAATGGCAGGAGGGGAATATGGCGGCTCTGAGAGTCACTGAGGATGTAAGAGTGGACGGAATACTGCGGCTCACTGACCAAACTCAACTGTGAGTGCAATGTCTTTGGAGTCCATTAGAGGGCGTCAGATCCCCTGAGTTGGAATTAGGAGGTGGTTGTGAGACACAGCGCCTGGACATCAGAAACTGAAGGAGGGTTCTCTGTAAGAGCAGTGATGAGCTCTTAACCACTTGGTCATTTGTCCAGCCCCTAAGTGCACTAACTTGGAGCTAAGAAACAAATATATGATGGGGTTTTTCTTCGTAGACTACTATCACATTACAGAAAAGTTAACTAGGAATTCTATCCCGATTACTAGTATTTGTTATTGTTGTTTGTTTGTTTGTTTGAGACAGGGTTTTTCTATGTAGCCCTAGCTGTCCTGGAACCCTTTATATAGACCAGGTTGGCCTAGAACCCGGAGAGATTTGCCTGCCTCTTGAGTTCTGGACTAAAGGCCTGCATCACCACATTTGGCTATCATGGCCAATTTGAAATGCTCAATGCTTTTATGACCTCTGATAAATGAGGAGAAATATGAAGTCTTTTTTTTGTGTTGGTTTTTTTCGAGACAGGGTTTCTCTGTGTAGCCCTGGCTGTCCTGGAACTCACTCTGTAGACCAGGCTGGCCTCGAACTCAGAAATCCACCTGCCTCTGCCTCCCAAGTGCTGGGATTAAAGGCGTGCGCCACCACCGCCCGGCTATGAAGTCATTTTTTAAGCTCACAGGACATGTCATGGGCAGAGAAATACACAATATGTATTCTTATCCTGACACTGTTCTAAATTCCAGTCAACTTTACACAATTAAAAGGGGCTCCAGTGTTCTTTCTTTCTTTTTTTCTGGCCTCTGGTATACTCAGGGTTCTGGTGTTAAAGCGAACCAGAAACTGAACTTGAAGGCCCAGAGTGGAGATGTGTCTCTGGGTGGATGCGCTATTTGGTAGCTATAACCTGTGTGGTTTTGTAATATAAGGGGTGGAGCTATCCCTGCTGAATATCAATGCGTTGCGCAGAGACCCATCCTTCTGGGCCAGATGGATTAGATAGATACCCTGCTTTAATTTGGTAAGTTCTTGGAACCCAATTTTACATGTCCCGTTTGCAAGTATTGTTTGTACAGTGCACTAAAAGGCACGTAGGACCTATCATCTTAACTCCATCCCCGATAATCACAGAGCACTTCTGAAATACAGCCCCACCTGAGCCACCGTGCCTTTGGCATGTCAATGAGTTCTCTCAGCGTGCACATCTTTGTGTGGCTCATATGACGTTAGGGGCGTGAGAACACACATTCCGTGGGAGCTAGTTAATTAAGCTCCGGGTCTGACTGAGGCTGACTTCTCTTTAGGAGTAAGTATGTTGCACCGTGCTATGCTTGGTGACCCTGGTGGAAGATGTGGTGAGAGTAGAGTTGGGATGACCAGATTCCTCTAGATCTAAAGTGGGCAGAGAGCCCATGCCTCCCCTGCTAGAGAGCACGGTCTTCCTAGCCTTGACGGAGGTTTCACTGGGAATCTGGTAACTGGACTGCAGAGTGGAAGCAGGGGTCAGTATTCTTTCTGTCACGGTGACATTCTGTCCTCCTGCTGCCACACTGGGCATTGCCAGAGTGGGCTGCGCACCTGAACTGGGAGCAAGGATGCTCTCTCTCTCCCTCACCATAACATACTGTGCATCTTTCAGATGCTGGGTGACCTCGAGGGGCTTAGGGATGCCCCCATTAGGCTGGATCACTCGTTCGGTAACAAGGACCTTTTCTTCATTGGCATAATGCTGATCCACCAAGGTGGAGGCTGGAGCGTACACCCTCTCTGTCACAATAAGGCTCTGTGGCTGTCTGGGAGCCAGGATCACAGTGCTGGGTGGTACCGCTGAGCCTGCGGTATAGGAGGTTTCTGTCACTATAATATTACTAGAAGCCACAGGATCAGGGGGCGGTACTACCTTCTGACTCTGCCTGGAAGACACAGAGCTCTCAGTGACGATTTCCTGCGTGACTTTCTCTGTATGTGCTTCATGCAGAGGTTTGGGGGCTTGGAGGCCACTCTTAGAGGAGTACGTGCTCTCTGAGTTGGCTGTCACTCGCTCGTAGTGAGAGCCAGGAGCTGCGTTCACGCTTGCTTCTCCGACCGGCTTTTGCCTCTGTTCAGTGCCCACAGCCACGTCGATCTTTCGACCTAGGCAAACTTCAGCGAGGGTCTTGAATTTAAGCCCCAGGTCATCCAAGAACAGGTCATCGAGCTCTCCCTCGATAAAACTGCAGCACCCGACGGAGCCCCGGAGAGAGTTCGTGTCTTCCTGAGAGTAAACGAGAAGGCAGTCTTTGGCCATGTGAAGGTCGTCTTCCCCAGCGTAGGAGGCCACTTTCTAAATGAAAATCAGAACGGAGACGGATCATTACCGGCACAAATTCACTTAAAACCAGGCTTGATATTTATTGATATAATGCAAAAACTGAAAAAAAAATGAGTCTAATTGCAAGAAAACATAAGAGAAACACAATCAAGCCATCCTACGTCATGGTTGGTGTTTCATCTCACAAAATACTAATATGAAAGATGAAAAACAGGTGGGGCGCAACTTCAGATTGAAAGCGATTAGTGTTTTAGTAACCCAGTTAGACACCGAATAGAAGACGTAATCGCTTTACAAAGACTGCCATGATCACGGAACTGATCAGTGTCTAAACCGAAATGTACATTGTATCGATTTTGGGTTTCTTATTTTGTCAGCTGTACTGTGTGCAATAGAGAATTTTCACACTGTATTTGTAGGCACACACATGTGTTAATGTGAGTGAGGAATGGGCAAAAAACAAATGGGAAATAATGCTAAATGCTAATTGGTGAAAATCCCTGCACACAACGGACACGCTTGAAAACCTCTACTCTCTTTGAGACATGATTTTATATATTCCAGGCTGGCCTCAAATTCTATATGCAGCTGAGGATAGCTTTGAACTCCTGGATCCTCTCGCCTCAGCCTCTCATGTGCTATGATTACAGATATGTGTCTCTACTTCCAATCATTGATTCTTCCGACAGTATTATGATAGCTTCGACATCCTAGTTATCTTTATTTGGGGTGTGTGTGTTGGGGTGGACCTTGAACATAGAGCTTCAGGTTCCTTTACTGAGCTAAAGTCCTTACCCCTGCAATACTACCAGACCTATTTAAGTTGTGGTACCCAGCGTTCTACCATGTCAACTAGATCCAGCCAGCTGATAATGCTGCTGTGTCCCTTACAGCCTTGCTGACTTCCTGTCTACTCCTTTCAACGTCTGACTATAATCATGGATTTGTCTATTTCTCTAGCAGTTTTTGCTTTAAGGCGTTGGATTCCTGTCATAAGGCACTGGCATATGTAGGAGTGCTACGCTTCTGCATGAATTGATTGGTTTCCATTCTGAAATACTAAATAAATCCCTCTGGTTCTGTCTAGTCATGAAATTTATTCTGAGATAAATTTTTTCTAGGTGAAACACTTATCTGTAGTCCTGTTTTCAATTGCTAATTGCAAGTAATGACGCATGCTCATCTTTTGTGTAACTTTTCATGGATTCGTGTGTGTGTGTGTGTGTGTGTGTGTGTGTGTGTATGTGAGTTCCCTTCAGAGTCACAAGTTTATCATATAAATTACAAAAATGTGCAGCTAGAAATATAGCTTAGTGGTTGAGACTGCTGGCTGCTTTTCCAGAAGACCCAGGTTTGATTCCCACCACCCTCAAGGCAGTACAGATCCACATGTACCTCCAGTTCCAGGGTTCTGGCCCCCTCTTCTGGCCACTCCTGGAACTGCACACACACAGCCCTCAGACACACATGCAGGCAAAACACCCATACACATAAAATCAATACAATTAAACAAACAAATGACCCCCCCTCCTGAAACAAAAATGTAAGTGGACTTATTAGCCCGGGTATTTTAGACTATGATCTCTGTCTTCCTTCCCGTGTTTGTTCCTCGGAAACCTGCTTCTGCAGAGGGGCTGTATTTTCTGACCCATGGTCACTTATCATGGTCACATGACTTTCTTTGACCAAAGAAATGCAATTGTGAAGGGGGCAGAGTCTGAAGGGGACTGTGATGACTAATCTTCATTATTGACTTGACTGGATTTAGAATTGCCTTGGCAGCACACCTCTAGGTGTGTGGATGAGGCAGTTTTCAAAGAGGTTTGAACAGGGAGGGCAGAGTCACCGTCATAAATGTGGGTGGTGCCATTCCAAAGGCTGGGGTTCCAAACGAATTAAAACGGAAAGCAGAAGAGAATGAGCCAAGAACCAGCCTTTATCTCTCTCTGCTTCCTGCATGAGGACAGATTTGACTTGTCTCATGAGTTCATTACCACACCTTCTGCACCATGATGGTCTGTCAAACCATGAGCCCAAATAAATCTTCCCTCCTTAAGATGTGTTTGTCCGGGGCTGGAGAGATGGCTCAGTGGTTAAGAGCACTGGCTACCCGCCTTTCCAGAGGTCCTGAGTTCAGTTCCCAGAGACCACATGGTGGCTCACAACCATCTGTAATGGGTTCTGACGCCCATGTCTGGTTCTGCCACTGTTGTTTCTCCTGTGTCACAGGACGGCAGCTTCCTCAGCTCAGTCTGCTTTCTTAGTGTACATCTTACAACGAAGACGACACGGAGCGGAGCGGGAACAAACCGACAGGGAAAAACGTGAAGAAAAGGAACTAAGCAGATCGTGGTACCATTTGTCAACACCGAGTCACTTAGCGACCGCTGGCCATTTCAATCGTTCCCAACTCTCTTTCTCATCGCCTGCAAACACAACTCAAAAAAACCCCACAAAACTTCCCCACTAACTGTATCCCTCACAAAAGCCCACTTAGTAATTTAGCGTCTCCTATTTTGATGGAAGCATCTCCCTGCTCACCATCCACACGTACCTCCGTGAAGTAACTTCTTAGGAATTCCTCATTCACAGCAACAGCTCCTTGAGCCCCACTCATGTCTCTGGAAGCCCCCGTGGCTCTTGTTGTCCTTATGGTTTCACTGGCAGCGATGGCTCCCGCTGTCCCTACATGGTGAGTGGCCCCGACGGTGAGGAGGCTTCTGTGTTCTTCCCATCTTCCGTCAACCTCAGACAGCTCCTGCTGCCCTCTGGTGACCGAAGCTGAGCGGCCGCCTTTCACCACGCCTTCCTTGAGCACCGCACCTCCCACCGCGCCACCGCCTCTCACCGCTGAGCTCCCGGCATGATCAGTCACCAGAAGCGAGGGCACCACCTAGGCGTGAACACAGCTCAGAAATGAATCCGGAGGACCAAGGGTCAGTGAACTTGGCAGGAAGATGTGAGCTAAGTGGATGGAATGAGCTACTTCCTCCTAAGCAAATTAGGAAAACCGCCAGGGGCCGAGGGGGGGCGGGGGGGGGAGACACACATCCACTGGACTCTTGTAAAAGATTTCTTCTTCCTACTTTAGAGTTGACTACAACCAGAGGAGGACACAGAGCCCAGATTTCTTTATGTGGTCTTGGTTTACCCTCTTAATCAGAACCAATGGCACCCACCTCCTCTTTAGGGTTTTGTGTGACAGTTACAAAACTCTGAAATTTCAGCTGGGCACATAGATAAGAATCTATTTCCAATCTTCCATTGCTACAAGATACAATCTCTTGCCTTCTGACCAAAGAGAATCAAGAAACACTATATACACCTTGCAGAAAATGTGTCTACAGAGCAGTTCACGATGTCTCTGCTTCGTTCTCTAGTATGAGGACAGGAACTAGTGTCTGGGAGGAAACCCATCTGTGGAGGAGTAGGAAGAGGGTAGAGTCCGGGTGTGGCTGAAGGGTCTCCATGCTGACCGATCCAGGGCCAACCACCCACATTTATTCAGTTATTTTTATCTGTTTAGTTGTTTGAGAGAAAAATCTCACTGTGTAGTCTAGACTGGTCTTGAATTTGTAACTGTTTTTCATTAGTCTCCCAACGACTGGGGTTATAGGGTTGTGAGATGCTCCAGTAGGCTCATGTGTTTGACTACTTGGTCCTCAGTTGGTGGGATGCTTTGGAAGATGTTGGAACCATCAGGAGGTGGAGCTTCACTAAAGGAAGTGGGTCCCTGCAGGTAGACCTTGGGGTTTTATAGCCTGACATGGCTCCCTGACTGCTCTCTGCTTCCTGACTGCAGAGGCAGCATGACCTGCTTCTTCACACTTACGCTACTATGTCTTCCTTGCCAGAGTGGATTGTATCTTTCAAGCAATAAGCCTTTCTTTCCATAATTCGTTTTGCTGGGCTATTTTGGCCGTAGTAACAAGGAAAGTGATTGGCATGGAGAGTCACCGTGTTCTACTTTGGTGACACTCAGGCTTCCTGATACTTTATGTTGATACATAAATCCTACAGGAAATGGAACTGTGGCAGGTGAAGAGGAAAGACCTAGGGTCAAGACATAATGGAGAGACAGGGGAACTAACTATTAAGCAATAGAGAAAGGGATTTGGGCATACTTCATAAGCACCTTGAGAGTTGGAGTTTACCTCTCTCAGCTGAATATACTGAGAATGGAAGTGGATCCAATCCTGGCATTCAAAGGACCATTAAATAATGGGGTACGTTCCCTGTCCTTTGCTCTACATAGTTTGGATCACCTGTTGACTTTTGGTCTGCATTCTCATTAGCACTGGACATACCACAGAACAGTTAAAGCCTTTCCACTCCGCTCTGGCAAACGAGAGAGACTATGTTATCGCTTGATAACATCGTTGTTGTCAAACAAAGGTATATGCATGAGATCTGATGACTAATGCTCTGTCTTCACCATCACACTACAACGTCAACACAGGCTCCTGTGACGTTGAAAGGTATAGGGCTTTTTCCTTACCAGCAACCAAGTGGTCAGTTTTGCAGTGGATAGCACTTGGGTCCTTCAATTTCATTGTGACACTGTCAGATCCTACAGAGGTAGGGCTCAGTCCTACAGACATTGTTACTTCCTAGATGCCAAGGACTTTAAGAGTTGATTGCCTGCTCTTAATGTACATATTCCACAACTTAATAGCTGTGTCAGTCTCTCATGATGAAAACTGTTGCCAGTACCCTCTAAGTAACACACCTTTAAACTCATAAAAGAAGCTGGTGGTTCACAGGCTGTAATCCCCACACTTGGGTGTCCAAGGCAGGATTGCTTTGAGTTCAAAGCTAGTCTGAGTTACAAAGTGAGATTTTCCAAACTTCCCGTGTCCCCCAATAAAATCAGATCACATCACTGTCTGATGTACTGACCTTGTCCTCAGGGGGTGCCCCTTCATTATTCCAAGGATGCAGCATCTCTATGGTTCCAGGAATGGGGGTGAAGCCTTTGGCCCCCTCTCCACAGTGGCATACCAACAATAAGAGCGGCACCACTGTACAAAGCAAAGCTGAGTCAGAAGTCCATTCACCAGCTAAACCCACGTCATTTAGAATTCACATCTGACAAAGCCCAGTCCTCACATATTTGAAGCAGTTTCATTTTTCAGTTTTCTGTCTTTTTCACTCTGGTCCAACCTTTCCACCCTTGCTTCGGTTGAATTACACCAAAGCCCAGAGGCAGACAGAGTCCTCTGATTCAAAGGTCTTCCTCACCACAGAGAGCCTGTCTCTGGCCCCCAAGCAGACTTCTGTGACTGGATGACATGATTTATACCTCTGCCCTCAATTTTTTTTGTAAGTCTACTGTCTAAAAGATATGTATCAGAGGATCAAACGCAGCCAAGAATGGTGGCACATGCCTTGACTCCCTCAGTACTTAGTAATTCTCCCATGCTTGGGGGCGGGGGCTGAAGCAGGAGGATTGTTGTGAGTTTGAGGCCAGCAGGAGCTACAGAGTGAAACCTTGTCTCTAAGCCCCATCCAAACAAAACAAAACTAAACTAAACAAAACTAAACAAAACATGCATTTGTATGTGCCTGGGTATGTGCTCGAGCACACACACAGACACACAGGCACACACACAGACACACACACAGACACACACACACAGACACACACACCTGGGAGAAAAAAAAAACAATATCAACATACTCTAGACCATCAAGGCTATTGTATTTTATCTCAGAGTGGGGGGTTTGCATAAGACCAGACTCTCTGATACCTCACTTCACCTTTGACTTGCCCGAGTACCATTTTCTTTTCTTTGCTTGCATTTATTTATTTCCTAATTAATTAATTAATTAATTAGATAGGGTGTTATATAGCCGAGGCTGGCCTTGAACTCAGTATGTAACTGAGAAAGATCCTGAACTCCAGACCCTTCTCCCCTCACTTCCTGAGTTCTGGGGTAACACAGGAGCTGTACCGTCATATCTAGTTTTATGTAATTTGGAGGTTGAGCCTAGGCATGCACTCTACCAATGGAGGCCCACACCCAGCTCCTAAGTACTGTTGTACCAGGTTAGACTTCAGGGTAGCTGGGATGGACAGACTGGGCGTGGAGTCCCTGGATAAAAGATGCACACCTGACTCAATGGTAAGTCAAGTCAGTCACAACCAAACAGAGCTGACGGGCTAGAGGCCCCTTGTAAACTGTTGGGGTCTGTGCACTAACTGGACATCTATAAGTATCTTTAACAGGCTTCTCCTCTTTCCATGGAGATAGGCCAGGCTGTCTTGGAGGTGGTACTCTGTCCAAGTTCAAGTGCAGTGCAAGTGCAGGGGGACGCCAGGTCTTTGGTGGAAAGGAGGGCAGGTAGGACTGGCTGGGCACAACTTGTGATTGTGAGGGCACACCGAGGTGCTTAGGAAAGGGTCGATGGCAGTGGGTGCTGGCCAGAGACAAGCTGAGCCGTCAAGAGAGGGGGCAGAGGAGACGCAATGAGTTGAGTGTGGAAAGCACGCTTGGATTGGAATAAACTGTAAAAATAACCTTATATCCGCTGGGCACATGCGTGTGGCAAGTCCTTTCTGAAGACCTATTCACACTACAGGGCACGGGGAATACAGGCTCTGAAGACTTACGGAGCAGGAGCAGGAGCGCCAGAATCATGAGAGCGATCGCGGCGGGGCCCAACCCCACGTAGTTGTCATACAGCGCAGCCGCACAGCCACCGCCCTTCAGACACTCGCACACCGTGAGCTGAAGGACCTGCCTCTCGGGGCAGCTGAAGCCCTGGCTGTCGGATATGATGAAGGGGATCTCACTTCTCCCGAGCTTCCGCTCGCTTTGCTGCAGCAGCACACTGGTACCTGCCAGGAGCAGACACAAGAGAAATGAAAATGGGCGGCTGTTGAGGGAAGAGGAATTAATCCACGAAAACGGTCTTAATGTGGCCCCAGGTGGAAGCTTTGTTTCTCCCTAGCTCCTCCTGGCGCTCAATCTCTGTGCTCACCAAAAAAACGTGTCCACAGACTTCAAAAGATTAACTAGAAGAGGGTCGGGATTGGACACAACTTTCAGGATGATTAGATTAGCTAATGCGTGTGGTCCGTCAAATGCTAGGAACAACCACCACACGCTCCAGTCAGTGGGAATTCGACGACACATGAGATGACATTTCTGCGAATAACATTTTTATTCAATGACATTTGTATTACCGATTATTAAAAAAGAAGCTATCTAAGTAGTTTTTACATGTAGCAGAAACTGTCTGATGTCACCCCCCACACCCCCCCCCGTTCTGATACTTTTCAGGATAAGCCCGTCTTATTTTTATCTCAGTCTTTTCTTTCGTGACAATACCTTCTCTCTCTATACCTGCTGTTTTGTTTCTTTTGTTAAAAAGTCTGGGAATGGCATTTCATGTAATTTAAACAAGCATTTTAATACAGTGAGAGACACTCGGAAAAAGTCAAAGTAAGCAATAGACGTTGGCACCTGGAAGTTGAGCAGGACAGCGGCAGAGTAAGTTCTCGTCTCAAAACCAAGCAAATAGAAACAATAGCAGCACCCCAAAACAATAAAGGAAGTTTTGAAGTCATATCTTGAAAAAAGAAAGAAAGTTACATTTGTTTATTCACTGTGGACGTGGTTCTGTGTGTGTTCCAGTACCACCTTCAGCACGTGGAGGTTAGAGGGAGGTCCTGGGTGTGGCGCTTAGTAATCACCCACCAGGCTGTTCCGCTGACATTATTTCTTTGAGACAGGGCCTTGCTAACTTGATGTGTGGTAAAGGCTAATCTCAAAACAGTCCCCTTGCCTCTGCCTCCTAAGTATTAGGATTGTGAGAACCACTTGTATGAGTGTATTTTAAAAACAAACAAACAAACAAAAACCAAACCAAACCAAACCAAACCAAACATCAACAAACAGGAGAAAAACCAAACAAAAATCTTTGAATTATTTTAAGGTAAGCTATAGATAATCACTGATAATTGTGTTGTAACCCTTTCTGAAATGAACACTGCTTGCTGAATAGTCTTCTGGGTAGAATTTTCTGCATTTGAGACACCCAAAAGATCACATCAAGAAGAGGACTATGTGCATGATACAGACATTTGACCGTGTCTACCAGCATCGGGTTAGCATGTGTGTCAGACCCTTTGCCAAATTGTTTCCACCACAGACTAGTTTTGTGCCTGTCAACAAGTTGCTACACCCTAGTTAGGCCAGCATCCCAGCCCACCATCAGGAAATAATGTTACCGAGCAAGGATTAAATGAGATAGTGTATGCAGAGGGTGTGACAGACAGCGCATGCTCAGTAAGTGTGATTTTTTAAACAGGGTTGTTATGAACGCACTTCACAAGCATATAATTGCTGTACACAGCAAGGCTGCGGTTTCTGCAGCTTGTTAAGATAGAAGCACTTGAAAGGATACTTGGGAGAAAACTCAACCTCCTTTAAGACTAGCTAGATCATCTTAACTTTCCACAGGTCTACACGAGGAGCTAAGGTACTACTTTAGGTTTAGAGTTCAGACCTTCGTTTTATTTCCCCCTTAAAGACTTCATTGGGGATGCATTGAAGTATAATATGAGAGAAGACGCATGGTCTACATTATCATCATGACGACTATTGTTGATACAGGATCTTATTTGTGTAGCTCTGGCGGGGGCTGGAACTCCTGATGTGAATTACTCTGGCCTTGATCTCACAAGAACACATGGAGGGCCCACTGTTCTGCCTTCTAGCATGGGTTTTATCATAGTGTGTCACTATGCCTGGCCTAAAGATATACTGGAAGTTATACTGGAAATAAAATTTAAAGAAGAATCAGCCTCGGTCATAAGTTCTTCGTTATCCGTCACGCTCACTATTCAGATGTTGATGTACTTACTTTGTTGGTGCGTTATTTTCCACCGCTGGGCCGTTCCAGGAGGCTGGTCAACGATGGAGAAGCTGAACGGCCCACTGTTCCGGGGTCCGTCCAAATCCTCGGCAGTGACGTTCACGTATGGTTCGTCCTCGCAGACGCTCCGCACTGAGTCCACCAGTACGGGACAATTGTCATTGATATCTTCAACAGTGATGACGACGGTGCCAGTGATGGTTTTTTGAGGATGATCTTGAAACCAAGCAGGAGAGAGTTCAGACTTCTGAGTGTATCTCTGAGCGTGGACCCAGATTCGGTACAGAAGCCAATCAGACAAGGAGTAGGTGCTAAGCACCGAGAATACCTCCGTAGCCGGCTCTCAGGTTCCTATCAGTGCGGTTACTAAATAAGCAAAAATGTGCTCGTGGGCTTAATCACCGACGAGAGAGCCGTTTAATACACAGTCAGGACAAACGCTTCCGGTGATGGAAGATAAAATCTAAATGCATTTAACCACACAAAACAATCTGTTTATTAAACTTACCTTTGGATATAGCCAGAATCTTTACAGTGTAGGTACCATTTTGGACATATCTAGATTCAAAGTCAGGAATCTTTAGAAGTTTAATCTCTGAAGTGGTGGAGTCCACAGAGACCCAGTTGTCCGTGTCTTGCACTTTCACGTATCTGTTACAACACAAACACCAGACTCATTTCTAATTCTGGATACATTGGAGCTAACATCTGTTCCTCTTTCAAACTCAACTTTAGTCCAGTACATATGGCCTCATTATACATAATGGGTTTGAAGGTCACAAGGTAGATGGGGTAAGGCTTATGCTATATGGTCTACTGAGATATTGTCGGTATGTGAAGATAACTTAAAAATTAGTGGTTGACTTAAATGGAAGGAACTAAACATCTTGAGATATTGTGTGGTGTTAGGAATGATGACTTTTGAGTAGAATTGATTAAAAGTGAAGTCATTGCACTCCTGGATTTCTTTTTTCTCTGAAAGCAAGGAAAATCAATGTGAAAAGCAGAGAGAATATGCTCCTATTAGGTTTTCAGAATTATATACAGTGAGTATTATTGAGTTTAACATATAAAAATACAAACACAAGCCAAACACACGAGTCTCTTAGTTCAGCCAATCAAATCAATAATTTATTTTCTACTAAGTAGCTATTTAAGCACACAAAAATGGGTGGTTAATTTACAGTAATGTTTGTGTACACTATTTGGAGATAATCCAATTATGTATTTGAACTACATTTTAATGCCTCTTATTATTGTCTCTGGTAAATAATTATAGAGGGTGGTGAAAGTAGACGGACCAGGAGTTCAAGGTTATCCTTGGCTACATAGTAAGTTCAAGTCTAGTCTGGGCTAATGATACTGTCTTACTAAACAAACAATAGTTAACACTGTAAAAACAAAACTATAAAAAGCAAATGGCAAAGCTTTCTCTGGCTTTCCCTTTCTGCCACAGTGAACCCTAGTTTTAGATGAGGTGCTTTGTGGAGCGCCAGCACCCAGGGACACAGACATCAGGACTGATAAGCAAGAGAGCATCTTTGGCACTGAACAGAAAGTCCCCCAAAGCTGTGTGTCTCAGCAGCCAAATAACCCGACCCAAATAACTACATAAATAGCAGCTGTGTATAGGGTTCTTCCCATAGCAAGATCCTAGAGCTAAGACAGATTCACTCTGAAAATTTTGAAGTACGCTAGTGTACACTGTCACTATAGACTGGACACAACATCCTCTTAGTTCTCAACAAATCTTTTAAGTAATGGTCACTGTGATCAATACACATCCAAGATCACAGGGACTGAAAAGATGACTCAGTGGTTAAGAGTGCTCAGTGATCTAGGAGAGGACCTGACTTGGGTTCCCAGCACCCATAGGATGGCTAACAACTGCCTAGGTTTAGGGAGTTCTGCACCCTCTTCTGATCTCTGTGGGCTTATGAATTCACGTGGTGCACAGATATACAGCCAAGTGCACACACACAAAAAAGCGCACCCCTTATTGAACTAAATAAAGTGGCTTAAATAAAGATATAAAACATACAACATATATTTGTACATAAAATGACTTCTCCTGTATTAGAACATGTGAAACAATGTTAAAAAATGTGTTTGTAATGTGGCGTTTGTAGCAAGACTTTCTCTTCATTCATTTGTTTGAGACAGGGTCTCACTGTATAGCTCAAGTTGGCTAGGATCTCAGAATTCCCCTGCCTCAGCCTCCACAGTACGTGCCAGCATCCTTAGCATGTGGCTAATCTTATCTGCTACTTCGTCACCTCCTAGTATGCTGGAAATAGGAAAATTTTACAGTTATTTTCTGAGATGGTTTTCAGTCTTCTCTACTAGAGCTGACTCAGAGGTGACCAGCCCAGCTTCCACCCTCACATAGGGTTTGAGGGTTTGAGGGTCTGAGGAAGTGAGAGTCTGAGGGTCTGAGGGTGTGAGGGTCTGGGGGTCTGAGGGGGTGAGGGGCTGAGGAATGGCTATTCAAATGGACAGCCTCCTCCTCCCTCCTCCCTTCAACGAGAAGCTCAATTTTGAGGAGTTGATTTCTCAGACCTTTGAAAAGTAATCAGGGGCATGAAGGAATGAGCTGCTAGATTTTGTTATGAGTTTTGAAAACAGGCATTTCAGAAAATAGGCATGTAAGGTAATTAAAACCCAGAAGTGCACTCACAACCACGTCTTACGTTACTTCAGCAGCTTGTCCTGTGTCTTCATCAAAAACTTGAAATTTCCCAATTGACCGGCTGAGGCTGGATCTATCCATCGCCTCACTAGCTCGGACGGAGACCACGCTGCTCTTGAAGTGAATGCCTTCCACCACGTTCTTGACCTTGACAGTGATGGGAATGGGCGTGGCCTTGTACTTGCTCCTAATGGACTTGTGGAAAGCTGCTTTGTTAGTGACAAGGATGCTCAAGTCCAGCTTCTTCATTTCTTCATAGTCCACCTCCTAGAGAGACAAAGCCAGAGTTAATGCAGGGGAACCAGAACACATGAGCGCACACAGACACACACACACACACACACACACACAACATAGACATACAGACATGGAGACAGACACAAAGACAGACAGACAGACAGACAGATACACACACACAAGACATAGACACAGACAGACACACACACACAAAACGTAGACACACAGACACACACACACACAACATAGACATACAGATAGACACAGAGACACACACACACAAAACATAGACACACAGACACAGAGACAGACACACACAACATAGACACACAGACAGACACACACAAGACATAGACACAGACAGACACACACACACACATAAGACATAGATAGACAGACACAGACAGATACACACACACACAACATAGACACACAGATAGATATAGAGACACACACACACACACAACATAGACACATAGACACAGAGACAGACACACACAAAATGTAGACACACAAATGGATAGACACACACAAGACATAGACACGGACAGACACACACACATAAGACATGGACACACAGACAGACACAGACAGATACACACACACACACACACACACACACACACACACACACGGACTTAAATAAGAACTCAGGGAGACACAGCTGCACTGAGCAGTCCACTTCTACACTGAAATGTGAATTTAAAAATTCACAAGCATGAAGGGTGTTTATGAGTTTCATTATTATTATTATTATTATTATTAGTTTTCATTCTTGGAGAATTTTACTCAATCTATCTTGGTCAACATCTCACAACTCCTCCCAGGCACGTGCCTGCTTTCTCGCTTACTCAACTCTGCTCTTTCTCTCTCAACTCAAAGAGCCCAGCTTTTGCTGTTCAGCCATGAGGCCATGACACCTGGTCAATATACCAAGCGTCACACCACAGCCATCAAAGGCCTCAGCTCCTCAGTGAAGGGTGGGACTTTGCACCAACCCCTCCTCCCCCACCGCCATCTTAGGAATTTGCTTGGCTTCAGCAAGTACAGGCCTTGCACATTCGGTCACCGTCTCTTCAAGTTCACATGTGCAAAGAAACACTTTCCTTGGGTCGTTGACCACCTCTGGCCCTTACAATTATTACTATTTTGGGGAAGAAAACATGAAGATCTCCCTGACCTGGAACTCACTCTGCACACAGCACTGCCCTTGAACATTTCATTATCTTTCTGCCTCTCCTCCTCACATGCTACCTTATGTGGCCTGAGCCACCATGTCTAACAAACAGTCACTTTCAGTTTATTTTGGTAAAGGTCACAGTTATTTTCAGAAGCATATTTATTTTTAACAAGCACAAGTGATTTTTTTAAAAGGAGAAATTAATGGGCATTTAATGAAAATTAACATTCAGTAACATATTCCATGACTTTGTATTTGATAAGTGGGACTACAGAGTATATTGTGTCTGGGCTGGAGAGTTTATGTCAACTTGACACAAGTTAAAGTCATCTGAGAGGACGGAGCCTCAATTAAGAAAATGCCTCCATAAGACTGGGCTGTAGAAAGCCTGAAGAACCTTTCTTAATTAGTGTTTGATGGGACAGGCCCAGCCCATGGTGGGTGGTGCCATTCCTGGGCTGCTGGTCCTGGGTTCTAGAAGAAAGCAGACTAAGCAAGCCATGGGGAGCTGCCATGGTGGGGGAAGGAAGAGAGAAAGAGAGAAAGTATTGTCAAGAAGAGGAGGAGAAGGAGGAGGAAGAAAAGAAGGAGGAGGAAGAGGAAGAAGAAGAAGGAAGAGAAGGAAGAGGAGGAGAAAAAGGAGGAGGAGGAGGAGGAAGAGGATAATAGTAATAATAATAATAATAATAATAATAATAATAGTCACTTGCAAGAGGCCAAAATGTCTGTATCTTGTAGGGAGGGGCCTCTGGTGGAAGGAAAGTCCGGCCACAGGGCTGGAAAGTTCAAAGTTGAAGACAGGCTAAGTCAGGTAGGGATGGAGGGATGCTGGGAGAACTTGGAGGCCAGGTCTGCTTTGACATGTAAAATATGCACCTCAGTCCCTCTCTGAGCCAGACACCAGCCCCCAAGGTCTCTTCCTTTACTTGGAAATTACCACTTCCTCCTCCTGACCGCTGCTCTTCCTTTCTAGACAGGGTCTCATTTTATAACCCAGGTTGGCCTGGAACTTACAATGTAGCCTAGGTTGCCCTTGAACTTTCAAGGGTCCTCCCTTCAAGTGCTGGGATTATACGTACAAGTCACTATATCCAACCAAGTTTTAACTTATTTGGTACTGGGGATTGAACCCAGGGCCTTACACATGCTAAGCAAGCCATCTACCACCGAGCTATTCCCTGAATTTCATATGTTCTGTACAACTACTTAATCCAATTTTGCCTTCATCGATAATCAGGAAGCACGGGAGAGCAGGTTACTTTCTTTCAAACTGCAGCCCTCACAATTTTTCTCCGAAAGGCAAGTGATTGAGCCCTGACCCACCAAGCTCCGCTGCCTGGAAGTGTGTAATGAAAGGCTGTGTGCCTGGGATCTGAGTTCCTGGTCTGGCTCTGCACTGGAGCGTGACTGCTTCTTTCTATATGACTCGTGCCAGGAAGGCTGTTCCTGATTCTGAGCAACGCTGGTACCAGTCGATGTCCTTGTAAAGCACCTGTGAGAGTATGGGACTCAGCATGTCAGTGTCTCCTATAACCACAGCCCTACCCTGGTGGTGTTCACTCACATCTCACCTTGATAAGGGTCACAATCCCTTCATTAGTCTGCGTGTCAGTCTCGATGTGGAAATAGCCCCCTTCATTTCCTGATGCGAACGTAAAGTTTGCTAGCCAGTTATCAGTGCCTACTTCATCTGCATCGGTCACTTTGATCCGCATGACTTCTATGTTGACCTGGTTTTCTTCCACTGTCCCCTCATACTGCAGAACACAGACACAGCTTTTATTAATGCAATAATGTATTTCTAGTTGCGATTCAAGAAACGGTTACGTCTACTATAAAACGGAGTTACCATTTCACTTTCCACCACAGGTATATTGTCGTTGACATCCAATATACGAATCTGAACGTGAGCTTGGTGCACTGGTTTATCTGTTATCTGCCCGTCACCATCTCTTGCTTCCACCGTCAAGGAATAGCTGCTGTATTCCTGCAGAACAAGAAAGAAGATGAAGACCCATCTGGGGGAGGCATTAATAGCTCCCGAGGATGCTGTTCTAGTTTTGGTTCACTTTGTCTTTAGGCAATGGACTGCAGTCTAGTTCGTTCATAAGTAACTTCCGTGGTCATCGACTACTGGTGTGGAGACGCTATTTATATTTATACGCAGTCAGAGCTTTGACAGAGGGGGAGAGAAAGTGCGGGGAGATTTTGATAGCCCTCAACTGTGGGTCACCGGGGATAGTCTTAGGAGGTGAGGTCTTCAAACAAAGGTGGGCTGTTAATGCTGTAGTTGGCTCTGTCCTGGAGGTGCTCGGTTGCTTCCGTTTTGCTCTTATATTTTTCATCCAAGTCAAACGCTAAGTCAAGAAGACTTGGCTGGGGGACCAGATGAGAAACATGTCTGACAGATGCCCTGAGATGTCAAAAATGCCACTCGAAGCACTTAAAAAAAAATCTCAAACCAAAAATAGTGTACCCTTTTCTGGAGGAGGAAGCAGGAGGGACAGAGATTCCTGGCCGTCCTTAGTTATATGAGAAAACAAAAGAACACAGCACAAGACAGTAGGAAAAGGAACCCTTTTCATATGGGCCTCCCTGCTAGGGCTACATTGGGTGTGTCTGGTGTTTAAGGGGCTCAGAAGCCACATCAGTGAGGAAGGGTCCTGTGAGGAGAGCTGTATCTCTGAAACTCTTGACTGGATAGTCGTTTAATCCTTTCAAACCTGTTTCCTTAAGTGTAAGGTGGGAATAAGCTGGATTTGCCTCACAGGGTTTCAATGTGGATTATCTTGTTTATAAGATACTCCAGGTAAGTACCCGATAAGTGTCAGCCACGGGTATCAGCTCGAGGGCCACACTTCAGAGGCGGCAGCTTGCCCAAAGGAATACTTTCCCACTCCAGTTTTATGCAAAAGAGCCTGCCACAGAAGTTAGGACTCATTGGCCATATTCTTAAATTTCACAAAGACGTCAAGGAATGTTGGCCGAGGTCCTTCCCATGTGAGCAGCTAGTTCTGAAACACGACACAACACACCTGCTTAAGATCTACATCTGATAACACTGTAGTATCGTCAGGATCCCCAACACTTTACCTTTCTATGCTATAGAAATCCTCGTGCATGTGGCTCTTAAGGATTATTTATTTCCCCTTTGATTAAAACACTAGAATTAGGGGTTGAGGGGATGGCCCAATGGTTAGGAGTACTGGAAGCTTTCTCAGAGGACCCAGGTTTGGTTTCCAGCACCCACAGAACAGATCACAGCTGTCTCATAACTGCTGTCCCAGGGGATCTGACATTCTCTTCTGACCTCTGCAGGCACCAAGTGTATATGTGGTACCAGACACATATGCAAGCAAAACACCAATAAAAATAAAGCTTAAAAAAATTGAAATCAAAATAAAATGTTTGAGAGAATAGTCTTTCTAGGAAACTACTCAAATTCTCAGTATATATTTTTTCTTTTTAAGATTTAAAACAAGACTTTTCTCTATTACGAACTTTTGAATTCTCCTGTTCGTTTTTGGGACTAAGTCTCACTATATAGCCCTGTTTGGCCTGGAACTCCTAATTTGGAGGTCAGGCTGTCGTCAAACTCATGGAGATTCAACAGCCTCTGCCTCCAGAGTGCTGGGGTTAACAGCTTGTACTATCATGCCAGGCATTTATTTTGAAACTGAGTTTCATTACGCAACTAAGGATAACCAGGAACTGCCTACATAGAACAGGCTGGCCTTGAGCTTGTGGAACTTCCTGCTTCTGTCTTCCAATGACTAAGCTGTGATCCATGTCTGAGTCATATGGCAAAATTGTAGTCTTCATGCCAAGTCTTCCCAATCTGGTGCTAATCCCATTTCAATACGAGCACAGCGCACCTCAATCTGGACTGCTCATATTCCAAGAGCTCGATAGCATACGCTGCAAGTCACTACCATATTGGGCACCACATCCCAACATAATATTTCTTAGTGTTATCCCATGAGCGAGGGATACGGAGCAAATTAAAATTAGAACATAAAAATTGAGGGAGTGGAGAAACTAGAGAGGGTTAAGAAAAGAGGGTGACAGGTGACACTGACTTACCTCTCTGTCCAAAGTAAAACTGGTCGTATAGATCTCCCCCGTGTCTTTATTTAGGTAGAACACAGGAGTATTTGCAGGCTCCTGAGAGACAATTCTGTAGGAGACTTTAGAATTCAGGGTCTCCGGATCATCTGCATCTGTCGCGGTGATTTTCATCACAAGTGTATCTGCCGTCAGGAACGAAGGTGTCGGAGGTAAGTACGCTTACAAACAGGTTCCTGTTTTATTTATTCTCTCTGCGGTTTCCCGCAAGGATCTGAGGTTCTTATCAGAATGTCACGACACCACCATCAAAAAGGAGATGTCAGGGGGTGAAGACACTTGTCAAGTCTGCTGAACTGAGATCGAGCCTTGGGACCACATGATGGGGACGAGAGAACTGAACCTCACAGGCTGTTCTCTGATTTCCATCCATGAAAATAGTAGGGGAAAAAATATAAAAAATGGAAATAAATGGAAAATTGCTATATCAGGGCCACACATTGGATCTAATAGCCAAGACTGAGAACCATTCATGCCCCTAGATGCAAACGAATTAGGAGAAGTACAACTATTCTTTTTTTATTATGATCAAAGAGAAATCTTTCTTTTGGGTCTTAGAGTACTGAGTCGAACAATGTTGTCAGCATACAGTAAAAATAATATAAATCAGAGGACAGCAACACCCCACGGTAGCCTCAAACCAGGAGGCTGCTCTCTTTAGCTCATAAAGTTTTACTGGCACACAGTCCTGTCCATTTTGCACAGTATGTACAGTCAACTTCCCCTTATAGAGCAGTCTTGAATAGTTGCTATGGAGACCATAACACAACAGTGTGCCAGTTTATCATCTTCTCTGAAAGATCATGATTCTTAAGATCTTATAAATTTACAGTAATAAAAGAGGTCTGAACCTGGAGTGAGGGGTTTATTATTATCACACTTCCAGTGAGTAATACTCAACTTTTACTAAAAGATAGAAATTTGTATTTTTGGATATGAGGAATAAATGATCTGGTTGTATTCCTCCTCCCTCCCCCCCAAGCAAAGAAGAGAAGAAAAGAAAGGAAAAGAAAAGAAACATATTTTGGTTTGGAGAGATGGCTTAGTGGTTAAGAGCACTGGCTGCTTTTGCAGAGGAATCAGGATTGGTTTCTAGCATCCATGGATCAGGTGGTGGCTTACGGGTGACTGTAACTAGCTTCAGGGGACGTGGATGCCAGCGGTGCATGGACAAATGCACACATGCCGACACACAGAACTAAAAGAAGAAATACATTCTTACGTGCGGCGCTCAATTCCTCAATGGACCCAACAAAGACCTCCTGGGTGAACACGGGCTCATTGTCATTGATGTCCAGAACTTTGATGCGTAGTTCTAAGGGCTCCTCTAAGTTGTTTCCTCTGGAGTCCAAGGCATAGCCTGTCAGCTAAATTTCGACATGAATATTAACAGATTTGCTACAGCAAGTCAATTGCAATATAATTGTTTTATAACCATAAACCAAATCATAATTATCACCAGAGAAGAACTACAGATAAAGAAACAATTTGTTCCTTTTTACCAGAAAATATGGTGTTTCTTCCCGGTCAAGAATGCTAGTGATGTTCAGTTCGCCTGTGTTTCTATTGAAGACGAATATACCGAAAGGTGGCTGTGTAATTCCCTTCCCAGTGTACGTGTAGGTGATCTTTATCCCTTCTTCTGCAAGGTCAGAGTGTATCTAACACGAAAAGAACAGAAAAATGCCTCAAGTTAAAACCTTCATAATTTATATGAAAACACTTAATGACAATGCCCTTTGAAGGAGTTGTGTATGGACAGGAGGCAGGTGGCCTGGCGTCATGGAGCTAGGTTCTAATCTTGCCTCAGGACACACTAGGGTGCTACACTGACTGTCTGCCCAGCCTCCTCTGCCTCAGCTTTCTTTCTTTGTCTTTTCCTTATTTATTCACTTTATATCCCAGTCACAGCCCCCACCTCCTTCCTTTCCTCCCAGCCCCACACTCACAAATCTCTACCTATATTGCCCCATTCCCTTCTCCCCAAGGACAAATGCCTCCTGGCTACCACCCTGCCCTTGGACATCAAGTTGCAGCAGGATTAAGTGCATCCTCCTCCACTGGGGGCCTCAGTTTTCCTATCTGTGAAATGGGAGAACAGGGCAGTGCTTACCTTTTAGGACTATTGTGGAATTAAGATACAGTTGGGCTACATCTTGGAGGGGAAGTGGATTTTTTTTTCTTTTTTCTTTGGTGTACTAGGGTAGAAACCCAGGACTAATGATTGCTAGGGAGAGCTCTTACTGAGCTACACTCATGGGAAGTAGGTTTTAGGATTTCACATAGCTCAGACTAGCCTCCAATTTGCTATGTAGCTGAGGATGACCTGAACTCCTGATCCTCCTGCATTTATCTCCCAAGAGCTGAGAGTATATTTTAGATTTGATACATACAGTAAAAACTTAAAAATAACTTTTATAAATTCACCCAACTGCCTGGAAGATATGTACAGGGACTGATATGAACAGATAAGGCTGAACACAACTAGGCACTCTCTGCATGGAATAAATGCTTGAGTGAATCAATGTTGCTTCTAACTGCTGGGTCCCCTCCTGTCAGCTTCTTTTTTCTCCACAAGTGATCTTCTTATTCCTACCTATGTTTGCATTAATTGTATTTCCCTGTGCCTCCCAAGGCTTCCCAATCTCTGTCACCTGTCGTCACACATCACTGAAGACATCGGATCTCTACCTGCCTATCCAGCCTGAAACCTCAGGACTAATGACACATTCTTCCCATGGCTTCCCAGCATACACCAGGGGCATCTACTTTGAGGGTATTACTTTTAGGGGATGAGTTTGGAAAGTATGATAATTTCCTGAGATATTTTGCCTTCTGTGTAAAGTATTTTTAAAAGTGTATTTTATATAGTAGGATGGGGGTAGGTGTCTTAGTCAGGGTTTCTATTCCTGCACAAACATCATGACCAAGAAGCAAGTTGGGGAGGAAAGGGTTTATTCTGCTTACACCTTCCACACTGCTGTTTATCACCAAAGGAGGTCAGGACTGGAACTCAAGCAGGTCAGGAAGCAGGAGCTGATGCAGAGGCCATGGAGGGATGTTACTTACTGGCTTGCTTCCCCTGGCTTGCTCAGCCTGCTCTCTTATAGAACCCAAGACTACCAGCCCAGAGATGGTACCACCCACAAAGGGCCCTCCTGCCTTGATCACTAATTGAGAAAATGCCCTATAGCTGGATCTTATGGAGGCACTTCCCCAACTGAAGCTCCTTTCTTTGTAATAAGTCCAGCCTGTGTCAAGTTGACACACAAAACCAGCCAGTACAGTAGGGGAGTTTGTGCCTGCGAGTGCAGAGACCTGCAGAGGCCAGAGGGAGACGTCAGATCTCCTGGAGCTGTAGTTACAGGCGGCTGTGAACCACATGAGGTGCTGGGAACCAAACTTCGGCCCTCTGCAAGAACAGCATGTGCTCTTCCCTAACCGAGCCCCTCTCCAGCCCCTTGCTTTGTGTGGAAATGTTACTTTTAATGCCTTGTGTAATTGAGATTAATAAGAACAACAAAGGCTTGTTAGACTCTTAAGCGTCAGTTCATTTTATGAAAACCTACTGAAAGAGCCGACGACTGAGATGGCAAAGCCAAGAGAATGGCCAGCAAAGTCCAACCAAAACAACCCATTGTTTGCACCCACGCTGCACTGTGAAGCCACGGAGAAAGTCTAGATTTTAGGTTTTCTATAAACCGTGTGGTTGGGACTGGAGAGATGACTCAATGGTTAAGAGCACTGTCTGCTCTTACAGAGGACCTGGGTTGGGGTCCCAACAACCACATGGTGGCTCACAAGTGTCTGAAACTCTAGTTTCGGGGGATCCAATGCCCTCTTCTAGCTTCCACGGGCACTGCACGCATGCGGTAAGAACATATTCTTGTGGGAAAACACACATACACATAAAATAAGAGGGAAACCATTGGTCATATTTAAAACTAAATACGACACGGTGCTAGTTAAAGGAAACTATTGTCTTTGATGCTAGAGCTGTATTTATCTTATAGAAGCCCTTCATGTAGACGATTGGAAAGCTGAAGATCAACCTCCGATGCAGGTGAGTAGATATTTACATGATGTTTACTGAACAGCCCCTGCACATGCAGGGCAGAGGGAGGACTGAGCCCTGGGGGCTAAGCCCTCCGTGGAACTTCTATGCTAATGAGGGAGGCAGATAAGAAGTTAGCAGTGTCTGGCCAAGGTCTAGCAGTCAAATATGCCATAAGCCAAATTCGCACAGGATAAAAGGTCAGAGAGAAAAGAGACTGAGGTGGAGAGAAGGTGATACTTGAGCAGAGATGTGATGATGTCATGCACCAAAATCCCCCGTGGGAAGCAGACTCCAGGGGGAGGGGACCTCGAGTGTCCAAGGTAGAGAAGGCAGAGGGAATGAACAGAGTGAACTGCAGCAGAATAGAGGATGCAGCAAAATAGGGGGTGGGAATCCAGGACAGAGAGGCCAAGGCCAGCAGTCCTGTGAGCTTCCACAGACCAGGTTGGGGGACTGTTGGTCTTTTCAGAAATTTGCTCTTGCTAATTGCAGAGAAAGGGCTTCGTGTGAGTGAGGACTTGGCAAGAGTGAAATCAGAGACAGGAGGAGAGAGGAAGAGATGACACGGACTTAGGCATGGGACTGAAGAGGCGTGGAAGGTTTGTGCTGTATTTGTTTTTGTTTGTTTGTTTGTATTCTTTTACTTGAAACCTATATGAGGCCCTCCAACTTTCCTATGGATAGCAGCAGGGCCCATGGGTTCCATACTTTGTGAGGAGCTCAGCACTGTTTACGGATGCTGGAGGAGATGGTGTCTTCAAACAGTGTAGTCACTGGGGACAGTGTAGGAAGAAAGGAAAAGGAAGGGGGAGCTTGAGGGTGGTGGGGAGGGAAATAAGAAACATTACAGATGTGTGTAAAGCTGTTCAAACATAAAGGATGTTCAGCAAGATGACTCCGTGGGTAAAGGTGCTTGCTGCCAAACCTGACGACGACCTGAGTTCAGTCCCCGGGAGCATACATGGCAGAGGGAGAGACACTCTCACAGATGTTCTCTGACCTCCATATGAGTGGGAAGCTTCCCCACCAAAACAATGTGAAAATAATAAGTAAACACAGTGGAAAGAAAGAGAGAAAGAAAGAAAGAAAGAAAGAAAGAAAGAAAGAAAGAAAGAAAGAAAGAAAGAAAGAAAGAAAGAAAGAGAGAAAGAAAACATAGGCCTGTTCTCTCAACCTCCCTAATGTTGTGACCCAGTTCCTCATGTGACTCCCCCACACACCATAAAATCACTTCGTTGCTAATTCCCAACTGTAATCTTGTTACTTTTATAAGTTGTAATGTAAATATCTGTGTTTTCTGATGGTCTTAGGCCACGCCTGGGAAAGGGTTATTCAACAGTCTCACGCCACCGACCTAGATGGAATTACAGTGCTAGTCACAGAACTGGTAAGAATATAAAGAAGAGCTTTCAGTAGACCAACAGGAGGGGTTGCGGGTTCAGGTTTGTATAGCTAACCTCTCTTTAGGATTTGGAGTTCTCCAAGCTGATAATGCCATGAACTTTATTTGAAAGTTGGAGTCCTCTAGGAAAAGAGAGCTGTGAATCACTAGCTCTATAAGACAGGAATACAGGGCTGTCCCAAACCAAGAAGGACGTATGTCATAGTCACACTTCCTCAGACCTCAGTCTGCTTGTTTTTAATGATATTACCCTCTTTTGAATATTGTAAGGTTATTCTTATTAGACTAAGATTGACAACTGGGCAGTGGTGGCGCACGCCTTTAATCCCAGCACTTGGGAGGCAGAGGCAGGCAGATTTTGAGTTCTAGGCCAGCCTGGTCTACAGAGTGAGTTCCAGGACAGCCAGGGCTACACAGAGAAACCCTGTCTCAAAACACACACACACACACACACACACACACACACACACACACACACACACACACACACACAAATTGACCTAATATCAGATTCCTCAAGTTGTAGATGAATCAAATCCTAAAATCATATATCATTGATGCTGTGTCTTCTGTATTTTCTGTTAAAAGATAAGTTCCAGTTATTTTCAAACACATCCTGAATATTTGAAAACCTGTTATGTACATCACCCGATTCTCCTTATATTGGAAAATGGACTTAGTAATTTTCATACACTACAGCCTTAGCCACACACACACACACACACACACACACACACACACACACACACCATGGTCCTCTGTAGCTGGTACCTTGGCAATTGGGTTCTTTCTGGAAAGGTCTTCTCCCTCCCGAAGCGCCACAGGGGCCGTGATCCAGGCCCTTTTCTGACGAACCAAGTGAGTGCGTGTAGGGAACCGTTTGCCTCCACTTCTAGAGCTGAAGACCTGTTAACAGAATTACCTTTAGTTACCACAGACTCTCAAAGCTCTGGAGAGACATTCTGTAATTTCCTAGACTTAAAAAGAGTGCACACATTAAGGTATTAGTTAAAATAAACCCGATTAAAAAACAAAATAGTACAAGATACATTTTGAAATATAAAACTTATTTGATTTTTATTTTATATGCATTACTACAAGAGTGTCAGATCTCCTGGAATGGGAGTTACAAACAGTTGTCAGCTGCCATGTGGGTTCTGGGAACTGAACCCGGATCCTCTGGGAGAGCAGCCAGTGCTCTTAACCACTGAGCCATCTCTCCAGTCTCCCAAATTTCAAAGTTTTTTTTTTAAATTTTTTTATTAGATATATTCTTTATTTATATTTCAAATGTTGTCCCCTTTCCTGGTTCCCCCCCCTAAAATCCCATAATCCATCTCCCCTCCCCCTGTTCCCCAGTCAACCCCCTCCCACTTCTCTGTCCTGGTATTCCCCTACACTGCTGCATCGAGCCTTTCCAGGACCAGGGGCTCTCCTCCCTTTGATGTCCAACAAGGCCATCCTCTGCTGCCTATGCATCTGGAGCCATGGGTAACTCCATGTGTACTTTTTGGTTGATGGTTTTGTCCCTGGGAGCTCTGGGAGTACTGGGTGGTTCATATTGTTGTTCCTCCTATGGCTCTGCAAACCCCTTCAGCTCCTTGTGTCCTTTCTCTAGCTCTTCCATTGGGGACCCTGTGCTCAGTTCAATGGATGACTAAGAGTGTCCCCCTCTGTACTTGTCATGCACTAGCAGGGTCTCCCAGGTGACAGCTGTATCAGGCTCTGGTCAGCTAGCACTTGTGGGCATCCACAATAGTGTCTGGGTTTTGTAACTGTATATGGGATGGATCACTAGGTGGGGCAGTCTCTGGATGGTCTTTCCTTCAGACTCTGCTCCACACCTTGTCTCTGTATCTCCTTCTGTGGGTATTTTGTTGCCCCTTCTAAGAAGGACCAGAGTATCCATACTTTGTTCTTCCTTCTTCTTGAGCTTCATTTGATCTGTGGATTGTGTCTTGGGTATTCCAGGCTTCTGGGCTAATATCCACTTATCAGTGAGTGCATACCATGTGTGTTCTTTTGTGATTGGGTTACCTCAGTCAGGATGATATTTTCCAGTTCCACCCATTTGCCTAAGAGTTTCATGAATTCATTGTTTTTAATAATTGCATAGTATTCCATTGTGTAAATATACCACATTTTCTGTATCCATTCCTCTGTTGAGGGACATCTGGGTTCTTTCCAGCTTCTGGCTATTATAAATAAGGTTGCTATGAACATAGTGGGGCATGCATCCTTATTACATGCTGGAGAATCCTCTGGGTATATGCCCAGGAGTGGTATAGCAGGGTCTTCCAGTAGTATTATGCCCAATTTTCTGAGAAACCGCCAAACTGATTTCCAGAGTGGTTGTACCAGCTTGCAATCCCACCAGCAGTGGAGGAGTGTTCCTCTTTCTCCACATCCTCACCAGCACCTGTTGTCTCCTGAGTTTTTGATCTTAGCCATTCTGACTGTTGTGAGATGAAATTTTAGGGTTGTTTTGATTTGCATTTCCCTAATGACTAAGGATGTTGAACATTTCTTTAGGTGCTTCTCAGTCATTTGATATTCATCAGTTGAAAATTCTTTGTTTAGCTCTGCACCCCATTTTTTAATAGGGTTATTCGGTTCTCTGGAGTCTAACTTCCTGAGTTCTTTGTATATATTGGATATTAGCCCTCTGTCAGATGTTACTGTTTTGTCCTATTGACAGTGTCCTTTGCCTTACAGAAACCATTTCGAAATTTTTTAAGTTTCACTTATACAAAGGAAATGTATGTATTCTACTAAACTCCACAGGCACATGAGAAATGACCTCACAGCTGTTAATGTGGCAGGGTTTGCTCTCCACAGTTAGAATAGATTTCCAAAGTGAGTGTTATGGTTTGTATATGCTCAGCTCAAGGAGTGGCACTATGAGAAGGTGTGGCCTTGATGGAGTAGGTGTGGAACTGTGGGTGTGGGCTTTAAGACCCTCATCCTAGCTGCCTGGGAGTCAGTCCTCCACTAGCCGTCTTCAGATAAAGATGTAGAACTCTCAGCTCTGCCTGTACTATGCCAGCCTGGATGCTGCCATGTTCCCACCTTGATGCTGATGGACTGAACCTCTGAACCTGTAAGCCAGTCCCCATTAAATGTTGTCCTTTATACAACTTGTCTTTGTCATGATGTCTGTTCACAGCAGTAAAAACCCAACTAAGACAGTCTGACAAATACTGAGATTCACTTTCCGTGATGGATTTTGGGTTGAAAATACACACCCATGGGTTTTAGGTCTTACTCTTCAGAAGCCCCTGATATAAATTAGAGCCTTCCAGACAAGGTTGTGTGCATGCTGCGATCCTAGAAATGGCTCTGTGCTGGCTGGGTCAACCACCCTTCTACCCATATTGTTACACTAAGTAGGCATGGGTTTTATTTTAAGGTATTTACGCTGTCATTCTTTTTTGTTTCTATATGAAATTTTTAAATATAATGGAATGTTAATTTAAAACATTTTACCAATTACAAATTTTCATGTACTAAATTTTGACCATGTTTTCCCCTCTCACCAACTCCCAGTTCCTCCCCACTTCCTACCCTCCCAACTTCATACTCTCTCTCTCTCTCTCTCTCTCTCTCTCTCTCTCTCTCTCTCTCTCTCGTTCTCTCTCTGACTCATCTCATGCTAAGAAACAGATGATTAAAACTTATGATGTAAAGCTGTAGAAGTCCTAGTCTTTACTAATTCCTTGTTAATGGCTCAGGGAAAACCTTTCATGATCTTCAAGTTCATACTCATGGGAGAGGAGCTTTCAGCTCACTCTGTTGACCAAGTTGACCCGCACCGGACACAGAGACCCACTTGCATCTGCCTCCTGAGTGAGAGAACCAAAGAAAAATGTGTACCACGCCTGGCAAGGTATTGGTTGATTTATAAGTAAAATATGTACTAAGCATTCTTTGATATGTGTCCTCTGTGCTTGTTTGAACGGGAAGGCCCAGCTTTAAGGGAGTGTAGATTTCCAATCTAGTAAGACATAGCAAATCTATCCATCAGAAAACTAGAGCATTGGGTCCCCCAAATCCCCCTTAGTTCCTTACCTCTAAGTGAAGTCCATTTCCAAAGTCCAAGCAGACCTGTAAAATAAATAAAAAAAATAAAAAATAAAGGTAAGTATCATCATGCTTTGGGAAAGGAAACAATGTCTAATGTTCTCCCCTCCGTTCCAAACAACCAGATTCAGAGGGCAGAATCATCTCCTTCTTTGGTTTACAAAGTTTCCTTCAGCTAGTAATTAACATACACAAACATATGCATATATGTATACAGATATACACACGCACATACATGTAAATGCATATATATGTGTGTATGTACACATGTATATGGGAGAGCATATACATACATGCATACCTACATATATATTAAATATATGGGAAGCCATGCATGTACCACAGGATGCAGAGCCTAATAGACTCTTTTCACCATGTATGTAGGACCCGGGGATTCATCTCAGGTTGTCAGACGTGGTAGCAAGTGCCTTGACCTGCTAAGCCATCTTGCTTGCCTGAGAAAAACAAGTATTTTATCAAACAAAATAGGGCTGGGAATGTGGCTCAGGGATAAAGGCATGTGCTGTGCAAACCTGACTACTCTGAAGCCCTGTGCATACCTATAAGGCCAGCGCTCCTACAGGGAGATGGGAGGCAGGGTCGGGGGAATCTCCCAGAAGCTGGGTGCTGGCCTGTCACAGTAAAACAGTAAGAGAAACTACCTCAACAAGTGAGGATTGACTCCCAAAATTTGTCCTGATACTCACATGCAAAATGAATAAACAAAAATTAAAAACGAAATCGATTGCCTCTTGACACTTTAGAACTCCTGCAACCATTTAAATCCTCCTCATCCTGAGGCTTTAATCTCATGATCACAGAAGCCTGGGTTTCCTCAGGACCGTTCAAACGTGTACACCATTCAGACTACAAACTACGGTCACCGTAGCTGTGTCTCCCCCTCACTGTGACCCCACCATTGGCGTCTCGAACTTCAAAAACTGGGAGTCATGCTGACTTCTGGACAGAGTATGACATACTGGACATGAGTCATATTGGACAGTGACATCGTGTGTTGTCTGAGACCGTATCTTCAGTCCTCCTCCTCTTTCCCTAGGCAACACACGTCCTGAGGACTTTTCTAACTTAACCACTAACCGTGTGTTTCGCCCACGCTCGTCATCTCTGGGAAGCCCAGTCATTCGACTAACCTTCCATCATCGTTTTCTAAGGCTAATTAAACATGTTCATTCTGTGTGCCTTGGCTAACTAAACAGACGGAAGATGCACCTTCTCTGTACCAGTTAACACTGAATTTCCACCGCTTTGCAGCCCTCTGCCGCTAACTCCAAACTGGAAGTGGTTTGCACGGACTGTCTTTCCTTTTCCATTTATCGCGGTAATGTGTCCTCAGCCTGAACTTCTGCGGTCTTTGTCTTCTCCACACCAAGAGACATAGATCCACGGAGTCCACGCGGTGTGGAAATGAAGCTTTTGCTGAAAATGTATGCCGACAGCCTCCATGCTGCCTCGAAGGCTTCCGTGTGGAGTCTTCTCTTTCTGTGGACACTTAGCCTCCCCACCCCCATTTTGACTTCTTGCCTCATCTAAAAGAAATTCAAGGTCAGCCAATATTGCAGCTCTAAGGTGAGCATCTGGGCAGGTAGAGAGCTATGGTGGTTTGTATGAGGTGTCTACCAAGAGCCTCTGGCATCTAAACACTTGGTCCCAGCTGGTGGCTGTTTGGTCAGGATTACGAGGTGTGGCCTCGGTGGAGGAAGTATGCCAGGGGTGGGGCATGGGGGTGGGACTCAGACTTTGAGGTTTAGAAAGATAGATGCTTCAGCTCCCTGGGTCCTTTCTTTAGCTCCTCCACTGGGGACCCTGTCCAGAGCTCCCAGGGACAAAACCATCAACCAGAGAGTACACATGGAGTTACCCATGGCTCCAGATGCATAGGCAGCAAAGGATGGCCTTGTTGGACACCAAAGGGAGGAGAGCCCCTGGTCCTGTGAAGGCTCGATGCCGCAGTGTAGGGGGATACCAGGACAGGGAAGCAGGAGTGGGTGGATTGGGGAGCAGGGTGGCGGGGGAGATGGCTTATGGAACTTTCAGGGCGGGGGACCAGGAAAGGGGACAACATTTGAAATGTAAATAAAGAATATATCTAATAAAAAAATAGACGCTGTTTTGAGTTAACTCTCTGAGCCTCCTGATTGAGGTTTTCGATGTGAGCTGTGAATTGAGGTGTTCCAGTTGCCTACCACCTGCTACTCCACTCTGTCATCACGGATTCTAACCTTGAGGCCCCAAGGAAGTTCTGTTCTATAACGTGCCTCCGTTATGATGTCTTTGCATATAGAAAAGTTAACTTACGGCAGCCTTAGACAATTATCTACTGCCTATGTTATAACTAGATACATTATTTCTTATGTTCTGTATATTACTTTAAGCAAGATGTGCTCCGAAATTTTATATTCTCCATGACACTTATGTTGAGGTAAGTTTCCATGGTAGGAATTTTGTACAGGAAAGACTAGCGCCTGCATCCAAGATGGCTCTTGAGTTACATCAGCCTGGACAGTCTCGAATTGATACTTCCTCTCTGCCTCCAACCAATTCTCTTTGATAGTTATATGGGCTATTTACAATTTCCACATTTAAAAAATATTCATTTTTATTTGTGCATGTGTGCGTTTCTGTGTATGGTGTGTGTGTGCACGCATGAGAGTGCAGAGGCCTAGAGACTGGAAGGAGGCGTCAGAGTCCCTTCCAGGGAGTTGGAGTTACAGTTATGCTGGAAACTAAACCCCGGTTCTTTGCAAGAGCAGTGAGTACTCTTCCCCTCTTGGGTCATCTCTTCAGTCTCCCACTTTTATTCTTGCCTAGAATCTTATTGGCTATAATTACATGTTACTATCACTATATTATTCTGACCAAGTTGCATATACTTTACTTGATAAAAGGAAGTGATGTATTACCTAACTCATGATATGAGCGTTTGTAGTGACTTACTGAAATCTGTTTCCTAGATGATTGCTTAGAAATACAGATTAGATGGAAACAAGACATACCCAAGTATGGGAACAGACATTTCATGGGAGAGCAGCTGTGACTCACTTTCCTTAGAAGGAACTTGATGACAGATAATGTCATATGCAACGCCTGGATGAAAAGTAAGCTTCTATGTGTTTAGCCAAAATAAGGTTTTTTAGATGAACCAGAAAAAAATCCTTCAAGAGGATTTTTCCTCACTCCATAGAAGTTTAAACGTTTCTACTGTTGGATCTTGTGCCTCATGTAAAAATTGGCCTTCCTGGTAAGGAGCCAAAAACCAAAACTAACCAACGTTTAGCAGCAAGGAAGGTCTAATAGCACTGAAAAAAAAAAGAAACAATGTACTCGCTGTTCTCAAGCTCAGTAACATTAGAAAGGGTTTCCTGTTTTGAGGTTATTTCGAGGAATGTCACCAGGGAACTCTGGAGGACTGGGTTTAGCTGGCTGATTGTTCCTCTTGGCTGACAGGTTCTCTGAAATCTTCTTGCTCCACTGCAGGTGACCTTGAACTCTTGAATTTCCTTCTGTGGGCCTACGTTTCCATGGTGGTTGACCCTTAACGTTCAACATCTCAGACTCGTATAACGTTCAATATCTCAGACTAGTATAACGTTCAATATCTCAGACTAGTATAACGTTCAACATCTCAGACTAGTATAACGTTCAACATCTCAGACTAGTATAACGTTCAACATCTCAGACTAGTATAACGTTCAACATCTTAGACTAGTATTACGTTCAACATCTCAGACTAGTCTCTCCTACTGAATATAGAGGTACAGGAAGTAATCACAAATGCTGTCTCAACTCCATTGCGTAATGATGGCGTGATACTTCCATTCTAGTAGAGATGTCTAGAGAGGGCAAGCAGTACACTCAATGGGAGAGTTTTGGGTTCCATACAGAGCTTATCTAGCATGGCAGGTTGTTCTTAAAATTCAGATCTTCTCTGAGATGGCCAATATTGTCAAGTTGACAAGATCTATCACGTAGGAGACAAACCTCTGGGGATGTCTGTGAATTTCTGGACTGGGTAATTACGGTGGGCTAATCCACCCTCATTTGAATGGCAGAGTTTCATTTGCTGTGGTCCTTGACTGAATAAAAGGAGAATGGAGATGAGCTCCAGCATCACCCCTCGGCCTCCAGCCGGCAAATGCAACATTGTAGCCAACAGCCTCATCCTCCTGCCCCCAGGACCTCCCACTGTGTGTGTGTGTGTGTGTGTGTGTGTGTGTGTGTGTGTGTTGTTAGCAACGAGAAAAATAACTCTTATTAACTTACAAGACCATTCTAGAACACTCTCACTTATCTGTCTAAAACCATGAAAAACGCTCCAAAATTCTTTTTTTTTTCTCCTTGGGGCAATATAGAAGGTCATCAGGCATCAGACTGAGGATCTTGGCTCTGCCATTCATGAAATGGATTCGACTTTGGATGAATGAACAATAAGATGAGATGCAATGAGGGCACTGGAAGCCACTTGTTTCTTCTGGTCACATGTCCTGTTTCTGGTCTGTATCTACAGAGCTGGAGATCTGCCCCCCACATCGATCTGAAGAAGGTTTGGGAGGATTTCTCTGGTCACAGAGTCTTACATGGCTGGCAGAGTTTGGAACTTGGTGATGTCAGGAGCGCCATGGTTTTGAAGCACTTCTCTGAAAATTCCGATGCAGACCAGATTTTTACTGGAATTTAACGTGCCATACAGTCTTCTTAAGCTTTTTTTTTTTTTTTTTATGGAGGGAAGTTAGTCCTTGTATTTCTTACTTTATAGGTAAATGTTACAACTTAGTTAAAAAATCCCAACTCCGGGGCGGTGAGATGGCTCAGTGAGTGGGAAAAGGTGTTTGCTGTGTAGGCTTGCTGACTTGGAACCCATGTGAAAGTGGAAGGGGAAAACTCACTTCGTAAAGTTGTTTGCTGACTTCCACATTTGTGCCGTTTCATGTGTGCTCCCCTATGATAGTAATTATAATAAATAAATAAATAATCCCGCCAGGCGCGGTGCGCATGCCTTTTATCCCAGCACTCTGGAGGTGGAGGGAGGTGGATCTCTGTAAGTCTGGAGCCAGCCTGGTATGTATAGTAAGTTCCAGGACAGCCATGGCTACCCAGTGAGACCCTGTATTAGTAAGTAAAGAAATAAATAAAGGAACAATCTAACTTAAAACTTCAACTTATAAATGACCCAGATATGCACATGGCCTTCAACAGCTGGCTTAAGTGTACAGAGCTTCACAGCTGCTAATTTTGAAAAATCCTCAGTAGTGGAAGAAAGCAGGACTCTGAACACTGCTTTTATGTTTATGAGCTTTGCATTTGAACCTGGTAAATACCTGATGGGTGACGAGCAAAGTAGATGACTGCCGTAATCTCCTGCTTACTCTCCAGATAACAGGTTAGTCTCAAAGTAACGATGGTGACTTCTGGTGAATCACCCACTAAAGTTGGCTCCAACAGGACGGCTTCTGCACGGTGTCATTTTACAGACTCAGAATTTTGAAACATGAATTGAGCCATGCTGGCTTACATCTAACCTGCCCCATCCTATCCTGCAATTTCTATTTCCTGAGAAGTTCTATGTCATTATGACAGTTCGTAGACAGACAAACCCAAACCTTAAAAAGTCAGGATTAATTTCTACTCATTGTCGATTTTATTAGCATCCCTAAGTCACTCTCTAGGAAGTGTCTCAGTGGCTATCGGAGGCTGGCTTTCACAGTGTTTCATCTTTTCTAGCCTCAGCTTTCATCAGAGAAGTGAGTGGTGCTTTTCACATGTTGGTGGTGCCAGAATTACAACAGCCTTGTCAGTTAATAGTTACTTTTCTCATTGCTGATAGTGGAAACGGTTCGGTTCCACCTGATCATTTTCTGTTCAATAGGTCTGGAGTGGGGCCCAGGAACATGTGTTTCTATTCACTTTCTGGGTCATATCCATACTTCATGATCTGCAAGGTCAGTTTCAAAAGGCACTGCCTAAAAATCACAGGGCAGCAAGGGAAAGAGAAGAGACGACAGTCTGGGCCCGGGCAATTCATAAACTGGATAATGACCCCTTTGATGCAGATTGCTGTGTGCAGACATGACTTCTACATGGTGAAATTTAAACACTGTTAGTTATACATGAAGGTTTTCACCTTATGAGTACCAATTATGTACCATAGGATTGCCTTAGAAATTGTGTGTCTATGCATGAGTACATGCGTGCTTCTCTCTCTCTCTCTCTCTCTCTCTCTCTCTCTCTCTCTCTGTGTGTGTGTGTGTGTGTGTGTGTGCATGAGTGCTCACAGAGGCCAGAAGAAGGTGTCAGATCCCTTTAAACTGGACCTAGAGACAGCTCTGAGCTCCCTGTGGGTGCTGGCAGCCCAACTCTGATCCTCTTCAAGATCTGTCAGCACTCTCAACTGCTGAGCCCTCTCTCCAATCCCAAGACTGCTTTACGTGGTATTTTCCTTCTGGTTTATATCTGTCTTCAGGCTCACAGGTTACACTGATCCTGGACATTTCTCATTAAAAAAAATTTTTTTTTTAAAAATCATTTTGTCGCCACATGTCTCTAAAGGCAGCCACAAATGCCTTTGAAATCAGACAAGCCAGAAGTTAAAGTGTATATGTGCTCCATTTTATTAGACATTTAAGAATCATGGGCGGTTTCTATCTTTTTTTTTTGATTTTTAATTGCAGCGCAATTATCTCTGAAAATTACACTTAAAAAATAAAATGTGAGAAACTGGATCTTCTTCACTGTTGTTTAAGAATGCAGCCTTCTTCCCCTCCACTAGATGGCACTGGTCTTCCAGGAAGACGGACTCCAGGAAGCACCGGAAACTGACCAACAATTGCCTCCAGAAACGTGGACTGGCCATTTGGAAGGGTTCAGAGAGCTGCAGGACACATTTGCAGGATTCTGGCCATGAAATTAGGTAAATTTCTTTTACATTTCTTTGCGGCACCATGCGCTGGCGTGTGCGCGCTGGGAGACACTGGGCGCTCATTATGCATCTCCACGTACCGGCACGTAGGGATGCTATGCAAACATCAAGTTCTCTTGTCAACGCAATCTTCCCCACTGTAAGCTCCAAGATCATGGGAGAGTGTTAGTGCACCCAGAGACTGCTTTGCACACACACACTTCAGGACTGTGAAGTGTGTGGGAGTCAAGTATTTCCTATTCAGTCTATCTGGGCACTCTGTTTAGGCCCGCAGGGTTAGCACACAAAAGGAACGGGTGCCATGTTATCTTATTATATGTGCACGATCTCACTCGGTCCCACCTTCTTCCCAGTCCCAGTGCCTTCTTGCGTGTTCACCCCTTCCCTTGCCACCTCCCTCTGGTTTCCCTTCCTTCTTTGCATAGTCTTCTTCATTCCCTCTTATAGTTCCGCATTTACAAACTTTTCTGTTCCACACAAGTATCACTTAAATGGAGATTCCATGTGTGAGCGGAGACATGCAATTTCATTCGATGTTGGTCTATACTGTTTACCATACATAATCACCTCCAGTTTTATTCATGAATTCTCCAGTGCAATTCAGATAGATGGCTTTGCTGACTTCTCAAACACAGAAAGAAATGAACTCATTTGGAAGAACCCTCTCTGCATCCAAGTGACTGTCTAACCATGTGCAATATGGATATCACTCTAGTGACTGTCAGAGCTTAGCTAGGAGATAATAAGGATGTTTTTATTCCTCCCAAGAGGGACAGGTCCTGACCTCTGTATCTGTGAGATTATTATTTACATAACCATAAGACAGTGTTGTAGCTTATAAGTTAGGCAGAGTACGAGACGCACAGCAGCTATAATAGGAACAATCACAATGATATACGACCGTGAAAGTTATTTAAATTTAATGAATTGTTTATGCCTTGAACTTATCATGGTTTTTCTACCATTACTGAGGCCGTGGCTAACCACCGGGAAAGGGGATAACATCTGAATGTGGAAGAAAGTGCATGCCACAGAGGGAGAGTCCTAATTGCGAGAAAGCCATCTGCAAACGTGGTTCTGAGGAACTTGCAGAGGCAGAAGGTACTTCCTGCTGGGAGGGAGGAGGTGGTGATGGGCGTGGCTTTGGAGGAGGGGGCGATGGGCGTGGCTTTGGAGAAGGAGCAGAAGATAGGAGAAAGGGGGAAAGCCACAGATCAAAAGACACAGAGATCCAAAGGTAGGCAGAACAAGTGCTCTGTCTAGCACCTGGGCCTTCTGTATGATGGTGGCAAGCAGAAAATCAGACAAAGTGGGAAGGACCTTTCACTGGTCACGAGGGAGCCACTACCTTCGAATGGGGGATCTGCCGCTGTGTTTCTGAAGGAGTTTTTTGGTACTACAAAAGAGGCAGGAGACGGTTTGACGATTAAAGGAATAAGTCAGGAGGACCGGAAGGAGAGGCAGGCAGTCCTAAGATAATCAAAATGGGACAGAGAGGTGGAGGCCCATCCTTGGCAGTGCCCTCGGCATGGGAACGACATGAGGAGGCAGAGGAGGACTAAGGCTTAATTGAGGGCAAGTGTCTGGATGGCTGAGATTTTCAGACTGCAGCTATGTTATGATGCTGGGGAAACCAATTAGGGAACAACAGTGAGGGTGTCAGGTCAGTGATACCCAGCCTGGCCACCGGGTGACCCCAACCTTCTTACTCATATGATTATGGGGTCTGTATCCTCTCAGCGGCTGCCACCTAGTCCCTTCCCAGCTTCTAGCCCCACAGGATGTCTCCCTGTGAAGCACCCACTGAGTATTACCCTTTCAACCTGTTTACTAAAAAAACAAAAAGGGGGGGGTGATGGGCGGAACTCTCTGGGGCCAAGAGCTACAATAAATCATTCCTCTGTCCGCTGCTTCTGTGGCATGCTGTTCACAGCACTGTGAAGCTAAACGATGAGCCTCCCAAAAGCTCCACTTGGCCAGGAGCCTTTTTGGCCTCTTCTTTCCATCCTTTTGCTTCACATCCTATGTTGAGGACTCTTCTAGCTCCTCCAAAGGACAGGCTTGCGCAGAATCCTCTGAACCTAGACCTCTTCCTCTTCCTGCCATCATCAGTTTACCTCTATTCTCCTCTGGTGCCTGGGACACCCAGGGTCGGCAGAGTTGCTCCTTCTGTACTGTGTCGGTCACTATTCTTCTCTGTACCCAGTGGGAAGTTAGTCATTCCATTTTGCCATTACGAGACGGTAAGCATCCTGTGGGCAGGATATGTCTGCCTTTGCTACAGATTTCTTGTGTCCAGCACACTGCCTTAGTGCTAAGTGGTTATACGTAGCTAGTTTTATTTTCTTATAGGCATTTCTTATCGTGACAATGCGATATACACCCTGGTACCCCAACTTCCTGCATACTAATTATGAAACTTACCTATTAAAAAAAAGCTCAATGAGTTTTAAAGTAAACATGTTTAATGTCATACAAGGTATACTTCTGAAATGTAAGCATGAACGAAGGAAGGATAGGGAGATATCTTTCATCACCGACAGAGCATACGGTTGGAGTGATTGAAAGCAGCTGAGCTTTGTGGCACCCATGGAGAAAAAGCTGTCTTTAATGGGAGGCTCATTTGTGCTTCTAAGTTTGGGGGAATGGAGAGATGGCTCAGGGCTTAAGAACACTTGCAGCTCTTGCAGAGGACCTAGCTTTGGTTCCTAGTACACAGCTGTCTGTAATTCCAGTCCCAGAGGACCCAGCGCCCCCTTCTGGCCTCTGTGAGTACTGTACGCGTGTGGTGTGCTTACAAAACACACTGGCATAACACTTGCACACAAAATAAATATTTAGACTCAAAATTTAATAGAACTTGACTGTTTTAAAAAAGTATTAATTCAGGGGCCAGAAAGATAGCTCAGTGGTGCAGGTATTGGTGCCAATCCCAATGTTCTCAGTTTGAGCCCTGGAACGCACATTGTAGAAGGTTCATGCTTGAGTTGTCCTCTGACCTCTGCATGCGTGCACACAGTGGCATACATGTTTACACATACAAACACACTCATAAATAGAACTATTTTGAAGAAAAATTTAGAAGTATCAATCCAAATATGGTTATTTATTTATTTGAGACAGGGTCTAGCTATATAGTTCAGTCTCATTTGGAATTTGCAATTCAGGATAGTCTGGAACTCAAGACCCTATTGCCCCTTGGTCTCCCAAGTGCTGTAAATGCAGGTGTGTACCACATGCCTCCCTCTGTTGTGTTTCCTGCATGTAGACATGGGTATACTTTCAACTGTTTTGGAAAACGTATGCCACTAATGCTCATTTTTAAACTGGGGTCAACTGGAGTTTCTATAAAAACATCTTTCAGCCTCAGCCTTGAAAACTTGAGTTTAGCTTCAGAATCCCTCACTATAAGGGAGAGTTTACCATGCAGTTTGTACTTTATTTTTAAATCTGCGCAATTTAGTGGCATAGTAAGCACAATTATCTAATTGCTGGTAATGTGTGCAGCCCACTTGTTACACTGTGTCCCCTAAAAGGAGGTGTTGGAACGGTAATGATTTGGAAACAAGGTTACTGGAAACAAGGGTCTCTGCAGATTCAGTCAAGCCAAGCGGAAGCTGGACCTTACTCACTGTAACTGGCATTCTCAAAGAACCAGGACTCAGACACACAGAGGGGAATGACAGCCTTAGGTGACAAAAGAGAAGCTGCCATGTAAAGATGGGAGACTAGAGTGACACACACATGCACAGGGTGACAGGGACAGCCTGCCAGCTGTCCAATGCTGCAGAGAGGGATGGATGGATGGATGCAGGGAGCAGGGCTCTGCTTGCGGCTATCTCGGCTCTAGAACTGGGAGGTGGTAAACACCTGTCGTTGTAGACCACCCAGTTTAGCATTTTCTTTGAGGTCTGTCAAATGAACATCTATTAAATACATCAGCTCAGGACTATAGGCTGAATTTCAATCCATAACATGAAGTTTGACTTTCATTTAAGGCAAAATTGAGGCACTACCAGGAAACCTCTCCTCCTTCTACCTTCCACGGCAGCCTATCCTTAGAATGGTTTTAAAATGTATATAATACATTGCATTATAAGCCCAAGTACATTAAAGTTATTTTAAAATTCAAGAACTAAAAACATTACAGTAACTTTACATACTTTGCTATTGAAACACTTAGTGTCTATTAGTGATATTTAAAATAAATGCCATTTTGAAATATCAAATATATTAAAGTGTTGAACCATACTGTGAAAATACCATGTGTTCTGCTAACGTAGTCACATCACCGCAACTTAAAGAAAGGGGAAATCTCAGGTTGAGAATCGTGGGAATACACATGTGCTTAAGTCCCTGCATTTGGGAATACATGTGTGCATGAGTCCCGGAATCTGGGAATACATGCGTGCATGAGTCCCCGAATCTGGGAATACATGCGTGCATGAGTCCCCGAATCTGGGAATAAAATGCATGTGTGCATGAGTCCCTCAATCTGGGAATACATGCGTGCATGAGTCCCCGAATCTGGGAATACATGCGTGCATGAGTCCCCGAATCTGGGAATACATGCGTGCATGAGTCCCCGAATCTGGGAATACATGCGTGCATGAGTCCCCGAATCTGGGAATACATGCGTGCATGAGTCCCCGAATCTGGGAATACATGCGTGCATGAGTCCCTGCATTTCTAGACCCCACCGCCTCTGTCTGTGGCTAGCTTTATGGCGGAGGGATCCTAGATGAAGAACGTGCGAAATGGAAGACTCTCAGGTTTTATTCAGAAAACTCTTTTCGCCATTTTGACAGAGTTGGCCTAACTGTAAGGGACATTAAACAGTTACTCTGTGGGGTGCTACGGAAGGGACAAGCCAAAGACCACTAACAGCTCCTCTGCCAGCACAGCGCTCAACACGTGGTCTCAGCCGCTCTCAGCTGAGCGCCCTTAACTGGAAGGTTTGGGACCCACAGGTTTCAGCAGTTGCACTAAACCACCATGCGCAGCCTTGTTGACAAAGCACCTCCAGTGCAAAACTGCGGCCTGACGCCCTAACTTCGTGGGCTCCACCATGCTCTAGAAGGATCTGGCAGCACGTTAGGCTCTCGCCAGTACCCGTGACACTTGGAGGAGCCTGTGTTTCCGCTACTTTCCCCGGTGTGCAGGGGTTTTGTCGAAGTCAGTCATATTTAGCCTCTGGTGTTTAGTCTCTAGATCTGTGGCTGGCCAGGGGCGAGACACAGACATGTGTCTTCTTATGCATTCCAGTCACAGTGCTCTCTAGACTGTGGAAGGGACACTATGACTCCTGTCCTGTGACCACAGGTAAGGCCGCAGCTCCCTCAGTGGCTGAGACTGTGACTTTGAAATTCCAGCAGCTTAAATTGGTGTAGGTTTCCTCAACTCTTTTACTGCATATACAGTCAAACTATAATGTTCTGATATAAATCGCTTTTGATGTGTGTTCCTGTGTGTGTGTGTGTGTTTGCTTGTGTGTGCACACGTGTGCAAGCACGTACAAGCATGAGCATGTGCGTGCACGTGCGTTGGTGACTGTGTGCACACTTGTGCAGGCATGGAGGTAAGAAGTTAAACTCCTGGATTGTTTGTCTTTGGCACCACCCACTTTGTCTTCGAAGACGGGGTCCTAAGCCGTTGCCAAACAGGCTAGGCCAGCCAGCTCTCAAGCCCCAGGGAGTCTGCCTGTCTCTGCTTCCTCAGCGCTGGGATTATAAGGGTGCGTCTGCACGTGAACATTTTACATGGGTTGTGGGAATCGACGTCAGGTCCTGCAGGGGAACCATGTCAGCCGCTGAGCTCTCTAGTCCTAAATCTTTTTTTTCCCCCTTCTGGAACAGACTAGAGTAAGTGCTGTTATGTGGGGCTGAACTGACCAAACTGGCTACAATTTATAGCCCTTCCTGTGAAGGACCCACCATTTTCCATCCTTTACAGAAAGCACTGCTGTGAACCTCGCACAAACTGGGAACAGAATGCAGAAGCGCCTCAGTAGGTCACCACACCCTTTCAGATTGTAAAAAGCACTATACGGATACTTAGAGTATAGCCTGGGGATTCTGCTCCTTTACAGAGGAGTAGCCCATCGCTGTCTGATTAAGTAAACACGCGCATAAAAATGCTAAAATGGAAAGCCTAAACTCACTGATCCTTTTCCAGCGTGTTTGCTATGCATGTGGAAATTAAGGGGAGTTTCTTTTCTTACATGGAGAGAATTTATACTGACCTTCTAGGTGAGCCGAGGGCTGTCCGCTTGACTCGGTATTCCCCTTAGCCAGGAAGCAGCCAGAGGAGGGGATAAAGTTAACCCTCAGGTCAAAAACAAAGCCCATGATTATGTCATTGAAATATCTCATGAAAATGACCTCAACATCCTGGGCAAAGGAAAGCCAAACAGCGTTAAACAGGCTGGAGTAGTGGCCTGTGGTTTCTTGTTACCAGGCTGACTATGGAAGGTGAATTCATGGAAATCTTTGGGTTGAATTCACTCATCTTTCTGTTTCCTTAAAAAAAAAAAACTTGATTTTCTCACCTGTACCACCCCATTCCAGGATCTCGGTCCCCATTTCTCTTTCTTCTACCTTAACTCTTCTCTATCACTCTGTCTCCCACTCTCTCTCTCCTCTCCTCTCCTCCAACCACCACAGCTCCAAATTCGTTGTTTAGAGGAAGAACTTCCAGTAGAGCGAATATGCTTACCTTTTAAAACAGGGTATCATTTTGTATCTGATCTCTCTGAACCTATTTGTGAAGTCTTTGCGATATGGTCCCACAATCTATCAAAACCCTGTCGGCAAATGTCGGTAAGTCACAATAGGCGTTCCTAAATTAAATGCAATTTCAGCTAGCAACCAAACACAGCCATTTAAAATCGAAGAAAAGCAGGGAAACCAAACGTACGAAAGAAGTCTAGACCTTGGAACCTGAACCTTGCCTCTAGTGTGGAAAACCCTTTCTTTTAAATAGGCCATTCTTTGCTGATGGCTTGGATTTCCCTTCTAAATTGTAAACACATTTATATACGTTTATTTAAATACCGGTAGAGTACTAACTCAGGAGGGTAACCAAAGCACCTTAAAAGCACAGCTTCAAGCTCTGTAAACAATACTTTTAGAGTAGGCATTTTTAGTTGTCATTATTCACTCTAGGAACTCGGGTTCTTCCTGGTTTCCCGGTTCACTGACTATCCGTAGCTACAGGAGCTGGAGGCTGCGGGAACTTTAGCCAACTTGCAAGAGGGTGCGCGTGGGGCTTCCCACTGCCTCCATGTTTCCCAGAAGGCTCCAAACAAAACCTCGGGCCCCTGGGAAGAGGGTTCCCTGCCCCGGGGCTCACCGCACCCACAGATTCCAGTTAGGAAAGGTCACTGGGATCTGAGTGGGACCGTCATGGGGAGAGAGTGATTGAGCGCTCGCACGGATTCTGCCCACCCTGCTCGCCCGCCGCAGACTGGGCCCAGCGCTGTCCCACCGTGGGGACAGCCGCGCCTTCCCGGCTGGGGCACGGGGGTCACTGCACTTACCACCGCCAGCAGCTGCAGCAGCAGCAGAAGGGAGCACCAGCCTCCCGGGCTCCGCGCCATCGCCTCGATCCGACGCGCCCTCGCCCTCGCCTCCGGGCCTCGCCGGCGCCCGGCGAATCCTCCTGACCAGGTCCCTCCCGGGGCCGCCCTTCTCCGCCTTTGCCCGGCCCGGGGTGCGGTTCCAGGTGTGGCCGGGTCGGAAAGGGTAGCCGTGGGCCCGGCCGCAGCCTGGATGGAGGAGGGGAATGCGCTCGCTGCGCGGGGAGGTGCGAGACAGTTCCCGCCCTCCTCACCTGAGTCCGGTGACGTCCCCCGCAGGGGACCTTGGGTGGCTGGCCCCGCCCCATCGTGTCCCTTCCTCCTCTGGGATCACCTCGATTGGAGAGCCTTCTAGTCACTGTCCAGATCCCAAGATCTAAGGAGCGGGACTCATGGAGCCCGCGATCGCAAGGCTGCGGTGACAAAGGGCTGGCGTTGCGGGAATGAGAGCAGGTGACGACCTAGAGACATGCGGGCCACGCGGCGTGGGGCCTGCTGTTGCGAGCGAGGCTTCAGTAGTGTCTCTTGAAAGGCCTGTCACTTCTCTGGGGCCCTTTTCATCAGGTTTGCAACTTTTCTGCCTGAGCAAGGAGACAGTTAGTAGAAGACTCACACACAGCAGGGCAAATGAGACAGGTCTTTGATCTGTTGAACACGGTTTGTGACGTCCAAACATTGGATTACTGTGCGAATACAATTAGAAAATCCATATGAAACTTTCTGCAGTGGCCAGCACTTAAGGACTCAGTGATAGTTGTTGAAATTAAAACAATATTTGTGCAGGAGTGAGCAAACGTTAAGTTGAACTCTGTTATGTTATTGTTGTTATTATTTAGACATAGTCTCCCTTGGTAACCCAGGCTGACCTCAGACTTGAGATCCTCCTACCTCATCGTCCTTGCCTGGTTCTGTGATTACAGGTGTGTTACCAGACCTGGTTAAACGAACCCTTGAAAAGCAGACACTGAATGTAGGTGTCCAGACACAGGCAGCAGCACAGGTTGGGAAAATCCCCTGTTGCATGTAAAAAGAAAAGTATTATGGAAAACAGGCAAAATTTAACATATGTGAATGTGTTCATATTAGTTATCTGCACAAATGTATTTGGAGTGAACACATTATAGCATCTAAAGAAAGGTGTTTGCTCTAACCTTTAGCTAATGGGAGGTGGTCTTTGTAAATTTTAATTTTCACATCCTTTTAACATTTCTGCTTATTTCTGGTTGATCGTACAGTAGTGGAAGACCCTCTATGCCACAGAGGACTTACAGGAAACAGGCAAGACCAATTTGTCACTAAATTTAGCTCAAGTAGCTGAGCTGTGCCTCCATTTCAAGCTGACATCCTTTTAGAATTCAGTACCACCGTTGTTTCTGATATTGTTAGCCTCTTTCTCTCTGCATCTGCAAAGGCTGACTTTGAGCTGAGAAGCATATCCTCTTGTTTAAAGCGTAGTCACTGGCAATCTTTCTCTGTGTTTTACATGGTGGCTGGTTGGTAAATGGGTTGGGGATTAGGTTTGGCTCCCCGTGCTGCTGTGTGGACGGATCCACTCTGCTCACTCCCACTGCTATTGCAGAGGGAAGATTGTCTTTTAGTTTTCACTCCTTCCCCTTGATCTAGATGTGAGCGCTCACATAACCGGTTGGTAATTCCCGTTCCTCACAATGCTGGAAGAACTCTTAATTCCAGACGGGCAGGATTTACCAAAGTATGTTTGCAAACCTTCCTAGGAAGCTTTCTTTCTCTGTGCTCCGCCTAAAAGAGTGCTTTTGCCTTTGAGCCCTGAAGACATGTATTTATGCTCCCTTATTGAGACTGCAGGAGCTGTTTCCTAGTGAAGATAATTGTAGCTTCCAGTGTAAGAAATAGCTAATGAGATTTTATTTCTGTTGAATTATTCACCAGCCTCTGGGGTCTGTCAAAGTCAGCTTCAGGCTGTATTCCTTCTATAAGGCGTCTGTCCCAGGATTTGAGCAAAGGCGTCAGCACCTGCACTATGGTCTCATCCTTGTATAATTAATTTCTACTTTACCAACTCTAAGCATAGGGCTCAGTTGAAGGAACTTTCTGAGAACCAGATAATTCACATCTGCCTCCTTTGCCCCTGATTTTTTCATGCTGGGAAGAGGTTAAACTTATTTAATAAATCTATGCATATAAAACCAAGTGTGGTCATTTTCCAATGAAGCAGTAAAAATAGCTTTGTGATAAATGGAAATGTTGATAAGATGGGAACATTTTAAGTTCCAGGCTCCCTACCTGAAGTAGTTTAAGATTAGGGTACATACATTTTTTTTCTTTAGATGCCTACAACTCATTAGTTCAAAACATTTGTTCAAATAACTGTATTCAAATATGTTAGAGTTGGGTTGGAGAAATGTCTCAGTGGTTAAGATAGCTTGTGGTTCTTGCAGAGGACACGAATCTATTTCCCGGCACCTTCATGCTGGATCACAACCATTTTAAATTCCAGTTCCCAGGGGTCCATCTCACACTTCTGAGACCTCCGCTCTCAGTTCACTGACAGACAAGGACGTCTTTGTCTTGTTTCACCTCTCTAGAGCAAATTGTGCTCATTCCTCACATGTCACATGCATGCCGTAGTGAATGGTGGCCTTGTCACTTGGCTACCCAGGCCAGACCTGAGGTATCATCCTCAAGCTCCCATTCCCAGGTCTTTCCATGTTTTCTTTGGTTTTAGTCACAAGGAATCAAATGCCTTGTATGTAGTAGCAAGCACCGTGATTTACAGGTATTTCATCCAGGTCAACTGCTGAACTCAATTGTTCTGTCTTAAGAACGTAAGTTCCATACATGTTAGGACCATTTGATATTCGTGATGGGCTCAGCTCTCGTCTCAGGTTCATGCTGGATGATCAATAAACATTTGTTGGACCAAACCTACATACCAGAAGGAATTAATTATAAATGAAAAATGAGTATTATGGAGGAAAATGTTTTGAATATCCATTGTGAACTAGTCAGAAAATGGTGGTCTGTGATGTGTGCTTCGTGTGTGTGTGTGTGTGTGTGTGTGTGTGTGTGTGAGAGAGAGAGAGAGAGAGAGAGAGAGAGAGAGAGAGAGAGAGAGAATGCATTCACATTCATATGCATGTGATTTGTGTATGTGTGTTTCCTTAGTAACCCTGCAGCCAAACAGAGATAGCAGGTGTGAGTCAGGCTGTGGAGCACCCTGGCTGATGGTTAAGAGATTTGAGTATTCAGTATATATATGGAACTGAGTGTGGCGGGGAGGGGAGGGATAGGGTGAAGCTAGAAGAGTCCAGAAGCCAACTGAGAACAGAGTTCATCACTCTGAAGGTGGAGAAATCGGACAGGATTGCTCTTCTCATCAGTTCTGGTGAAGGAGCTGTGTCCTGTGCACTGGAGGCCAAGGTATGAGCGACAGACATTGATAGCTGGATCCTGAAGTGTCTGGATTCTCTAGTCGGTTGAACAACAGCCAAATGCAGGTTAGAAGAAAACATTGATAGGCTAAAGGCAACCTGTAATGGCAAGTTGTCCAAGTACTGTTGCCTTTCTGAGTTAGTGTCCCAGTGTGGCAAAGCCAGCAGGGTGCATGCACTCGGACTGCACTCAGACTAACCAGTGCACTCTTAATAAAGAGTGCCTGTACCCTGGAGGCTGGTGCGGGCCTGAGTACCATTGAAGGCACCAATATTTGAGAGGAGTGATACAGCCTACCACAGTGAGTCAGTGTCTCTCTCACTAGACAATTACCGACACATTCTTCTGTGTGAGTCACTGTACTACCTAGGACCCACGACTGTGGGTACAGAGTCCCTGAGCCTAGATAGTTTAAGGAAATTGTTAGCGTTGGTCATGAAGTAGAGAAGAAATAGAAAAAAATGTGCAAAAAAAAGGCAAAGAGAGATTTGTGCGGTTGTGCAGGGAGGGCGCAGAGTCTAGGGGCAGAGTAGAGTTTCTAGGGTGATCAAAATGTGACCATGCTGTTTTGAGGGGTACACAGAAAAGGCCTGGGGAAGCCCAACAGGGTGTTGGCGCCCTCCTCCTCTTCTGGCGCTCCCTCCCACTGAGTCATACCGGAAAGCATTTGGCCTACAGCTCCCTTGACATCCACTGAGTGTCCTCCGTGATCTGCATGTGGCTCTGCCACCACAAATATGGCCCCTAGCCCCACCTCAGAGCTTTCACTCTCAGTGTCCCCTTCCCTTTTGCGCAGTTCTGTGCAGAGTTTTTTTCTTCATTCTTGACTTTCTTTGTTCTCACACTTTCTCTTCTCCATGAAGTCCTTCCCTGACCCATGGCTTTACGGTTGTCACTGTCCCTCCTCATGCTGTCCTTCCGTGTCACGTTTCTCCTTGGACACCACATCCTAACAGACTGTATGGAAAAGGAACTCGTAGAGAGGAGAGGAAGTTCCCAGGAGTGGGAGGGAGACAGTGCAGGGGAGGGGTTGGGAGTGATGAAAGCCGTTGTGTGCATCCACAAAAATGAAAAATAACCAGTTTAATAAAAAACTTAAATAAGCCCACTCACTCAGTAAATATTGGTTAAATGTGTGGAAGGTGTGTGTGTGTGTGTGTGTGTGTGTGTGTGTGTTTGTGTAATAAGGACAAAGTGTGAAAGAGTAGGAGGGTATCAGCTTCCTAAAGCTTATGGGTAAACTCTCCAATGGGGGAGGGCTTGTGGTTGAACCTAGTTCCCTTTGTCAAAATTTTCTGATGTCCCCATATTTTCAAAGATGGCTACGATACTGGAAAGCTTAGAAGCCACCAGAGAGCGTCTCTGTGTCCACCGAGTGTGACAGTTCATCGGCATTGTCCACTTAACAGGACTTAGTATCACTGTGGAAACACACCTCCGAGTGTGCATAGAGTGTTTCCAGAAAGATTTCACTGAAGAGGGAAGCCTCACCCTGAATATGAGCAGCACCGGTCCACAGGCTGGGGTCCTGGACTGAACAATAAAGAGAAAGAGTCCTCTCTGCTCCCGCCCAGGGATGCAGACTGACCAGTTGTCTCACTTGCTGCGATGCCTTCCCCACGGTGAGAGACCATGCTCTTATGCAGTGAGCTAAAACACACCATCCCTTAAGTGGCTTCTATCAGATATTTTTCACAACAAAGAGAATGGCAACCTCTACCCAGGATGACAGAGTGAGAAAACAGGAACAAACTGCAAAATCCCCCTTCCCTCTGGGACCGAGCAAAACATTCATTACAGGAATTCAGTACTAGGAAGGTTGATTTTATCCACTCTTGGGGAATTTTCAGGCTTTCATTTTGCCCTGGGATTGTTTACAGGAATTCTTAGAAAGATAAAGGCACCAGCCATGGTGGTCAGGAATGAGATGAGAGGAGGGTGTTCTTGGCTGCTGACAGGAGCCTGGAATCCATCTGTGAAGTGACAGGGTATGCAGGGTGTCATGGGAAGCCAATTGCAGTGTTTACAGAAAGCACCAAACAGAAACCACACTGACCGAAGGTAACTGATAGGCCCATAGAGACATAGAAGGAAACCCTCAGAGGACAGAAAAGACATTTCTTGACTATTTCATTTACTTCACCCAAACAAGTATAACAAACCCCAAAGTAACCAACCAACCACCAACCACAAAAAATAAAGAACGAAAACAAGAACCAAAACAATATAGCAGATATGCAGAATCTCAAAAGTCATCTACCCAAGGACTTGAAGAAAATGCTTATTTTTATCCACTTTAAAGACAGTTTAAAAGTATGAGTTGATATAATGATTTGTTGACACTCAAGTTCAGAAGTTGGTGAGTGGCTGGCTTTGCTAAGATGTTTGGAGCACAGCTAAGGTCATGCAATACTAATGTTTCTTCTGGGAGCCTGACAATACTAGGTTGTGTGCCTTCTCTGCTCCAGATTTGAGTCTAGGTGCTGAAAACAAAAATGTCTCTGACTTACATACTTGGGTGGAGGTAGGAGGTGGATTCTACCAGGAAATGTGAGAGGAGCCTCTGTGTGAGCTTGTCCTTGGGAGGGTAAGAGCTTGTGTTCCTACAGAGAAGACAGTAGACACCATCGCTACAGAGGTCATACGCATGAGCTGTTCTGAGGGAAATGATATTCTTCATTCTGGTTCGATATTGTGAATGGCCAATTATCCCAAGTCTGCTTTTGTAGCAAAAGTATTTGAAAACATCGGAGCAGGGAAGTAGTAATTTAGTCAAGTCCACTTCTGTAATAAACAGGGAACGGAACTGCAGAATCAGCCTTTCATGTACTGTTAAGGAGTACATCAGAACCTGACCAGCATTTCGAGAGAGTGTTTATACTGTTATGACTTTATTTTGTGAGCTAGTTTGGTTTTCATTAGCTTCTACTTTTTTTCCCTCAAGGCACAGATTTTATTAAAAGGAAATATATTCAAATGTACAGCAACCAGTGAAAGAAAAATTTGATTCAGGGCCCGGAGATGTTGGTAGACTGTTGGTAGACTGTTGCCTAACATGCACAGAGCCCTGAGTTTGATCTCCAGAACTTCACAAAACCCTGTGTTTTGACGTGCACTTCAGAGGTAGAATCAGGAGGACAAGAAGTTCAGGGTCATCCTTAGTTACACAATGAGTCCTAAGCTAGCCTGGGATGCATAAACCTTTCTAAAAAAATGTCTGATACAAAAGAAATAAATGGTATAGCTCGCTTTCAGTGAATTACACTTAATCACAATGATGATTACTAGCTTGTGTGAGGCTATTATGGTTATTTTCCAATACAAAATGTAATGTTTACTTCAAATATGACTGTATACCCTGAAATGTGCCCAGTCATTTAGCTGGGTAATTGTTGGTTAATTTTCTGCATATTTTCATGCCCCCCCCCCCCACACCACTTTGCCTCTCCTAACTTCTGCTGAAGCATTATTTGGAGCGAGTCACAGCAGTTGCATGCAAATTCAGCCACAATAAACCTAAGCCCATCAGCAAAACCCTCTTGTGATTAATTTTCCAATGGCAATGTAGGAGGAAGAAAGTCTACCATTGTTTTTTATTTCTTAACATTGGGATTAGAACTGTCATCTAAATTAATTGATGTCAAGTGAACAGGTTAGGCAGAGTGGTGCTCCAGTGAAGCCTTGGAGTTGAACAGACTGAAGTCCACTTGAGACTGTTTGTGAAGGACTAAGAGCAACAAGGTGTGTTTCTGTTGGTTAGCGTTGTGAGACAATCTGCATGTCTCAGATTTTTCCATAGACGCCATCTTGAAAACAAGGTAAGGGTGTGAAACAGAAGACAATGGTTGTCCTAGAATACACAGCCTAGGATTTCACTTCAGAATTTGGGTGAGACATCAAAAATGGCCCGCTTTTCCCAGTAGAAGACAGTGAAGTCCGCTGCCTTTATGCCCCAGCACCTGGTAACATTCAGTCAATTGGTCAGAACTTGAGGTCCAAGTTCCAGGTATTTATTTACATAGTGGTGATCTTGTATGGACAGGTGTCAAATATATGATTTATTTATTTATTTTTTACCTTTGAAATACTCTATTATATAACTCTGGCTGTCCTGAAACTCACATGTAGACTACATAGACCAGGCTTGTCTCCAACTCATAAAGTTCACCTGTCTTGCCTCCTGAGTGCTGGGATCAAAGGTGTATGCCATCACCCCCAACATAGGATTTTATTTTAAGGCAGGTTCTTTCGTAGCTCAGATTGGCCTCAAATCTAATACTTATCTGAGGATGAGCAGTTTGTAAATCAGCCATTAACCAGTTGTCACCAGACTTATTTTGAACACACACACACACACACACACACACACACACACACACACACACGTATAATCTGTGGCTGGGTGGTGGTGGTGGTGGCGCTTGTCTGTGATCCCAACACTTGGGCTGCAGAGGAAGGCAGATCTCTATGACATTGAGGCCAGCCTGGTCTGCAGATTGAGTTTCAGGACAGCCAGTGCTACACAGAGAAATCCTATCTGTAATATCAATCAAAAAACAACCAACCAAACCAAAGGCTGTGGATCAATGGTTTGCAATCTGTAGACTAGGCAGTCTACATGCCTAATTTAGAGTTCATTTAGAAGATTTAAGATGCAAATTTGTTAAGTATTTACTATGCCCCACATCTATTTTACTGTGGGTTAAATGGTGGCCTGCGTCCACCCCAGGGCACGGGCACTGGGGAGGCGGGATGTGGGACTTTTGATTGTTCTTTCTCCAAGGGCATCAGGCTATGGGAAGTGCTGGGACCCCTGCTCTGGGGTGGGGAATCATAGTCTGAGGTCCCTGGGGACTGCTAGAGTTGGCTCGAGGGTTACCCAGACCTGCACGGAGGCCAGGCCGGGGGAAATCAGGTTCTCAGACTCTTGGACACTCCAGACCCTGCTGGATGTCTTGGAAGTGCTGAGAATGGAGTGCCCGCCCCCACCAGGCTGCATCTAGCCCCGGGTCGAAGGAGTGTATTTTGGCTTGTTCAAAGTCTAGATAGCTGGCTCTTTAGATGAAAGCCTGCTCTATTGCTCCCCACTGCCTATCCAATGAAAGAGGCAGTCCATGGCTTTAAGGCATTTATTATCATGGCAGAGAGTTGTGATGAGTAAAATGGTACCCCACTTTCTCAGGGAGGGGCTGAGGTTAAATCCCTTTTTCAGGGAGGAGTGTCTGGGAAGGGGATTTTATTGGCTAAGCTTCTAGGCCTTTAGGTATCTCATTAAAATGGAGATCTGTCTTGAGGCTACATGATCTGAAGTCATGTCCGCTACCTATGGAGGGGCTTGGAGCATTGCCCTTATAGGACTGATGGCCACAGACCTATGGGGTGGAGAGCTGTGGCCTCATGTCAGGGTCCTGGTGTCCAGAAGCGTGGCAAAACACCTACCGATTCTTGCAGGGGACCCTGCGGGGTCACCGGGATTTTAAACCTGACTCAACCAGAAAACAGGCTGCCTTTCACGGTCCCACATTTTACAACTACAAAGACCTGCTGAAGTAGAGATGGTTATTATCGCCATAGTGGTTATTATATCCACAGAGGTTAAACAATTTGCTGTGATTTTTGAATTCTAGTAGTTTGTCTCCAGAGTCTAAACCATTGTTAATGAGAAACTCAGAACATTCAGGGACAGAAACAGAATGAAACTATTTTAACTTTCGTTAATCATTAAAACATAGCTATTTCTGATTGATTAGTAGATGAAATAGGATTCCAGACTTTTCTTTTAATTATTCCCATAGCAATTTGCCTTTCTGAAAATTTTATTGTGTTTTCTTTGCTTAGCAACTCACTGTCTCCTATCCTTATGTCTCTGGGCTTGCTTTTACAGTGGAGAGACCTTTGGTTATTGGCAAAGATGGTCAATGCAGGCTTTGGCATGTTGGGGAAGCCCTGGGAGAGCTTTGGCTGACAAGGTCTGCTGTTACTTTGGCAACATAATCATTGTTTGCTTCATGGAGAGATTTACTCAAAAGACTAGCATAAAAGACTACAGTTCCTGGGCTCTAAAATCTACAAAGAACTGCAAGGATTTTGTTTTGGTTTGTTTGTAAAGTCAAGTTAGGGGCTGTAAAAATCACTGTGCTTAGAAGCACTTGCCGCTCCTGCAAAGGCCCCTGTGTCGTTCCCAGCACCTATGACAGGAGCTCGTGACTTCTGTAACCCTAGCTCCAGGCAACGGGCCATCCTCTTCTGGATTCTGGTGGCACAGCACTCACATGCATGTACACACACACAGATACATAATTAAAATAAAAATAAAGTCTTAAAATAACTTAGATATTACCTTACAGCCACGAAGTAGCTTCTGAGGAAAAAGCTGGAAGAGTTTATAGAAGTTGTGAAGAAGAAGAAGAAGGAAGATGCAAAGAATATATTTTTAGAACCTAATAGGTTGAAATTGATGGTTTTTGAAGGGGCTGGGGAATGTCTTCTTTGTTAAGCATTAAGTCTGGCCAAACCCAGACCCTTGATCGTAGCTATCTAAATGGAGTCATGTGGAAAAAATCTAGATCATTCTGATTTTTCATTATTTAAACTAGAAAGCAAACTCTGTGAATTTAGAAACAATGGGTCCATACTGAGCATTAGTGTCTGGCCCATGGATTTGACAGTGAAAAGACTCGTTTCAGCTACTCCAAGATATGAGGTTATTTGAGGCAGGGGTGTGCATGTGTATGTGTGCATGCGTGTGTTTGTCTGTGTATAAGCCTGTGTTTACCAAGGAGGTTGGAATTCATTCTTCACATGAATTCAGTACAAGTCAGGTAACACAAGACAATATGGCAGAAGTCAATCTTATGTTTTGTTTTGTTTTATTTTATTTTTTCCCCCTCTCCTACATTTTGTGTCTTTTCAGTTTTAGCTTAGAAACAGGAGTGGAAAACCATCATGCCATTTAAGTAAATATAAAATTGTTTGGTTTTTTAGGACTTTATGATTTAGGAAGGTCTGGCAGTCCTCTTTGATAAGTGCTTGAGGCTTCTGTAGACTCATGCACTGTGGGTGTTTTGTTTATGCCATTATTTGATACTCTGTTTCCATCAGTTCCATTTCTCACTGCTATGACAAAGTTCTTGACAACTGCAACTTAAGGAGGGAAGGGTATATTTTCCCCCACAGATTGAAAGTACTGTCCTCACCATGGCAAATCGCAGCATCAGGATCTTGAGTGGCTGTGCATATCACATCTTTAGTCAGGAGTCCAGTAAAGATGAGTGCAGTTCTTAGACCACTCTTCTTCATTTGCCTCACTCTTGGGTCCCATCCTATGAGAAGACACCACCCATTTGGGGTGCGTTTTCCTTCCTTAGTTGATATGTTCTGGAAACACCCTCAGATTCATTTCCTTGGTGATTCTAAATCCAATCAGGTTAGCAAGGGAACTGAACCTTGTGTTCACAGTGTATTCATACACTGTGAATGTAAACATACAATTCATGTTTACTGAGATAATAATGATGAATTCAGTGCACTGTAAAGGTCAGAGTTTTTTGAGGTGTAAGACTGAGAATATGATGAGAAGATTTGGCTGGAATAAAAGTAAAATAATAAATAATAAAAAGTAAAAAGATGTTGATTAGCTTCAAGGAGTAAGGCAGATGCAGCTGTTAGATGTGCCATTTCTCATGGGCCGTGGACGGACTCATTTTTAGGATATCTTTATTAATTCTTTGACAGTTTCACACAATGGACTTTGATTAAGAGGACTCTTGAGGATATTGTCTTTACACAGAGCACACTAAAGTTCTTCCATGGGATTTGTCACTAGTTATCTAGATGATTCTGAAAGGTTTACTGGAAAAGAGTCTGTAATTTCCAAGTTGTTTTGGTGCTTATGACATCTATCAACATGGACTGTGATTAAGTTTAGCTTAAAGATTTTAGATTGTTTGGTTATACAATTTAAAAGCCCCTATCTGCCCCATCTGACTATCTACTTTCTATTAATTTATCCATCCATCCATCCATCTATCCATCCATTCATCCATCCATCCATCCATCCATCCATCCATCCATCCATCCATCCATCCATCCATCATTCCTCATTTATCTATCAATTATCTATCTCCTATCATTTTTGTATCATCTGTCTGTCTGTCTGTCTGTCTGTCTGTCTGTCTGTCTGTGTCTGTCTGCCTTCCTGTCTACCATCTATCTGTCATTTATCATCTATCAAGCTATCATCCATCTAGATATCTATCTGTAATCTTTGATTATGTTATATTATGCATGCATGTGTGTGTATGTATGTGTGTGTTTAATATATGGTTTTGTTATATAGCTCAGACTGGCCTAGTCTCTGCCCTCAGTCTTCTGAGTGTTGGGATTATGATATAAGCCATTATGGCCCATACTTTAAAACAGTGTTTTGTTTTGTTTTTGTTAGTAATTGCAATTGACCCTAGGAACTTTTCCAGGTGAAGCCACTACTCTATCACTGAGATATACCCTCAGACAGCTTTAGTACTTACTTTGAGATAGGCTTTCACTAAGTTGTTTAGGTTGGTTTTGAACTTGCAGGCGTCCTGCCTCAACCTCTGGAGTAGATATGATTACTGAGCTGTGCCAGCAGTCCCAGATACTAATCTCTAGGCTGTATGTGTATATTTCTAATCCTTCTTTCTATGGTCGTTATTTTCTCTACAATCTTTCTAATTTTTCAGGTGTTGCTCAAGTCTTAGAGTAGACAGTGAAGAGCATATCTGGAGTAGCTACTAGAGGAAGGCGACTAGAGATATACTTTTATATTTGTTCTACTTTGTTGTGTAACCTGGGAAAGACTGCTTTTCCAAGTCTCTTTAATTACAGTCCAAGGTTCACTCTAAGATGTTGATTAGATGTGACAGGATTTTCCCTGTCTAATCACACTAAAATATTAGGGCAGCAGGAGACCTATGATTGGACAAGGAAAAGGGAGGCCGAGCTAAGAGTTACAGAGACTGAGAACATCCCAGGGAGAGGGGGAAAGCCAAGATGTTGGAGGACGGACAGGAGGAAGAACCTGACCCACTGTGGCCTCAGCTAGCCACAGGTAGTTATGACATCACAAGGTTAGAATAATTGGGATAAAGCTTTTATCTTTATCAATTGCTTTTGAAATTATTTGTATTGGCATCTTATAAATTGAGAATTTATTAATATATAAATCCGATTGGTTAATTATAAATTTCAAGAGTTTTGATTTACTTGGTTACTGGAATGTGAGGCTGCAGATTAGAAGCCTGCTGGTCTGGCCCCGCCGGGGAGTTGGCAGGCTGAGAGAAGCGGGAATGTGAAGTGTAGGCAGTTTCTTTTTAATATTTTCCGCAACAATTAGAATATGGGGTTCCCCTAGTCACAGGTAAATCTCAGCAGTATCATCAGATCCTGGTCTGATGATTCTGCAACATTGACACATTTCCTCCAATGATGTTGTCTGGATTTTAATTCATATCACCACTATATCTGTATTTCTTTGTTATATTTATAGCATAAAGTTTCAAGAGAAAGAAAGACCCAAACCTGAGCATGGCTAACGTATTGGCTGCGGACAAATCTCAGCTCACTGTGAACCAGGCAAAGTAACAGGAACCTCAGATTCCTGGAGGGAGCTCTGTGGATTCTGGCACCTGGAATTTAAATGACTGCTAGTTTTCTTTACTTCTTGGTTGTCCGTCTTCCGTAAAAGCATCTCAGGCTCTGTTACTGAGTAAATGTTAAACCGTGTAATTTCTGATTTGGAATTCCTTTTTGTAGACCAGGCAGATGATGTGAAACCAAACCAAACCAAACCAAGCCAACCCAGACTGACCAGCAGTAAGGAGTCTCCTTGTCTTTCCTAACTGTTAATGTCCATGAAGCACATGTACTTGTCACTCTCTGTGAAGCTAGACAGTCCCACATGTTCCTGTCACACTCTGACTTTGCGCCCCCGTCTCTCTGTCTCTGTCTCTCTGTCTCTGTCTCTCTGTGTCTCTGTCTCTGTCTCTCTCTCTCTCTCTGTCTGTCTCTCTCTCTCTCTCTGTGTGTGTGTGTGTGTGTGTGTGTGTATGTGCAGTGATGTCAAGGGTTACATATACAGGTGTGTGCATGTGTGTGAAGGCTAGAAGTCAAATGCAGATGTAGCTTCTCATGTGCATCCACACACCTAACACAGGATCAGTGTGTTTACCTGGAGCTCACTGATAAGGGTAAGTTGGCTGGTCAGCGAACCCGAGGACCTGCCTGGATCACTGTCCACTGACTCTGGTTATTATGTAGACTTTGGAGACTGGATGTTTGGGGGAGAAAGTATAACAAAGCTTTATCAGCTGAGACATCTCCCCATCTCCAATTTTGTCATCTTTATGTCTTGAGCTTTCTATGAATAGAATCTAGTAATTGTTGTGTAATTTACCTAAGCGACTTTCTCCCTTGTGGCATTGATTTCGAATGTTCAGGGCAAGTCATCCATCATTCTTCAAGAGTCTTCACCTCCGACTCATCTTGATCCTGTTTTTTTTCTCTCTCTCCTCTCCATTATCTTCATCTCAACCCCATTGTCCAGATTTACAAAGGAGAAAGGCAAGATCCGTCCAGAAGGAAGAGCCAGTATCTTGGCACCTCTCTGAAGGAGATCATAATAGCATGGCATTTATTTAGTGACAAAGCCACCATGAAGGTAGACGCCCTCAACTGTGTCACAGTTACAGATTTTTGTCGCAGCACACAAATGTCGCCAGCTTCTCTTTCCAAGTCTTCATGGCAGGTTGGGCTTTTGCCTGTGAAGTTGCTCTTGTGGTCCAAACACACTGTGGGTGACTAAAAACATCCGGTTTCTAACAGACTTCTGCTTTGAACTCATTGGTTATCACATCCACCTAATGAAATCCTGGGCACCTGTATGTGTCCTTGTTGCTTGGGAGAATGAGGAAGAGGTACTGTTTAGAAACAACAACAAAAAATTCACATACACTTTTACAGCATATTTCTTAATAACCATTATGGAGAGTCTCACTTTCACAGTGATTAATGTTTACTGACAGTTTTATTACAATAATCATTACACTATTTGCTTGCCCTATCTATCTATCTGTCTGTCTGTCTGTCTGTCAATAATCATTACACTATTTGCTTGCCCTATCTATCTATCTGTCCGTCCGCCCGCCCGCCCGCCCGCCCGCCCGCCCATCCATCCATCCATCCATCCATCCATCCATCCATCCATCCATCCATCCATCCATCCATCTATCTATCTATCTATCTATCTATCTATCTATCTATCTATCTATCTATCTATCTATCTCTTTCTGTCTTTCGAGGGGGCCCGCATGTGCCATAGTGCTCATAGTGTAGAGATCAGAGGACAACTTTGGGGAGTTGGTTCTCTCGTCCCTCCATGGAGGCCCCACTGGTCAAGCTCATGCTGTCAAGAGTGGCTGCAAGCACTTTTACCCACTCAGCCCTGTCACACCTCTGTCACATGTTTTAATATGTACTGTTTAAAATATGAAGTCAAAGGACACTTAAAATTTCTGCTTAAAACAATTTTTAATTTTTAATAAAAATACACATACATTGTTACAAACAAAGAGAACTTCTAGGTCATTCCAAAGATCAATACATTTTCAAACTTAAAAACACATTTAGATTTTTATCTATATAAGCTTTACCACTGTGACCTGATTTTGTCTGCCTTTTCATGACACAGTCAAATCTCCATTTTTTAAGGTTGGTTCTTTTTGTAAGCTTCTTTTTGAGACAAGGTCTCATGTAGCCAGGCTAGGTGTGTGGCTGAGGGTGACTTTGAACTTCTAATCCTCTTGCTTCTATCTCCCAAGTGCTATGGTTACCATGTTTGCCGCCATACTTGGCTCCAAATTTCTATTTGTTAAGATGAGTTTTTAGCTCGAGCTAAAGTTAAAATGATTTGGGAAACCTGAGCCTACCTTTGCACATTGGATAAGGGTTATTCTTACTGTTAAATCTAACACTCATGAAAAAGCAGAAGCATATATAAGAATAACTGTTAAACTTACCCTAACTTTCAATGAATGAAATTCCAACTATGATATTTATTTATTAGGCTCTGCACAATTACCGAGGGATTACCCCTAATCTAAATCTCTAAATGCCAGTCTGGATACTGACTCAACCGTGCTCCCCAAATACCTGCTGTTTGAAACTCTTTGGGTTACTTCTGCTCCAGCAGTCTGGCGTCCCGGGGAAGCACATTATTCTGACATGTGCATCATGACTCCTGGAGACACTCTCTTCTCCTGTCTTCCTCCTTCCTCCCTCCTTCCTGCTCCTCCTCCTCATAGTGCCTGCCCATGACCCCCAGTCTGGTAACTCAAACTCCACCTCTCTCTATTCTCCCCAGAAATTGGCTGTTGCCAGTTCCATTTAACCAATAGTTTTAAATTGGGGAACAAGGTTTGCACAGTATCCCTTGGCGTATGTGAGGATCTGATCGTTGTTGAGGGCCAACCAGATCTTGGGAGTCAGTATTTAGCATTTGAGTACATGGCAGTAACAAACCAACTCGTTGTATCTGAGCTCTGGGTCAGAGCTCATTGCTGTGCAGAAGTAGAGCAGGCTGCACCACAGACTGAACCACTCTTACTCCAGAACAGGCATACTGAAAGCCTTGTCTTGGAAACATGGATGCTTAAGTTTCCCATCATGTTTGTCCTAATACATACCTTCCTGGTAGTCGCCATACTAGCAAAGGGACAGTTAGTAGGCCTGGGGCATTAGGTGTTTCCTTCCACCTACCTTTACATACTTTGTATCTGCTTTATGTATCCAGTGACGTTGGGTGTTTGCATCCACCTCAGTATCTTTAGACTGTATTTACTTTTAGAGTTAAGACATAATTAATACTCAGTATCTAGAAAACAAGTTAAAGCTTTTATTATAAAAGGAAATTTAGTGTAGGTGGTGTCTCATGCCTATAAACTTAGCACTCAGAAGACTATCAGGGGAATCACAGCTTCAAGGCTTAGCATGACTACATAGCAGGTTCTGGGACAGCCTCAGCTGCAGCAAGACCCTCTCTCAAAAAACCAAACCAAAATCAACCAACCAACCAACCAACCAACCAACACCAATATCAACAACAAAAATAAAAACCCACAGAAAGAAAAATTAAAAGACCTACTTATACTATTAGAAATAACTGAGCTGGACAACAGCCTTGGAGAGATTAGGCTAAGACAATAATGTCCTGAAGCAGGTGAGGTAGGGTATTCTCTATGGGCTGAAGGGTAGGGCCATGAGTAGCCGGAAGTGACTAGAACTGTATGCCTGTTAGGGTGACTTTCATGTGATATGGTTTAAAGCAGCGCTTCCCAACCTGTGGGTCAAGACTCCTTTGAGGGGAGTCCAATGACACTTTTACAAGGGTTGCATATCAAGTATCCTGCATATCAGATATTTACATTATAATCCATATGATCTCTATGGTTGGGGTCATGACGGCATGAGGAACTGTATTAACAACGGGTGGCAGCGTGAGGAAGGCTGAGGACCTCTGTTCCATACACATGCTCACAGACCGTCTTCATAACACACAGCATTCAGTTCCTACAGCTGCACAATTCCTTTTTTCACTTGAAACTTACTTCATTATTTTCCTAAAATGATACACGTTCACACACTTTGCTCCATGTTATTTTAGGCCCTTTTTGCTCAGAAGAGAAGCCATGCTTTCTGTTCCCACAAACCCCGTTAAATCCACGAACCTCACTGCACATCTTTTGAGTCATTTTTACTCCTTGGCACTTACAAAGTAAGGACTTCTTTGTTACAGACTGACACAGGATCAGTTTCTAAGGAGTGTCAATGAGGAAGTTCACTGTATTTTTCTTGGGCTTGATCAAAGTACACACCACATATTATTTATACCATACTAAATTTTCTTACATGTTCTATGATATTTGGATTTCAAAATTGTCTTATTTTGAAGATACACAGCATATAGATAAGGTAAGTTAAACAGGTTCACTCACAGCTCTGGACTTAAACAAAAGATATGCTTTGAGGTCCATCACCAAGAAGACAAAACAAAACAAAACAAAAAACCAAACCCCACAAAATCCCAGCTGCATCTAGTTCCTTTATTCCAAGCTGCCCTGTAAGCTATAAAGCACCTTAAATACTCATTGTTATTGATAATACTCTCATATCCTTATTAATAACACCAGAATAGGCAGTAGAGACAGAAACTTGAACTCCAAGAAGGAAGCCAATCCACTAACCCACACTGCATTTTAAGGCGACAGCATCTTCCTTTGGTGTTGATAATATAAAAATGTGAAGATGCTTGGGAAATGTCCCTGTCTAGCATCTTAGATAATTAAAAAAAATATATGTACAGGTTTACTCTGCTTGAAAAAAAATTATATAATTAGAAATGGCAACATACCTGGTTTTCATATATGGATCAGAATATTAGAATTATACTTATGATCAGAGACTATCCACTAAGAGCCAAATTAATCCAACAGTGCTAGCATTGCTAGATTTAAAAAAAAGATATGTAGGTATACATAGCCAAATTTGACTGGTATGTTTTTCTGGTTTGCTTTGGTCATAGATGGGAACAGGCTTCTTTTGTATAGAGCATACTGTAGGAGCCTCGCAGCTCTACGGGAGCCACTATGCTGCCAGAGGCACTAGGAAGGGGACACATTACCCTTTCTGTTACAGTGACATTTTGCGTGACACATGGGTCAAGGGTGACAGTGGTGGGTTGTACAAAGGAACCTGAAGCTGAGTAAGTTTCTGAGAGCAAGTAGTTACCAAGCTGCAGAGAATCAGGAATGGCAACAGCAGGGTGGACAGACCCAGAAGTGGACAAAACAGAAGTAGCTTGGTTGCCAGGCAACGTGTGGCACATTTTAGAACCCGTTTGGGTGACTTCCAGACCGCCAGGCAAAGTTTGGTACCTGTGAGAGCCTGCCTGAGGGACTTCCACAGAACGAGCGCAGGTGTCGGCCCCAGAGCCACTGTCTTTAGTGCCTGGCTTTGCTTGTTTGGCTTCATCATCAATACCGAGGCAGATCTCTGCAAGCTTTTTAAATTTGGGGCCAAGGGAGTCCAAGAAGCTGTCGTCTAGGTCGTCGGCAAAAAAGCTGCAGGAGCTGAGGGTGGGGGAGTGGGGGGTGGGACCCTCGCCTTCGTCATCGTAGATCAGCAAACATTCATTCACTTCGCGCTCATCCTCTTCCTCGGCATAAGCGAATGATTTCTAAAGATGGAGAAGAAGGAGAAACGGACCTTATAAAGACCATCGGATCCTGTTCATAAAACCCAAGGCTGGAATAAGAACACCTGTATTAGATAATTCACACAAATGATGAAAATGTTCTTTGTTTATGTTTGGTTATTTTCCCCCCTGCCCCCCGCCCCCCCCCGTAGCTAAAATGTTTTCATTTATTTATTTTTATTGTTAGTATGTTTTTTATCTAGTGTTGAATAGAATGGGTCTACGACATTTTCATTCACATATATATCCTTGATCTTTGCAGGTATGTAGACTGGCCTTCCCCTTTCTTGCTCTCCTGTCTCTCTCCCGCTAGCCCCTTCCCTTAGATTTCCTCCTTAGCTTTCATTTCCTATATATGAATATATGGTTAAATATGTTTTTTTTTATTTTTGCAAATGAGAGAAAACACAAGATAGTTTCCCCCGCCCCATTACTGTCCCATGCTCCCCCTCCTCTCTGCCATCCTCCCCTCCCCTCTTCCTTCTGAAAACTCCCCTCCTACCTTCTTGCCATAGATAAAATTAAATCTTCATTCCACATATTAGAGAAAGTGTGATATGTGTCTTTCTGAGTCTGGCTTCAAGGAATACTCTTTATTCTTGTTTGGGGATTTGCCAGTGTGGCTGACAGTCCATCGAAGAGTCTAGCCTAGCTTATGTCTTAGTTTTTGATTTTGCCTGGATTTCAGTCTCCATAGGAACTGCATATGATGCTTGGAATTTATCACTGGACTGCTTAATCTTTGTGTTAGGGGTAGGGACAGCTTTTCCAACATGCACTGAGACAGTTTCCCCCTCCACGGGGACTCTGTGTTAACGTGATCCTTGTCAACTTGTCTCGTGAGTTTCAACTAGTGACTCAATTTTGACAGCCCCCCCCCAATTACTTGGTTTATTTTGACAAAGGGAAGCTTTTATATCCTCGCATTTTAAAAAACATGGAAAAAATGATTCTTAAAACTAACGTACATCATTAAGTAACCAGGTATCCTATATCAATTGGATAACCAAGTCCGACCATTTGCTACCCAGTTACCTGAGAGAAGTAGGAGCCTAGGAAAGTCATGTTCACTGGAGCGGCATAGTCCTTCAAGGTCCCTCCAGTGGAATGCCTCGTTCTCACTGTTCCTGAGTGGCCCATGGCACAAGGGCCAAGTGTCGCTGCAGCTCCTGATCCAGCAGCCCCTCCCAGCTTGGTAGTCATTTCCATTCCTGAAGCACCTTCCACCACGGTCCCTCCAGCGTATGTATTTGTGCAAACTTCTAAAGATGGGAGAGAGAAAGAGAGAGATCTCTAATATGTCATGCTATGATTTTTTTTTTTTGGTTAAAGCTCCTGTGTATGCATCTGTGTGTACATTTGTGTATGTTCATAGGTGTGTGCACACATGTGCACATGTATTTAATCCTGAGTGTTGTTCCTTAGAACACTGTCTTTTTTTTTGAGTCAAGGGCTCTCACTGGTCTGGAACTTGCTGATTCAGCTAGGCGCTCTGACCAGTGAGCCCGGGGATCTGCCTCTCTCACCTCCCCTGTGCCACGAGGCTTAGCTCTTTCGTGACTCAGGGCCTCAGGCTTGTATAGTCAGCTCTTGACTGACTAAGCTGTCTTTTCAGTCCCCACAATTCTTTCATTTTTGATGCTCAAGGGCAGTTACCCAATGTAGCGCACCAATGAGAGGGCAAGCACTATGGTGTGGGCGGGGTCATTGACATCCGGGTAGGATTATGGGAGAGCAACAGAGCGGGGGTGGGTGGGGGTTCGGGGGTGGGGCGGGGCATGGGCAGGTGGAAAACAGATGTCAATTAAACCAAGAGTACAGGCGAATAGATCTTCAGTGGCAATAGCCAGAAACAAAGAAAGTGAAAAGACCCAATAGTCAGAGAGTAGCCATGGGCAACTTCAGTACTCCTGTGTCCTCAGGAACAGCAACACTGCAGTCAAACCGGTCATAGAATTTCAGTGTGGAAACTGAAGCCTCCACTATGGCCATCAAAGTAATAGATGATGTCCAAGGAAAAGGTACAGAATTATGGTTGATCTTCCTGCTTCTCATTATACTTTCCTGGATTAATATTATTCATTTTTTAAAGATTTATTTATTTATTATATTATGTGAGTACTCAGTGCACTGTCACTTTCTCAGACACACTAGAAGAGGGCGTCAGATCCCGTTACAGATGGTTGTAAGCCACTTTGTGGTTGCTGGGATTTGAACTCAGGACCTCTGCAAGAGCAGTCAGTGCTCTTAACTGCTAAGCCATCTCTCCAGCCCCTTTCCTGGATTATTTAAATCTACTTTTTACATTTTATTTTATGTGTGTATGTGTGTGTCTCTGTGTGAATATGGACACGTGTATGGATGTCGGAACAGGATGTCAAAACCTCTGGTGCTGGAGTTAAATGTGTTTGTTAACCACCCAGTGTGGGTACCAGGAACTGAACGATGCCAGGCCTTTGGAGGATGAGCTAGCACTCTTAACCCCTGACCCAACTCTCCAGCTCAGCACCTGTTATCTTACAGGCAATTCGGGTTTAGTCTTTGCTCTATAACGGGAGAAGCAAGTGAGTATCAGAGAAACTGCTAAAGGCTGTGAACTGGAGATAACATGTGCAGATTCTTGCTAACTATAGAATTAAGTAAAATCCAGTGAAACTAAAGGTCTAGTTGCTTGCTAGTTTATAGTGTACTTCTGACAATGAGACAGCATGATTAAAATGGTCACTTGGTAAATACAAAGAATTAACAAATTCACTTAAATGCCAGCTTCAGTTGTCATGCCCCATAGTGACTGTGTAGAATTACTAACTTAACTCAAATCTGGACATAGTCCATGCTGTTACACTAGGAAAAGGGGCAGGATTGCACACACACACACACACACACACACACACACACACACACACACATAGAGACACACACACACATAGAGATACACAGACACATATACACAGACAGACAGACAGACAGACACACACACACATAGAGACACACACACACATAGAGATACACAGACACATATACACAGACAGACAGACAGACAGACACACACACACATAGAGACACACACACACATAGAGATACACAGACACATATACACAGACAGACAGACAGACAGACACACACACACACACACATAGAGACACACACACACACAGAGATACACAGACACATATACACAGACAGACAGACAGACAGACACACACACACACACACATAGAGACACACACACACACATAGAGACACACAGACACATATACACAGACAGACAGACAGACACACACACATAGACACACACACACATAGACACACACACACATAGACACACACACAGACACACACACACACAGAGACACACACACACATAGAGATACACAGACACATATACACAGACAGACAGACAGACACACACATAGACACACACACACACATAGAGAGACACACACAGACACATACACACAGACAGACAGACAGACACACACACACACACTCACATACCTGTGGGGATGCACACACGTGAAGCACGGATGTGCTAACATGAGACTTGACAGGCAAACACAACCCAACCTGAACTACCATAGACAGAGTTGTGGGCACAGTTTCTGCTTACATTTTTATCTAGAGTTTTCTAATGCTATAAAATATCTCCTAATTAAAAACTATTAATTAGGGGTTGGAAAGATAACTCAGAGGTTAAGAGCACTGGCTGCTCTTTTAAAAGGTCTACGTTCAGTTCTCAGTATCTATATAACAGTTCACAGCTGACTATTACCCCAGGCATCCATGTGGTGCACAGACATAATTAAGGCAAAATACATATAAAGAAAATAAAATAATACATTAAAAATATTTAAAAGTTAATGATTAGTTGCCTGAGAGCTATGCCTACTTTAATTCATTAAAGTTTGAAAAAAGCAAAAGAAAAAATCTTTAGATTTTTAAAACAGTGACATCATCGAGTGAATTAACTCAAGGAGGGCAGACTAATGTCAGGAGAATTAGAATAGAAATATTAAGACTAATTAATTGATAGAAATATTAAGCCAGCTTCTAACTTCAGTGGTGATGGTTCCTTTATGCACACACATGCAATTATTGGTCGCTCCTTAGTTTTGACTAGTTCTCTAATCCACCCTTGCTTTAGAAGACAAATCTAAAAAATAAATTTCAGCCACTTGGGAGGCTGAGGCAGCAGGATTTTGAGTTCAAGGCCTGCCTGGGCAAATTAGTGAGATCTTGTCTCAAAAACAGAAAGCATAAGAATGAACAGGGTCTGTAGCTCAGTGGGGAACACTTGCTTAGTGTACGTGAGTTCACTAAGTTATTTGTACCTGAGTTCAAATCCCAGCACAAATAAATAAACAAACAAATTTGACGTCCACTCACCAGAGCTTTCCATAAAATCTGCTCCATTGGTTGTGACCGGAGGAACACAAATATTTGTGATTTCCTGCAGATTATGTTAAAAGATAAACAAATATATTTCAGAGCAATATAGGTGAGGTATGGTCCCTCCTAAGTGATAGCTTTACAATTCTTCTAGGAGTGGCTATTTTTCAGATGTGACAGCTGTAAAGCAGTCATCCTAAAAGTTCCCATCCATGAGTCTCAGCTCCCCGCCGAGGATTGAGATGGACCTTGATATTTCTCTGTTCCTCTTCCTTATTTCTACAGGAGTAATTTTCCTGCTACGTGATTGCCGGGATTACTTTGCAAACCCAGTTCTCACCTTGTCTTCGGGCTGAGCTTCGATTCCCCACTGATGAATTGTACCTTCTGAACCATCGGGCACGGGGATAAAACCACCAGTAGCCGCTCCTCCAATGGGGCCTGAGCCGCAGTCACAGGTCAGAAGCAGAAGTGGGGCCACTGGGCAGGAGCAAGGAGACAGAGAACCCTTGAATCCATTGGAAACCACTCCACATGGCCATTGTCAAAACGTTACAAAGGCAACGCAATAGTTTGAACATTAATGGGTTATATTTAAAGGTAGCAAAATTGGTGTCTACAGCGTATAATTTAGTAAGTGAGACACAGTAATTTTTCCAATGATCATGAGCTAGAGGAGGAGGCAGGGCCATTTATTGGAGGATTTGTACAGTTTCTCAATCCTTTTCCATAATACATATTAAAATTATTATTACTATTATTGTCGTTGTATTTATATACATTGAGTGTATCTATTTCGTCCTGTAAATACACACACAGCTATTATTACCTCCATAGCCAAGATTTTAGGTGATGATGGCAACACTTCAGCAATCTGGTCTTCAGTAATTTCTTAGTAAATGGTAATTGACCAGTAAAGTACAAGACAACTAGAGATGGTTTAGTCAATGGCTGTCGGTGTTCTCTCTCTCTCTCTGCCTCTCTCTCTGTCTCTCTATCTCTCTGTCTCTCTCTCTCTCTCTGTCTCTCTCTCTCTCTCTCTCTCTCTCTCTCTCTCTGTGTGTGTGTGTGTGTGTGTGTGTGTGTGTGTGTTGCATGTGAGGATTGGGGGTGTGAGGTGCTGGGAACTGGAACTCAGGCTTGCAGAGTCTGTGCTCTTAAGCTCAGAGGCCTTATCAGCGCACTTTTAATTGTGAAGTGAGTCCCTAGCTTGGAAGATCTTCCAGCCATTGCATCATTTTGCTAATGGGATAAGAAATGTTCATTTGAAAACATTTATTTCACATGCATGGGTGTTTTGCCCGCATTTATAGTTGCATACCATGTGCATGCCCTGTGCATGCAAAGGCCAGAAGAAGGTGCCAGATTCCCCAGGACTGGAGTCACTAGCAGTTGTTAACTACCATGTGGGTGCAGTGATTCGAATCCATGCCCCCTGGAAGAACAGCCAGGGCTCTGAGCTGTTGACCCATCTCTCCAACTCCAGAAACACTAATTTCTGAAAGCAGGTGTTTATCATTCTCTGTTGTCATTGATTCGCTTTCTCTGCCACGTCAAGGCCACATGAACTCTATGCTTGACCTGTCCACTTACAAGTGAAGTAGCTCACTGAAGGGTTTTAGGGAGCATGGTCTCTAAATCAGACTTCTAGGGTTTGAGCTTTGGATGCACTGCTCTCCAGCTCTATAACTCCAAATGTGTTATGTGATCTTTCTTTGCTCAGCTAACTCATCTGCTCAAAGAGGAAATAAACAGTGCTTTCATCATGGTTGTCTGATAGATGGAAAAGACAGTGATGTATGCTATGAAGTCCTGCTAGTATTGGTAGAATGAACTACATAATTATACAAATTAGGTCAGACCTATATTACTATATAATTAGGTTGAGTTGCAAAATAGATGGGGTGTAATTGATATACTACCTTGAAATTTAATACAGGGCTTATATAAATTTCTTTGTATTTATCTTTAAAATATTTTATTTTAAATTATGTGCATATGTGTGTGTCTGTGTATAGGTATGTGCATGTGATTGCACATGTCTCTGAAGGCAAGAAGAAGGCATTGGATCCCCTGAAGTTGGATTTATAGGTAGTTGTTAGCCATCTGAAACATGTGCTGGGAACTGAACTCAGGTTTTCTGCAAGAGCTATATACTCATAATAACTGAGACATTTCTCTGTTCCCTAAATGACATTTATAAAGACAGTTGAAGCATAATATGTTATCATGAGAATTTGTTTTACCATCAATATTTTATGATTCAGTAATAAACTAAGGCATTGTGAATTTGTTAAGGATCTCTTGTTTATCCAACTCATTTCAAAGTTCCCTTAAGTAGAGGGTAGAGGACTCTCACATTCAGAGAACCATTTGATTAACGAAATGTTGATTAAAATGAAAATTTCCAGAAGTCTATCTATTGAATAAAATAAAATGCATGTTTATTAAAAGGTAGTACAGACATGTAATTTCTCTAAATGTCTTCACTATTATGTGTGAACATTAAAATGCTTTTTTAAAAAGGATTTTTATGTATGAATGAGTACTACATGAGAGTCTTGGAGTTGTGGGTGATTGTGGGCCTCCACGTGGGTGCTGGGAATTGAACCTGGGTCCTCTGCTAGAGCAACAAGCACTCCTAACTACGGAGCCATCTCTGCAGCCCAGGTGTGGACATTTTAAAGGGATGCACATGAGGTGTAAGCTCTGTTTTGAAGACTTGTTGGATTAAACAATAATTTCTCAAACCTGAAGTTCTGTTAATGTGCATCCTGGATGTGGATCCTAGTGTGGGCCCTCTCTAATGTTATTTGAACAGCATCCTTTTATTTTAGGGCTTGTATATGCATGAGATGTTTATGTGCATTTTAGAAAGCCCACTTTTATGCATAAAGGCACGGTTTTAAGTGTGAACCTTATTGACTGACTGAAGAATAGCTTTATGATTTTTCTCATGTCCACCCTCCCCCATATGTGTGGAATGTGCTTACGATCACACATCTGAATGAGTGTGCGCATGACGGCCAGAGGGCAGCCATGAACACCATCCCTTAGTGTTGTCCACTTTTTGTTTGGCAGGCGCTCTCAATGCCAGGAGCTTTGCTAAGTAGACTAGGCTAGCTGGCCGGCGAGCTCTAGGCATTAGCTTGTCTCTGCCTCCCAGCTTGCTATGGCCGGGATTACAAACATTCTCCAGGGCACCTGGCTTTTTAGGTAGGCGCTGCAGATTGAACTCAGGTCCTGAGCTTGTGGGAAAAACACTTTACTGGTTGAGCTGGGTCCCCAACCCTGGTTTTTGTTTTTTTCCAAAATGTTTACATATATGACCTTTTTTTCCCCCTATATTTAAATTGTTGCTAAATGACAAGCTAAACACATTTCAGAATCTCCCTGCAGTTTTCTTCAGCTTTGCCCGTCAAGGGACTAGAGAATGACACTTCTCACATTGTACAGATGAGCACAGTGGCTTTTGTGAATGACATCACTGCCACGGACTCTGAAGAACACGTCTGCTTACTCACATAGCAACATAAGGAGTCCTAGCAGGATCAAGCCAATAGCAGCAGGCCCCAGCCTCCAGGATGACTCCCCATATATGAAAGGTTCTCTGCTCGGGCCAGGAGCTCTGCACATACTCCGGTCATCACACTGACACACCGTCAGGGTCAAGCTCTCTGGTGTGTCACACAGCCCACCCTGATTGTCCTTCACGATGACTGGGACATTGTACACTCCTGGAGACACATGTTGCTGGCCTTGTAGAAGTGCTGAGGTAGCTAAAAAAAAAGATACAAGTCAACAGTGAAACTAGGCATCATTTGGTCTTAAAACTTCTTGATGTTGATAATGGTGATAGAATTGTCTTGGCATCCTGGTCACAAATAGCAGAGCTGGTGTGATTGGAGCAGTGCTGAGTTGGCATAAGAGGTTCAGGTGGGTCTGTCTGTCTATCTCAAGTGTTCCATTCATGGCATCTGGACCACACGTGGCCCAAAATAGCTATAGATGCAGCCCAACACAAAACTGTAAAAGTTAATTAAAACCCTAAGACATTGTTTTTGCTTGTTGGCTTTAGTCTGATTGCTAGGTACTTGAAGTCATTAGAAGACGACTTCATAGTGTTGTATCATGAAACACACTGTCATGAAAAAAAGTAAATATATCTATACTCTTGCAGTCCCCAGGTTCTTGCAAACCGCAGCTTGTGGGTTGGACATCCCTATGTGACCCAAGACAACTCTTCTTCTTCCAATGGGTCCCAGAGAAGCCAAAAGGTTGGGCGCCTCTTGGATCCCCTTCTTGTCCTCTTTTCTGGTAGTCTGACAGGACCGAGTCTCCTCCACAAGGCCCCATGTTGACTTTCCCACTAAAGAGGACAGGAAACAGGCATCACACCAATGTCAGGTTCCTGTTCTGGCCTTTCCCACTCTTCTGTATGTTGGTACCAATACTCACAGGAACATGACCTTATATGGCCTCATATGCCTTTAACTCCGACCCCATGTCTGACTTACTGAAATACACTCTCAACTTCCGGGACATAATAAATAGGATGCACTTTAGGAGGAAAGGGTTCACTGTTCTTCACTGGCTAATGGGTTTGTAGATGTCAGTCTGCCGTGCTCTCAAGGTGGCATCTTACATGGCGGGCTGGGCTGCACAGAGAGAGACCTCAACTCAGCAAACCCACAAAACAACAGTAATGGGATTCGTATCATTCTCTTCTCTTCAGAAGAGAACAGATTCACATCTTAGTTCCAAAGAAATGTTCGCAGTCTTTCTTAGAAAGGACCCTGTCAGAGGGATTCACATTCCTCCGGAAACACAAAGCAGCAGCAGTTTTTTTTGTGCCTGTGGAAGCGAGTCTAACTCACCATTCAGCGTCCTGATGGTCCACAGGACCGGTAGCTTCAGTGGCTGTTCTTCCAGAGAGAGCGAGTAGGGGCCGGTGTATTTACTCCTGTCCAGGGTTCTCACGGAGAGCATCACAGACGGTGAGGAAGTACACATCTCTTTCTTCTCGAGGACAACTGACGGACAGTTTTCGTTAAAACTGGGCACTTCCACATATACTGTGCCTGTGGAGGTCTTACCAGTGTTTTCTGTAAGAATAATAATTGAGTGTTAAAGAAATACAAGGAGTAAAGCGCAGACAATCGCCTTCCTTTTCTCTCTCTGACTCCCTGCCCCTGGCTTCTTCCTTATGCTCAGCTCCCCTTCTTTCCTTGTCTTCAGCTTCCTTTCTTTTTCTGTTTCTCTCTCTCTCTCTCTCTCTCTCTCTTTCCTTTCTTCACTCCCCCCTCTTCCCCTCTTCCTCCTCTTCCTCGTCCTCTTCATCCTCCTCCCCTTTCTCCCTCCCTCTCTTTGATGAAGAGTTGCTCTAGGTTTCTCAGGCTGACTGTGGACCCCTGTCTCAGCCTCCTGAGTAGCTGGAAGGGTAGGTGTGCCACTGCATCCAACTTAAAAAAAATGTTTTGTATTTCTTTTTTGCTTTCAAGTTAGGATAACTTCTCATGAAAAATTATATTTTTACTCTCAGGAGTAAAAAGACATCATCCTACTTCCGAAACTAATAAAACAGTTTAAACTTGCCAAGTTGCCTGGTGTCTCTATCAAGCAGTGTTAGTATTCGTCAAATATTCTTGAAATAAAAGCAATTGACTCACTGATTAAAAATGAAATTATTATAAAGATAATAGTTTATAAAGCTGTGGCTATATCTGTAATCAGGGTGTGAGAGGCAGGTGGATCTCTAAGAGTTTGAGACCAGCCTGGTTTACATAGTGAGCCACAGGGTCAGATCTATATACTGAGTCCCGACTTACTTCAAAAAACCGACAGTTTAGAGAAGAAAATCTGAAAATGTTGACAATAAACAACAAAATAGAACTCTCAGTGAGGAGATGGTGAGTTCTTTTATCTTTAGAGTTAGGGCAGTTTTCCCAAATGTTAATATTTGTGATGTTTATTTTTTAGTGTTTACTATGCTGAGCCTAAATTAATTTTACAGATGGGGAATCATATACAGTCTATGAATGTTATGTTAAAACATCTCAGGAGAGAAAATTTTATTGTTTAATGGTATCACTACGCAGGTTCTATATAGAAGACTCACAAAGTAAGCTTACATTTACAGGGGCATTTGTTGATGTCTATAGAAGTTTTGACTGGTCCTCTAAAAGTCAAATATTTTTGTGAGTCAATAAAGTTCTCCCGGTGCTAGAGTTATGGCTCAGTGGATGAGAACACTTGATGTCCAAGCATGAAGACCCAGGTTTGAATCCTTAGCACCATGTAAAAAGCTGTGGTTGCTGTGTGTTTACCTGTAGCCCCATCTCTAGGGTCTTTTGGCTGCCCATATTGGTCCAGGTTAAGTAAGATAGCCTGTCTCAAGTGAGTAATGCGCACACTGATGAAACTGGACACTCAACATTTTCCTCTGGCCTCTACAAATGCATTGGCACATGCGTCCCCATACACATATAGATAAACATACATCACACACACAGACACACACACACAGACACAGACACACACACACACACAGACACACACACACACACACACACACACACACTCTCTCTCTCTCTCTCTCTCTCTCTCTCTCTCTTTCTCCCTCACCCATAATGAACCAAAGGGTTATGGGTGTTACCAACTAAGCTGAGAAGTGGAAATTCTTAGTTTCTCTTAGGTTCAGGTATGGTATTTCAGACTCAAGGCCCAAAGCGTCTAGATAATGATCTTTAGTGATAAAGGAAATATATAAAATAGTCATGACCATCTCCTGTCGAAGAAATATGTCATTCAAAACCACTGAAATATCTTTCTTACCGTCTATGGCCAGAACCTCAGCAGAGATTGTCTTGTTTACTATGAAAGTAGAATCTCGGTCGATGTTTTTGACAAATTTGATCTGAGCAGTTTTTGAATCGATAACAAGCAAACCACCGTCATTACGACCCAGGACATATCTGTTTTTTCATAGAAAAAAATGTTATTCATCTAATAAATATTGCTTTTTATTCATTTTTTAAAGATTTATTTATTTATTTTACGTATGTGAGTACACTGTTGCTGTCGTCAGACACACCAGAAGAGGGCATCGGATCCCATTACAGATGGTTGTGAGCCACCATGTGGTTGCTGGGAATTGAACTCAGGACCTCCGGAAGAGCAATTAGAGTGCTCTTAACCGCTGAGTCATCTCTCCAGCCCCTAATAAATATTTCTTATGCCGTCAACGTATTTATGCATGATCTGAAATGTTGTGTATATACTTTAAAAAAAAACCCATCAGAGTGCTAGAGAGATGGCTAGGTACTCAGGAGAACTAGTTGCTCTTATGAAGAACCTGGGTTTCGATCCCACATATGACAGCTCGGTTCCGGAGTATCTGACGCCCTCTTCTGGCACCTTGAGTAACTGCACACGCAGTGCACAGACACAGAATAAACATGAATCAATCTTATATGTATGTAAAAGAAAACCAACACTTCATAATCCTTACACATGCATTAGTCTGGTTACTCAATCTTTGACTGTGAAAAACAATGAAACAGAGTTAAGTAAGCCATGAACCTCCGCTCTTTTCACTGCGGCCATTACTCTATAAGGTGCTTTATGCATCGGCCGTTACTGACTTTGTGCCACCAAAGTCTTATCCCACTGGCGCTCACTCCTGTTGTGAATCTTTAACCTTTTGCAAGAAGCTGTGAAGTTCTTTCCTGATGTCCTAACAGGACAAGGCATCCTTTTTCTTAGTTCCCACTCGTTTACGAGCATGTTTTTGCTCATGGCACAATATATTCTAATAAATTATCTGTTTATCTCTTCTTGGGTTACCTAGTTAGTGAACTTCACCCCTCTTATATCTCACCTGTTGGCTGAGCATTATGTTGTAATCACATGTAGATGAAAACCACAGCAAGGACTCATGGGATATAAAACGTGTCTTACCTGACAGAGGAGGCAGCTTTACCCGTGTCCTCGTCAGTAGCTTGGTATGTCCCCAGGATGTAACCAGCTAATTTGTTAGTGCTTACACCCCTTTGCACAGTAAACGTCTTGGAAAGAGGGCGGAATGAAATTCCCTCTCGGACATCAATGACTTGAATTTTGACTGGAGTCGACTGCACTTGGTACTGGGAGATCACTGACTGGTGGAACTCCGCTTTGTTTCTGACGGCAATACTAAATTGCATACTTTGCGCTTGTTCATAATCCAGAGCCTGGAGTAAAACCAAAGTAGACAGAGGGAAGTGTCACAAAAGACAAAACAAACCAAACACAGTCTGGGAAGACCAAGAGATGGACACAACCATCTATGCGAGAAGTGGTGCATAGGAGCGTCGATGCCTATAGAACAAAAATGGCTTAAAAAGTCATCGTAAGGTCAAATAGAGAATGTCTTAGGATTCTTAACTCACAAACCATATTTTGGTAACACGTTTATAAAACACAATGTCTCTTTTCTAGGCCATCAAAACATCATTAATCCTTTTTAGGTTGTGAGGTAGAACTTGAAGGATTCCTAATTTTTGACCCTTGATCCTGTCATGTCTGAACTGTGCGTTGTGGAGCACGGGGCTTGCTTTCTTTGAGCCTTAGCTTCTCACTTCTAAATGTTATGTGCTTTCTATGATTTGTTTAAAATTTATTCTTCTCAACGCTGAGAATTGAACCCAGGGTGTTATGTATGGCAGACAAGTGCACGCCCACTATGCCACATCCCTGGCCTTAACTTTTCTTATTTAAAAGCAAACCTAACCTCATCAAGCTGTGAGACCAAACAAATGAAGTCTTATGATACATTGTTATGAAGAGCAAAATTGGCTATTGATAAAATATTCATTTGATGCATAAATAGTAATGTCTTTTCTGAAAAATAAAATCCAAGGTTGTTGGTTTTTTTTTTTTTGGTTTTTTGAGACAGGGTTTCTCTGTGTAGCCCTGGCTGTCCTGGAACTCACTGTGTAGACCAGACTGGCCTCGAACTCAGAAATCCTCCTGCCTCTGCCTCCCAAGTGCTGGGATTAAAGGCATGTGCCACCACCGCCTGGCAAAATCCAAGTTTTAAAAGACCTCATTTTGGTTACAAAAAAAACCCCAATCAAGTTCTTTTTATTACAGTGAGCAATTGACCTAACTCCTCATAGAACCAAGTTTAAGTGCCTTTACTTATAGCTGCTTGATTATTTTTTTTTAACTAAGGTGGCCCAAATCAAGTCCCAAGGAATCCTAGATTTAGGTTAGCATTATTAGTTCTCCTCCTCCTCCTCCCCCTCCTCCTTTTCCTACCTCCTCTTCCTCCCCCCTCCTCCTTTCCCTCCCCCTCCTCCTCCCCCTCCTCCTCCTCCTCCCCTCCTCCTCCTCCTCCCCTCCTCCTTTTCCTACCCCCTCCTCCTCCCCCTCCTCCTCCCCTCCTCCTCTTCCTCCTCCCCTCCTCCTCCCCCTCCTCCTCCCCCTCCTCCCCTCCTCCTTCTCCCCCTCCTCCTTCCTCCTCCTCCCCTCCTCCTCCCCTCCTCCTTCCTCTTCCTCCCCCTCCTCCCCCTCCTCCTCCTCCTCCCCTCCTCCTCTTCCTTCCCCCTCCTCCTCCTCTTCCTCCCCCTCTCCTCCTCCTCCTCCTCTTCCTCCCTCTCCCCCTCCTCCTCCTCCTCCTCCTCCCCCTCCTCCTCATTCTTCTCAGGATGAGAGATAAGAAAACGATAATTTCTGTTTTATCTTTTTACCAGTAGAATACTTTCTAAGGTAAGAGATCTGGATTTGAGTAGCTGCAGTGACTACTCCTTGGGAGCTCAGGGTTTCCCAGTGGAAGGGAAGGCATAGGTAAAGGCAAAGAGATCACAGGGCTGTGTGTGGAAGCAGGGCGTTCTGAGAGGTTTAGGAAAGCCAACTGAGAGGTTTGGATCTGTACTGATCATTGAAAGATCCTGCCAAGTTATTCAGGGAAAAGTGAAGACACTTGGATACCTTAAATGCAAAAGGTGATCTGAGCAGGTTGGTGATGCCGTAGGGCCTTGGACACCATTGTGAGGAAGACCTACTGCTTCATTTTGAAAGGCATTAGGTGGTTATCTACCTGGGTGGCATGTTAGAATCATGTTGGTTAATTTAATACCCAATAAGTTGAGGGTTTCCCCCACAGCTCATCACACAAATCCTTTCAGCTAGAAAAAGTTGCAGATGATTTGAAAGTTCCATTAGTGTTGAGGTCCACCACTCAGTTAATGGGAATGTGGAGAACTGAAGAGAAGAATGTCATCTAACTTATTTCTTAGAAATGTAGTAGCAGTGAGAACAAGTACAACAGGGGACAGGCAGGAGGGACACCTGCTAGATGGCACTGCAGTTGTACAAGAGAGTCAGGGGAAGGCCAGGTAGAGGATGGGGGCAGAAGGCAGAGGCAGGCCATTCTTTAAAGGCAGCTTCTAGGCAGAACCTGATGGCTGTCTGAATGCTGTGAGGAAATGCCATGGTTCAAGGATAACAGCCAGGTATTGAACTTGCCAAACAGAATGACCCCAGTACAGGAAATAGGGGGTTACAATGTTAGTGGACGTTTATAGAGAAGCCCTTGCAGGTTCAGAAGATGTAACACTCTCGATGAAATGTGGAGTGATAAGGAAGAGTTTGTAAATCTTCTAGAAGTCACTTTGGGAGTACTATCACTTCATCCTTACACCAGACCCAAGGTGTTAAGGAAGCCCCAGAATGTTCTAAAGCCTCATGCCAAAGAATATCAGCAGATCTATGCTATTTACAGGCACAGCTGTCCTGACATGATTCCAGATGGGGAGTTTGTTAGCAGTTCCCATTTTACGGAGAAATTGTGACTTCTTTTTTGTGAGGACAATAGCTAATGCATTTAAAACATGTTGACAAGTTCCCAAGCCCAAATCCTGTGCATTCTCCTCCCTTCTGAACTCCAGCCCAATGCAGACAGTGAATTTGATAAATATATGAAGTGTCTTTGCTTTCCTGTCCTAAGAACATGCAAACCTATCCATGTGTGGTGTACCTGTGTGTGTGCTCTATGAAAGTATAGTAGATTGGAAGAAAAAAATTAGTATATCAAGAGAAGTTGTCTTTAGACAATGCAATCATGATGATAGTAAAATAAATACTATCTACCTTGGTATATTTTCTATTTTTTAGATAATAAAGTGGTAACATTATTAATGTAATTTATTTGTAGAGATAGTTGTTTGAGTTACTATAGAATGTATTTACCCACTAAGGAAACTCAGACCTTACCTTAACCACCTTCAAGATGCCTTCATTGGTTCTAGGGTCTGTTTCAATCTCAAACCAATTCCCCTCATTCCCAGAGGTAAAGAAATACACAGCCAACCAATTATCTGTGTATTCTTCATCCCAGTCTGTCACTTGGAAGCGGAGTAACTCTGCATTCAACGTGTTTTCCTCAATACGTGCCGAATACTGAAACAGAGAGACACAGGCTTTCAGATTCAGTGCTAGGAGTTGTGAGGATGACCAGACTGCATAGTCTGTTACTCTGGCCATTGCCAGGGTTGTGTGACTAATCTCACTGGCTAGGCAAGTGTGCCCTTCCCCCCTCCCTGAATCAACCTTCCAACAGAGGAGGATGCTCTTCAGTCAAGAATGAGTAGCTTTGTTCCCCTGCTAGAACCTCTAGATGGGCGCTCAAGATTCAACTCTAGACTTTACCTGTAAGAATTACATTTACTTTAAATACTATTCATTTTTGCTTCTCAAAGCATGTGTTAATTCACACTGACTCTTTAATTCTTACATTTAAGCTTATTTTTTTTTAAACAGAAAAGTACAGAAAATTAAAAAGCCACTGTATAGGCAGTTAATGAATTGGGATGCTAAACTATAAAGCATATGTAAACATGGTTCTTCAAGGATAAGTGGATGAACCTGAGAGTCCCTGAGCACTGGGAAGTTGTCGTTGACATCTTTAATTTTAATGCTACATTCGCACTGAGTCGACAGTCCCGTTCCATCGTTGTCTGCACCGCTCACAACCAGATGGTAGCTACTAATTTGCTAAATTTGGAGAAAAAAGAAGAAAGGTTAATTGTCAAAGGTTATGAATGGCCAGTAGTAGCTTTTCTTGAGTAAGATAGTGAAAATATTTAAGTTCCTGAATTATGGCTCTCACACACTGTTAGTGGTCCATGGCAGGGATAGACTGGTGCGGCTCCAGGTGACTGGTTGGACGTGGTAAGCGCTACAAGAGGCTTCCTCTTTAGTAAACTTCAGAAGGTAGTGTTGTGAACTCAGAGGTGTAAAGTGGGGGGGGGCTACAGGGATGCAGGGGGATGTGATTGTCTGAGAGAAGCTCAGAGAAGTGTGGAGTTTACCTACCAGTCTATCAGAAAAACAATCATGTGAGTAGCCCATTGTGGTGGAGATATACGGTGACAGGGGAGATGATGAAAGAAGACAGGAAGGGATTCTTTGGTATTTTGTAAGCAGAGTTAAAATTAAATGGAGATATCTAGAGAAAAGGTATGCCACTGAATTTTATGACACATAGAAATAGCTTCATCTAAGAATTCTCTTCCAGTCTTTAGGAATTAATCACAGAGCAGTCTTTGCTTCTGCACCCCAGTGTTCTCCTTATTTTTCCCATTTGAGCTGTCATTGACAGGTTGCTATCGCAGGAACACATCCTACCACAGCAGAGTCACACCCTGGAGGCAATTTCCCCTAGTGTGGCTCAGTGAAGAGCTAGGAGCCTTCCGCACTTCTGTTTGTATTCCCAGTCATGGAGGCATCCCTCTCTCTTGGGTTGCCTGCCATCAAACCCTTTCGGTTTTTGATGCTTTCAAGGAGCTTGCTTTACCTCTCGATCAAGAGAACTGGTCAAAGTGCGGACTTCTCCGGTGTTTCTGCTGATGAGGAACATGGGCATGCCCGCGGGCTCCTGGGAGACGATTTTGAAGGCAATTTTAGAGTTCATATGGTTTGGCTCATCTGCATCCGTGGCATTTAGGATCATTACCAGGGAATCTGGGAAAATAGGAAAATCGTCAAAGACTACACAAAGTCCTAGATTACATTCACATTAAATAGTCAAAATAGTTTAGCACTGATTCCTATTTTTTAAAAAAAAACACTTTAAAACTGCCTGTGTGCTTAAAAAAAAGTACGTCAGGGTTGCAGTCTCTTTCTAGAATTTATTGGCTTTCAGAAAAAAATTTTCTTTTTTTTATTTTCTAAGTTTTTTTATTTACATTCCAAATCATATCCCCTTTCCCGTTTCCTCCCTCCCCAAAAGTCCCATAAGCCCCCCTCCCTCCCTCTTTTCTCCATTCAACCCCCTCTCGCTTCTCTGTCCTGGCATTCCCCTACATCCAGTCTTTCCAGGACCAGGGGTCTCTCCTTCCATCTTCTTGGAAATCTATTGATATGCGAATTGTGTCTAGGGTATTCCGAGATTCTGGGTTAATATCCCCTTATTAGTGACTGCATACCATGTGTGTTCTTTTGTGATTGGGTTACTTCACTAAGGATGATATTTTCAAGTTCTGACCATTTGCCTAGGAATTTCGTGAATTCATTGTTTTTAATTGCAGAGTAGTATTCCATTGTGTAAATATACCACATCTTCTGAATCCATTCCTCCATTGAGGGACATCTGGGTTCTTTCCAGCTTCTGGCTATTATAAATAAGGCTGCTATGAACATAGTGGAGTATGTGTCCTTATTGCATGCAGGTAAAGCCTCTGGGTATATGCCCAGGAGTGGTATAGCTGGATCCTCTGGGAGCAGAAAAAATTTTCAATGCTCTTACAGCCCTGGCTTTGCTGAAGTTGGGGCTATCTTCTGCTTGGAGTTCTTCTCCACATAAATGGACCTGTATGTTTCTTTCCCAAATGACCCAAATAATGTGAGCACGTCTCTGTCCCTTATGATATAAAAACGTGGTGCCTGTGCATCTGGGCTAACTGGCCTCTTCAGCATTGTGGCTCACGCTCTGTGCCTAGGCACTAAATTGGTGACAGAACCATAATCTGCAAATAGAATTCTGACGTTAACTGTTCATTAAGAGTTAACTACAAATTCTGGAAAAGAAATCTCAGACTATCATAATGATTTTTTTTTGTTATCAAATGACTGAGCAAACTAATGGAACAGTTTGTAAAAAGGGTATAAAGATACGTGTAATTGAGAGTTATGTGAATTGGAGGTGGTTGGCGCTGCAAAAGACTTACTCGAAGCACTGTTTTCCTCAATTTCACCGTTGAATATGGTTTGGGAAAATATTGGAGGATTATCATTGACATCTAAAATTTTCACTGTTAACATAAGTGGTCTCTCTACATCTTGTCCCATGGCATTTAGTGCTCGGCATGTGATCTAGAAACACGGGGAGAATATACATCGTCACTGTATGGAGTTAGTTTGCATATTGTTAAACTCATAGAAAATTAGACCAATGTTGACATATACAGAACTTGGTGAGAAAAGAAGAAAAAACACTTCTCCAAACTGTGGGCAAAGGCAAAGGTTGCCCGTTGCCCCTTACTTAAAGCTGTTGTATTTTGGCAGGATAAGGTTCTAGAAAGTTGTGTCTAAATCCCAGCCTACCCTAGGTACTCCCTGGGTATATTATGTCAGAAACATGAGTCATTGCAGAAGATTGTTGATAGAGGGACTATTATTTATTTATTTAATACAGGGTTTCTCTGTGTAGCCCTGGCTGTCCTGGAACTCACTCTGTAGACCAGACTGGCTTCGAACTCAGAAATCTGCCTGCCTCTGCCTCCCAAGTGCTGGGATTACAGGCATGCCTGGCTAAATATTATTTTTTAATAGACCAATCCATGTATTCCCTTTTCTTATAAACCTACCAGACATTCTAACTTTACAAAGCACATGATGAAGGATAACTTGGTTGAGAACTTACCAGGAAGCTTGGGGTTTCCTCACGATCGACTATGGCTGTTATGTTGATGTCACCATTGTTTGGGTCAACGACAAAGATCCCAAAAGGGGGCTGATCAATTCCCACTCCAGAAATGCGGTAGGTAATCTTCTGAGTTTTTTGGAAATCTGAAGTGATCTGTAAGAAAATGAACCAAAACAAGCAAACAAAAAAGAAAATGGCTTAAATGTCAAGCTGACCACTGGTGACGCTTCTCCTGCCTCCTCCACCTCCGTGGTCTAAAGTCATCTGCTACTTTGGTCCCCCCTTTCTGTCACAGTGCATTTACTTCTTGCTCTCCTTATTTACTAGAGAGCAGGATTAAGTAATAAGTATGGTTGTCCTGCTCACCAGCATGACCAAGAATGACTAGTCATTTTGGCTTTCAAGTGCTTATTTGGGTTGTGGTACCATGGTGGGAATGTTCAAAAGTTGTTAGAAAACAACAGGGACTTAGTATTGAGAAGATTTCTTCTGGATACAAAACTCTTACTTAACTTTTCTAAAGGATGCTTCTCTAAGTTGGAAGAAGTGACAATGAAAGAATAAGGCAACAGATGTTCAAATTATGTATGAACATAACTTGCTTTCTATTCTTAGAATTTTAAAGCTATTTAACAGAGACTAGTACATTGCTCATGAGACAGCTCATCGTCCTGCCTCATGAGTTTCCCCAACCATGGTCAATCCGGTCATCTACCTGTCATCTTTCTCTCCCTTTATCCTTGTTTAGTAGAGACTAGACAGACACCAGTTTATACATTAAAATGATCCAATACATTTCTTAAGCCCACTTTATAACTCTGAAGGCTATCATTCCTCTATCTTTTCATTTCTTATTTTTTAACATTACTCTTATTGTAGTTTTGTTGGAGATAATATGTTGTTGTTCTGTGGACTTTCCAGGTTATATATTACTAGGTGGGATTTCTATGTCATCTTTAATTTGCACATAATACATTTATTCTAAGGCTCACAGGGCTTCTGTCAATATGGCTTACCTTGGCAATTGGGTTTCGTTTTGAGTTGTCTTCCCTTTCTCTGCAGGGTTTTGCAAATTTCACCCATTCACGTTTGTACCTTCTTTTGGCCAGCTGCAATGCTGTCCCACCTTCTCTGTGCTGTCCTCCTGGCTGCGTTGAAAGAGATCCCACTTACCACATACAAGCCTGACAGTCTTTGCTTTGAACGTTGTCATAGAGAGATACCTATGCTGAGGAACTTTTGGTTTCTACTTTGATGATCATTTGCTCCCTTTGTCAAGAAGAAGCATTAAGCAGGCCATTATTAAACTATGTGATCTTTAATATTAACATTTGGTCAGATTTGATTTTCTCCCTATATATTCCACAATCGACTTTGACTTGTTATTTGTTTAAGATAAGAAGAAAAGAGCCAGATATGTCTGCAATCAAGAACTGGAGAAGCTGAGGCAGGAGGATTGGCAGGAGTTCAAAGTTAGCCTGGTCTACATATGAATACCAGGCTAGGTGGGATTACAGAGAAGACTTGTTCTCAAAAGACCATGAACCAACCAACCAACCAACCAACCAACCAACCAACCAATAGAATCCAATAGAAGAATAAAATGAAACAAACAAGACCATATGAGGTAATAATCCTAATATTTATACTCTTAAAAGATTTTGGGTTATTTGCTAGAATTTTAGTTTTATATGTTTTCACAGTTGAATTATCAAATAATTTGATTAAATACTTTTCTCAATATGATTTTAAGTTTTAAAAGTAAACTCTAATTTCAATGATAAAAACTGTGTATTTACCTCTATATGCAGTTCCCCATAATTTAAAAGTAAACCCTAATTTCAATGATAAAAACTATGTATTTACCTCTATATGCAGTTCCCCATATTTTAAAAGTAAACTCTAATTTCAATGATAAAAACTGTGTACTTACCTCTATATGCAGTTCCCCATGTACCAGGAGCACCACCTGTACACATCAGATAGAACCAAATGCATGTGAGTTCTTCAAACACGTGAGTATTTGACGCTAATAATCCTTATCATCGTGTTCTTTAGATTGTAGATTGTTTTTAGTTTTAAATATTTTGGTGTGCAGAAGCATCCCAAAGTGGAAAATCCTACCAGGAAAAGGAATACTCTTCTCTCTAGCTTTTCAATCTGACTTCAGACTTTTTAAAGATTATGTGTTTTCCTTTATGTGTGTGAATATTTGCCCACATGCATGTATGTGCGCCATGTGTGTATATGTTGGGTCCCCTGCAATCAGGGTTAAGGATGGTTGTGGGTTGCCATGTCAGTGCTGGGAATTGAACCTAGGTCCTCTGTAAGAGCACTAAGTGCTCCTACGTTATATCTCCAGCAGCGTGACTTCAGATTTTCATGTCACGAAAGAGGAACCTATCAGCAGTTGAAGGCTGATGGAGGATTGTAGCTAGTTTGAGACAAACCTGGGCTATATGGTGAATTTAGATCTGCTTGAACTACAGAGTGAAATTCTCTCCCGAAACCAAAAACAACAAACGAAAACAAATACAAAGAAGATTTAAAGCCACCACCACAACTATCACTGCCATCATCATCATCATCATCGCCATATCTTTGACTTTAAAATGATGTCTTCAGCCAGTTGCAACCACTAGGTGTTTCTTACATGGTAATCATATGAATGGCTCCCAGAGCTTTAGGAACTGTCATGCTAAACTTCTTTTTTTTTTTCAGCTGGCCAGTGGTGGCACACGCTTTTTTTTTTTTTTTTGGTTTTTCAAGACAGGGTTTCTTTGTATAGCTCTGTCTGTCCTGGAACTCGCTCTGTAGACCAGGCTGGCCTCGAACTCAGAAATCCGCCTGCCTCTGCTTCCCAAGTGCTAGGATTAAAGGCGTGCGCCACCACCACCCGGCCATGCTAAACTTCTGAAAGTGGTCATGGAATTATTCAAAACTATCATACTGGGCATGGTGGCACATGCCTACAATCCCAGCATGTGGGAAGCTAAGGCAGGAGGGCTGTAGAGAGCTGGAGGTCAGCCAGGATGACATAGCAAGACCTTGTCTCAAAACACTAGGAAAAAAGTAACAACAAAATCCAAGCCCCATTATCTGTGTGTTTATATAAACGCACATACATAACCCTTATATAAAGAGTTTAGCTTCTTTTCTAGACAGTTTTTTTTTTGTTCTGTGCTTTTCTCTCCTTCTACCCTTTTTTTAAAGTTGAACTCGAGTATGGAGAATAGAATGGAACTGTTCTGGTTTATGAAATGGGAGCCTTTTATACATACAGAAGCAGGGTTGTCCTATGCCAGCCTCAGGTGCCGCTTGCTGCGTGGTGTGGCTCTGCTCTTCTCTGTCCTGCTGCAACTTAAACATTGATCTTCACTTTTGACTCTAGATGTGGTGATGCTAGCCTTTAATCCTAGCACCCAGGAGGAATTGGCAGGCAGAGCTCTAAGAGTTTGAGACCAGCCTGTTTTACATCGTGAGTTCTAGGCTAGGCAGGACTACATAAAGAGACCCTGTTGCAAACAGCAAATGACTAACCAACCATAAACAAACAAGGCCTCCATTGTATATTACTGATATAAAAAATTAAACGAGGGTTAGGGAGGCGGGGCAGCTGGAGCCTCTGCTTTCTCAGGAGCCCACAGGCCTGGCTTTCCACCTGGAATGCATTCCTCTCTCCTTACGGCCTCCCCGCATGTGATTTATCCAGTCAAGTACCAACAAGCTACGTGAAGCTGTCTTTTCTAATGCCTCCCTCTCTGAGTTTGTACAGCTCACACTCTGTTTAATGCCATTTAGCTCCCAACATCCCCTGTACCTTACTGTCTTATGTGTATTAAGGAATTTAGCCATAAGCTTTCCAATCCTGGGTCTTATCCTATCATTCCTTCCTGTTCAAGTGTTTAACAAGTGTTGACTGACCACTGAGTGATCTGAAGAACAAAGGCCATGGGAAACAAATTACAGGAGAAATTGGAAGTGTCATAGTGATGGGTGACTTGGTTAGTTTTTATTTGCATAATATTGTACTTAATATTGCTATTGTTTATTGCAACCACCCAAAGGACATTCTATTATATAATCCCCCTTTTTATGGATATAGAGAAACAAGATCACAAATACTTTTTCCCAGTTAGTAGTCCTTGACGAGTAAGGGTTTGAAACACAGCCACTTTATCGCCAGGGTGTGTGCCGTGCCGTGCCGTGCCACCAGATCCTAACTCCAATCTAACATACATACACAGAAGAAAGTTATATGACAGTCAATTTAGATTTTTATCTGGCTAAAGGCTGTGGTTGATTCTGAAACAATATAGATTGATTACATCATTTATTTTTTAGAGATTGTAATAAATAGGCAGGTCCAAGTCTGGACCAAAGGTGCAGTTACACCAGATATGGGATGATTAATCCCTCCATTGCAAACATTTTAACTGGAATTCTGATTTTTAAATTGTGTCTCAAGATGATGCCCTAATGCCACGCCATCTATCAGGGAAGAAAGAGTCAGTGTGGTGTGGTCACTGACCATTCTCGGCTGATTCTGAGGGTAAGGTTGGGCCAGGCATACTCCTCTTTACAGGAAAAGTGGAGTCATCCAGAAAACGTGAGTCATGTCCGTACAAGCTCCGAGGAGAATGAGTCTTCTAATAGATAGTAAAGCTCTGCTCCTACCTTCCCAGGAAGGCAAAGCCTAGTCTATGGAGAGTCAACAGAGCATACCATGGGCTAGTGTGTGTGTGTGTGTGTGTGTGGGTGTCTGTGTGTCTGTGTGAGAGTGTGTGTGTGTGAGTGTATGTGTTTGTGAGTGTGTGTGTGAGTGTGTGTGTGTGTCTGTGTGAGAGTGTGTGTGTGTGAGAGAGTGTGTGTATCCAGGGCTCTCACAGAGTCAGAGCCCTCAGATGACTTATTCTTTTAAATTTTAAACTTTTTTTTTAATACCGATCTCAAAGAATATTCCCTTATTTTAGTGTTGTGGGAAGATGCCCTTTGTTTGTTTCCAGAAACACGAGGGACTTGGCAAGAAACATGTCCGAGTGCTGAACCATTCTACGGTTGGCTAGAACTGTAGCTGAGTATTAATTTTAATCCTTGAGGCTGAGGAGCCTTGGGAGTGGATCCTGGCTGGAGAAACAGACCACTGAGGGCGGTTCTGAGAAAGCTGCACCTCTCTCTAGTCCCAACAAGCCCTCTTCACCTCCTGTGCGGGCAGCTACTGAAGTAAATTTGTCATCATGCTTTCCAGCGACGGACTGGAACTGTGAGCCAAAAATAAGGCTCTTCTCCCTTAAAGTTTCTGTCAGGTGCTTTGCAGAGGCTGTGAAAACAGCTTACACAGTCACACTGCCCATTTCTAGATGCACCAAAGGGGCACCCCCCACTCCACCCACCGTGGGAATCCAGAGAACAGCTCAGGCAATTCAAAGGAACCATTAAGGTCATAAGTATGACCTTTATGTGTATACCTTTGGGGCAAGAAATGTCATGAAATGTACACAGCTTGGCATTTCACTGCCAGCACTGATCAGCTAATCACAAGCAGTGTCTGTAAACATGCCGGGTCATAGCAGTCCTTCAAGACACATTGCTGAATGAGTTACACGGTGCACAGTTCAGAAAAATGAGTGACTTACCTTTCCGACTTCCATGGGGAAGCTCCTTCACTGATTCTGTATAATGGCCTAATAATCCCACTGTAAGCTGAAAATGTTAATCTGAACACACATTTAACACCAATAACCCTCTGAACACCGCAGTTAGGCCAGCAGTCCTCAGAATACTTATTTTAATCTATGGTTGGATTATTTTCTGACACAAAGGCTATTCAATAATGAAGCATTGAATACCTCATGCACTTTGTTGGATTTTACATGGAAAACAAAACCTAATGGTTCTATAAATAGAAAGTAGAAAAATGTTAAAAGTAAGCAAAGACTGTATAGAATTTTTGAGATTGAAAGCCACAAAATGTTCTAATAAACACAGTATTTAGCAAAGCAAATTCTTCAATTGAATAATATATATATATAAAATTTATAAATTAGTATTTAATTTCTGACAATTCAGTGTTCAAGAACCAATGTGTAAACTCAATTAATTTAGAAAGCTGACTTTCTTCATAAGTAAAATTGATGTCCTTGGCTGTTTGCAAATATTCCATTTGAATGAATTGGAGGGTGGTGTCAAGTGTACTGGTATAAATCTGGACTGTGGATCCTGGTTTTCTTTTTAATTGTGTGTGTGTGTGTGTATGTGTGTGTGTGTGTGTGTGTGTGTGTGTGTGTGTGTGTGTGTGTGTGTGTATGCAGGCATATACAGGAGTTTGGGTTCCAGGCACTGTATGTGGAGGTTAGAGGAAATCCTTAGGTGTAGGTCTTCACCTTCAACCTTGTTTGAGATTGATCTCTTGTTTGCTGCAGTGTTTTCTAGGCTCCTGGGCCAAAAGCTTCCAGGGATTCCCTTCTGTCTTCCTCCCATCTTCCCATAGGAGACTTCTGATTCCATATGCATTCCATTGCGTCTGTTTTCAGATGTGTTCTAGGACTCTGATTCAGCTCCTTACACCTGCTTGGCAACCCTCTGAGCCATCTTCCTGCCTCCTGAATGATTAAATCCCAGTCCCAGGCATGTACCACTGCAGGACTTGGGACCATGACCCAATCCGTCCTCTCTCCTCTGCCATAGAAGGATAACACTACATATTTACGTGTAGGCTAGTTGTGAAGACTGAACACATGTAAACTCCACAGGTGAGTCCAAGTGCACAGTAGGTACTTAGTAAATGGTAGTAATTTCAGTTAGAATAACAAGAGAAGCAGTATCAAAAAGCCCTTTGAGTAGTATGCAGCGATCTCTTAGCGCTGGTGTTTCTCCTCTGAGCAAAGGAGCAGTGCTCCACTGTACCCCTGTGAGGGTGCTCCACTGTACCCCTGTGAGAGTGCTCCACTGTACCCCTGTGAGGGCGCTCCACTGTACCCCTGGGAGGGCGCTCCACTGTACAAGCCTCAGGGGTGCTTCTCCCACTGTGGTTCCCATGAATGCACCTATTGAAGTTGTGCAACGCACAGCCTGGTCGGCTGCACTCCATTAAGAAAAAAGTGTGCATTAGGCAGATTCAGTTATTCGTCATGTAATTATGGATAACCCATCATCTATGTAATTTCGTCAGGAGGCATTTCCCCAAGCAAACCCTCACCTTAGGCTATCGATTGACTTTTTACTGGAAAGGAAGCACCAAGGGCTAAGAGGTTTACGAGAAACCTCTGGGACTCGGAGTGCTCTAGTTAGGGATGAGAACTGGTTCCTGGTATTAAGTAAGGGGGGCGGGGAATGCTAATTGCTAGAAATAATTGCACCTCCTGACCGCTGCCAAAGTCAGGCTGAGTTAAGCAGTATTGCTGGCAAGCTTCCTCTGCCATTAGAATCTTGAATTTTGAAGACGTTTGGCGAGACTCACATCTTCATATATTCACTAACAGGGGAAACAACCATCCCACTAACCAAGAATGGAAAAGACACCTCGGAGATTGTCCATTTATTAAAATGAGACATTTAGCTTCATTCCAATTTTTCTATACTTTGGTATTGTATAGAAAATATAGAAAAGATGGCTGAAATGGCTTTTTATTTCTGGGACACACTACTCATGACTTTACACCTTTCCTTTTCCCCATTTACTGCAAACTGTACTAAACCTTTGAGTTTTAAACATCTCTGCTAACTTCTGAAGTAAAGCATTGTAGAATTGACTGGCTCTTCCTCAGATAAGGAAGCCATGGTTCGAATCGCATTTTAGATTTTGTTAACTGTAAGACCTGGAATGATGGTTTTCCTTGAAGACAGGCTTTGTTTTCACAAATAGACCTCTGAAGGTGAGCATCTTCAACTGTAGGCCTTCCTTGAAAGTGTTAATTTTGTGTTATGGGAAATAATTAGGATAAATATAGAGAACTGATAAATCTTAACACCTTTTAAAAGGATATTCAGGTGGGCTTTGTGCCTACATCTTCCAAATGATTAATCTTGAAGTCCAAATAGCTGAGATGTTTTTGAGAAAAATCTCTAAATTTGAAAACTAAAAATGAGTTTCTCTCGCTTATACCTATCTATTTAAGGTTGCTCCTTTTCTTGTCATTTTCGAAACATTAGTTTCACAAATATTGCTTTTAAGTTTTTATTTGTGTATGTACATGTAAAGGTGAGTGTGTGTGTGTGTGTGTGTCTGTGTGTGTGTGTGTGTGGTGTGATATTTACATGTGTATGTGCATAGAGGTCGGAGGAGGACACTGGGTGTTCTTCATCACTCTTTACCTTACTCTCTTGAGACAGGGTCTCTAACTGAACATGTCCTCATGGTCAGCAAGCCCCAGGGACGCTCCTGTCTCCATTTCCCACAGTGCTGGGGCTTCAAATCACATGGCCAAGCCTGACATTTTTATGTGGGTACAGAGGATTCAAACTCAGGTTTTCTTATTTGTGCAACAAGCTCTCTTCCTCTTCTAGGCCATCTTCCCAGCCCCATACAACTATTCCTAATATACTCTAACTGAAGAAACATGTAGGACCTTCCTGACTTAAGTGATGTCAGTGGTTAAGACATTAAAGCACAATACTGTGACAGATGTCATCAAGAACCATCCCCGGTTCTGAAATACTACAATTGGATGGTATCTTTAGAACACTTCCTGTTTCCCAGTGTACTTTTGTGACCACAAGGATGCTCTCTTCTTATTGTGGACATTTTCGGGAGGCACGGGCAGGACTAAGATGATTCTCTCCCCCCACATTGCTGTTTCTCTTTCTTTCTTTCTTTCTTTCTTTCTTTCTTTCTTTCTTTCTTTCTTTCTTTCTTTCTTTCTTTCTTTCTTTCTTTCTTTCCTTCTTTCCTTCCTTCTCTTTCTCTCCCTCCCTCCCTCCCCTCCCTCCCTCCCTCCCTCCCTTCCTTCCTTCCTTCCTTCCTTTCTTTTTTTTTTTTTTAGACAGTCTTTCTACAGTGTCCTGGCTGAGCTCACTATGTAGATCAAACTGACCTTGAGCTCACAGATTTGTCTGCTCTGCCACCATGAGTGACGGGATTAAAGGCGTGTGCCACCATGCCCAGCCCGAGATGATTCTTATCTGACAGTAGAGAACATAAGACTTGGAATGAGTCAATGGAGGAGCTCCACACTCAAGCCTAGGCCTTGCTGTTCCATCTCATACTGCAATGGTATCCAATGACCTTGTATGGTGTGTATGAAGGGAAAGATACTTAGAAACCTTTTCCAGACATGTCTTTCAACTTTCAGACCCCACCCTTCAACAACAAATGGTGCCCATGCTCTGGGAACATTGCATTTTACGGGTAACCACATTATGTCAAGAGTCTGGGCGGCTCCTGTTTGGTAAAAGGATTCCATTTACCGTCACAGAATGAACTGTTCAATGTTCCACTCATCCACCTTTCTAAATTCCTCCCTGATTCTCTAACACACACTTTCATTCCAGCCAAACCGGTGGCTCCACAGTCCCTGGCTAAGGACACAATTATCCTGTTGGTTTGACAATGAAACAGTTTGGTCTGTCTCTACCTATGGAAGGTCAACTCTCATTAAATCCACTGAGTCTTATCCGCCTAACACTGCCCTCTGAAAGTAGGAGTAAGGATACAGCTTAGCTTAATGTGAAGCACAAATACCACCCATATGAATGGTTTTAAAATTTCTTACGCTCACATTAAAAGGCTTGTTAAAAAGTTTGATAATTAGTGGTGTATTTAATTGAATCTACTAAAAATACTATAATTTCAATATGCAATCTAAATAAAAACTAAGCCCACATTTTACACTCTTTTGTTATGGCTAAATACTTATATTTCGTCTCAGAACAGTTGTGTTCGAAGTGATAAACATCCATGTATGTATAGTGGCTATGATATTGCACAGGTCTGATCTAGACCCTTCATTTTGTATGTCTCTCTCTGTCTATCTGTCTCTTTCTCTGTCCCCCCTCTGTTCCTTTTTCTTCCTCTCCTCGGGCACTGGCAAAACTTTCCTGAGTGTTGGAAAACACACAATCCAACTTTCTCCCCACCGGCGTGGTGGGGAGATTGCAGCAGCTTCACAGTGAAAGGAGGCCTTGCCCAGTCGCTGGTCCCTCTGAAAAGTTGCGTGACGCCTGTGTTCTGTTTGACCACTGTCGCATGAGGGAGACGTGAGACATCCTTTCACACAAGGCATGAGCCAATGGTGGGAATGGACCCTAAGGCCAAGTTTGTCATCCACAATGTGGCAATTAGCTTTGGAAAACTTTCCTATCTTCATTTATATTCAAGTCTTGATGATCTTCATGTCTGAGGTGAGTTATGACATGTTTTTGCCTCACTAATACACTATTAAGGCATACACTAGCTTTAGCATCTAAGCTAATGCTTTCACTTCAGATTCTTCTTGTCGTTTAGAAAACATGAGCTCTCCCCAGTCAACAGAAGAGATACTCTTCTAACATTAATCTCCTGCAAAGGTCTTGTCTCCCCGCCCCGCCCCAAAATCTCCATCTTCTTTGCACATACTGGTTAAATGTAAAACCGGTTTTCTTAATAATCCTCCCATCGCGTCTAGAGTCAAAATGACTTTGATTTTAGTTCAACGGTTGGTGACTATTCTAAAAACCATGCTGTGTATCAAGATCAGGCATGCAGAGTTCTTAGCCATATGCCTTAACGAGAGGTTTGCGATCCCGGAGAACCGATTTGCTGGTACCCTGCGGGCTGTTTTCATTCGTGTGTTAGAAAGCGAGTATTGCCTTGAAGAAAGCTTAGATTGTGGAAAATAAAACCTGGGATTGGAATGGGTTAATCTGATCACGGAAGACATAGAAAACAAACTACATTAAAATAAACTTTTTTTTCTGTTTCACATTTCTTTTCAAAATTAAGAAAAGCAAAAGAGGAAGGAGTTTAACATTCTCACAATTAGTTCTGTTCCATCCTTTTTAGAACATACAACAGGGATTCAGAAACCATATCCAATCTGTGGTAAACAAGGAAGCAGAGAGTTTACTGGTTTTCGAAAAAGATGAGACTTACCATCAGGAGGGCCAGGGGCCCCAGGGCCCTGGGGAATAGGCAGACCATTGTCACTGGTGAATAACTTCAAGCCTCTTGCAGTAGCTCCTCGCCTGGGTGTCTGTATCCTGTGACTGAAGCTCCCTTCTGGCAGCCGTGGCTCTGTTGTCTGCCTCAGGACTCTCCTGGTGGCCTGTTAGTCTGTTCCTCCCCACCCCAAGCCAAGGATTGGTCTCACCAGAAACACTTGCATCACTGCCTCCCAGGTAAAAACTGAGACACACCTCAGTTCCTACAGCAATGGAATCCTTTGTTGGAAGCTAAATGAGAGGTTCACAGGCTAAAGACAAGAGCTGAATGGGAAGGTATCAGATGAATAACACATTAATCATGGTGTGGAGGGGCAAGAGCGGGCCCTGGCAACACTGGAAAAAAAAGTTCTAGTTGGTTTCTTAAGGTCACAGCCGAAAACTGGAAAGTAAGAGGAAAGATAGAAAATTCCCCCAAAAATCTGCTTGGGAAAAGACACTTGTTTTCAGGTTGTGTATGGGTAAGTGGTGTGTCTTAATTAATAATGTACGTTACTGAAAGGCCTACAGACAACAAAGAAAAACATCACAGCTAGCCACTACGAATACAAAGTCTGAATAAAATCAACTAGAAATGAAAAGAAGCAGACTGCCCATGGGTGTGCTGGGGTTTGAGGCATGAATCATACATGGCAGAATCAGATTGTGTTGATGTTGGTGGCATCCTATTGTGTCTTTGTTTGGTTATAACTTAGAGAAAGTAGATTGACTATGAGATAGGTTATCACAGTGCTCTTTTAATTACGCCTTTAATTCCCCCAGGCAGTCATTCAGCCTGCACACTGCTAGATGCTTAGAATCACCAAAACACTTGGACTGTACCCCGTGTTCAGGGGTGGGGGCTAGAACAGGATCTCTGTTGGTTTCACAATATCCATAGAAGGATTTTTCAGAAGAACAGTTTTATTTTTTTGAAGTATTGATGCATTGTTTTAGAAGCATTTTCATTCCCAAGGGTTCTTTTTTTTTTTTAATTGGTTTTTTTGAGACAGGCTGTGTAGCCCTGGCTGTCCTAGAACCCACTCTGTAGACCAGGCTGGCCTCGAACTCAGAAATCCACCTGCCTCTGCCTCCCAAGTGCTGTAATTAAAGGTATACACCACCACTGCCCGGCCCTAGAGTTCAATTAATCCTAGAGCATTTAGCAGAAAATGTTATATAGGCCAGAAGTTAAAAAAAAAATCTGGTAGGAAATATCTTGCCTCTGTTTCTTTTTAAATATTGGTGAAATATACAAGAATGCTACCACAAGTTTTAAAATTACATTTGTGTATGTGTGTGTGTGTGTGTGTAAAAATCAGAAGACCACTTACTGTCCTCCTCTTCGTGTGGGTCATGGTGATAGAACCCAGGCCAGCTTTGGCCATATGTGCCTCCACAGCTGAACGTCCCTCCAACCCTCGTGTCATCCATAGCTAAGGTCCAGCTCAGTGTCATTCAGTGCAATCCCAGAGCTGTGTAGTCACCTCTCTCCAGAAAACTACTGCTTTAGACATAAAGGTGTTTGAGAATCAGAGGCTAATGCACGTTGCCATGCCCCCTTGTCTTACTGTGAATGGCTGCCTTGATGTCAGCGTGGGATACCTGAGCAGGGTTGAACAGCTGTACAAGAGACTGTATTGCTGCAAAGGCAAACTAATTAGCTATTTGTCTGGTTAATTTGCTGATCCCTGGGTGATGCCATAAATGTATGAGTGTGTGTGTTTGTGTGTGGGTGTATCTGTGTGTATGTGTAGTCGGGTTGAGGACAACCTTGGGTGTTATTCTTAAGGTGGAATCCTCCTTTGACTTTATTTATTTTGGATAAGCTCTCAGTATGTAGCCCTTGCCTAGCCTGAAATTCACTATGTGGACCAGACTGGTCTTGGACTCATGCAGATTCATTCACTTTGACTCTGGATTATTGAAAATAAAAGTATGTGCCACTTTTCTCCCTGGCTTGAAATTCATCAAGTAGGCTAGGCTGGATGGCCAGCAAGCCCCAGGGATCTATCTGTGTCTGCTTCCCTAGCGCTGAGATTGCAAGCACACTACCACATTTGGATTTTGGGTTCTGGTGATTGGACCCTGGCCTTTGTGTTCACAAAGCAACCATTTATCAACTGAGCCATCTCCCTGGCCCCATTATGTTCTTTAAACAGCATTTGTGACAAAATCTGTTGGACATTTGAGTCTGTGACAGAAAAATAATTAGTGAATCTTTTAAAATCTACTTCTATTTGGAAAGAGGTCAAGTTTGACATTCCTTGTAGAGTTTCTTCCATTGTGATTCCAGCAAACATTTTATACACTTTTGGACTAGAGTCAGAATGGGAGTGACTACTGAGCCCTTGGTGAACCCGAAGGGCTGAGGTACAGGACAAGTCTTTGGACAATAAGGTGGATGTTCTATGAGTAGACTTGTGGGCAAATGTGAATGGATAGAAGTTTGCTAGTGTTTTGTGTAGTGTTAAATGTAAGTGGTCAAATGTTACAGGCCTCCTAAAATTAGTGTTTGAACATAGCTAAGGGTGCAGAGGGTTTTGGGGTATATACATATACACTGATTGTTCATACAGAAAGTATAGGCGGAGGTTGCCTAATTGTTTGGTTGGCTAAATAAAGGCAGCAGAAACTAAGCGCTGGGTGAAGATATGGAGGCAGGTTTTTCCCTGTCCCAGGAGGAAGAGGAGGAGGCAGGAGAGAGAAAGGGCTTTTTGGAGCTGTGAAGACAGACACCATGCAGGCCTTGGGGCTATTAGACCTCATGGTGGCCTCCGCCACTGGATGAATTCCAACACAGGATAACTGATGAGTTTAGGGTAATAGATTCTGCACCCAACGTTCGCCACATCTGGCTGATTTTAAATATTAAGATTGACTGGTGTTTTCCATCCGCAACTACTCAGGTGGGCAAGAGAGAGAAAGTGCAGTCGCAGGGTGGTCCTTGGTGGATGGTTGGTGTAGAGTGATCGAGTTTTTGAGAAAAGCAGTAGCTAGCCAACAGACAACTGCTGATTCCAGAGCCTAGTGTGCCATTTTTTAAAATTACACACTACACAGGAGAAATAGAGAAGAATGATAAAGCAATAGAAAAGATCACCATAAACCCCAAGCTTATTTTCAAGATTATAACTGCATTTTACTTATTTTGATTACATTCTGACTTATTCTATGATTTTGTTTTTGTAATGAGAACCCTTTTTGGATTTATTTGAGACAGGGTCTCACTAAGTAGCCTGGACTGACCTTGAACTCAAGATCTTCCTGCCTCTACCTCCAGAGTGCTGGGATGACAGATATGTACTACCATATCCAGCTTGAGATTGTATTAATTTTGCAATTAAAAAAGATATTTGAAAAGTAACACGAAGAAAGTAAGGTTTTATGAGTAGTATTCTAAACATGTGGGGAGGAAGGAAAAGAGGAACCAAGTGCCTTCACTTTTCTCCCATGACTTAATATCTTGCAATCCTTTAGGTTATTCTTCAGCTAATGGCAAAGGGATCCACAGAAAGATGGGACTCTCTAATTTTCTCTTCTTCTTCTTTTTTTTTTCTTTTTTTGTCACTGTGCCCTTAACAGTTTCCTTATGTTTTATTTTACCATTCTGGGTCACACAAGGCACATTTCATTCTAATATGCCAGTGTATAAAATACTTGGGGCATGTTCCCCCATGCTGCTCTATCTCTTTCTCTATGACTTCCCCAGAGAATTTCAATTCTACTTTAATGCCATCTATGCATATATAATTTTATTCATCTCTGTTAAATCTAGGTCCCCCCCCAATGAAAGAAAACATATGATCTTTGTCTTTCTGAGATTGGCATATTTGAAGTAATATGTTTATCTCTAGATGAATCAATATTTTGGCAAGTGATGTACTTTGATCTTTCTTTATGACTGGAAAACATTCCACTGTGTATATAGACCATATTTTTCTCGTCTATTTCTCTGTTGAGATGTAGGTTGGCTCCATAACTAAGCTATTGTGAAAAGTGCTTCAGGAAACGTGGATATGCATGAATAACAGCGATATGTTGACTTGGAATCCGTTTAGTAAATATCCAGAGTTGTGTAGCTTGGTTATAGGGCAGATCTATTTTCAGTCTTTTGAGGACCCTCCATACTGACTTCCATAGTGGCTATAAGACCATGTGCCCTTTTCTTAGAAGGATGGGCCTCTTCTTAAGGTAAGGAAGTGTCCTGGTGTAGCCTTGTTATGTAGGAAAATAGTCTAAGGGTGACTTTATGTAGTTTCTTCTACTCTTAGTGGTGCTCTCTCTTGCTGTTCATTCGTGTTTGGAGTTAAAGAGGTTGTGAACTGCCCTTTGGTGCTGGGAATTGAACATAGGTCCTCTGGAAGAACAGCCAGTGCTCTTAACCACTGAGTGTTTTCCAGGGGTTTCTGGTTGAACAATGGTGTTATTACTTTTGGGATAATGGCTTGGAAAGCCAGGCCTAGTTTGAACTGGCTCTCAATCAAGAGACTGATATCAAAATGAGAATCGTAACAATAACAATTAAAGGGGAGCTTCGTTGTATGTTTTGGTTGTGCCCCAACGAACATACAATGTGAAGACTGGAGAGTTTGAAAGCAGGTCCAACACAAGCTGAAGAATCCATCCCCTCTTTGCTGGAAATTGAACCATGTCATGCTGTGCCTCGGAAGCCAAGCAACCAAAGTGAATGTTTATTCAAACGGGCAGAGACTCCAGAAGTTTCCATGCTGTTTTTGAAGCTCATTATCTACCGTAGTTCCCTTATCCATCAAGTACAGAAGGCTCATTAGACTTCAGCTTCCCTGGCAAGCCTTTGCTGCCTCTCATTGCTTCCACTGGAAACATAGATGTAGTCTGTGTCACATCTACTGAGTTTTGAAGCTTTCATTGTGCTTGAGTGTTCACAAATTCATGAATTGAGATTAGCGCCATCAGTCAAAAAATGTATCTGTATTTTAAAATGGCTTGCAAAAGTATGGGTTTGTCATTTTTGTCGTTTGAGACAGTGGGAACTGTATACTTCTCCCATTCTGATCATCCAGGAGAGGAACCCAGACATGCCTGGAGGTCTGACTGTGCTGCAGACAGCAGTTCATGTTTTAATTAGTAGGAGCTGAGCTGTTGATTCAACAATGCTTCATCTTGCTTTGGAGATTCTTAGGAATATATATTTTTCTTTCTTTTCTTTTCTTTTCTTTTCTTTTCTTTTCTTTTCTTTTCTTTTCTTTTCTTCCTTCCTTCCTTCCTTCCTTCCTTCCTTCCTTCCTTCCTTCCTTTCTTTCTTTCTTTCTTTCTTTCTTTCTTTCTTTCTTTCTTTCTTTCTTTCTTTTTGTTTGTTTTTCAATACAGGTTTCTTTGCGTAGTCCTAGCCATCCTGAAACTCACTCTGTAGACCAGGCTGACCTAGAACTTGGAAATCCACCTGCCTCTGCTATGCCTCCCAAGTGCTGGAGTTAAAGTTGTGAGCCAACAATGCCCAGCTTCTTAGGAATATTTTTTAAAGAAAGCATTATATAATATTTGTGTGTGTGTGTGTGTGTGTGTGTGTGTGTGTGTGTGTGTGTGTGTGACACACACACACTTCTGGTATTAAATCCATGATTTTGCTTATGCTACCTGAGAACTCTACTACTGAGCTACAGTCTAATTTTTCTGTTGACTTCAGCCCAGACTTCCAAAGTGTAAATATACATTAAAAAAGTTAATGTATGCTGTGAACCAGAGTCAATCTCTCTTTGCTCTGAATTAATCTGGGTCATTGCTTATTTGTGGAAATGTATTTATAAGATAGTAAAATGTGTGAATGAGTTCTCAAGATGACCCTATATGATGCTATTTCAGAACAAAATTTTCCTTGGTTCCTGTGGTTTGCTGGAGGTAAACTGACAGACTTGAGTTTTTTTACAAAATTTATATTGAAGTCATCAATTCCTTTCTCCAGCCAGATACCCTGGCCAAATTCATAGCATCTCTCCCATGGCAGAGGCAAGGACTTACAGCCATGTTCTTGCTCCAGCAATCACTGCCACTCATTAACATCCCATATACAGTTTCAAAAATGTAATGACTCCCATACTGAATGGTGGTAGCACACACCTTTAATTCTAGTAATTCGGAAGGCAGAGGCAGATAATCCCTGAGTTTGACACCAGCATGGTTCAGGATGGCTATGGTTACACGGAGAAACTCTGTCTCAAACCCTCAACAATCAAACAAATAAATGAACAACCAACCAGCCAACAACAGCAACAACCAAATCAAACCAAACCTAAAACTTCACATACAACATTTTGAACAGAACAGCAATAGTTCAGGCACTAATATCAACAATTAATAAATGGTACCTCTGAACTGAATGGAAAAGCTTCTTCAAGGCAAGAGACATTGTTGAAAAGACAAAGAGGGAGCCTACAGAATGGGAATTTTTTTTTTTTACCAACTCCACATCTGATAGAGGTCTAATATCCAAGATATATAAACAACTCAAGGCACTAAATATCAAAAAACTGATCAATTCAATTAAAAATGGAGTACAGATCTAAAATGAGAATTCTTAATAAGAATCTCAAATGGCTCAGAAAACCTAAGTGTTCAACATCCTTAGGCAGCAGGGGAATGCAAAATAAAACTATTTTGAGATTCCACCTTATATTTGTCACTATGGCTAAGTGACAAATATATCCTCATGCTGGTGAGGATGTGGAGCAAGGTGAACACTCCTCCATTGCTGGTGGGAGTGCAAACTTGTACAGCCACTGTGCAAATCAATATGGTGGTTCCTCAGAAAATTGGGAATTGATCTACCTTAAGACCCAGCTATGCCACTCCTGGGCATAAACCCAAAGGACACTTGCTCAGCCATGTTCATTGAGACTTTATTCATAATAGTCAGAAACTAGAAACAACCTACATGTCCCTCAACTGAAGAATGAATAATGAAAATGTGTTATGTTTACACAAATGGCATCATGAAATTTGCAGGTAAATGGATGCAACTAAAAAAGTCATTATCCTGAGTGAGGTAACCCAGACCCAGAAAGACAAATATGGTATACATTCACTTACAAGAGGGTACTCGTTGTTAAATAAATTGTAATCAAGCTAGAATCCATAGACCCAAAGATGTTAGGTTAAGAGTAGAGCTCTAGGGGGACACTTGGATCCTCCTAGGAAGAGGGAATAGAACAGATTTTGTGGGTAGACTGGATGCAGACGGGGATGGGAGCAGGAGGGATCAGATGTGGGAGGGAAAGAATGGAGGGAGAGATGGCTGAAAGCAATCAGGGAGCAGTGTAAAACCTAGTGCAGTGGAAACTTCCTCCATTCCCTCACCCACATACCAGTGTACAAAGGGCTTCTTGGTACACATTAGATCAAACTTGTGATCTAGACCTCAGCAATGGTGGTATTGCTCAGCATGCACACAGTTTTATGGACCTTGTACATGTCTCCACTCGGTACCACAGTGGGAGGCTAGTGATTAATGCCAACCTAGAAGCCAATGGGGCACCAGTCCACAAACTGGATGGTACAATTGGTCTTGATGGTGGCAATGGCAGAATTGATATCTTTGGCAACCATATCACCATGGTACAGCAGGCAGCAAACCATGTATTTATTATGTTGAGGGTCATATTTCACCATTTGGTTGGCTGGCTCAAAGCAGGCATTGATGATATCTGCTATTTTAAGTTGCTCATAGTGGGCTTTCTCAGCAGAGATGACAGGAACATATGTGACCAGAGGGAAGTGGATACAAGGATAAGGTGCCAGGGCTTGTCTGGAATTCTGTCAGATCAAATTCAGGACTCCATTATATCTGAGGGAAGTAGTGATGGAAGACACAATCTGGCTAATAAGGTGATTAAAGTTAGTGTACGTTGGGTGCTCAATGTCGAGGTTTCTATGACAGATGTCATAGATGGCCTCATTGTCTACTATGAAGGCACAATCAGAGTGCTAAAGGGAGGTGTGTGTAGTGAGGATGGAATTGTAGGGCTCAGTGGAAGTCTGGTGACTGGGTAAAAGGAGAACTCCAGTTTGAACTTCTTTTCTTTCTCTCTCTCTCTCTCTCTCTCTCTCTCTCTCTCTCTCTCTCTCTCTCTCTCTCTCCTTCCTTCCCTCCTTCCTTCCTTTAGATATTTTATTTACATTTCAAATGTTATACCCTTTCCTTGTTTTCCCTCCGAAAACCCCTATCCCATCCTCCCTCCTCCTGCTCACCAACCCACTCACTCCTGCTTCCCTGTCCTGGCATTCCCCTACACTGGAATATCGAGCCTTCACAGAACCAAGGGCCTCTCCTCTCATGTCTGATAAGGCCACCCTCTGCTACATATGCAGCTGGAGCCACGGATCCAGCTTTTTGGTTGATGTGGATTTCTTTTCATAATCAACAAAGAGTTGCTCCATCAGCAAGAAGGTGAACCCAGAGCCAGTTCCCCTGCCATAGCTTTGGACAAACAAGAAACCCTGAAGACCCATGCACTGGTCAGCTAGCTTGTGAATTTGTTCCAAGACAAGGCCAATGGTACTGTGATCATGGGCATAGTTATTGGTAGCATCTTCTTTGCCTGTGGTGAACTGCTCAGGGTGGAAGGTACCAGCGTGAACTTCATCAATAACTGTGGGTTCCAGGTCTACAAACACTGCCCAGGGCATATGCTTGCCGGCACCTGTCTCACTGAATAAGGTGTTGAAGGGGTCATTTCCTCCTTCAATGGTCTTGTTACTTAGCATCTGGCCATCAGGCTGAATACCGTGTTCCAGGCAGTAGAGCTCCCAGCAGGCATTGCCAATCTGGACACCAGCCTGGCCAACGTGGATGGAGATGTACTCATGTATATTTAATCCTTGAAGTGGTCTGTGAAAACTGAGGAAGGGGAGAGAGTGTGACAAGGACCTTTCATTAGTAGACTACCAAGGAGTTCGAGGGAGAAGCAGTGTGTGTCAAGAAGAATCTATTCTCATTTAAAACAACAGAATTGATACTATCTCCCAGTGTATTTAGAACAGAATCGAATCTGCCTGTTGCAGTTTTAAATACCACAGGATCCATGACTTCTACCTTCTATTGGTTAAATTGGACTAGTATCTTTACTAGCCAGTCTTAGGGAGATTTTTTTTAAAGTCCCCCCCCCCCAAACTAAATTGCAACCCAATTCTTCGAAATAACAGGTAGAATATTCTGCTGGTCTCTTAACCCCATGCCAGAAGATGTAGTGACGACTGATCAGCACCTGGCCCCTCTGCCGTGTCACAGATGCAGATCTATGGAAGGACAGTGTCTGGAAGCAGCAAGGCATATTGAGAAGAAACAGTCTGAAGATCTCACTTCTCAGTGTCTCGGAACCAAGAGCTCTGACACGGCAAAGTAAGGGCATATATTTAACTGCAAGTAATGTGTCATGCTTACTTCTTCAAGACCTGTTCTTTTTTTTTCCCCTCAAGACTCATGTACTCCTGACTTTGTACCCAGTGAGGCATTAGGCATCTATGCCTGTGTGATTAGTAAGTTCCTAGCGTATTTGGAAAACCTGTAAAACTCGTAGAACTTACTGTGCTCAGCGATTTTTCTATTGTATCCTAACCAGAAGTTATGAGATGCTTCCTGGAAGGATTAACTGGTGAGGATATAACTTCAAGTGTGTTTGTCACTTCTGTTTCTCAGGGGACAGAATAATCCTCCCTCATGAGAGCCTGTTTCGTACTCGCCTGTCATTGGGAAAACATTGCCTTACAGTTTGGGATGTCTCGTTGGCCTTTCTTTGCATCATTACCATTATTCTATCCATCAGCATTAAGGGTGGAATCCAGTGTCTGCTACAACTGTCCATGAATCTGTCTTATTGAGATGTTGGTTAGTCTATAGAAATTGTCTATATTATTTCACATTGCTTTGTTTTAGACTATGATTACAATTTACTTCCTGTGTTTAAACTTCTCTAGGACCCCAAGGATTATTTTGTCTGGACATTAGGTGTGTCTCTCAAAGAATAATCCTTATAGTAGGGGTTTATATTTTTTTGATCCAAGACTGGTCTAGAGGCAGCACACGTGGCCCCTTTCTGGAAATTAGATCGAAAGAAGGATGAAAGCAGAGAAGGTTCCACCTCTCTCCTCCCTCGCCATGACTGCTGCCCCATGAGTCATGGGAGGCTGAGTTTCTGATGTATTAGACAAAAGACAAATTTGATGGATGTTTGTTCTCATCCCTCATCTTGTGCAATATAGTGGCTTAGTGTTAATCTTCTTCTCTGCGCTGCAGAATGAGGCTGACACATTCTCAAGACACCCTTTTGTCTCTTTACAAGCAGAAGCGGCCCAGTGTAGACTGCTCAGACATCACTTGGAGGAAGCGCTATTTAAACTCTAGGTAAGAGGTTCACCACTCTAAATCTCCTCAAAGTTCCAGTCTACTAATGTTCTCTTATTTTTTGGAGAGGGACTCATTTTTATAGTTAGTATTTGCATAGGAATCAAGTGAATACCTTCAGGGTTTTTTTTTTTTTTTACATTTATCATCTTATTGTGTATGGTACTTTTCTTAGGAAATTTAACTAATTCCTAGAAACATTTAAGGGAGGTTATAGAATAAACATAAAAAGTCCAAGTAGCTTTTCTGTAGTCAAGAGAATTTAGATAGTGACATGAGAAAAATAATCTATTTAGCATCTCAGCCTAGAATGATCAAATAATTTGGAAGTAATTTTCTTAAGGATGCATGGAAGACCATTAAAGAAGGATATAAAATGAAAGAAAATAGTAGTAAGATATTATGTTTATGGATGAAACAAATTGTTCCTGTAAAGCAAAAATTATTATTTTTTTTTTTAAAAAAAATCTACATGCCTTTTTCAGGATTGACTTGGAGGATAGGCAGAGTATAAGCTAGGCGACTAGAAGGCCATAAGGAAGAGAGAAGAAAACTGTTCCAAAATGCTCACGAAGGCAAACTGAGGCTGTCATCATTCTGAATGGTGGAGTGCACAGTTACCGTGTGCAAAGCCCTGTGCTCAACCTTTGGCACCTTCTACCCGAGAAGACCCAATAATAACAGAAGCATCATAATTTTGAAGACTATTGAAGGGCCTTGCTTTACCAGGCATCTAAACTTACCCTAGTGCCTCTATTATCCCCCAAACAACTATTAGAAGGAACTCTTGCTTCCAGGGCTTAGAAAGTTGGCTCAGAAGCAGAGTGGTGCGGAGTTTGATTTCTAGCACCTACACTGGGCAGCTCACAACTCCCTGTAACCCCGGTCTCAGGAGGTTGCTCTTCCTCCATAGGCGCCTGCATTCATGAGCACATGCCCCTCCTACCTGCGCACGATTCAAAATCAAAACAACCATTTCTTCTGGACTCAGGGCTCTCTAGAAAAGCTTTGGCTACAGCAAGGCTAACTTTTGCTTCTAATTCTTTGTTCCTGTTATGGATAGAAGAAATCATCTAGTTGTAAGCTTGGGAGATGATATCAAGCCTGTCTGGTTCAGCCACCATAACCTTGTCTCCATAGTTCCCCATCCAGGGCTTTCTTTAGGGAGCTATACTGATGAACATTTAAAGCTTATTCTAGCTGTAATTTCAACAGGGCACATGCCATACATTGGTAGCATTAGTGAAAGTTATCTATGGCTTGGTAAGTCAGATTCTGAGATGGGAGTGGGCCTTGTGTTTGCCCATCCCACCCATCTCAGTCACCACTTAGGTTACACATAGTGCTATTTTTTGTCTGTTCCTTTCATGGCTCTGCAATTGTTCCTGCCAAGTAAAGGTGAAAAATATTAATGCCCCAACACCCAGTGCGGGTGGCATTGCTCCACAAGAACATAAATAAGATAAACAGAATACAAAAAGTATTCTGCAGACATTAAAAAGAATTAATCCAATATATCCCAGTTGACTTCCTGCAATGTCATCCTTTGGCATAAGAGCAAGGTAGAAAATAGTACATATTTTCACATGTGCTAGTATGTGGCTATATATGTAAATATTTTGTATGGCTGCAAATGATTGTTTGAATACAGAGAACATATGAAAAAACAAATGCTCAGCCTTTAGGGTGAATTTTTACATAAAATGATGACACTACTAATATTCCATAGAGGGGGGAGTGTCATTTCAACTAAAAAGGAAATCAAAAAGGAGCCCACTGGGATCTCTTATTACTACTTTATTTTTATGTTACTATTTTAATTTATGTGCTAATACATCACATTCATTCACTTATGTCAAAGGTAAGATATGCATCTGAAAAATAAAACAATTGAATTAAAATATATTTCTACTTTTCAAAGTCACCTAGAAAAAAGGAACTTGGCCCTAGCACGAAAAGCTACCTATAAATGTTATGTTAGGGCTTTATCTGCTAATAAAAAAATACCAAACTGGCATTAAACTATTGGATTTCTTTGAACTACATGTTTCTCTTTCATTGAGAAAAAAAATGTTGTCTGAAGACAGGAATCAGCTATACACATTGTGCTGAAGGTGTTGGCAGTATGACCGACTGCATGCATTTCCTTCTATTATGGCTAACAGAGATGATCATTTGAAGAGAGAGACAGGAGTGGGTCTGAGGAAGAATACCCTTTTAACTTGTGGTTGGAAGTAAAAAACCCAACTAACATCTTTTATTATTATTTAGAAATAGCATTCCTATTGTGGAAGATAAAGGCATTGCAGTTCTGGGAATGGGGGTTTATAAAAAATAACATTGATGGTTGTTCTGAGATTCACTACTAATTTCTAGGGGCAAAAAAGAGTTCAAAAGGGGATTCCAGGGCTGAGATATCTGCTCAATGGCAGAATACTTGCTTTAGCATGCCAAAATTCTGGGTTAATTTCTTGGCATTATCAAAAACAAAGAAATGAGGAGGAGGAAGACGCCAGATCTGTTGATGGAGGGTACAGCTCAGTGTAAATGGGGAGGTCCCGAGAAGTGAGTGTGGCTGCAGCTGTCTCCATCATCAATCCAAGGGAATGTCTGTGGAAAGTCTACCGAGGAGTACACCAGCATCTGCATCGGTTGGGTCTAATCCAAGAGGCTAGTAAGGATTCTAGGTGGTGACTTGAGTCATGCCGCTACTTTTAAAAACAAGGCTGTCTTGAATAAAGTATGTAATGTGAAACACCATGCAGTTCAAGCGAGTAGGTCTCTTCCAAATGATATAGCCTGGGCTCTGAAAGGGAAGGGTCCAGACCTGTCTTCTGTCACTTCTCATCTTCCCACAGCTTGGCTTTCACTATGTGCACTGAGTTTGTAAGTACATGAACAAACCTTTGGGTCAGAGGGAAGAGATGAAGAGAACTGAATGTGCTTCTTAGCTAGGTTAGGATGGGCCAGAGACGGAGCAAAGGATGTCCTACTGGCTGCCCTTAATTCCCCTCAGGCTACAGTGAACTCCTAAGCACGGTTGACTTCGGCCAGGCCTGGAGGAGGAGATTTAATGAACATTGAATCATACTGCTCTGTACTCACTTAAATATCAGTTATTTTACCCTGGATGCCTTTCATTGAAGATGTTATTAACCCTGTTTTATACCAGATGGTCAAGAGTCTGATGTAATGAATACTGGATTTTATCCAAAGCACAATGGTGATATGCTGAGGATTGGGGCCAATGTCAGTCTCTAAAAAAGAAGGCCATCACTACATCACGGAGCATTAGGTGACTTAGCAGGAAGTAGGACTGCCACCTGCAAGTCCTTTCCTGGTGGACTGGAAACAAAGTAGTCTTATGTACCATGACCTTGCTCTTCTAGGATCATGGCATTTATTGTTATGTCAAATATCTTCCAATCTGTACATTTCTAATAGTGGGAATTTTATTTGGTCTTTATCCTCATTTTCTGGCTTGTAAAGTAGACTTGCCCTTTTGTCTTAGACCTGGTCCTAAAAATTCTCTGGTTTATCCTTGCCCCATGGAAGGTTATAAGATACCCTCCTCATCCCAGAGAGGTTCTGCCAATGCCCAGAAGGGAGGAATGGTACCCAGAGAAGCCAAGGAAATGCTGAAGCGGACATACCTTGCTTCTTCCATCCGGTCTGTTAGCAATTGTTCCCACACAATAGAGTCTGCATAAAACCTCAAAGACTGGGCTCAGAGGACTTCTGGTGCCTTATCACCGGGAAGACCAAGGCTTCAAAGAGGGCAATGGGGCTTCTTGTTTCTTCTCCTAGACTGTACCCTCTTCATCTTTCTACTTGTGTTCTCTATAGTATCCTTTATAGCAAAGCCTAGAAAAGGCTTTCCAGCGCGTTGGGAGCTTCTGGAGCAAATTAATGGAACCTGGAGGAGGAAGTTGATTTCTAATGGGTGGCTCAGAAGCACAGTGACACAATCTGGGATTTGTTACTGATGTCCAAAGCATGTGTGGGCAGCCTGGGAACCCAACCCTGCTCTTCTGAGGTTGACACTGGCTGCAGGTGGATGGTGTCCAGATTGAACTGGTTTGGAGGAAACACTGAGTTTGCTGCAGATTTGCAGATGGCTTGCTTGCTGCTGGCTAGCAGTCCCCATGACTTTCACAGTCGCAGTGGTGGTTAGTGTTGATGCTTGTGGTTTGACAGGAGAAACAGAGTCTTCATTTGTCTAACACTCCGCTTTACTCCCAGACTCTTTACCTCTCTGACACATGGTCTTGCTATATTGGCTAGGTTACATTTACTCCAAGAGTTGGAATTCTCTGTGTCTTTTGACTGGGTATTTTCATTGCCCTAAAAATGCCTGCATTCTGCCAATTCATTCTTTTCTCCTCTCGGCCTTTAATTTGATCTTTACTAGTTCCATAGTTTTACCTCTTCCACGGTGTCAGATAGTTGGACTCACATGTTATAAAGCTCTGTGCAGGTATCTGCCAAGAAAGGATGTAAGGTTCTCTGGAACTGGAGTTACAGGCAGTTTTGAGCCACAATGTGGGTACTGGGAAGATAGCCTGCATCTTTTGCAAAGACAGGCAATGCTCTTAACCAAAGAGTCTTGCTGCAGTCCCTCCTTGTGTTTCTGTTTTTGGTGACTTGTGCCATCTCTCCATTTTTCCTGTCCCAGCTAGAGGCTCATTGATTTTATTAATATTTGTAAAGAGCCCTTGTGGTTTGATTGGTTGTCTTTATTGCTTTCTTGTTTTCTATTTCGTTGATTTCTACTCTAGTTTTCGTTATTTCTTTTCTGTGGATCCATGTTGCACTCCCTCCTGCATTTACCTTTCCTCTGCTCTCGTCTTCTTCCTTTTTCCTTTTTCTCACTCCTTCTTTCTCCTTCTTCTTTTTTCTTTCTTGTTGCTATTGGCCTAGCTTTGTAGATCAAATTATCCTTAAATTCACAATTCTCCTGCCTCCTCTTTCAGTGTGCTAGGATTATATGTGCATGTCACCATACCTAGTTCATTTTAAATTTTAATATTAGAAACTAGATCATTGGTTTTATATTTTTCTCCGTATTGAGCATACATATTCAGTGCTATGAATTTCCCTGTAAATACTTCTTTCTCCACAGCCTACATACAGTGTTTTAAAAGTCATGCTTTTGTTTAGTTCAAAATATTTAAACTTGAGATTTCTTAGGATCATGTATTATTGACTTTTTAGTTAATAAATAAAAACACAAATGTTTGTAGAAAGTTCAAATGAAAAAACATTGTCATCAAATTCTGAGATTATCTTTATTCACCCTTCTAAGTACGTGTCTGTAAAATTGTGATTTTTTTTTTCTGGCTGTTTGGGAGCCAGTAAAAAATCTGAATAAATTTGAAATCAAAATATTTACATTTAATAATCTTTAGGAATATTGGTTAAATAACATAAAATGTATTGAGATCTACCTAATTTTTAGATTGGCCTGTATTTTGTTAACACACACTGCACACATATATGTATAACTGTGTTTGTAAATATACAGATGTTTCTGAAGGAGAAGAGAAGAGAAGATTCTTATACAAAAGCTTGCAGAGAGCAAGGAGTATGAAACAATCCGACTTCCCGACACTCACAGAAGCTCTTTCTGCTGCTTTTGTATCACATTCTTTTTTTTTTTTTTTTTTTTAAAAACAAGAGTCTACCACATGGGCTGCACTGTCCTTTCCTCTTGCTCTGAGGTGATCTCACCCTCTTTATGCAAATGAACATCTATGACACTCAGTTCTTATTGAAATCTCAAATCATCTACAACAACAACCAAACCAAAAGACTTAGAGTGGATTTGTCCAAACCAAGGGTCTGACCAAGAGTCACAGTTCCACTGTAAATTTTGTTTATTCTGGGATGGCTAGTCTTGGATGACAACTTTGATGTACCTGGGGGAGGGGGAAGAATCTCAACTGAGGGATTGCCTGGACCACACTGACTTGTGAGTATGTCTGTGTGAGTAGTATGTGAGGCTTTTGGTTTTATTTATTTTTATTTTTTTGCTTTTGTTTTTGTTTTTTTTTGTTTTTTGTTTTTTGATTGCTAATTGACATAGTGTGGTCCAAGGTACTGTGGGTGGTTCCATCCCTGGGCATTTGGTAGTCCTGGGTTGTATAAGAAAGCAGGCTGAGCAAGCCAGGGGAGAAATCTAATAACTGCACTCATCAGTAGCCTCTGCTCCAGTTCCTGCCTTCAGGCTTCTACTCTGGCTTCCCTTCTATTTTATGATCTGTAAAGACATCACCTTTGCATGTCTGGGCCAGTTATTTTCACTGGAAAAATGTTCCATTTTTGTATCGACTTCATAGTTGAGGTATCTCACTGCCCCATCTTTGGACTATTTCCAATTCTTTTCAGTTTTCTTTTTATCACTAAGGGTTCATTAGATTCAAATCAGACCCTTTGGTCCACAGTACACTCCGTCTGCTTCATTTTGCATGTCATCTTCTGACATAAGCTATCTTATCGGTTCTTCAAGGTCTAAAGACCTCCAAAGGTGCCTAGCATGTCACAGATGGTCACAGGGCCAAAGAGGCAGAGAGGGTCAGAACTGAAAACTTCAGCATCCTAATTAACTATCCTCATCTAATTTTATTCTCCACTCTCAGCGTTTTTTGGTTCCTCTGAGAAAAGGAACAAAATACTCACAGGAGCAATAAAGGAGACAAAGTGTGGAGCAGAGACTGAAGGAAAGGCCACCCATAGACTACCCTACCAGGGATTCATCCTATAAACAGTCACTAAACCCTGACACTATTATGGACAACAAGAAGTGTGTACCGAAAGGAGCATGTCATGGTTGTCTCTGGAAGGGCCCTACCAGAAACCTTACACATACAGAGGCAGATGCTAGCAGCCAACCATTGGACTGGGCGTGGAGTCCCCAATGGAGGAGTTGGAGGGCAGACTGGAGGAGCTGAAGGGATTTACAGCCCCATGGGAAGAACAATGATGTTGGCTACCCAGAAGCCCCAGGACTCCGAGGGACTAAACCATCAACCAAGGGGTACACATGGTTCCAGTCAAAAATGTGGCAGAAGAATGCCTTGTTGGGCATGAGTGGGAGGAGAGGTCCTTGGTCCACTGAAGGCTCAATAGATGCCCCAACAAAGGGAAATCAAGAGGGGGGGGAGGTGGGAGTGGGTTAGGTGGAGGGCCATATACTTGGAGGCAGGGGGTGGGAGGAGGGGTTGAGAGTTTTCGGGGAGGGGGGAAACCAGGAAAGATTTTAGCATTTGAAATGTAAGTGAAGATTATATTCAATAAAAAAAAAGAAATAACAGGCTGTTTTCCCTGTATTGGTCCAAGAACCAACCTCTCTTGCCATTCCCAGCATGCATGTTTAACTCTTTACAGCCTGACAGTTGCAGTTAACACTTTCTACCACTTTCCTGGTTGCTCCCTAGAGACTAAGTTCAAAATATGTCTTCTTCAGGTCTCCTCCTGTGTTTGCATGCCTAGAGCTCCTGGGAGAACTTCCTTTAACGTTATTCTAAAATATTGCTTAAGAGTTGATCTCTTAAGCCCAGCACTTGGGAGTTAGAGGCAAGGCAAGTCCTACCTATGCCTTTGAGTGTCAGCCCAGTTCTAGGCAGCCAGGACTACATAGTGAAATCCTATCTTCAAAATAAGAAAAATGAAAAGTTGATTTCTTGAATGAGTCTGTGGTATTCCCCAGTGGTAGGAGCCATGTTTTCTGCCTCTTTGTACCCTCGGTGCCCGTCTCAGTGCCTGTCAATCAAAACTTGTTGGACAGCAGTAAAGCTTGCAGAAAACATGGTCTAGGACTCATGATTTTGAATATGACTTCAATTTATGTGGCTAGAGCCTTGAGAGCAAATCTAAAATCAGGGTGAGAGAGATACCAGGTCAGAAGGATGGATGCCAGGTTCAGAGTCGGAGAGCTTCTGTTAGGTCAGCCTTTGGAAACTGAAACAAAGAAAAGCCAGGCACTGCTAAGTTAAGATTAGCTAAAGAAAAACAAATGCACAAAACAATAGGAATTGTGGAGTAAAAATGAGGAGCAATCCATCTGGAATCAGGATAGGCAGCCATTAGCCCTCCAACTCCTAAGCAGGAAGCCACTTTCTTTCTCAGTACAGGGACTTCACCCCTGCTGAGAACTGGGTGTGGCTTGCTTCCTGGTGCGGTTGGAGAAGGCTAGGCAGACTTGGGAGTGGTTGGATCCCCAGAGGGCAGGTGAGCACAGTCGGCCACACCCTCCCTCATGCACACCCTTCCTTCTCTGAGATGTGTGAGTCTCTCATGTGACATGTGATCATTCCCCTTTCTCATCCCTTCTGATGCTTCATTCCCCATTTCTGCCTCTCCTTTCTCATTTTTATTATTCCCATATTTTCTTTTTCTTCAATTTTCTTTTTTGCTCCTACTGGGAGCATGGTAGATTTGAAATCTGTAATCTATTGATTAGAGGGAAATTTACCTTTTGTGTTTTCTCTTGAAAAGATAATTGCCCTCAAGTAACTCTTCCTAACCCCAATTCTGAGAGACCAGTTAGTTACAATCCTGAAACTTACATGATAAAAGCAAGCTGTTGGGGATAGGGGTGTGGGTGGGTTGGGGTGCTCTGAGCCTGACCTTAGTAAAAGCTGAAGCACCCTATCAAGAGTGTCAGACAGGGAAAGGGATAGGGCACCCACCCACGAAAAAATTCCACAGCCTTCCAGAAAAGTTACCTTCAGGGTCAACTGTTCCTTGCCTTCCCAGAACATCATTTCGTACTTTATCTGACCATAAGCATCCTGGGGACCACATTATGCACAAAGAACAGCTGTCAGAATAGGTTTCTTTTTTTAATATAATGCCTGGAATACTTCAATCACTTGTATCAGAAAACATCTAATATCTTCCTAGACATAACAGAACGGGGGCTGGGAGGATAGCTCAGTTGGTGAAATCCTTGTCACCTAAGTTCAAGCCTCAGAAAGCCACTGGTATGTGGGTGTGTGTGTATGTGTGTGAGGTGTGTGTGTGTGTGTGTGTGTGTATGTGTGTGAGGTGTGTGTGTATGTGTGTGTGTGTGTGTGTGTGTGTGTATGTGAGTGTATGTGTATATGGCGGAGGTAGGGGGGATGGGTTCAGACAAAAACACACGATGTGTTCCTGTAATCTCAGTGCTGGGGAGACACAGAGACAGCTGATGGTCAATTAACCTAGACAGATTGGTGAGTGTGAAAACCAAAATTATGTTTTAAATCTTCATTCTGGTGCCTAAGAGATCCATGAAACCCAAATGCCTCTAATTTGCAAGCTCCTTGCCCAAGGACAGATACTTCCTAAAATGCTGGAGGCTGTTGTTCATAGAAGATAAGAAGCCACAGGCTTTCCCTCCCCTAAACAGGTTTGTTTGACTCAACTGCACTGGATGTGCTTGAACACTTGTAGGTGGGAGGTAGTTAGGATATATGTTTGCCCCTAATCGTACCCGATGACAAATACAATGGCCTTATGGCTTTGCCTTTTTAAGCCTCTCCAAAATGTGACTCATTGCCATTGTCTGAGAACCCAGGAATGGACCAGGCCAGAGTCCATCCTAGTCAGTATTTAATTAAAGCTTGCTTCAAAATTGGCTCAAAATTGTGGCAGTGGTCTTATTCTTGACGGATGGGATTAACATTAGCTCCAGGCCATTGGGAGACTCCAAAAATAAAAAGTGGCTGGTACCTATGGAAGACTGTGTCAAGGTTATTCTTTGATTTGTACATGCACAAGGACAAGTGTGCACTTACCCACAAACATGTACATCCCTCACTACCCCCAACAACTGATCACAGAACAATTTTATACCTAGAGACCCTGTGGTTGGAGAAACTCACAATTTTTGCAGGTAATGACTATGAAGTCCAGATAATAGATTCCTTGGCCACCGAGTTACACATTGTGGGCAGATCTGGGGCCAGAATCCCATGTCGAAGCTGGAGATTAGGATGACAGAGTGCCATTGGATAATGGGATCAAGTACCCACCTTTACAAAAGGCAGTGTGCTTTATACAAAAGGAAGTTGAGGATGACAGAAAAATCAAAGTAAATTTGTGCTCATCCATGCCTGTAATCCCAGTACGGTGGAGGCTAAGGTGGGGAGATCTTGAGTTCCAGGCCAACCAAGGCTATGTAGAGAGATCTTACCTAAAACAGTGTGTGTGTGTGTGTGTGTGTGTGTGTGTGTGTGTGTGTGTGTGTGTGTTAATGTAAACTGATGAAGAAATATGTACCTCCAGCTCATGGCCTCTTCTTCATGCAGATGACTATTCTCCTGAACAATGACTGTAGGCCCCTGTGGATGCAGATCCCGGAAGCCTTATTTTTATAAATTCTTCTCTTGCATCTCAGGGTTTAGTACTACCTTATTTCCCCAGTGCTTCCTGGGAAGAGGGATTCTCTGTAATGATCTCACCTGTCTGAAAACAGTGACTTAGTGCAATTCTTTAATTTCATAAAGAAACAGTCATGGGAACACTAGTGACTTCCTGGAGAATTGTATCTGTTTGTGAATAGAACTCTCTATCCAGTTTCACAGAGCTTCAAAGTGTACAGGTAGAACTTGAATCGTAGGATCTCTTCCCTCATCCCTGATAGGTTGATAATGTATTTTTATGTATTCTGTCTTAGAGAAAAAAAATTAATACTAAGAAACGATTACAGAAATCCAGTTCAACCATCAACCATTCACTCCATAACAACTCTCCAAATATCTGAAGGCGTGGACACAGCTTGTAACTCAAGATACAAGGGCAGAGACCATGTTATAACCTTGCATCTGGGTGTGTTGGATATGCAGGAACAGAGGGGAACTCATCATGCAACCCCACCTTAAAATTGCCAGCTTGACCCAGCTTCAGGCTTACTACAAAGCATTTCCTTATTTTCACTAGATATTTTCTAGTTGACAAAACAAAGGCTGTTTTCTCTTTCAGCTTCCCTGCGCATCAGTGGATTGATGTGTCTGTCATGAAACTTGATGGCGTCTACACTATTCTGTGGTAGACAAGAGTGCTCGCAAACGCTTTGCTGAGACATGCAGTGAGCTGAACACACCCTGGCATTCAGAGAAAGGACATCATTTACCCGCAGAAACCACAGTTCCTAAACCAGCAGGATTTTCTGGTCGTCCTTTTCTACCTTTCCTCCCCCTTTGCCCTCCTGCAGGAAGGCAGAAGCTCCTGAAGGCTGGGTTCTTCTTCACTCCGGGGCTTTTGGAATACCACTTCACTTTTAGAGGAGCCCGCCAGAGCCATCATCTTAGAGAGAGACAAGGAGAGGAAGGCTCAAGGGGACACAGGCTTTGCTTCCCTTTTGGCAATCTGGGGCGACTCTATGTAAATTCCACCGGAAGAGAATAAGACCACTACCACAATTTAAAAACAAGTGAATTTGAAGCAAGCTTTAATTAAATATTGGCTATGTTGATGGACTCTGGCCAAGTCTGTTAGGATTCTGTCTAAGCTCCACCCCACAGTTACCTGGCAACAACCAGATATGCCCCTCCCCATAGTTACCTGGCAACAGCCAGGTGTGACTGACCTACTATAAAAGGGGATGCTCAGCCCCTCCTCTCTCTCTTGTATTTTCTATTCTCTCATTTTCAGCTTCTCTCTTGCCCCCTCTTGGGCTCTTCTCCCTTCTCCCCTCTCTCCACGTGTCATGAGTGTCACGACCGGCCTCTGCTTCTCTACTCTCTCCCTCTCTCTGCCTCTACTACCTCCTTAACTCCCTTCCCCATGTCCTGAATAAACTCTATTCTATGCTATGCCATTGTGTGTCTGGTCCCTCAGGGGGAAGGAATGCCTAGGCATGGGCCCGCTGAGACACCTACACTGCCGTATACCATGTTCTCACACCTCTTCCTCTTTTTATGATCACAACAAAGTCCACCTCTGGGTTTCTAGAAAGTGGCTTTGAGTCATGGCAAGTAGAGACTTAAAAAGGCACCCTCACAAGGCCATTTAATTTCCCATTCAGCCCAATCAGGGGCAAGCATATATCCTGATGTATTTCCTGCCTAGGTATCCTCCCACCCACCAATCAGGGGCCAGTACACATCTTGACATATTTCCTGCCCATGTGCCTCGCATCCACGTGTGATCAGGCACATCTGGTGCAGTTGAGTCAAACAAACTTGTTTAGAGGAGTGCAAACATGTGGCTTGTTATCTCCTGTAAACAACAGCCTCCAGCTTTTCAGAAAGTGTGTGTCCTTGGGTAGTGTTTTGTTTTGTTTTGTTTTTTGTTTATTTCATGGATCTCTTAGGTACAGTAATTGTAGTGGCTATTCCTGGTTGTCAACTTGACTATATCTGGAATGAACTACAATCCAGAATTGGAAGACTCTCTTGTGATCCTAATCTGGAGGCTCAGAGATACAAGTTTCTGACCTGGATCTTGACATGGAGATCTTGAAGCACGGTGGCTATGAATTCCAGAAGATCAAGACAGGGAGATCTCTGAGTTCAAGGTCATCTGGGATTAAAGGGGAGGTGGCACAGGCCTTTAATCTGGGCCACACCCTCTGCTGGAGACCTACATAAGGACATTGGAAGAAGGAAGACTGACTCACTCATCTTCCTTGCCTGCTTGCCTCGTGGGACTGAGCAAATGCTAGATCCTTGGACTTCCATCCACAGCTGCTGCTGACCATTGTTGTGGAGTTGGACTACAAGCTGTAAGTCATCGACAGATTCCCTAACTATATAGCGACTACCCATACATCTCTGTGACTCCAGAGAACCTGACTAATACAGTAATGAAAACCTAAAACATAACATTGGGTCTCACACTTGTCCACATATCCTGCTTGCTACGTCTCTGCAGAGCACAGCCTTTGGACTCCTATCAGAAACTGTGAAGGGAGAAGCAGTAGTTCTCAACCTGTGGGTCTTTCCTTGTTGGTAAAGTTTCTTGGATTTAAAGGTGATCTTTATGGGGTGAGATTCTTAGCAGTGATGGATGTGATTTGATGTGATCATGTTAGTCTTATCCTACTATCCTATGTTAACACTGCTTGTTCTCATCCTTAATTTAAAACACTTGGAGATTTCTACACAGTCTGTAGTACATCATGTGGAAACCTGGCTGTCACAGCTTGTGGATGGCATGTCTGATCCTGTTCTAACCGATCCTTCATCTTTTCTATTTCCTCCCTTAGGACACATGAATTCTTTGTCTCATTTGCTCCAAAGCACTAGCAGGAGAAAAGCAGCTGTGACAGGGAGACTGGAAAGTTGCCGTAAAATTTTACCCCTTGATAAAGAAGATGGAAGGCTTGGGTATGTGAAGGAACACCCATCACTTTCATAACAATCACAGCCAACCTCATCAAACAAATATGGCACGCGGGTAAGATTTGCGAGTGTTCTCTAATGGCTGTTAGCTATGTGCACCTATGGTTAATCACCAAGTCCTCTGCAGTAGTGACTCAGGGGTGCCACTGACTCTGAGGATCTAGCAGTACCAAGTCACACTTTGGCCTCTTTATCTTAGCACAGGAGACGGAATCCAGGGCCTCAGGCTATGCAGCAACTTCATCAAGCATTAGAGTAAGTTTTTGCATTGATCAAAACAACCTGGACCAGCCTCAGGTTTGATGCAGGGCTGTCTATTCAATTAGTTCACCATAGTAAGAAATGCTGTAGGAAGGTTCCAGAATGATATAGAACTCACAGACTTGGTCTAGAACTGAAAAGGAAACTGGGATTTCAGACTTAGGGGTGCCATAATCATAGCTCATTCCTGCCTGTCTGTAAGCTGCTATGGGTAACATTAGGGGCTGTCTTGTTATGCTCATGTTGTAAGGTAGATGTGCTATAGATGATGCATCCCCTCTCTTTGGAAATTTAGCTCTGACAGAAATAATGCAAAGCACGTAGGAGCTCTGTATATGAAAGCATAAATCATTATTATTATAATATGCAAGAGTTGGGGCAACCTTATTGGCCATTCCGAGGAGGAATGAGCTCTTAAGATGCTGTTTACAAAAGAGGCTTAATGTAATAGGTAAGTAAAAGCTTATATACATAAATCCCAATTAAAAGACACAGTGAGGTGCATATTACATGCAGTGACAAAGTTGCATTTTATATGGACTACCTGTCTTCTGAAGAGGGGGGTTCTGTGCTGGCCTTTGCTGAGAAAGCTGTCTTAAGCACTTAGACATTTCTAGATGCTGGAGTATGATGTCCACTTTCTCCTTAAGTGTCTTAGCTATCAATAATGAGCACACATTGAACAAGTAGAAGGATTAACAATTATCAGAGAGAAAAATAACCCAAAGTCTCAACAATGTTTTCTCTTATCTTCTGTGGTGGTTTGAATGAGAATGGCTTCCTAGGCTCATACATTTGGATACTTGATCCCCCAAAACTGTCAGTTTCAAAAGAAAGTCTGGACAAATAGCTAACTGTGGTGCCTATTAGCATACCAAAGCACATGCACCTCCAGGCTCCCTCAGCATCACATATACCTGATAAAGAGCCCGTGCTGCCTTCTGGATTTTCTCACCCTGTCCTCTTCCCTAAACTTCTTCAGCTCATGGGCTTCTCTGTCCCCAGTTTCTCTTTCCTATATAACTTGTCATTCTGGCCATGTGCTCTCTTGCTTCCTTCCCCCCTTACCCTCTCTCTTGGTTCTCTCTTTTGTCTTTCTTTCTTCCTTTCTCCCTGCCTTCTATGCTCTCATGGCTATACTCAATCTAGTACTTTCTCTTCCTGCTCTGGACTCTTCCAGATGCCTCTGGCTGTTCTCTCCCTTTTATCTATAATTAAAACCTTCCCTTCAACCACACCTTGGAGCTTCACAATCTCACTTTACACAGGAAGGTGTGGCCTGGAACTGTTGCTGTTGTTATCTTTCTCTGTCTGCTGCTCACAGACCCTGGTATGAGTTCTTAGCAGTTCCTAGCTCCTGCATCACGTACTCTAAGGCTTTGAAAACATAAGCTCAACTGAACACTTTTCTTTGATAAGTTGCCACTGTCATGGTGTTTTGTCACAGCTGTAGAGAAGTAACAAATAGGGAAGTTGGTACCAGGAAATGGGCTATTGCTGTGACAGGTTTGACCATGCTATTTTTGGGAGGAATGTAGAAGATTTTGCGACTTTGGGCAAGAAAATGGATGAACACTGTAAGCAGAACTTAATGGGCCATCCAAGTAGGACCTTGGAAGATACTGGTACTGAAGTCTAGCCCTCAAGAGATTTCATAGAGAAGCAATGCTAGCAACTGAGCTAGACTCAGTTCTTGTGATATTTGGCCTTTCCCTTGCCCAGACAATTTTGCCCATGACTAAATTAAAAAAAAATACTAGACTAATTTCTTCAGCAGAGGTGATTTAAAGACAGTCTAATACTGACTGTGTAACATGGTTGTTACTAATCACTTTTCTGCAAGTTGACAAAGGAAAAGAGCAAGCCAAGTAAATAGAAATACAGAATTGATACTTTAGAGAAGAAAAGAGAACCAGGAAATTTAACGTTGCAGTCCAGAATTGTGCTGAAATTGATAGGGAGCTGAAGGAGAGGCCTGATCCACACTGAAATTGCACCATCAGGGCCTTCCGGTTTCTATCTGCTGCTGGAGACCACTCTCGGCCACAGGGCTGCATCCCCAGGTGGTGCGGGGAGACAGCTAGCCTTCCAGGAGTGTGGACAGGCCTGAAAGTGCAGGTTGGACCACACCTGCTGCTCAGAAGAACAGGCCGGAAAGCCTCAGGATAGAAGAACCCAGGGGCAGTGGGGACAAGAGTCTTCTGAATTCCATCTTTGCCCAGAGCTGATCCTGGGCCACAGAACTACATACACAAAAATTGCCATGAGGGAGCTGGTCTCCTAGGAGTGCCTATATACATGCATACACAGAGAGGACTTGTCTCCCAGGAGTACTGATACACAAGCTTGCAGGACGAACAAGCCACAGTCAGAGACAGAAAGATCAACTAACACCAGAGATAACCAGATTGCGAAAGACAAATGTAAGAACATTACCAACAGAAACCAAGGCGGCATGGCAGTATCCGAACCCAGTTCTTCCAAAACAGTAAGTCCTGGATACCTCAACGCACCAGAAAAGCAAGACTTGGATATAAAATCACAGCTAATGATGCTGATAGAGGACTTCAAGAAGGACATAAATAACTCCCTTAAAGAATTACAGAAAAACACAACCAAACAGATGAAGGAATTGAACAAAACCAACCAGGATCTAAAAATGGAAATAGAAACAATAAAGAAATCACAAAAGACATCAGGAGACGTAGATGAAGGCATCAATAACAGAATACAAGAGATAGAAGAGAGAATCTCAGGTGCAGAAGATACCACAGAAAACATTGACATAAAAGTCAAAGAAAATGCAAAATGTAAAAAGATCCTAACCCAAAACATCCAGGAAATTCAGGATACAATGAGAAGACCAAACCTAAGGATTATAGGTATAGAAGAGAGCAAAGATTTCAAACTTAAAGGGCCAGTAAATATCTTCAACAAAATTATAGAAGAAAACTTACCTAACCTAAAGAAAGAGATGCCCATGAACATATGAGAAGCCTACAGAACTCCAAATAGATTGAACCAGAAAAGAAATTCCTCCCTTTATATAATAATCAAAATACCAAATGTACTAAACAAAGAAAGAATATTAAAAGCAGTAAGGGAAAAAGGTCAAGTAACATATAAAGGCAGACCCATCAGAATTACACCAGACTTCTCACCAGAGACTATGAAAGCTAGAAGATCCTGGGCAGATCTCATACAGACCCTAAGAGAACCCACATGCCAGCCCAGACTACTATACCCAGCAAAACTCTCAATCACCATAGATAGAGAAACCAAGAAATTTCATGATAAAACCAAATTTATACAATATCTTTCCACAAATCCAGTCTTACAAAGGATAATAGATGGAAAACACCAATACAAGGAGTAAAACTACACCCTAGAAAAAGCAAGAAAGCAATCTTCTTTCAACAAACCCAAAAGAAGGTAACCACACAAACATAAAAATAACATCAAAAATAACAGGAAGCAACAATCACTATTCCTTAATATCTCTTAACATCAATGGACTCAATTCCCCAATAAAAAGACAGCTAACAGATTGGATATGTAAACAGGACCCAGCATTTTACTGCATTCAGGAAATGCACCTCAGTGTCAAAGAAAAACACTACCTCAGAGTAAAGGGCTGAAAAACAATTTTCCAAATAAATGGTCCCAGGAAACAAGCTGGAGTAGACATTCTAATATTGGATAAAATCAACTTTCAACCAAAAGTCATCAAAAAGACAAGGAAGGACACTTCATACTCATCAAAGGAAAAATCTACCAAGAAGAACTCTCAATTCTGAACATCTATGCTCCAAATGCAAGGGCACCACCTTCATAAAAGAAACTTTACTAAAGCTCAAAGCACATATTGTACTCCACACAATAATAGTGCGAGAGTTCAACACCCCACTCTCATCAATGGACAGATCAGCAAAACACAAACTAAACAGAGACACAGTAAAACTAACAGAAGCTATGGACCAAATGGATTTAACAGATATCTATAGAACATTTCATCCTAAATCAAAAGAATATACCTTCTTCTCAGCACCACATGGTACCTTCTCCAAAATGGACCATATTATCGGTCACAAAACAGACCTCAACATATATGAGAAGATTGAAATAATCCCATGCCTCCTATCAGATCACTATGGAGTAAGGGTGGTCTTCAATAGCAACAAAAACAACAGAAAGCCCACATGCTCATGGATGCTGGACAATGCTCTACTCAACGATGACTTGATCAAAGAAGTAATAAGGAAAGAAATCAAAGACTTTTTAGAACCTAATGAAAATGAAGACACAACATACCCAAACTTATGGGACATAATGAAAGCAGTGCTAAGAGGAAAACCCATAGCTCAGAGTGCCTTTAAAAAGAAACTGGAGAGAGCATACACTAGCAGCTTAACCGCACACCTGAAAGCTTTAAAACAGAAAGAAGCTAATACACCCAGGAGGAGTAGACAGCAGGAAATAATCAAACTCAGGTTTGAAATCAACGAAGTAGAAACAAAAAGAACTGTACAAAGAATCAACAAAACCAGGAGATGGTTCTTTGAGAAAATTTATAAAATAGATAAACCCTTAGCCAGGCTAAGAAGAGGGCACAGAGACAGTATCCAAATGAACAAAATTAGAAATGAAAAGGGAGATATGACAACAGAAACTGAGGATATTAAAAAAATCATCAGATCTTATTACAAAAGCCTATACTCAACACAATTGGAATATCTGGACGAAATGGACAATTTTCTAGATAGATACCAAATACCAAAGTTTACGTAGGATCAGATAAATATCTCAACATTCTTATAACCCCTAAAGAAATAGCAGCAGTCATTGAAAGTCTCCCAACCAAAAAAAGCATAGGACCAGATGGTTTTAGTGCAGAATTCTATCGGACCTTCAAAGAAGGCCTAATACCAATACTCTTCAAACTATTACACAAAATAGAAATGGAAGGAACACTGCCCAACTTGTTCTATGAAGCAACCATTATGTTGATTCAAAAACCACACAAAGATCCAACAAAGAAAGAGAACTTCAGACAAATTTCCCTTATGAATATCGATGTAAAAATTCTCAATAAAATTCTTGCCAAATGAATCCAAGAACACATCATAACAATCATTCACAACAATCAAGTAGGCTTCATTCCAGGGATGCAGGGATGGTTTAATATATGGAAATCTATCAATGTAATCCACTACATAAACAAATGCATAGAAAAAACCCACATGGTCATTTCTTTAGATGCTGAAAAAGCATTTGACAAAATTCAGCATCCCTTCATGTTAAAAGTCTTGGAAAGACCCATTCAAGGCCCATACCTAAACATAGTAAAAGCAATATACAGCATAGTAAAAGCAATATACAGCAAACCAGTAGCCAACATCAAACCAAATGGAGAGAAACTTGAAACAATCCCACTAAAATCAGGGACTAGACAAGGCTGACCTCTCTCTCCATATCTATTCAATATAGTACTTGAAGTTCTAGTTAGAGCAATCAGACAACAAAAGGAGGTCAAAGGGATACAAATTGGAAAATAAGAAAGCAAACTATCACTATTTGCAGGTGATATGATCATATATGTAAGTGACCCCAAAAACTCCATCAGAGAACTCCTAAACCTGACAAACAACTTCAGCAAAGTGCTGGATATAAAATTAACTCAAACAAATCAGTAACCTTTCTATACTCAAAGGATAAACAGGCTGAGAAAGAAATTAGGGAAACAATAACCTTCACAATAGTCACAAACAATATAATGTGTCTTGGTGTGACTCTAACCAAACAAGTGAAAGATCTGTTTGACAAAACTTCAAGTCTCTGAAGAAAGAAATTGAAGAAGACCTCACAAGATGGAAAGATCTCCCATGCTCGTTGGTTGGCAGAATTAATATAGTAAAAATGGCCATCTTGCCAAAAGCAATATACAGATTAAATGCAATCCCCTTCAAAATTTCAACTCAATTTTTTTATAGAATTAGAAAGAGCAATTCTCAAATTCATCTGGAATAACAAAAACCCAGGATAGCTAAAACTATTCTCAACAAAAAAGAACTTCTGAGGGAATCAACATCCTAGACCTCAAGCTGTACAATAGAGCAATTGTGCTAAAAACTGCATGGTATTGGTATAGTGATAGATAGGTAGATCAATGGAATAGAATAGAAGACCCAGAAATGAACCCATACACCTATGGTCACTTGATCTGTGACAAAGGAGCTATAACCATTCAGTGAAAAAAGATAGCCTTTTCAACAAATGGTGTTGGTTCAGTTGGCAGTCAGCATGCAGAAGAATGCAAATCGATCCTTTCTTATCTCCTTGTACAAAGTTCAAGTCCATTGGATCAAGGACATTCACATAAAACCAGATACACTGAAACTATAGAATAGAAAGTTGGGGTGGGGAGAGCCTCAAGTACATGGGCACTGGGCAAAATTTCCTGAACAGAACACCAGTAGCTTATGCTCTAAGATCAAGAATTTATAAATGGGACCTCATAAAATTACAAAGTTTCTGTAAGGCAAAGGACATTGTCAATAGGACAAAACAGCAACCAACAAATTAGGAAAAGATTTTTACCAACCCTATATCTGACAGAGGGCTAAAATCCAATATATACAAAGAACTCAAGAAATTAGACTCCAGAGTACCAAATTACCCTATTAAAAATGGGGTACACTGCTAAAAAAAGCATTCTCAACTGAGGAATTCCGAATGGCCAAAAATCATCTAAAGAAATGTTCAACATCCTTAGTCATCAGGGAGATGCAAATCAAAATAACCCTGAGATTCCATCTCACACCAGTCAGAATGGCTAAGATGAAAAACTCTGGTGATAGCAGTTGCTGGCGAGGATGTGGAGAAAGAGGAACACTCCTCCACTGCTTGTGGGATTGCAAGCTGGTACAACCACCCTGGAAAGCAGTTTAGCAGTTCCTCAAAAAATTGGACCCATATAAAAAAATTGGGCATATAACCAGAAGATTCTCTAACATGTAATAAAGACACATGCTCCACTATGTTCATAGCAGCCTTATTTATAATAGCCAGAAGCTGGAAAGAACCCAGATGTTCCTCAACAGAAGAATAGACACAGAAAATGTGGTATATTTACACAGTGGAATACTACTCAGCTGTTAAAAACAATAAATTCATGAAATTCTTAGGCAAATGGGTGGAACTAGAAAGTATCATCCTGAGTCAGGTAACCCAATCACAAAAGAACACACATGGTATGCATTCGTTGATAAGTGGATATTAGCCCAGAAGCTTGGAATACCCAAGATACAATTCACAGACTAAATGAAGCCCAAACAGACAATGGCCTTGTTGGTCATCAAAGGGCAGAGAGGCCCTTGGTCCTGAGAAGGCTAGATGTCCCAGTACAGGAGAATGCCAGGACAGGGTAGAGGGAGTGGGTGGTTTGGTGAGTAAGGGGTTGGGGATGGGATAGGGTGTTTTTGGTGGGGAAGCCAGGAAAGGGGATAACATTTGAAATATACATAAATAAAATATCTAATTTAAAACAAAAGAAATTGCACCATCAGGGCAAGACCTCATCCAGCTAATCTTGCAACTTGTCAAAAAAAAAAAAAGCCAACAACAAAAAACAGGCCTAAGGAATTTTCTACTCCCCCAAGTCAACAGCAAACCAAGCCTGTTGCAATGTGATTCAAAGGGTGTAGGGTTCACCACAAGTTGGTAGCCAAACTTGACAGTGTAACTTAAGTGGTTCTGGTTTTAAAGTTATTAGGAAGAAGACAAGAGTAAAAGAGTAAAAGTAAAAGCAGGATCTCCCTCCTGGTTAAGGGAAGTCACTGAGGCCAGGGGTGTGGCAGGGGAGCCCAGTATGTGAAAGCATAAAAGTAAAGACTGGATTGTGTTGGAGACCCCGGGATATAAGTGGTGCCAGAGCTGTGAATATCTGCCAAGGAGATCTATACAAAAGGACTGGAACCAGATCACGGATGAAGAGTCTATTGGATGGACAAAGACAGAATTGCAGGGCTGTCTAATCCCACTGATATCAGACATAGGGCTACAGGAAGTGGAGTTTTCCCTGTTATGTTTCAGTCATGTTTTGGTTTGGTCCACTATCCCATGCTCTTACCTTATGTAATGGTAAGGTAAACTCTGTACCATTCTATGTTGGAAGTATGTAATTTGCATTTGATTTTACAGGATATTTTCAAGGCAATTAACAGATTGCCTTGAGGGAGCACTCTTTCACTTCTAGTAGGAATGCAAACTTGTATAGCCACTTTGGAAGTCAAGATGACAATTTCTTAGAAAATTGGAAATTGATTTAACTTAAAATAAAGCTATATCACTCCTGGGCATGTACTCAAAGGAAACTATTTTATCACAAGGATACTTGCTCAACTATGTTTGTAGCAGCACCCAAAGAATGGATAAATTATGAAAAGGTAGTTCACTTACACAGTAGAATCAGTCATTAAAAACAACAATGGCATGAAATTTTCAGGCAAATGGATGGAACTAAAAAAAAACATCATCCTGAGTGAGGTAAACTAGATCCAGAAATATATGCATGTTTTTCCTGCTTGCAGAGTGCTCTGGGACTAGAGATTAGCAGAATCATCATCAGAGAGACCAGAGAGACTTCATCCAGCAACTGATGCAAAGTACCATAGTCAAACATTGTGCAGAGTTCCAGGTAGTCTTGCTGAGGAGGGTAAGGAAGGGTCAGAGGAACCAGAGGGGTGGTCAGGGACAATATGAGAACATGAGAATAAGGTTCACAGAATCAAGTGACCAGGACTCATGGGGGCTCCCAGAGACTGGGGAAGCCTATGGGGAGCCTAGGTTCTCTGCATTTACGTTATAGCTGAGTAGCTTGGTGTTCTTGTAAGAATCCTAACAGTGGGAGTGGGGGCTGTCCTTGACTCTTTTGTCTGCTTGCGGGACCTTTTCCTTCTACAGGATAGAGTTGACCAGCCTTGGTGTGCTGGTATATCACTGGTCTTATTGGAGTTTGTTATTTGGTTGATGTCCCTGGAAGCTCTCCTCTTTTCTGAGGGGAGGTGGAAGTAGGAGAAATATGGGGTGGGGGAAAGGTGGGAGAGACTGAGGAGAGAGAAGGGAGGGGAAACTGGAGTCAGAATGTAATACATGAGATAATAATAATAATAATAATGATGATGATGATGATAATGGCAAAAGGTTATAGTTGAAACATTCTATGGCTACTTGGATTTTCAGCTCATATCCTTGTCTAATTTTAAATCTTGGTTGTCCAGGAATGCATATTTTGTATAGTCATTTTAATTAACAAAAAGGGAAGAAATTGTCTTGAGTCTCAGAAGAGATGTTGGACTTGGGACTTTTAAATAGTATTGAGAATGAAAGACCACAGGGACTTTTGAGGTTGGAGTAAATACATTTTGCATTGTGATAAGACCACAAGACTGTGGGCACCAGTGTGGAAAAGAGGGAGTGGAATGTGGTGGTTCGAATGAGATCAACCCGCAGAGGCTCACATGTCTGAATACTTGTCTCCAGTTGGTTGACTTGTTTGGGAAGGATTAGAAGGTGTGGCCTTGTTGGGGGAAGTGTGTTATTGGTAGTGGGCTTTGAGGTATTAAAAGACTTAAAAAATGGGGTACAGAGCTAAACAAAGAGTTCTCACCTGAAGAATATCTAATGGCTGAGAAGCACCTAAAGAGATGTTCATCATCCTTAGTCATTAGGGAAATGCAAATCAAAACAACCCTGAAATTCCATCTCACACCAGTCAGAATGGCTAAGATCAAAAACACAGGAGACGGCAGTTGTTGGCGAGGATGTGGAGAAAGAGGAACACTCCTCCACTGCTGGTGGGATTGCAAGCTGGTACAACCACTCTGGAAAGCAGTCTGGTGGTTCCTCAGAAAACTGGGCATGACACTCCCGGAGGATCCGGCTATACCACTCCTGAGCATATACCCAGAGACTTTCCCTGCATGCAATAAGGACACATGCTCCACTATGTTCATAGCAGCCTTATTTATAATAGCCAGAAGCTGGAAAGAACCCAGATGTCCCTCAACGGAGGAATGGATTCAGAAGATGTGGTATATTTACACAATGGAATACTACTCTGCAATTAAAAACAATGAACTCACGAAATTCCTAGGCAAATGGTCAGAACTGGAAAATATCATCCTTAGTGAGGTAACCCAATCACAAAAGAACACACATGGTATGCAGTCACTGATAAGGGGATATTAACCCAGAATCTCGGAATACCCTAGACACAATACGCATATCAATAGATTTCCAAGAAGATGGAAGGAGAGACCCCTGGTCCTGGAAAGACTGGATGTAGGGGAATGCTGAGACAGAGAAGTGAGAGGGGGTTGAATGGGGAAATGAGGGAGGGAAGGGGGCTTATGGGACTTTCGGGGAGGGAGGAAACGGGAAAGGGGAAATGATTTTGAATGTAAATAAAAATATAAAAAAGAAAAAAAATAAAAAAAAAAAAAGACTTGTACCATTTCCAGTGTCTCTGTCCCTGCCTTCTACTGATGGATCAATATGTGAGCTCTCAGCTATCCCTGATGCCATGCCTTTACTCCACCATTGTGGACTCTAACCCTCTGAAACTGCAGTCCCAATCACATCCTTTCTTTAGTGGTTCTTTCTGTCACAGTGTTTTGTCACAGCAGTAGCAAAGACAACTTCTATTTCTACTTGCAGAATTCACCATTATTATTCATCCATTATCATTCATTCATCACATTATTTTTGAGATAAAATTCTGGGCCTTGGTTTCTCTATTCCTCTCATTAAGCTTACAGACCTGCAGGGAGAGTCTTACAGGGTGAAGGATTCCCTGGGCTCTGGAATTTTAGGCTGCAGTGCCATCTTTTGGGACACAGGTGTCCTAACTTGATGCATAATTGTCACCTGGTGCTATGAATGGCAGTTGGTTAGCCAGCCAGTGATCCTGACGATGCAGATGCAGATGGAACCCCAATAATTCCCCTGCTGCTTTATTGAACCTTCCTTGTTGGTCTCATCTGCCTTGCGCTATAGCAGACATCAGAAGGGATTTCAGACTCACTGTTCTCCATCAAGTATTCCAGCAATTATTTCTATTTATCTTCAGATTTTTATTAGCATGCATAAATTGTATAAAATAATACATTATGAAAACATTTTAATAAAATTCTTACTATCTCTTGATTGCATTCATTTCCCCAATTACCCTCCTTTGTTCCCCTCCTTTTCTTCTACTGACACCTGTTTCTTGCCTCGTAGTCACCTTATTAGGTCACTTATATGGTAGAAAATATGCAAATTGCTTTGAGTTTGGCTGACTTTCTTTAATATGATGAAACCAAACTGTATCCTTTTTTTTTATTTCTGAATATGACATTACTTTGTTCTTCAAGACTAAATAATACCTGTTGAGTCTAAATAAAAGCTTTTCCTTATCTACTCATCTGTTGCTGGGCACATAAGTTGATTCCATACTGGAATCATTGTGAATACTGCTATAATAAACATGTGTGTGCTGATATATCTGTTTTGTGTTGGTTTTGACTTCTTCAGCTAAGTACGAAGAGTAGTATAGCTGGATCACATGGTTGGTCTATCCTTACCGCCTTAGTGAATCTCTACACAGATGTTTATTGTGGCTACACATACAGATGTTTACCAAGAGTGTGGAAGAATTCTTTCTCAGAATTTTTTTTCAGCAGCTATAATTTCAGATTAATATAGCTTTTTTTTGATCTATTTTATTTTTTAAGACAATGTCTCACTTAGTCCAGGAGGGCCTCGAATTTACTATTTAGTCAAGGATGACTTTGAATTTCTGACCATCTTGCTTCTACCTTCTGAATAGCAGGGTTACAGGTATGCACTAGGGCAACTGGTTTTATGCAGTGATGGATATTGAACCTGGGCCTTCTTCTGAACATGCTAAGCAAGCACTCTACCAACCTAGCTGCATCCCAGGCCTTCCTTGTCGTCTAACCCCATCATGTACTCATCAGTCTTACCAACCACTTTTGCTTCAGAGTATCTGTCTCATCTGTATTTGAACCTTTCCAGTTTCTCCATCTTTCTCCTGTTGTGTTTTATTGTCTTGAAGGACATGTCCTATACATAGACTCTTCTCTGTCTGTGTCTCTGACCACTGTGAGCTGAGCGACTCTGGTGTGCTCAACAATATGGTCTGCTTTACCACAAAGTCATGTGACTACGAGTCAAAGTCAATCTTCTCTTCTTTTAAGTTGCTTGTGACAGGTGTTATGTTGCTATGTTGAAAAACTGACTAACACACTTTCAACTGGGGTCAAAGGTCTTTCTGTCTTTCTCATGTATACTTGGCTGGATATGACTGGATTTAAATTCTTTATTTCCTCCTGAATCTGACAGAGAGAGCTTGCCTGATGTCTATCCAAATTTATTTTTCTATCTGTAGTGATTTGTTCACAGACAAATAAGGAAAATATAAACAAACAAAAGGTAATTCCAGCCAAACAACACAGAATCCACATGATTATGGGGATTTCTTATGGTCACAATGCTTTCATATAGCATTTTTATTTTTCTTAATCTAAAATAGAAATTCTATTTTTCTAATCCATATAAAGAAAATTATGAGATTTAATGAGGAAAAACTCTGAGAATCAGTTAGCATAGTATGAGACACATAGCAAATTCTTGGTTTTGTTACTCTTTGCTTTTTATAATTTAACTTCCACCTAGTTTCTGTCTTTCTCATGCCTGGTGGCTCACACCTCACTGATACCAAAGTCCCCACCCAGGCAGTACCTTCCTCTTAAACTCATAATGAAGTTGTCCTAGTCAATATGTATTTGATGCCTGCCCTGTGACCTTTGTCTTAACACTCACAATGACTCACCACAGACACACACTGCTTCCCAGTCAAACACACTCAGTATCTCTCTCACCTAGAAATCAGTCACCTGGCTACTCACAGGGAAGCCCAACCTATGGATTTCTAACCAAAGTATAATTTTTCTTAAGAAAACCTTTTATTTTTAAAAATATCTAGTTTTAAAATTATGTGTATGCATGAGTGTCTGTGTGTGGGCATATGTACTTGAGTTCAGTGTCTATGAAGACTAGAAGAGCGCCTCAGAGCCCCTGAAGCCGAGGTTACAGGTTAGCTGCTGGAGATGGGTCCTGGGAACTGAAATTGCCTTCTCTAGGAGGGCAACAAGCATTTTTAACCATTGTCCAGCCCACAGCAACTTTTTCTGATTCCTGGGTTTATGTTTTATGGCAATATCAACATGTACAGATAACCTTTGATTTTTATTCAGTTAGCTTTAGTCATGTAATTTTGTTGGCATTTCCAAGTTACCTGTTATAATTTGGATATAAAATGTCCCTTGTGTGTTTGATGTGTTTCAGATTCAGGAGAAAAAAAAATGGCCTCATGTGTTTGAATAACTGGTCCCTAGTTTGCAGTACTCTTTTGGGATGTTGTGGAACCTTTAGGAGGAAGGATCTAGCTGGAAGTGGTTTTCTGGGATATGGGGCAGAGGGGCTTGAGATATATAGCCTGACACCACTGTTTCAAATGATATATTCTATGGTAAGTTTGTATACAAATACAACAAATGTAGCTCATATCTACTTTGCATCATTCTGTCAGCTCCTTCAAGTTTCCTCCTGACATCCTCCTCCCAATTTCATGTCTCCTCTTCCTCCTTATTTCATAACCCATGGAACACAATTAGTGGTACCCATATATGCATGAGTGTAGGGGCCATGCGCTGGAGGATGGGCAATCTACCAGGGGCCACACCAGTGAAGAAAACTGTCTCTCTCCATTCCCTACGGCTATCACCTGCTGGAAGCTCATCAATCAGGGTAGGAACTGGTCTACTTTATTCATTGTGCCCTGTTAAGTTGCTTGATCTTGAACAGATCATCGAATTTTAATATGTTGGAGGAGTTCTACATCTCTGACCTGCTTTCTCTGTCATATTTATTTTATTCAAGTATTCCCTAAACTCCTTTAAAAAGAATTAGAAGTTATTTTTCATAACTTTATTCCAGTATCCTTTTGGCAAAAAGTCAATTTCTCCTGAAATGTACTCATCTTTATGAGCTATGGGTTTGCATCTTCTTGCTAAGAGTGACTCTGATATACCCTTCGGGAAGATCATTCCATAGGGTGCTCTCTAGAGGCAACACTGGTGAATTACAGATACTTGCTCTTAGGGTAAATAAGGCTATGTTCTAAAATTAAGAACTGCATGCTGTGTACTAGACATACTGGAGATCCAGAAGACAAGAGAAGTATTGTCTTTGTTTTCTATGAGCACACAGGCTAATATACATAAGAAAGGCGGTGTGTTCAGGAGAGCCCAGCTAAGCAAGAAGACAGTGGAATGATGTTGACATAATTTACAATTAAAATGGCTGTTGATGTGATAATTTTCTAATTTCTATTTTGATTCAGATTTTAGTTTTGTTTTTGTCTTTGGGTATATTCTATAGTTCTGGCTCATACATCTTGTTAGGCAAAATTCTACATGTCATCCCCATATTTTATCATGTTTATGGAGCCTTTCTCAATTGACAATGAAATTATTCTTTCCTAGTCTACTACAGAAGTAATAGTGGCAATTTTGTTTCATTTTCAAAAAGGGATGTGAAGAGATGTACCTAACTGTAATTCCAACGTCCACAGCGATTTCTGATGTTTATTCAATTGGTTTGTTATCTTGTACTGGGCATTCACAAGCGAGACAGTGATTCTATTGATGTTGATTACTCAGAATTGAAAATGAACCCATGAGTGGGAGATGTGAGGGTAAGGAGAAGCACTGCTGACTGACACAAGAGTAAAGATTGTGAGGATGAGCACGTCTGCATTCATGCATGAAATGCTCCCTCCATCAAGAGTCAAATGAAGCACCTTCATTCTCAGGGCATGTGCTTGTATTGAAGAAATATATAAAACATCATCATGTTTAGTACTTCACTGTAATGAAAATATTTAGTCCCAAAGAGATTTTTTTTAAATGAATGGCTTAGCCATTTTTTAAAAAAGATTTTATTTATTTACTATACAGGTGGTTGTGAACCACCATGTGGTCGCTGGGAATTGAACTCAGGACCTCTGAAAGAGGAGTCAGTGCTGTTAACCGCTGAGCCATCTCTTCAGCCTCCCCCCACCCCCAGAAAAAAATTTGAAATAGCAATTTTTGAATAAGTTTATAAACACTGTCATAACCTAAATACTTTCCTTTCTCTACACCCAAAGTTTTTCTAAGAGACTCTGTTTATTCATTAATAATTCTGTCTTTCTAAGGAATTTTGCATGTCAGTAAAATATATGCTATTATGCTTATTTATCAAAATTTATTGCCTATGGTTTCAGGTTTTTTTTTTTAAATCAAGCCTTTAATGTAAATGTCATTTCAAGTTTACTTCTTAACCAAATAGTACAAGTTTTGATTTTTCCCTTTTATTTGTCTGAGATCTTCAAAAATAAGCCAATTTCAGAAACTTGAGTTGTGTTTGATAGGACTTGACCAGCTCAGCATATTAAAAGGCTTCCTGCTGACTGCTGCTGCAGAAAGAGAAAGTGCAATGCTGTTGCTCTTGAATCTGCAGACAGTGTGCAGCAGAGGAGGGACCCAGCATGGCGTGCATTGCCTTTTTTGGAAGCACAGTGATAAATGGGAAAGAAGAAGACATTCACAGAGATGGTTCCTTCTCTTCTCACGATTGGGTCTATCTTATTTTTTACTTCTCAAAACTCATAGCTGAATGAAAAAAAGGAATTAAAAAGGAGAACATCATTGCTTCTAGATATGGTGGAGGGGAAAGTTTATTGTAGATAAAAGGGAGAGCAAGGCCAGAGGTAGGGACATCTGAGAGAGTTCAGAACAGACATGACCAGCAGACCAAGACTGCTGGGGTAGGGGAGCAGGAGACCAAGAGGTCAAAAGTGCAAAAGGAGTAAAAAGGACCAGCATTGTATAAATGTTTGGACTGTATCCAACCATTGGAAGGACAGCTGGGGACAGGATCTTCTTTGATATGTTAAATAGACAAGCACCTCAGCGATTTGTCCCGGGTTTGAGACCTAACAAAAGTGTTTTAAGTTTTGACTGACCGGTGTTCTAGTGATTCACTGTTTCCTGATCTCTAGAATCAGTGGCTCAGTGGATCATAAGCCTTAAGAGCGAAATGTCCGTGTCAGGCTATGTCTCAAAACTGGGTGCCTGGGAGCCACTGTGTGGTCAGCTAATGCCCAGGTATTGTCCATGAGATGACTTCGGAAGCATAACTGCTCGACTTGTCCATGGATCTCACCAAATTATAAAGAAGAGAAATGTAGCTGAATCTCTGATGGGAATAACTCAAGATGTCCATCACAGTATGTGATATTTGAAAACTATTACAGAATAGTTTGGGTACATAATTACCTAGTGATAGGCAAAGAGTCTTCAGCTATAGGTGTCTTAGCTATTCTGCACTTACACTTCATGAAGTCAGCTTTTTAAGAGATTTCTGTTCTAATTCACAAGCAGCACAGTTCACACAATAGGCAAGACTGGATTTTCTCCATTCTTTTCAGGACAACTTCCAGGAGCTGGTTCTTTCGTTCCACCATGTGGGTTCTGGAGATCAGACTCCGGTCATCAGGTTTTCTGGCAATCACTTTCACCTCCTGAGCCAACCCTCCAGCCCCAGTTTTTCTCCATTCTGATGCAGTTATACTATCAGAACACTGACCAGAGGGGTTGAACAAGGAAGGGTTCAAGGTTTTGAACCCTTTTCTATACAGAATCAAACAAAAGCCCGTGACAGAGACCTCCAATGCAAAAGCCTTTAAATAAGGGAACAGCAAAAATGAAAACAAAAACAAAAAACAAAACAAAACAAAAGAACAACAAAACAAAAAACTCCCACTATTTCCTTCTAAAAGGAATCAGCCCTGAAAAGATATTTATTTCATTTACATCGCCTTTCCAGTCATATTACAGTTTGTACTGAATAGTTTACATATTTTACAGAATTAAATAGTTTCTGTTTCTCAAGCTCGATGTATGCCTACTGAAAACAGGGAATCAGTGTTTGTATTTCATTCACTCAGCGTCACACGCAGTATCAGCAAGAGAAGCACAGCTCTGTAATGGCCTCGAGCTCTTCTCTCATTATTCTTGGAGACATTCAGAGTCATACCTTCATGTTTTCTTTTTACATCTAGAAATGAGTGAGAAGTTTGAGGCAGGCACGTCTGTCCTCTTTCCTTCCATATCCATAACACTAAGACCAATGCTCAAAACCTGGCAGTCTCCAAGTAAATATTGTTTAAAAATATAATTATTATATATGTGTATTTGGAAAACTTCTGGTGGCCAAGTGAAACCTCCATGACTCAGGCCAAGGAAACTGATTAAAAAATATGTCATATTTTTTGACATAATTAGCAAAAGTAAGAAAAAAATCCTTGTAATGGGGAAAATACTAATACATCTTCCAAGATATCTTTCTTTTTGTGATTTTAAATTAATATAAATCAATAAAGTACAATTATATATATTTCTGGACATATGTATTTATCCTTTTGAGTAAGGATTTCTAGTTAACAAACTTCCCTTTCTCTTTCTCTTCCCCTCTCCCTTTTTTCATCCCTTTCCCTTCCTTCCTCTCTCTCTCTCTCTCATAGATGTAGATTTATTTTATGTGTCTGAGTGTTTTTTTAAAGATTTATTTATTTATTATATGTAAGTACACTGTAACTGTCTTCAGACACACCAGAACCAGGCATCACATTTCATTATAGATGGTTGTGAGCCACCATGTAGTTGCTGGGATTTGAACTCAGGACCTCTGGTAGAATAGTCAACACTCTTAACCACTGAGCCATCTCTCCAGTCCATGTCTGGGTGTTTTGACTGCATGAATGTATGCATACCATGTTCATGCTTGGTGCCCAATGGGGCTGTAAGAGCTCATCAGATCCCCTACAATTGGAGTTACATCTTGTTGTGAGCTACAGTGTGGGTGCCAGGAAATGAACCTGGGTCCTCTGCAACAGCAGTAATTACTCATGACACTCAGCTATCTCTCTAGCCTCCAACTCTTTTCTCATATAAGGCATGCTTAATGTTATGATAATGCTTAATGTTGCATGTCTTGCAAAACTCTTTGAAAACACAATTCCTGTGAACAGACAAATGTGCCACCTTCCTTTCAGAAATTTGCATTTTACTTGTTTCAGTTAATTTTTTCTGGTGCTGGGGATTGAACCTTAGGGCTTCAGGCATGCTGGCCAAATAATACCATTGAGCTACACCTGAAGTTCTGAAGTAATTGATTATTCTTTTTTGAGACAGGGTTTCATTGTATAGCTTTAACCTGAATTAAAGAAATTATCAAAATACTTCTCTAAAGAAAAATATGGGTAGAAGATACAGATAAAAGTTCATTTGCAACCTCTGTGTGCTACATCTTTCCCAGGTTGTTGATTCAGCTTGGGGGCTTTCAGGATTGGCACCATGACTTGTGTGCTACTTGGTAGACAGCACCTAAAGGATACAAGCCCTTTAATTCTATGGTGTATTTTTTTTTTGGCCCATTATTGAGAAACAGAAAGAACTAAAAAGAGGCTTATCTAAAGTGTGAACTCATATTTATCCTCCCAAAGCCGTCATCAAAGAGCCCTGTTGAACTTAGAATGTGCAAATGTTTGTTGAGTGTTAGAACGTTGACTGCAGCACATTATATGTTTTTGGTGGGACATTGGTGGGCATGAGAATGTGGAGTCTCCACGGAGAACTTACTGTCGGGAGTAGTGTATATTGCTGTATCTGGTGACTCGGTGTTGAGACGTCATTGGGGAGGTGGAGCCTGTGGTCTGACTTATGTGAATGTCTGGGCTCATCATTTGTGTCACTTGAATTTCTGGCCCTACCAAAATACCGCCACTCATCACAGGTCCTATACATGCATCGCTCATGTTACTGTTGCCCATGTCAGGCATACCAGGGCTAGCCACCACTCTCTCAGCATAGTATACATTGTGTGTGTTAGCTATCTCGGCAGGCACACAAATGTTCCCTTGAACATCATAGACAGGGGCCATTACGGTTTCGGTCACGACTACGTTGGGAGGAAGCTGAGAGTCAAAAACAATCGTCGTGGGTTGTACACATGGGTCAGAAGTAGTGTAGGTCTCAGTCACTATGATGTCCCCATGAATCATGGGCTCAGAGGCTGCTGCCATTTCTGCTTGGAATTCAGCCTCTGAGAGAGTCATTCCTGAAGACTCATTGACAAAGTAATTAGGCCCCAGCAGAGGGAGGTCAGTGCTGATGGGTATACAGGCCTGGTGTGAAGGGAAAGGCTCAATCTCTGTGTCCAAGCAGATTTCAGCCAGAGTCCTGAACTTTGGATCTAAAGTCTCCATGTAGCTTTCATCTAAGTCATCCACAATCCAACTGCAGCAGCCAATGGAGCCCACGGGTGACCCAGTTCCTTCATGATCATAAATGAGCAGGCAGTCATTGGCTGGTCGGCCTTCGTCTTCGTCTGCATATGCATAGGCTTTCTAAGGTGGGGGGAAAGACAGGAAATTAGAGGTTTCTTTTTCTTTACATCAACTAGTGAGGAGTAAGAGCGATGCTTCACAGACTTTTCACCTAATGATTTTGTGGACTAAATTAAGAAATAAAATATGGTATGCTGGCACTGATAAGGGGATATTAATCCAAAATCTCAGAATACCCTAGACACAATTCGCATATCAATAGATTTCCAAGAAGATGGAAGGAGAGACCCCTGGTCCTGGAAAGACTGGATGTAGGGGAATGCCAGGACAGAGAAGCGAGAGGGGGTTGAATGGGGAAAAGAGGGAGGGAAGGGGGCTTATGGGACTTTCAGGGAGGGAGGAAACGGGAAAGGGAAAATGATTTGGAATGTAAATAAAAAACTTAGAAAATAAAAAAAAGAAAACAGAAGAGAAGATATTGAGAAAATAGAAGCAGAGGATGATGGGAGATGTTGGTCTTTTCATAGTAGTGAAATGTGAAACACTGCTATATATTGGCTTTATGTCTTTTAAGAACTGAAAAAAAATTGAAAATTTTTTTATGTGAGATTGGAATAGGGTTAAAAGCAACCAAATATATTTCTGCTCCTACAGTTACTCTTTCCAAGTCTGTGTATGTGAGGTAAGAGACTTACCTCGGAGAAATAGCTGTCCAGGAAGGCCATGTTCATGCCGGTGTCTTGGTATTCCCGAAGAGTCCCTATGGTTGAACTCCTCTTCCTCAGGGTCCCTGTTGCTCCTCCAGCCACCACGCCTGCGGCTGTCCCAACACCTGTATTGAGCTCCACTCCTGACACACCCCCTTCCACTGTTCCTCCACCAGCGTAAGTATTGGTGTAGATTTCTGGAAAGACAGGGTGTTTCCATGACAGTGCTCGAATTACCTGGCTTATGCACACAGAACACTTTCAGCCCCTCCTCCACCACCAACGCAACACAGAAATGGTTTTAGAAAGCTGGGCAATGAGCCACTACGATCATAAATTGAGTTTTCTGACTTGACCAAAGTTAAGTGTTACAGAGGGAGACAGTTATGGGACAGGGCTCATTCTCAAGCACACAACCGCTGTCTGGATGTTTAAAGATACAGAATGTAGAGGTCAGCACTGGGTCTGTTCAGGCACAGCAATTTCTATGCCCTAGTCCCCTTAATGGGGTTCAACCTATCCCCATAACTCCAAGCAAGGACCAGGCCACTTCCAGCAGCCAAATCTCCAGTCCTCATTTGCATGTGCACTGGAGAGCTGGCACACTTGGCTACCACGCACACTCTTTGTAAGGAAAGTACCATGCTTTGGGTACTAAGGAATCATCACCAGAAAATCTCATGTCTGCTCTAGAACTGAACAACCCCAGCTTAGATCAGTAATTCCCAATTGTGAAGTACCTTTAACTTTTCTGCGCTGTGTGGGACTAGTTAGGTTAGCAGAGTGTCTGACACTGGTGTGGGAAAAATACATGCAAATTTAAAGAGTGTTCTTTAGCTCACTGTTCCAAGAACACATTTGCTATTTTTCTTTTCTTTCTTTTTTTTGTAAATAATTTTCTAACTTTTGTAACAGATATTCATTACTATAACCAGGCACTTCTCTAATGATGTACATTATAGCACACAGGAAAACCCATCATACATCCATGCATCTATCCATCCATCCACCCATCCATCCACACATCCATCCATCCATCCATCCATCCATCCATCCATCCATCCATCCATCCATCCATCATACCTAACACTTGCATGGTTGTATATTCTATCTAACATATATGTCATTAAAAATCTTTCCATCAATGCTGCATAAAGATTTTTCTAAAAATCACATTATATAAAATTACAATTACAACATCGATGTTGTGCAATGTAGCCTTCCTTTCAAGGAGAAGGACTACATCCAGGGAGGTGGGGCTTTCTAGAAACTTCTTACTAATAAGTGGCAGCACTAGAAACAAAATCCCAATTATGGTTTCAGAATGTGTCTGTTAAATTGTTTCATTATATTTTGCTTGATTGTAACTTCAGATAGAAAAATTGAGTGTCGTATCAGGCATGTCACTTACACTCTGAATTCATTCTCATGCAATGACATTCACACGTATGCTAATTTATAAGGTATGTTAACTTAGATTGTTTGACAGAATACTTTTGTAAACCTTAGAGAGGGAAACAGAATTGGGAGTCAACTGACCAGAGGAATCAATGCGATCTTGGGTATTAGATGCTGTCATGGGTACACATATATTTGATACATCCTGAAAGAAAAAAGATTTCAAAATTAATGTATCACATTCTTCCCTTAAAAGCTGAGACTTATTTACTTTGCCTTGCATGGAATTGTCAAGGCTAGCTGAAACCACACACTTTGGAGGAGAGCTGTGGTCCACTCACCCTGTCTTCAGGATGAGCCCCCTCTATTCTCCAGGGCTGCATCACACCTTCACCCCCTTCAGGCACAGGGGCAAACCTTGTCCCCAGGCCTTCTGGCTGTCTTCTCTTGCAGCAACACATGAGCAGTAAAAGGGGTGACACTGGCCAAGAAAGTGATGAGAGTTAATCTCAACGTTAGAAAGGCACTTTTTAAAGGTACTATAATTGGAACTAAAGGGATAAATTAAAAGACAAAAATGTATCAGATACCTCCTCCTCAGAGAATAAAGTATCACAAGTGACCATCCATCTTTATAACCACAAACACCAAATCACAAGGCACCTGAGAACTGGAAGCAGAGGTGTGAGGCTCTGTAATCCAGACTCTACTAACTGATTTGAAAGGAAGGCCCCAGTACTGGCTGGTTTTGTGTGTCAATTTGACACAAGCTAAGGTTATCGGCGAGAAATGAGCCTTGGTTGAAAAAAAAAAATGCCTCCATGAGATCCAGCTGCAAGACATTTTCTAAATTAGTGATCAATGGGGGAAAGCCCAACCTATTTTGGCTGATGTCATCTGTAGGCTGGTAGTTCTCAGTTCTGTAAGAAATCAGGCTGAGCAAGCTAGGGGAAGCGAGCTGGTTAGCAGTCCTCCTTCATGGCCTCTGCATCAGCTCCTGCCCCTAGGTTCCAGTCCTGTTTGAATTCCTGATCTGACTTCCTTTGGTGATGATCAACAATGTGGAAGTGTAAGCAAATAAACACTTTCCATCCCAACTTGCGTTTGGTCGTGGTGTTTCGTTGCAGCAATAGAAACCCTAACCAAGATAGTTCCATTCTCCCTCGATTCTAGGATTTCTAAGCCAACTGATGACATATCCAGGATCCTAACTCAGTTCTCTGCCTCTAAGTATTCCATCTATATGCATGAAAACTTGTATATATCTGTGGATAATATGTATCTCCTGACTGGTGTACACACAGTTGATCCTCCACTTAGGATGGTTTTTCATGTGAGATCTCAACTTTAGAAGACTGGAGGAAAGATATGTAGACAACAGAAACTGCATTTTGAAATTTGAATTTTGACCTTTCCCCAGGATATGTAGCTTTATGCAAATGTTGTTGAGAGTGTGTTTTAAAGCCTAGGTCAGGAGGGCTTAGGGTGCCAAGCTTAGGTTCTGTCAGGCATGAATTATTGTGAAGACATCTCAACAATTCTCATGTGTGTCTAGGTTGAGAACTACTGACTTAAAGTTGTTTATCATGACTGCTAACATGCCATAGGTCAGGTTCTGGGACATTTCCAAAGACATTTTGAGAATCATTCATGATTTTTGTGTAACCTGTCGAATTCATAGGTCATTTTAAGAAAGTCTGTCCAAACAACAGATACTATCTTCTTATATCTCAAAATGACAATGTTTTAATTTATGCTCATTTACAAACATGTATCAATAGTACAGTTTGATCATTTTGCTTAAGAAACGAGGGTTAGATTCCCCATGAAGTCTAAATATTTTAGGGGCAATCTAAAACACATAATTGAACTCTCTTTTGAAGACCCATATGTTTGAAAATAAAACACACGGAAGGTGAGCCTCCTTATGAGAGTTTTGCTCAGGGCTTTGATATTCCTAGGACCAGGGTCTTAGGGTAGAGTCTGGGGCTTCTTGAAACCACTTTCCCTGGATCCTGCTTTATCAGAGAGAGAGAGCAGCAGCTCACCAAAGAGCCCAGTAATCATTGATCCCTCATTGCCTGGAACCAAAGCCCAGAACACTTACTGCTCCAGGTTTATTACCCCACTGCCTCAACTCTGGCCCTTGGTTTACTGCTTCTACTTCCTCCATGTGCCCAGTCCTTCGATCTCTTTTCCCAGCCTGTTATTTGTTGTTTTGTTGAAGCCCAAGACTTAGCCCAGGGGCCTCACTGAGCAGTGGCTTGCAATATCCCACCTGGCTGTAGCTCTGGGCTGCTCTTTGCCCTAGATTGCGTGTTAGATTACCATTCTGAGAAAATCCTCAACTTTCAGGGCCACATTTAAATCCACGTCTGTAAACAATTCCACAATGTACCTCCTTTGAGTTTTTTGGTCTTGCCTCTCTACTTTGAATCATATTAATAAAGTTTCTATTATAGGATCTATTTTATATGTGTTTGTGTTAAACTTAATGATTTGCATGGTTCCCATCTTTAGGAAGGTCACAAACCCTTGATCATTGTAGCTATCAATATCAAAAAGGTGTGAGCCCTTGTCAACCCCAAGATGGCTCCAGATACCAGAAAGAAATGGCCAAATACATTTATAATCCTGGTGTGTCTAAGAAGAGACTCTATGTAATACTTACAGAGCAGTAGCAAGAGTCCCAAAACAATCATGCCAATCCCTGCTGGGCCAAGTCTGACGTTTGACTGCCTAACTCCATCATCAGGGATAGTCCCATACATGTCATCGGTCACCCAGGTGGTGTCCCCACTGTAGATGCCTGTGGTACTGGAGTGCAAGCATACACGGTGGTCATCACAAATGCAGGCATCTAACAGTACGGTCTGTGGCAATTCACATGCTCTGTTGTGACTGTCCTTCACGAGGATGGGGATTTGGTAGGGTCCTGGAGACAAAGTCTGCTCAGTCATAAGGATTGCAGAGGTTCCTGGGGAACAAGGAAGATAGAGGGAACAGGTTAAAATCCCTGGAAGTAACCCTTCCTGATGCCCTAGGCAGACTCAGCTCCTCTCTCCAAGTTCTATGTTTTTAGGATCAGAGTTGAAGGTTCTGCACACAGAGAGAGCCATACCCCATACTTGTCTTCCTTTCTATCAGTTACTCTTGTCATCAACTGTAGTATGTACTGTCATATTCAAGAGTACCACATCTTAGTGACATGTCCCATGGCTTGCTCATTTATTTCTGTAATAGTTGACAATTTGGATTTAAATTTTTACACTTTATTTGTGAGAAGAAAGTGAGTGAATATCTTCAGGATAGGAGGATTTGAGAGACATCTGTGTATTTGCCTGGGATTATTTAAAGTGGGGAAGTGTGACCTTTGGTGTTCGTCAAATTGCATGTTTCTTTCAAGGGATTAAATATTGGTTTATTTCCTACGTATATAAAATGATGAGTTAGCTGGTATTTACACATTATATGTGTGTGTGTGTGTGTGTGTGTGTGTGTGTGTGTGTGTGTGTATAAAATGTTTGAGAAAGGGTTTCAATCTGTAGTCCGTGCTGACCTGGAACTCAACTCTGTAGACCAGGCTGGTCTTGAACTCATAGAGATCCACCTCCCTCTGCCTCCCAAGTGGTGGGATCAAAGGTGTGTGCCATGGCCTCCTGGCTTTTAATTTAAATTTTTATTTAATGTAACTATGTTATAGAAAGAGACATAAAATTGTGTTTGACTACTGGACTATATTTAGCCATTGCTTGGCTTTGGACCTTCGAGTTCGAGCACCTTTCCAGTCTACTTACCATTGATGGACCTGATATCCCATATGTTAGCTGTGTCTGGTGACTCATCAACTACACAAAAGGTAAAGGGAGACCCGAAAGAATGATCACTGACATAGATCCTGACAGATGAAGCCTGGGTGCAGACACTTCTACTTTCAGCGTAAATGATGGGACAGTAATCATTGACATCAGGAACCTCAATGCATATTGTTCCCGTAGCTGTTCTCCCAGAGCCATCTGAAAAGGAGAACATCATGGGAGTTAGGGTAGGTAATGGCAGGGAGAAGATTTTATTTCATAACCCACATTGATGCCGTAGGAAGTGTGAGTAGTGTGAGTGACATGGGAGGTGGATGGTTTCTGGCTGGCTGGGTTGCTCTAGTCACTGTGGCTTGCCTGGCATTCTTTCAGCCTTTCTTGTGTACACTGCGCACTCTTCTCTTCCTCATTCCCTTGATCTCAATGGACATGAGGATGGAAGATGGCATGTCCTTCAAAGAACGTTCATCCTTTGCTCTTCTCCTCTGTCCTAATGCGGCAGACCCCACGGTAGCTGCCAACCTTCCCATTCAGGGTCTGACAGGCTCTGTGCATGGTACAGTATTCATAATTCTGGTATGTGGGGGAGTTACAATTGCTTGCATATTTTATTGTTTTTTTTTGTTGATAAGAAATTTTATTTATTTCTTTCTCTAATGACTCTTCTAGAAAAAATATCAAGTTTTCCCCTAATCTCCTTGAAACAAAGTGTTGGTCAGTATAGCTTATTAGAAAAGGCAGAAGATAAAAATTGGGGTCTGAGTGAAGTCTGCTTCCTACTTTATGTGTTACAGTGAAAAAAAGTATTGTTGTTTTAACCATGCAAGGAGCCTTGATTTTCTCATTTGAAAACTCAAGATGTTATCCTCTCTCTCTAAACATTTTATTACATCTATCTATCTATCTATCTACCTATCTATCTATCTATCTATCTATCTATCTATCTATCTATCTATCTATCTATCTATCAATCTACCTTCCTACCTACCTACCTACCTACCTACCTACCTACCTACCTACCTACCTATCTATCTATCTATCTATCTATCTATCTATCTATCTATCTATCTATCTATCTATCTATCTATCTTTCTGTTTGTCTGTGTGTGTCTGTGTATTTGTGTCTGGTGTGTCTGTGTATTTGTGTCTGTGTCTGTGCTTGTGTGTGCTTGTATATGTGTGTTTGTGTGTGCTTGCCTGTGTATTTGTGTGTGTGCACATGTCTCTGTGTATGCGCACCACATCGAATACATGAAAGTCAAAGGATAACTTGCAATAGTTGTCTACTTCCATCATGTTAGTCCTAGAGGCAGAACTCAGGTCATCAGGCTTGGCAGCAAAGACCTTTACTCACTGAGCCATCTTGTCTACCCCAAAGATGTTTTTGGACACCTAAGTGATGATAAATCAAGAGCCTGTCTTTATCACATGTTCTGTTCCCTTAGTTTATCATCATGAGACTTTCCAAAGTATCTGTTTGCTTACTCTTTTATTAGAGTCACAGCACAGTGTTCCAAAATTGGTTCTATTTCTCATTCTTTGGCTCTCGGTAGCTGACTTATGACCTTGTGATTTGTTAACTAAAGCAGAAGATTTTATAAAACTTGCTCTCCAGGTCTTCCACCTCCTTGCTTGCTGTGTACACATTCTGGCTCAAAGAAAACCACCCAGATGATGATGCTCTCTGCCCACACGGATCCTGTGCGTTGGCAAGCAAAACCCTTTTTTAATCTTTTGTGCATTTTGGTAAAACTTTTTCTTTTCTTTCTTGAGCAATATTTATCTTTTTGTTCTACTTATTGCAGATTTTCACATATAACCAAAGTATGATTAATGTGCTTAGACTCTGTTTTGAAAAAAAATTGGACTTTCAGAATGATGGCAAAAAGCAAGAAAATGTTAGATATATAACTGAGCTGAATGTTGAAAGAGGCACTCTGGATGAAGACAAGAATTGTGGCTCATTTCTTGAACTTTATTGTGCTCTTTTTTTTTTGAGCCTTGCATTTAGTCATTCACCTTTAAAGTGTCCGGATAGAGCCTCACTTTTCTCTCTGAACACTTTAGATTTTTAATTTTTAAAAAACTTTTATTGAATTTGAGTTGTACTTCCTTTCACCAATGGGATGTAGTATCACTTTTTCCTTCTTATTTGTCAATTCACAAAATATGTGGTCAATATTTTGCCCATTAAATATATCTGATTGATAGATGTTTGTTAAATTAACTTATGAGTTCTTAATATAGTATATATACCAGAGGATATTGTCACCCAATTGATAAATATTTTTCTTTTTTTTTTTTTTTTTTTTTTTTTTTTTTTTTTAATTTAATTTAATTTTATTTTTTTAATTTACATTCCAAATCACTTCCCCTTTCCCGTTTCCTCCCTCCCCGAAAGTCCCATAAGCCCCCTTCCCTCCCTCTTTTCTCCGTTCAACCCCCTCTCATTACTCTGTCCTGGCGTTCCCCTACATCCAGTCTTTCCAGGACCAGGGGTCTCTCCTTCCATCTTTTTAGAAATCTATTGATATGCTGATTGTGTCTAGGGTATTCTGAGATTCTGGGTCAATATCCCCTTATCAGTGACTTCATACCATGTGTGATCTTTTGTGATTGGGTTACCTCACTAAGGATGATATTTTCAAGTTCTGACCATTTGCCTAGGAATTTCGTGAATTCATTGTTTTTAATTGCAGAGTAGTATTCCATTGTGTAAATATACCACATCTTCTGAATCCATTCCTCCGTTGAGGGACATCTGGGTTCTTTCCAGCTTCTGGCTATTATAAATAAGGCTGCTATGAATATAGTGGAGCATGTGTCCTTATTGCATGCAGGTAAAGTCTCTGGGTATATGCCCAGGAGTGGTATAGCCGGATCCTCCGGAAGTGTCATGCCCAGTTTTCTGAGGAGCCGCCAGACTGCTTTCCAGACCAACCTTACATCCGACAGAGGGCTAATATCCAAGATATACAAAGAACTCAAGAAGTTAAACTCCAGAGAGGCAAGTAACCCTATTAAAAAATGGGGTACAGAGCTACACAAAGAGTTCTCACCTGAAGAATATCTAATGGCTGAGAAGCACCTAAAGAGATGTTCATCATCCTTAGTCATTAGGGAAATGCAAATCAAAACAACCCTGAGATTCCATCTCACACCAGTCAGGATGGCTAAGATCAAAAACACAGGAGACAGCAGTTGTTGGCGAGGATGTGGAGAAAGAGGAACACTCCTCCACTGCTGGTGGAATTGCAGGCTGGTACAACCACTCTGAACACTTTAAAGGCCAGATAGAGCGGTTCACTAACGGCTGCCTCTGCCCTCCCTTAGGTATACATTGAGTCATTGGCCTTTCTCTCCATATATGGTAAAGGCCGATAGGGCTGTTCCCTATCCACCCTCCTCAGACTTCCTTTAGGGAGGCAATTGAGACATTGTATCTCTCTTCTTTCTGACGTCCTTTCTCCACGGCAGCGGACTTCCTAGGTATTGTTCTGGAGAATCATTGATTATCGACAAATAAACAAATTCCTGTTGCTATTCTCCAGAAGGAATATGTCATTGATTTTCCTATGAAGGAAGTGCATTAATCTTTGCTTAAAGATGGTAGAATTCCAATCACCTGAAGCTTTCTTGACCAAGAGTATCTTGCAATGTACAGTGTTGTCTATTTAAGCAACAGGAAGGTTTCACATCAGAGCTCAGCTCTGGTGACTAGAGTAAGCATGCTCCAGGCTCGCTGCCTCCCACCAAGGTGACCCTGTAATGAACTTTGAGCACAGTTTGTAATCCTGACTGTGAGGAAACATTCCTTGCATACTTCACAAGTGAGATTAGCCACACTCAAGCTATGCGGTCATAAATAGAAACAAACTCCTATTTACACAATACCTAGCTTTTATGTTTCATCCTATAAACCACACTGATTCTGATTTGGAACTAGGTGAGATAAATTATGGCTTGAGTGTCAAATTTATGGTTATGTGTATAATTAAATTCTTTCTATTTTTTAAGTTTGATAAGTTCAGTCTGTTTTAAGTTTCACTTATACCATTAAATAATAAATTTTGACTGACACAACTGTCAACATTAGAGTAGTTGTACTAATAATAGTTCATGTAATTGTATTCATCTATTAATCATATTAAAATATTGAAAAGAAGTTCTTACCATCTATAGCCAGGATCTCTGCTGCATATATCCCATCCGTAATATATTTTGACTTCGTGTCAAATTCCCTAGAAAACTGTATCTCACCAGTCCTTGAATCAACTTTTAACCAGCTGCCTGCATCATGCCCTATGATATACCTGTTTTTAAATAAACAAGTTCATCGTTATGCTTCTGTGAAAGTTAGACTTTTAAATCACATCAGAACTATAATACCATGAACCCATACTTGTGTTTGTTTGATTCCTCATGACAATTGTCTTAGTTTACAAAATGTACCTGTGTGTGTGTGTGTGTGTGTGTGTGTATCCTAGTGAGAATCCAGTATTAAATGTATTGTGTTAGGTTGACAACAACACTTTATCATTCCTCTTCTCGATTTTTCATTATATAGTAAAATGTATGGATATATATCAGGTCTATTAGTTTATAATATTAAGCTATACCAAATATCCTATTAGTTTGAAAAACAAATATTTATTTTTATGCATGGCAGGCTCTCTTGATGGTTGTGGGTGTGAGGCAGACTGGTATCAGAGGGCCTGGCTGCTGGCTTGCTCAGGAGCCAGTGATAGCCCTTAGCTGCCTTTCTGTCTGGGTTTTATTATGGATAAGGATCTAAAGGACTTAAGCTGATTGGAAGAACATTGGCTTCTCCAGCAGGTGAGATCAAGCGCCTGCACTTCCTTCATCTGATCCTGTCTCTCATTTCCTCATGTGAGCAGACTTCAGACATTCTCCTCAAAGCCAATTAGGTTATTGCATCTATAGACTTTGTTCACTCTACAAGTGCTGAGGAGGAAGAAGAGGAGATACAGATGAAAAGCGTGAAGAGAAGAGCATTTTAGGGATTTCTAGCGTCTCTTGTGTATAATCTCTGTGCCCAGTGCCCCTAATGGATATTGTTCTCTTTTTCTGTTTTGGCTTTTTGTTTTCACATATTTCTGGAGCACCTACGTCTCAGCCTCTTTCACTCTTTCTTTTTTTTTTTTTTCCCTTTTAGGTCAAGCAGAGAGTTGAAAGTCATCTCAAAGAGAGCCACAGGTTTTATGGAAATAGGTAGTGACTCATTCTTTATGGTGTGCCACTGGCTACAATAGAACCTATACAGGCTTAGTTCAGGGTAGTACAGCTGAGCTCAAAGGATCAAAGAGAGTCTCATGGCAACATTGGTATTGCTTTAATGTTGCAATCGTTTCCCAGATGCATTGACTCTATAACTAGCCAGAGCTCCCACTAGCATGTTATTAAAGTCCAAGAAAATGCCAAATGGGGTTATAGCCCTCTAAAACAAGCAACAAGAGAAAACCCCCTTTCCCCAAACACTACACAAATTTTGTAGCACACGCACCACATGAATGAACAGTGGTTAGAACTGCCGCACAAGTATGAACAAGTGCTTGTCATACCTGACGTTTGTTGCAGGGCTCCCTGTGTCCATATCTATGGCTGTGTATGTGCCAAGCACATAGTTCATTAAGGAGTGTCCCCTCATTCCTCCTCGTAGACTAAACGTCATGGAACTTGGGCGAAAGGTCGGTCCTTCCCGCACGTTAACAACCTGGATTCTCACAGGGGTGGAGTGCATTTGGAATTGGGATGCCACTGAATGGTGAAACTCAGCTTGGTTTCTAACTCCAATGCTGAGGTAAATGTTAGGTTCCTGTTCATAATCCAGCGTCTGAAATGATAGACAGAAACAAACAGGTTTGAATTAGTAAAGAGTTCTTTCTTTGGGAGGAGAATGAGGGTGTGGCGTATATAGATGTGTTTGTGTTTTCATGTGTGTTGTAGGTACACATGTGTGTGTGTGCATATGGAGGCCTGAGGCTGATGCTGGGTTTCTTACTCAATGGTGCCGCACCTTATATATTGAGGTAGAGTCTCTCTCTGAAATTGAAATGTTTCGCTGGTCTGGCTAGCGAGCTTACTTTGAGGACATCCTGGTCTCTGTTTTTCCTATGCTCTTGGGTTACAGATGGGTCCCCTTGCCTAAGTGACTTTTTTCTGGGTTCTGAGGATTTGAACTTTGGTCCTCATGTTTTAATGGCAAGTACTTTACCATCCGTGCCATTTCCCCAGCCCAGTGCTCCCTTTAGATAGAATAAGAAACTTGATGCAGAGGCTATACACTAGAGCAAAGTCCTGGAATTGTGCAATTATGACTTTTCAATTGAGATAATTTTCGTTTCATAAGGATTTTTATGCATACGATCACTTAAACCTTTTGCGTGTGTGTAGGTCAGTTACATTTATAGGTTCATTTGTTATTTGTTTATCTTTGTTTGTTATGAGGGTGGGAATAGAACCTAGGGCCTTGGACATGCTAGATGGGTACCCTACCACTGGGCTATATGTTCAATTCCTAAGCCCATGGCTTAAAATTGAGATTATTTTAGAGTTCTCAACTGTTTACACAAAAAACCTTTAAAATGAAATAAATGGCACTTTTTATAAAAAATAAAAAGTAAATCTATAATGGATCAAAAATCACCCATTATTATTGACTGAGTAATTGGGACTCAGACCTGCTTTTGTAGAATTCACATCTGAGACTCTCTCTAAAGTAGTAATGACAGAATAAAGGAGACAATATCTAGGATGTAGGCAATCATATAATCATCATTGAAATGATTCAAACAATTGTAAGAAATCGTGCTATTACCATCTGCCTAATATTGTAACTTAGTGGCACTAGGTCTGGTCGACAAGATGGCTCCTTTGTTAGGCACACTCAAGTAAAAGGCACACCCTGAGAAACAGTCACCTTTCAACTGAGTTTCCCAGATGAAAGGTGAATTCGGTCTTTTGATCTAGAGTGACTGATGTGGGGACATGAAAGGTCACAGGTGGAAAGGTCATGGTTAAAACAAGGTGTGCTGGGCACTACCTGTGAGACATTGTTCTGGAGGTTAATGTAAGCAACACTGGGTCTTTGTTGAATCCTGGTTTACCATCTCCAGACTGGGATCTCACAGACCTGGTTGGATTCCGTCTTTGTCATTTGCCACCCAGGAGAACTGAAGCAATTCAGTCTTTGATTTTGCCTCATTTTCTATAAAAAGGATTCACAGCTTTTCTTCCTAGAGTGGCATGGGTTAGAGGAGGGTCTGTGTGCAGATCCTTCCTACAAATGGACTTTATTGCATGATAGCTGGTGTAGCGTATTGCAATTGTTTAGTAAAGACTAGTGTTTTTTTCTTTTGTTATTACATCAACAACCCCAATGAGTGGGTCCCCAGTTCCTCTGCTCGCTGCATAAAGCCTTTTCCAACAAAACTGGCTCAGAAAGATCTCACCTTCTCCTATCCCACCAGTATTTCACTCCTTGATGGGCATTACATCATACCTTGGCATTGCTATTTGTTGTAAAGGACATACTACTTACTTCGAGGGTGCTTTCCTTATTTTCTCAGTGAAATATTGAGCACTATCAGAACAATATAGCTTTAGCTTTCTTGATAATAAATATTGTATTGCTGGCTAGGAAGACTCCGTCATCACAGTCCAGGAAACTCATAAATGTGAAAGGCATTCAGGCTCTGAAGTACTTTCGGAAGGTTTACTCTTAACCTCAGAATCACTGGAATCTTCTTTGGAAGGAACCCTTATGAATCCCATGCTTACCTTGACCAATTTCAAAATGCCTTCATTGGTTTTTGGATCTGTTTGGATTTCAAACCAGTTCCCATCATTGCCAGAGAGGATGGAGTATTGTGCCAACCAGTTGTCAGTGCCTTCTTCATCGAGATCGATTGCTTGCAGTCTTATCAGTTCTGAGCTCAAACAATTTTCTTCAATACTTGCTGAGTACTGAAATAAACAGGTCAAGTCCATGTCATGGATTTGCAAAGGAAGAAAGACATTTACTATCATATGATTATCCTCTAAAATATAAACAACTATGGCAGCAATTTTTATATCATTTTAAGATGGCATCTAGTCAGTCACAAATATAATAACCTGATTGTAAGATAAGATATGTTTTCATATGCTGCATGTGAAATCAATATTCCATTGCTGCTTCATTTTTTTTTCATATTTATTTTTGACTTACTTTTCTCTTTTAAATAAATAATGGCATATTTTTAAATAATCTGTTAATGGCCAAATAGTAAATATTGGACATCGTGGGCCACAAACTTGTCAGAGGCACTGCTTATCATAGCACTGTTCCAGCACAAGGTAATAAGAGACAACATGGGAGAAGAATGAAGAAGAAAGAAGAGGAAGGGAAAGGAGGGGAAGGAGAAGAAGGAAGAGGAGGAGGAGGAGGAGGAAGAGGAGGAGAAGGAGGAGGAGGAAGAGGAGAAGGAGAAAGAGAAGGAGAAGAAGAAGAAGAGGAAGAGAAAGAGGAGGAAGAGGAAGAGGAGGAGGAGGAGGAGGAGGAGGAGGAGGAGGAAGAAGAAGAAGAAGAAGAAGAAGAAGAAGAAGAAGAAGAAGAAGAAATAAATATTTTTACTAAAACAGGTGACAAACCATTTCTCGCTCTGCTATTTGGATTTTGTAATTTTTTTTTTAACTTAAGGCCTCACATAGCCCAGGCTAGTCTTGAGTTTGTTATGTAGCTGAGAATGACCTTGAACTTGTACTCTTTTTGCTTTCGTCTCTAAAGAGCCGTGGCTACGGGTATGCCGCACAACGCTGTTGCTGGGCATCAAAGCCAGGGCTCCAAGCATGCTAGGCAACTCTTATGCCAACTGCACTGCATCCCTAGTCCCAGATTTATGATACTTTGTGATGAAGGCGAGAATGGGAGTTGAGGATGTCTGGGGCTCTAGTATAATTAACTCAGCCACTTGCAATGCCTATTCTAAAGTGCTACTATTGTTTCATTGCATCGGCAACTGCCCACATTTCTGTGAGTAGAGTATGTGGAGGGGACTGATTTTACAAGGAGGTTTGCTTGGAACTATAAGTCAAAAATAATTATATAGGAGCAGGAAAGATTGCTCAGTGGTTTGAGACCCTTCCTACCAAGACTTATAACCAGAGTTTGAACCTTGGGACCTACATGATATAAGGAGAGAACCAACTCCTGTAAGTTGTCCTCTGACTTCTACATGTGCACCATGGCACATGTGTGCTGACACATCACACACACGCACACACACACACACACACACACACACACACACATACACACACACACACACACACGGAGTAAATAAATGTAAATAAAAATAAAAAGATAGGGTTGGAAAAGTGGCACAGCAGTTATAGAGCACTGACTGCTCTTCCGGAGAACCCAGGTTCAATTCCCAGCATCTACATAGCAGCTTACAATTGTCTATAACTTCAGTTCCTGGAAATCTGACACCCTCACGTAGACATACACGCAGGCGAAACACCAATGTAAATAGAAATAAAAGTAAAAATTAAAAGCTGTTAAAATAAAACAAAATATTTTAAAGTAAAATAAAAAATGTTAAAAAATAAAAAGACAAACACGGGTGTGTGACCGTTCATAAAAAAGGCTAAAGTTTATATAATGAAGCTGAGTTCTCCCACAGTGTAACAGCCAGGCTTCTGAATAAGCATAAAGGCAAACTGATCATTGACAAGGGAGAAAGATAATTAGAATAATGACTTACTGAGGTTTTCTCCAAGATGGGGAAATTATCATTGACATCCAAAATCTTGATTCTGCAGTCACATTCAGAGGACAGCCCATCTGTGGCTCCATCCCGATCTGAGCCCCTCACCAGTAGATTGTACATACTGTGTTGCTTAATTAGAATGAAAGAGAATCAGAAGGCTTAGGTTTTGTGACTCCAACACAACTGTAGTGGCTATTACTGGTTGTCAACTTGACAAGCAAGCCAGTAAGAAACATTCCTCCATGGCCTCTGCATCAGCTCCTGCTTCCTGACCTGCTTGAGTTCCTGTCCTGACTTCCTTTGGTGATGAACAGTAATGTGGAAGTGTAAGCTGAATAAATCTCTTTTCTCCCCAACTTGCTTTTTGGTCATGGTGTTTGTGAAGGAATAGAAACCCTGACTAAGACAATAACCCAGTGCCATTATTTGTTTTTTAATAGGTGCATAAAATGAAATTTGTATCACTGACCATTTAGTTTTCATTAAAAATGACAAGAGTATTTTTCCTTCGCTCCTGAGCACTGGACTAAGGTCATGCACAAATTATCTCATCTTTGTCTTTACAAAAAACCAAATTCATTGTTACCATTCATTCGTAGAGGGCTTTACCTCTCTGTCAAGGAAGTTGGACATCGTGCGGACTTCTCCAGTGTACCTGTTCACCATGAACATGGGTGCGCCAGCGGGCTCCTGGGAGATGATCTTGTATGCAATTTTAGAATTCAAGTGATTGTCTTCATCTGCATCTGTGGCACTTAACTTTACCACAAGTGCATCTATAAGTAAGGATGGAGATAGGGAATGGTTGGAATTCTACTAAATTCAATCCCTCCAGGCATTAAGTATAAAAAGAGTGGCTGGTTTTTCCTTCAATTTTCCCAACTTCCTTGAGAGTATGTTACTGTAGCTTATAGCAGGGAGTTGCATTACCCATATCAGTAGTTACAAAAATAACAGTAGCCAACATATGAAATTCTTGGCAGTTTATTCTTTCATTCTGTTAATGATAAGTTATTAGCAAGCTGGTATCCTTTAATATATGAAAAAGTTCAGTAGAGTGTCATAAAGTCAACGGAAGTGATTTGATTAGATTTGTTTTTTACCATGGACTTGTGAAATTATTTTCTATTGTTTAATTAAGAAGTTGATAACTTAGTTAAATTCAACATCACAATCATTTATTGCTTATCTTTTTTGAGACAGGGTATCTCTGTAGACCAGGCGGGCCTCAAACTTGCAGGTGTGTCTACCTTTGGCCTTGGAGTGCTTGGATCAAAGGCACATGCTATCAAACCTGGCAAATGTGTATACTGCTAATTGTCACTTATAGCAGAATTATTACTGTTTGCACTAGAAGATGATTTATCAAAGTAAAAGTTATTTAGTTATCAAAATGAGTAATTGATCAGAGACATATAAAAAGTTCTTAGTTATTCATGCAGAGAAAGAACAAGGCCCCTGGGCCCTTCCCACTGGCAACATCCTTCTGCAGGGTTGATTTTCCAGAATAGGCTAATATTTCATCTCCCAGACCTCAAAGTGAAGACCCTACTGCAGAGAATCTTGGTGTTCTTAAACAGAAAAAGCATGGGCAACAGGAGTTTGAAGCTTCTGAAGGTGTGCCCTGGTCCTCCTCTTCTGGAGGAGAAGGAAGTGGAAGAGGAGGAGGAGGAAGAGGGGGAGGAGGAGGAGGAGGAAGAGGGGGAGGAGGAGGAGGAGGAAATAGTACTGAACTGGGTGTGGCTTTCTCCTTTTCCCTCACCAAGGCTGCTCTGAGGAATGTCAGCAAGAAGCTAAGGCCAGAGTTGTTCTCCCCTCCCCCAACCACCTCCCTGTGTCCCTTAGACAAAACCTTTCTGCCTTTTCATGCCTTCTTACTCTGTATGTTCAAAACATATGTGTTTTTCTGTCTGTCTTTTCAATTTTGTGATTATTGTCTCTGGAATGTCTTTCAAGGTATAATGTGAGATGTAGAACTGAAAGGTAAAAGAGTATCTGAGGATCAGAAAGAGATGCAAGTGGGCAGAAGGGGAAGAGAGAGAGAGAGAGAGAGAGAGAGAGAGAGAGAGAGGGAGAGAGAGAGAGAGAGAGAGAGAGAGAGAGAGAGAGAGACAGGGAGAGACAAAGAAAGAGATAGAGAGAGAGGGAGAGAACAGAATGTCTCTTGCTGCCTGAAGACGAGGCGACTCTGATGGAGAGAATGTCTCCTGCACCTTTTCTCTCTCCTGTGGTTCAGCTACGACCTTTCGAGTCATAGACCAGAAGGGAGTCTGTGGGGGTTTTCGATTTTCTCAGTTTACTTCTTCAGAGTAAGTCAGTTCACCCAGTTCGGAGAACGATGCTGAACACCGGCTCAACTGCATGTGTAAGAATCATGTATGAATAGGAGCCTATCTATTTAACTATATATTTTTCTATTTCTAAACACTGGAATGTTTTGGGGTTTATTCAAAACGGAGCTTGGCTTTTTCTGATAGTTGAGTAGACCAGCATGTCAGTCTTCCCAGGCGACTGAGGAGGAAGTGGAGGAAGGGGCGGGGCATACTCACTGGCGTCGCTGTTCTCTTCTATGTGGGCTGTGTACACATTCTGAGTGAAGACTGGGGGGTTGTCGTTCACATCCATAACTTTCACTCTGAGCTCCAGCGGTCTCTCCAAGTCTTCTCCTCGGGAGTTGAGAGCACGGCAATGAATCTGGGCAAAGCACAGCGAAGCTGTCTTTCTCCACTTAATTAGCAACACGCTTGAGATAATATTTCAGACTATACGGGAGCCTAGCTATTGAAATGTCATCGGAACTTGTTCATAAACAGGTGTAATATACATGGGGCACCAACTTGGCTCTTTCAGACTTTTCTTATTCTTTCAAACCTTTCAATTGTCTCAATCTATTATTTTATTTTTAATCCACAGACTTGATTAATTTTCTTTCTTCTTTTCAAAAGGATGGAAAAAATTTTAAAAAATGAATAAAAATCCATGGTCAGGACTTACCAGGAACAATGGGGTTATCTCTCTGTCCACCACTGAGGTAATGTTGATTTCTCCAGTCCGAGGGTTGATGGTGAACACTCCATAAGGTGGCCGATCAATTCCCGCTCCAGAGATTCGGTAAGTTATCCTCTGGCTCGCTTCACAGTCAGATCTAATCTACAGAAGAGATGGCTAGGGTTGGGACCTAATTTAGGTACAGTGTAGTTTGAGGTGGAACATCACAACGGAGCCTCTCCGAGCTTCAGACTATGGTGGGCGAAATGACATTAGCTTATAGGCTTACTGCAGGATTATAGAAGGCTCTGTGTGTGTGTGTGTGTGTGTGTGTGTGTGAATGCAGGTGTCCTTAGAGACCACAGGCATCAGTCCCTCCTGGAGCTGGAATTAGAGACAAGTGCAAGCCACCTGAAATGGATGTCAGGAACTGAATTCCAAGTCTTCTACAAGAACAATATGAATTATTAATCACTGAGCCTCCTCTGCAGCCTGCCTCCCTTGCTTTTATTTTTGAAACAGCCTAGGTGAGCCTCAACCTTGCTGAAGGTGACCATGAATTCTGATCTTTTTCCCTCCACTCCCTCCAGAGCTGAAAAAGCATGCCTGGTTTCATATAGTTCTAGGGACAGGATCCAAAATTGTATGCACAGTAGGTAAGCACTCTACCAACTGGTCGACATTCCCAGTGTCTCTTTAGATTTTTTTAAAAAAAAAATTTGGTATTATATTAGTATTACTCTGCTTAGAAACTTATAATGATATGTAAGTGAAAAACATGAGATGAAAAAGTGGTGCTTAGAGACAACAAAAATACTGTAGCTGTCTGTCTGTCTATCTATCTATCTATCTATCTATCTATCTATCTATCTATCTATCTATCTATCTGCCATGTGGGTTTTGCTTTAATAGTTTTACTTCCATTGATCACAAATTTAAACCACTAACATTTTGGAATCTTACCTCTATACTGCAGAAGAGAATATGTGTTAAAGATTTGCTACCTAAACATCACAATTCAAAGAAGCTGGAAATACATCATTGGTTAGCTCAATTCTAAAAATCTTTTCTACCTAGGAGAAAACCTAGCATTTCCCCCAAGGAAAATGCACCTGGGGTTAACAGCTCTATAATGCGTGAAGAGTTAAGTGGAAACAATATCTTCAAGTTTTCCTCAAATCTGGATGTTGGTGAGAGGATGCATCTCTTTCTTGAACACAGTGCAACACCCTTGTAGATATTTGCTCTGTTTTCATCCTGAAGCTGTAAAAGAAGGGATTTGGTGGACAACCCTCCTTGATTTCAGTGAAGGTCCAGGGTCAAGATGACCAGAATTAAGTGACCTCCAACTTTTCACCAACAGAGTAAGCGCATGTTCTTCTAGTGTTCCTTTCTCATTGTGAATGCCTGCTATGACTCTTAGCTTTCACGGCCAGTGAGATTGCTCCCTGTGTAAATGCATTTGCAGCCAAGGCTGAGTTTGAGCCTCAAAACCCACCTGATGGAAGGAGAGACTCTTACAAGTTGTTCTTTGTCATTCTCTCTCTCTCTCTCTCTCTCTCTCTCTCTCTCTCTCTCTCTCACACACACACACACACACACACACACACACTCTTTCTATCATACCCCCTCTTTCCCATCCATCCCTCTCACACAAATGTAATTGAAATTTTCTTTATAAAAACACTCTTAGTTTCAGGGCTTAGAGATTTGGTTTTCATTTGCAGCATCATTTTTACTTTACACAATTGTTTTGGAGTCGGTCTCCCGCTGTCATAAACTTGTGATAGGTGCAGGGCACAAGGAGCAGCACACAGGAGACAGGTACATCCACTCATGCTGGATGTCCTAGGGTTAGGAATGTGTCTTGGTCACCCAAGTGCTTGCCTTGTAAGCATGAGGGTCAATGTTTGATCCCCAGAACCCACATTGAAGAAGCCTGGGCATGGTGGCATGTGCCGTAATTCAGGTGTGTGGCAAGTGGGAACAGGTAGATCCCTGGGGTTCAGTGGTCACCCGGCCTAGCCTAATTGGTGAGCTCCAGGTCAGTGAGAACAAGGTGCGAAAAGAGCTCTGAGGGACCCAGCTGCGGTCATTGAATGTCCTTCACAGATACTTTCAGACAGATGCACGTGTACACACACATAAGTACATCTGCGCACACACACACACACACCACATGCACACACATTGAAAAAAATAACATCAGATTAGCATTGGCCAATGACAACAAGCTCTCCTTTGAAAAAATGCTGTGGGCTGCTGAAGGCTGCAAGTCCTTGAAATATTCCAGAGCTTTCCAAATGCAAATGTTTCTGTAATGAGCTCAGGATATCCCTGCTTCTTCCATCACTCACTCTGGCAATTGGATTCCTCTTGGAGTTGTCTTCGCCCTCCCGACAGGCTGCGGCAAACTTGATCCACTCCCGCTTTTGTCTTCTGACAGTTTGCCAGGTTGTGGTGCCATTTTCAATGTCTAATTCTTTTACCTAAAGCAAAAATGATTCATGTTTCTAATAGTGTTAGGGGATCGTGTTTTTAGACAATAGCTTCGCACTGTAAGATGTGTCCAGAGGAAACAATAAATTGAGGAACAAAGGAGTTGATTTTCTAATTTATAATTCTGGACAGACTTAACCTCTCCACCCCCAACTGTGTTGGGGAGGGTCTCATGTCTCTAGAAGATCCCATTTACGCATTTTAACTAATTCTTTCATTTACAGAGCATCAGTGGTATCTTTCATTTATTTTTCTATGAGTTGAGAAACTTGTAAATAGGCTACTAGCATGTTTGAAGAGTAGAAGTTGCTAAGACAAGCTCTGGAAATCCTGTCTTACAGGCATTGAAATCAGGACCCATAGCCTTCCTATACTATTTCAGGTAGGCTCAGGTTCTGTCTTTTACTTTTGTCAGGATTACTGCAGCTTCTAATATTTTAATTTGTAGTACATGATGTGCTTTATCATCTAATTTTCTCTTCATTTAAATAGAGAAGATAATTGTTATACATTACCTCAACGATAAATTCACTGTTTACTCCCAGTACCACCTGTAACAGAAGGTAAAGCATTAGAATATATTTGTACAATTCAAAAGAAGCAGAATTAAAGAATTATGATATTCATTTATAATTTCTTAAGTATATGTACAATTAAAATATAATACAAAATACAATCAGTAATGGAAGATAAGCAATACAGATCCGTGTTTTTTTTTTTTGTGCTTAAAAGCCTTTTGAATTCTACAAGGGTACAAAATGATAACTCTTGGGCTGAGGATATGGTTCAGTGGGTAAAATGCTTTCTATGCAAGGATGAGGCCCTGCCCACACTTCCTGTAAAAGCTAGGCACAGTGGTGTATATCTGTAACACTAGACTTAGGATGGTAGATCTAGATTCCTGGGCCTGTTGGCCAACCAATCTAGACAAAATGAACACTCCAGGTTCAGTGAAAGACTCTAACTTGAAAAAACAGGAATTTTAACCTCCGTACATGCATGCATATACATGCACACACTCGAGAGTACACACACACACACACACAATCAGACCACTATTCCCTAGCGGATGAAGAGTCTACAGACATGTTGGGATGGAACAAACAGAATGAGCAGTTCCTTTGTGTCTTGTCCAGAAGAACTTGGCAATCTGAGGGTGCTGTGAAGACTTGGGGTGATGGTAAGATGCTATCCTGAACTCCAGCTAGAAGAAATGGAAGCATGTCTCCTGACATAGACACAGGGCAGATTTTGATGGATGAGAGCAAGTGCAGGGGGAAATAGGGCAACATGGGGTTTGAAATGGTGGGTGAATCCGGAATGGCAACAGCAGATTAGAAATCCACCGGTGGGTGTTGAGTTTCCTCTTCGCTCACTGTCTCCTGCACATGGAATCTCATTAGATGTTAATAAAGTGTCTAAGCCTGTGAAGGAAGATCAGCATTTAATGGAAGACACTATGTTTTGGTTACACAGAAATATTCTGGTCTTGATTCAAGGTTAGAGTTTTATTAGAAAAGCAGATCATTCTGGAAGGTATAAAGAAAAAAAATCAAACAGAATCTTACTATTCAGAGAGAAAAAAATCTCTTTGATTTTTTTTTTGCAAACACTTAAGTATATAGTTGTAGTTGTTTTGATTGGAAGAAACTATACATATAATTTTGCAATTTGCTGTTTGAACTCAGTGATTATTGTTGTAAGGTTCTGTGTCAGCGAATACTGTTGACATCTGCTTTGGTGGCTGTCTTACAGATCACGTTAGTAGCTATTTGTTCATTTTGGTCAGTGGGAAGTTAGAGTAACTACTTTCACATACACTCCACAGTGAAGATTATAGACTAAATCTAACATCCAATTCCCACCCTGGTAATATTAGGTCAATGAGCATGTGAGATCATTACCTAGAAAATTTTGGGGAGATGGCTCTGTGGCTAAGTCTCTTGCCTCCCAAGTATGAGAACCTGTGTTCAACTTCACGTCAAAACCTATGTTACAAGCCAAGTATAATAGTGTAGACTTGCAATTCTATGGGTGGTGACGTGGGTAGTAGAGACAGGTGGAAACCTAGAAGCTTGTTGGCCAGCTAGCATGGCTACCTGGTGAATTCCAGAGATCTTGCCTCTTAAAAAGTTGCAGGAATTAAAGGAACAACACCTGGAGTTGTTCATACACTGACTTTCTTGTTCATACACACACACACACACACACACACACACACACACACACATAACCTCGAACACAAACACACATGTGGGGCTGGTGAGATAGCTCAGCGGTTAAGGGCACTGACTGCTCTTCCAAAGGTCGTGAGTTCAAATCCCAGCAACCACATGGTGGCTCACAACCATCCATAATGAGATCTGACCCTCTCTTCTGGAGTGTCTAAAGATAACTACAGTGTACTTACATATAATAATAAATAAATTAAAAAAAAACACACATGTGAACACACACATGTATGCACATGTAACCCCCATTCACAAATGCACACATGTGAGCACACACATGTAGCCTGCCTCACGACGAACACAGACATAACGTGGACCTCCCCGTCCCATTTGAAAACCCCTCTTTTTTCCTCAGCACCACACTCTCTGTTCTGTCTTCTCTTATCCCCCCCTTGCTCTGTTCTTAGGAGTTGCCCTCCTCCGTTCTTGACACTGTCTCAGACAGAACCACAGAAGCATCGTTGCCTTGCATCCCCACCCACCTCTGGTGAAGACAAGAGGAACTGGGTGCTTCAGAACTATAATCAACCAATAGTCTAATTTAACTTGAAAGCAGCGAGAGTGAGTCTTAGCTGGGTCCTGCTTATAAATCAAGTGGAGATTTGCCGGGTAATTTTCGCTTTCCAGTGAGAACAATCTCACCAGGTTTCTGCCTGCCTCCAAACCTGAGGTTGACCCTGCATTTATTCAGTGTTAGGGCAGCAATCAAATGTGGCTCTGTTCTGCTGACTATGATTTCTTTTTATTCAACATCCAAAAACTTTTCTCAATCATCTAGTATCATTTTTTATCAAATTGTTTTAATTTTGCCTGAGTTTTGGTAACATATTTGTGTCCCGTGCTCTCAATCAGTGCATGTGCTGTCTGCTTACCTCATCTTGCAGCTGTCCTTCGCAGCTTTTATTCACGAACCTTAACAATAGTTGAAATGAAGGAGATGCTCCCTGAGTTCTTACTACAGTGACTGAGAGCTAAAGTTGTTCATTGTAAGGTCAGGGTTGTAAAAGGTAAATTCTCACATAGTATAAATGTTAAAAGCTTAAAATAAAATTTATACCATTTGGGGGGGGGGCAACTGGAGTCTAAATGCAACTATCCCTTGATACCCACTGTCCTTAATTAGACACAATAGATAACTAAGTGCTTTTGAGTTGGAATTTGTTTAGTTTCTGTTTTTCCCCTGAACCTCAGTATCCTGTTTCTGACAAACCAACTGATTGGATTAGCTTTATAATTATAAAAAGCACTGTGATTGAGAGACAATATGCAAATATGGAGATTTTGATGTGAAAGAACTGAGTGTAGAAACTAAAACTTGATCAGAAACATCTTGCCACAGACGGATGGAGTTTCCCAAAACTCGTTTTGGATAAAGCCTATAATTAGAATTAAACAAGCATCGCATCGTGCTTTATTTGGCTTTATCCTTTGCTTGTGTGTGTAGTCCCAAGGGTACTTGTTAACATGACTATGTAGGCAGCATCACTAGAACTTTCTCTCAACAGGGTCATTAGATCCTCTTCTCATCACGGAAGACTGGCACTAGGCAAGTGTCCGCACACTAGGCACCTGTCTCTGGATCTTTTGCCCTTTTGAGACAGCCTCCCACCGAGTGGCTTAGGTGGTCCCTCTACTTATTCTTCTTCTGCCTCAGTTTCCTTGCTAGCTTGGAAGTATAGACTCATGCCACCAGACCCAGATAACTTTTTAAACTTATTCTGAATTGTATGACCTAAATCTACAAAGTAATCCATCCTTAAAACCATTTTAAAGTGATTTCTTTTTTTTCTTTTTATTGGATATTTTATTTATTTACATTTCAAATGTTATCCCCTTTCCAGGTCTCCCATCCGGAAATCCCCTATCCCTTCCCCCCTCCCCCTGCCTCTATGAGGGTGTTCCCCCACCCACCCACCCACTTCCTCCTTCCTACCCTGGCATCCCCCTACACTGGGGCATCGAACCCCCTCAGGACCAAGGGCCTCTCCTCCCATTGATGCCACATACTCGGCCATAGCCATGGGTCCTTCCATGTGTACTCTGGTTGGTGGTTCAGTCTCTGGGAGCTCCGGGGGTCTGGCCCATTGACTGAAGAGTCTTACAGACTGCCTAGTTTTGTTAGACTGTTCAAAAGCAGTCACCTTGTAAAGGGTTCTCCAAGAGCTTCTGAGTGTTTTAAGTCAGTGCCACCACCACGTCTGGGACTATCTCCCAGTCTGTTTTCTCAGATAATTTCATAACGCCCTGCTGTGCATCCTTCTGTTTGCTAAGGGTGAATGGTGGACTTTTTTTTTTAAACGAGGAGTATGTTGACTTGAGGAAAGGTGCATATGCATACATGTTCGCCTTCTGTATGTATGCACATGTGCACGAAAGCTGAGGATCTAGAAGACATTTCTTTAAAAAATATTTTTGCACTTAGACCATTTGATACAACTGTGTACTTCATCAGAATACCTTTCTGACTGTTCCTATGATTGAGACCAAGCCACTGTCAAGTCTCTTAAATCAGTATAGATTTAAAGGTAAAGAATGATAGCCGGTAGTGGCTGTCACATCTTAAAATGTAATCTGACCTGGTACAAAGCACTGTAGTCAGAGACAAATTCCTATGAGTTAGAGACAGATGAACAGAATATTTTCCTGCGTTAGTAGGTGACCTTAGACAGTCCCCTAGCCCTTCGTGTTTCAGATTAAAATAGATCTTCATCTAGATAGGTCAAGATGCGGAAAGCACGGGTACAGCGGATGCTAGGCACATCTGTGAAGAGGAAGGGTAAAGAAAAGAGGCTCTCTGCATTGGAGAGTGCAGGTGTGGTGATTCTCTATATACCACAGAACTGGCTAATCAAAAGAACTGAACTTTGTCACATTAGCCAGATGTGGAATTTATTCCAAAGAGATAAGTGCCTCTCGTCCTTTCCACAGAGCCCAGCTCAACTGATGAATCACCAGTCTCCTGAGCAGCCCTAATATTTTTGTATATAACCTTCATATCCCTCCTCTTCCACTGGCCTTTATATAGCCAGGACATCCCCAATGCCAGATCTCTAGGTAGATGTCTTTTCTGGTACCATTCATGCCGTGTCTGTGTCTGATGGAGGTCTCTGTGGTACCCTTGGGCTCTAGGTCCAGTTAGTTTTGTTGATGATAGCCACAGTGGCCAATCCCTCCCTCTGAATCCCCATCCCTTGAGGCTTAGGCCTCCCTGAAAGAGCTAAGCATGTGGAACTGTGGGCCTAAGCCCTGTCACCTCACCATGCTGGAAAACATCTGGCAATGGGTGCCTTAGAAGAAATGCTAGAGGAAAGCGCTCATCGAGCTGTACCAAGCGGCAGAGCAGCGTGGATGTCAAGCTGCGAGCTATAGCTATGGGCTCCTGGACAGCTGGAGAAACCCCTTGCCTGGGAAAGTCACCTTTTCAGAACACATGTGGGCCAGGCATTTGCTTCTGATGTGGCTTGGCTGGAAAGCCTGCCTAAAGACTCCCACGTACGAGGGGACTGGCTGAACCAGTTGTCAGGATGGTAGAACACTAGAGAAGGGAATTAGAGGCACCTGCTGTTGAAGGAACAAAATAACTTAACTTCCTAACTGGGTTTGTTTCTGAGTGCCGCAGGCTGACGCTGCTTTTCATCTACCCTTCTTCTCTGGGTGCCCTTGTTTTATAGCTCACTGTATTTATGGAAGGAGACATTTTAGGTAATGAAATGCTGTCTCCCATAAATCTGTGCTGCTTTGTGAGAACGCAGTGAAAAGTAAGGCCGGGGGGGGGGCAACAAAGAACAAGAACAGATACTGGAATGTATCAGACACCATAAGAGAAGCGTGCCCAGACTTGGAATTATCCCCCAAGTATGGAGGGAGTAGAAAAAGTTTTGGCCTTGAAGGATTGGATTCGGTCTTAGACAGTATGAATGATAAGTGCTGGCTTAGTTGTCTCCTGAACACCCCCCCCCTTCCCTCTCCCTTTCTTTAATTACAAAGCATTTATTTTTCAGACTATCTTGAAATAACATTGTTAGCTGAAAGAAATTTGTTGCTGTAAGGTGACAGAATGGCAAGGTGACCAATGTAAGGTGACCATGGCAGACCACACCCTACAGACCTGAATCCTCCTCATCTCAGTTTAAGGTATTCAAGCTCATTGTGAAATCCAGTATCTGTATAAAAGCTGCCTATCAGTGGGTTGCATGGGAAATATGCTAATGGACCGGACTAGGATCCTTGTTAGAAACTGAATCTCACTTCCGGAGGATCCGGCTATACCACTCCTGGGCATATACCCAGAGACTTTACCTGCATGCAATAAGGACACATGCTCCACTATATTCATAGCAGCCTTATTTATAATAGCCAGAAGCTGGAAAGAACCCAAATGTCCCTCAACGGAGGAATGGATTCAGAAGATGTGGTATATTTACACAATGGAATACTACTCTGCAATTAAAAACAATGAATTCACGAAATTCCTAGGCAAATGGTCAGAACTTGAAAATATCATCCTTAGTGAGGTAACCCAATCACAAAAGATCACACATGGTATGAAGTCACTGATAAGGGGCTATTGACCCAGAATCTCAGAATACCCTAGACACAATCAGCATATCAATAGATTTCTAAAAAGATGGAAGGAGAGACCCCTGGTCCTGGAAAGACTGGATGTAGGGGAACGCCAGGACAGAGTAATGAGAGGGGGTTGAACGGAGAAAAGAGGGAGGGAAGGGGGCTTATGGGACTTTCGGGGAGGGAGGAAACGGGAAAGGGGAAGTGATTTGGAATGTAAATTAAAAAAATAAAATAAAATTAAATTACAAAAAAAAAAAAAAAAGAAACTGAATCTAGTCATTCACTAAATGAATTTCATTGACAAAATAAATGACAGGCAATGCCCTTCGCATGCATGGCAAGTTCTGATGTTAAATTCCAAAGGAAGAGCAAGATATACAATATTCCATTCCTATCTAGTTTTAGCAAATATCAGAACTTTTTCTGGGTCTTATGTTTTCCCCAGACTACCGGGTGATTTTGTATCAGCAATATATTCTGGACTTTGCAATATTAAAATACATCAGTCCTTTATATTTTGTATCTTATATTTATATTTAAAGTAATAGCTACTGAATAAGGCTTTTCCCACACTCTCTATGACTTGTCTTTTTGAAGTCAATTTTGAAGTCATCCAGGACTAACTTATTAATGAGCAGTTCTTCCTCAAATAATGCTCATAAAATTTTTTTGAGTAAAGCAGTTACCACCTCCCTAGGCTTATGGTAGAGATGCCAAGTTCAAGCCTAATTATACTACTTTTGTTTGTAATTGAAGGTATATCAAGTACTGGCCTTTTTGTTTGTAAGCCATGTAATTTTCTGTGTAGAAAGGAAGGACAAACATTTCTCATGCAAGTAATGTTCCAGGGCTTTATGCTGGTCACTCCTGTCTCAGAGCCTATCATCAGAGCTGGTCTACGTCAGTGGGGAATTCCAGCTGCAGCAGCACTGGGAGTGGGGAGAAAACATGGCCACAGCCCAGTCAATGGTCCAATTGCATCTCAAAGAACTTTTCCCAGGCTTTTAGACTTTAGGAAGAAACCATAAAACTAGGTATTTAAGATGCAGGATGTTCTTAAAGGAAGACAAGTATCTTGTAAAAATAAAAGGCAGGCAATTGTGGTGCAAAATTTTAATCCCTGCACTCAGACAGTAGAGGCAGGTGGAGCTCTGTGAGTTTGAGGCCAGTGTGATCTACAGAGCTTGTTCTAGAATAGTCAAGGCTACACAAAGAAACCTTATCTAGAAAAACCAAAACCAAATCAACCAACCAACCAACCAACCAACCACCCACCCAACCAACCCAACCAACCAACCAACCTCTACCACCACCACCACCACCAAAGAACAAAAAAATTACCACTACCAAAACCACAAACAAAAACAACCCAAAGAAGCAAAATAAAAGGTATTTTAGTCTAAAAAGTCATGTCATATTTTTAGAGCTGGTGTGTGTGTGTGTGTGTCTGTCTATCTGTGTTGTGAATTTATCTCTGTCTATCTGTGATGTGCGTTCATGAGTGTGCGCATACACATAGTGTATTCATGTGTTTGGAGGCCAGAGGTCAGAGGTCAACTCTGGGTTTTGTTTCTCACATGTACACCCCCTGGCCCTGTGCTTGCTATTTTCTGAGTCTTTCAAGGGGCCTGGAATTCACTGATTCAGATGGGCTGGCTGGTTACTATGTCCAGAGGATTAGGAGAGAATTTTTATCTTGCAGCTCTCTCTCTAGGTAAAGATTATTGAAAAAAGATGTGCTAAAGTTAGTGATTATAGTACAGTTGCAATACTAGTTATTTGTTAGGATATAAAATTATTCTTATGTAAAATTCCTGCTGTACAATATGCAACAATTTGAAGGTGAAGATTTAAAGTTGTCTTATAAAATATATGTACTATATATGTCTTTAGCCCCATATACCATCACCACCACAACCACTACTACCAAAATAAGCCAGATTTAGTTTCAACAGTCTACCATGATGAGAACCCCATAGCTTCTGCAATAGCCAGAAACCAACCATTTAACACTTCCTAGGCTTTAGCACAAAGGGAACGTCCGACAATGTATTTTTTCACCTATCACTAAATTTCTGATAGTTTGTTTGCCAATTTTTAAAAGATCAATTGGGTTCTATGTACCAAAATAGTGTTGTTTACTGTGAGGACTAAGTTAATGAGGTTAGGTTAGTTCTAAGCATGCTTTTAAATTTTAATGCCTATTTTCAACTTAGGGTAAGGTAATATCATCTGCTTCATCATTTACATATTTTACTTTCCAAGAACCAGGGTGTTTGAATGGAATGTTTACATGCCATTTGTAGAATGCTTGGTCAACGTGTCGGTAAAAATTCTTATCTGATCAATGACTGCTTTTTATAATCTCATTAACTCTATAAAATATAGGTCTCATTTGTCTAATAACTGTCCAGCCTCTGGTGATTCCTGCCTAATAAAATTTATGCAGCCTACAGCATTGCCCACCTCTTCTTCCGATTCTCCAGGCAAATTTGTGAAAACCAAATTCCATAGCCAAGCGTGAACTTCTATTGGATAAGTTGTCAGTGGTCGTAATTAGAGGAGGCCAGAGTTTCTATTGTGGAGGCAACTTAGTGACATCATGTCTAAGTGCACAGTTTCCATGAGGCACAATAAATCCCTGGAAGAACAGATTGCTTTCCCAAAGCTACACAGCCTCTTTGAAGGGAACCATGACTCAAACTTGGGACAGCTGAGTCTCGGTGAATGTCAATTGTTCCTCATTTGGTTTATGGTAGAAGAACATGATGAGTATCCATAGGAGAGAGCTAGTAAGGCACCTTGTGATGGAAGGAAACGCCCCACTGAAACTTCCAGGTTTGAGTACTTTTAATTGGCTGTCTCTCAAAACCTTGTCCTAAGTACTTCTTGTGGGTGAGAACAAGCTGACACAAAATCAGTAACCCTGAGAAGTTGCCACACCCCATCAGAGTAAACTGAAATCATGTCCTAGACAGGCTTTGATTTAGTTAATGGGAAAAAGGACAGAGTTCAATGGCAGCAGACTAAAGTAGGAAGAACATGCATTTTCACACAATATTATATAGATTCTCCTCAGTCATTTAGGTCTTGACATATGCTAGGCATCTTTACTCCCCATTTGCAGACACTAGCAGCTGGTGTCTTAAGGAAGCTGTTGCAAATGTTTAAGAGTGTACATCTTTCACAGTTACCGTCCAAGTCTAAGACAAACATTTCAGTTTCAGTGAGAACTGAAAAACAATCAAGAATCGGTGGCCATTAACATTACCCTGGGAAAATAAACTAGCACTGCCCAAGGGAGATCTTGAGAACCTGAATTATGATACTCATTCCAGATCAAAGAAATGAACTCTTCAATTAAACAAGTTTATTGTTAAACATACTTGTGTAGAAAGCCATAAGTCAGGCTGAATGCATCTAAAATCTTGAGAGGTATAGTTTTCTGTGCCTATCCCCCAAAGTATACCACAGTGAAAACATGAAAATAGCCCACAGAAGCATAGTAAGAGGAGGATACTGACAGTTGACTCTAGCTATGAAGTACCCAGTAGCTTCTGGAATTTTCTTCCAGCACCCTTTTTAAATGATTCTTCTTCTTCTTTTTTTTTTAAACTGGCCATTGCAATAGGGCACTGTACTGATACCTGGTATTTTCTAATTTTTTTTTAAAGAAATCTTTTAATAATCTGTCTCCTAAATGGAGAATGGAATGTTCTTTCACTGTTTCATGTTCCATTTCAAGCTTGAACTGTGATCCCTTGGGCAGTGTTGGTACCTGTAACACATTTGCAGTCCCTTACAATGTAAGCTCCGGAATGAACTTACTGGGCCAACTTGCCAGTGCTGTGTTCCCATCCTCCCAGCCCTGCCTGTCTGACATGCCTGGCTGATAGAACTGTTAAGAATAGTGTTCTGATGAACCAGGATAATGTCCCTTGCCTGAGTTAGCAAGGGTGTCATTCTGCAAGTTTTTGTCAGTGCACACATGTGGACATTTTTCAGAGACTGATAGACAACCAGGCACTTGATTTTCTTTGGAAAAGAAATGCCTTCCTCCCCTTGTCTTTATCTTATTTGTAAGATGCACTTCGACTTATTTGGTCTGTCATTTGATCATCGGTTGACTTAAATTTGATCCAGTCTAAACCGTTTTAATTGTTCTTCAAACAAAATTTTCTAATTGGAAATGGTTTAATTCCTTGCCCATCATGAGCTTGGCTTTCCCTACAGACATAGGATTACAGGTAGTTGTCTTCCTTCTTTCAAGAATACTAGATGCTGGCTGTGTTTACACAGTGGGAAGCGATCCACACCTGGGCCACTGCAGAGTGGGACAGAAGTAATTCTGTATTCAAGACACAAGAGTTTACTTTAAAATAAACAGATCATTGAAATGTTTCCTTCCTGGCCTGTAGGGATGCTTTTTTAATGTGACTTAAAAATTTCATAAGCAGTTGCAACATAATTTTGACACAATTGACAGTCCTCTTCTTCTTAAGAAATTCACAGGGAAGTAACTGTTTATCAGAATTGGACTTAATCAACTTTTGCCCCCTTCAGATTTCAAGCCCTTGGAATTTGCATAACAACTTGTCTAGTTAAAGTATAAATAAAAAAAGAAGTGGAAATTTTTTTATGTTAATCATGGAGTTTAGAAATTTCCTAGTGTTAACTGATTTGATGTCACGCTGAGGTCAACCTAATTCAGTCCCACTCTTGCTCTCTCTTTCTTCATCCCAGCTAGTCCCTCATACCACAGAGAGGTTTTGGGGGACCCACAGAGATGGAGCTCTTTGCTAGATCTTTGCAGAAAGAAGATTAAAAATGAGAAAGTCCATGTAGAAAGCTGAAGGTGAACAGAAAAGACAAGAGTTGGACCAGACCTTAATTTTCCACTTACCATAAATAAGATCAGAAGGCAAATATTTCTGAAGAGAAGCCAGTCCATTGCCTTGAGTCTCTCTTGGCCTTGAACCCCAGTGAGAATCAGTTCTAGTCCCAGTCTTCCAGATCCCAGATTAGTCTTTGTAGCAGGATGTGCTAGGAGATGTCCTGTCAGGAGGGCATGGATGCTAATGTGGTGCTCCCTGGGCACAAGGATGAAGATATTCTATAATGACTCTGTTTCTCCACCCCAAACTCCTGGGCTGGTCTGGAAGGCTGGCATTGTTTCTGCTATGGGTAAGAACTAAGACACACCTTGATTCTTATTGCAATGAAACCCTTTGTTGGACACCAAAGAAAAATCTTACAGAGTGAGGGCAAGATTTACAGGGAAGATACCCAATGAATAATAAATTACTCATGACATGAAAAATAATTAAAACGCTAGGGCCTATCATCATGGCGAATAAAATTAGAAGGCTCCTTCTGACTGCCAACATTGTAAAAGCAAAATTACATAGACCAACAAAACACACACACACACACACACACACACACACACACACACACACACACACACACATGTCCACTACACAACCAGCTTCAAGCAATGGAACTTTTAGCAAAGGACATTTTGAGATGGCACCAGGCCTGACACCGAGAGGAAAAATGAATGCTGAAAAAAAAATCTCTTCATTTTGGTGATTTCTGCTTTCCATTTAAGAAATCCTGTGGTTGAAAAACAATCTCAATTTTAAAGATGTCCTGGAATAGGCATTTAAGTTGAAGAGAGTCTGATTTAACCAGTACCAGAGTGTTGCTTTCCCAAAACAAACCTCTATGATACCATGGTACTGAGTTTTCTTACTGCTCATGGAATTTGTATGAGAAATTGGTGGCAATTTCAAGGCAAATCATTAAGCAGAGTAAATAACACAAATGAGGGGTGTGTCTTAAATCTTCATACATATTTATCAAGAAGTCGAATGTAGAAATTTAGATTACTTAGGAGCAAACAAAAACCAAAATCGTATCCAGATAATTTTGATGGTCATTTTTCTCTTCTAATTTCTTTCTTCCTCTTTGTGAAGGCACACCTTGAATGGAGTGTAGAGTCTCCAATTGGGGAAAAATGCGGTTTGACAGCCACACCAAAAAACATAAAAGGAAAATGTAACTAAAGGTCCTCTAATTGCTAATCCACCCTGACTGGAAAATTTCAAAGGGAAATTGTACCTTCTGTCCCTTGTCACTGTAATGCAGAGACTAGGCAGACTACTCTAATGTAGTATTTTTGAAAGTGCTTGGTCCCTTGAGAAACTTGGCTTAGCATTTTTGGAAGCAAAAGGCAGAGCATAGGCAATTAGAAGGCTAGTGTGTGCCCAAATGAAGAGAAATTAATTATATGTTTGGATTGCTCTTAAGAAAGACATAAGGGAGTTTTGTTCACATAGTGGGAAAAAATAAATTGTTACAAAAGAGACAGTATTTGAAGATCGCTATCAAAGTGAAACTTTAATTTTTAGAATATCTGCCTAATTTAAAGTTATATAAAGTGAACAAATAATTCATCTTTAGTATCAGTTTTAAAATGGTTCTTTAGATAGTCCCAAGTTATTTGAAGGTAGGTGCTATCCCTGAAAAATGGATTTCTAATCTAAGCATCAACTGCACTGTCTCACACAGTTGGCAGGACAAAAGTCAGCTTGAGATCATCTCCAGTTTATTTCAGGGTGTTTAATGGCAGATCAGGCATTTGAGTTGGCATGGTGTTTGGTATAGATTTTCTAGAATGGCAGTGCAAATAGCATTTGCCAACGATTTATTAACCCATGGTTAAGTATGCTATATAGGTCCTTAAACCAAAACACAGAGGAATGATGTGTACCCAAATAACCATTTAAAGAGATTCTTTTATCATTGTTTTATGTGTAAATGAACTTTCATTTTCATGATTGTATGTGTGTATGTATGTGTGTGTGGTGTATGAGTGTGTGCAGATAAGCTTGAAAAATATGATCCCTGTATCTATCATACAAGCTGTTTTTCTTTTTTATCTAGACTAGAGCTGTGCCCAGTTTTCACTAAGAGCACATATGGCCTGTTACACATTGATGGCAATGAACTGTGGACGATCGGGACACAGGAAATGCCCCTTGATTCTCAGGGTGCGGGAAGTCCACATGGTGCGCTAACAGTGGAACCGATTCTTTCCAACCCATGATGTCAACCTACCTATTCATGGGCTCTAACTCCATTGTGGCCCTTTAAAAGTTATTCATTCACAAAGTTACTATGGACTCAGCAAGACAGTGAGAATTTGTGTTAGTGTGTGTTGCGTGTGTTTCTAACCTTACAGACATTTTGTTAATACATGTGCAGATGTGTTGCTACTTTGTTCTCCAACCCAATTCCCTGGTAAAAGAAATCTCAATTCAATCAGTAACAATACAAAGTATAAGCCTAGATCGGGCAGATCTCCCACTACACTACTCTGTTTCCATCTATATTATCCAATATAACTTGCGGTTTCTCCAGGTCACAAGCTTCTCTCTCTGCAGCCTCTCTGTAGATCCCACCTAGCTCCTCTCCCTAGTGGATGATCCTCCTTCCCAGAGATCTTTTTCTCCTCCCCCAAACTCTCAGTTCCTCCCCCTTCCTCCTGCCCAATCATTGGCTCAAGCCTTTATTTGAAAAGTTAAGGTGGGGAGAAGGTTCACAGGCAACTCCTCATTTGCAGCCCCTCTGAGGAGTGGAATTAGCATCAAAATACAAGCCCAGGGCTATCCACAACACAGATGTATCTCAGAAATTTAAGACTTAAATCTGCTTAAAATTTGAATCCTAGAAGCATAGGAGAACTAAAGTGTCTCAAATTAATGGACTTGTAGACTTCATATATAAAACTTTTTTCAGTCTTTTCATAAAGGGAATATCAGAGGTTGTTGGAGCATATTTAGAAATTTCAGTATTCAACTATTGTGCTCTGGGAACAGCAAATAAAAATAAATGAGGAGACTTATTTCTTTTTTTTTAATTAGATATATTCTTTATTTGCATTTCAAACGTTGTCCCCATTCCTGGTCCCCCCCACCCCCGGAAAATCCCATAAGCCATCTCCCCTCCCCCTGTTCCCCAATCATCCCCCTCCCACTTCCCTGTCCTGATATTCCCCTACACTGCAGCATAGAGCCTTTCCAGGACCAGGGGCCTCTCCTCCCTTTGATGTCCAACAAGGCCATCCTCTGCTGCCTATGCATCTGGAGCCATGGGTAACTCCATGTGTACTTTTTGGTTGATGGTTTTGTCCCTGGAAGCTCTGGGAGTACTCGGTGGCTCATATTGTTGTTCCTCCTATGGCGCTGCAAACCCCTTCAGCTCCTTGGGTCCTTTCTCTAGCTCCTCCATTGGGGACCCTGTGCTCAGTTCAATGACTGGTTGAGAGTGTCCCCCTCTGTATTTGTCATGCACTGGCAGGGTCTCCCAGGTGACAACTGTATCAGGCTCCAGTCAGCAAGCACTTGTGGGCATCCACAATAGTATCTGAGTTTTGTAGCTGTATATGGGATGGATTCCTAGGTGGGCCAGTCTCTGGATGGTCTTTCCCTCAGACTCTGCTCCACTCTTTGTCTCTGTATCTCCTTCTGTGGGTATTTTGTTTCCTCTTCTAAGAAGGACCGGAGTACCCATACTTTGTTCTTTCTTCTTGAATTTTATTTGGTCTGTGAATTGTGTCTTGGGTATTCCAAGCTTGGACTAATATCCACTTATCAGTGAGTGCATACCATGTGTGTTCTTTTGTGATTGGGTTACCTCACTCAGGATGATATTTTCCAGTTCCATCCATTTGTCTAAGAATTTCATGAATTCATTGTTTTTAATAGCTGAGTAGTATTCCATTGTGTAAATGTACCAAATTTTCTGTATTCATACCTCTGTTGAGGGACATCTAGGTTCTTTCCAGCTTCTAGCTTTTATAAATAAGGCTGCTATGAACATAGTGGAGCATGTGTCCTTATTACATGCTGGAGAATCCTCTGGGTATATGCCCAGGAGTGGTATAGCAGGGTCCTCTAGACTTATTTCTTTAAATTATTTTTTATATTAATTAATTGTATGCATGTGCCATGGCACACACGTGGAGCTCAGAAGACAGCCTGAGGGAATCAGTTCTGCCATTCTACCTTGTCAGTCCTAGGGCTCTAGTTTTCAAACCCAGGTTATCAGGCTTGGTGGCAAGAACCTTTACCTGCTGAACAATCTTGTCAGGTTGTGTAAGACTTGATTGCCATGAGAAGTCACAGTGGTTCTGATGCCTGTTGATGCCACTACAGAATGTGAGGTACCAAGAAGAATTTTGAGGTGAACTCATGGCTATGCCCCATGGGTCAGCCAGAGCATCAAGCAAACATACAAACAAATTCAACAACCCCCCCAAAAAAAAAACCCAAAACAAGCAAACAAACCTAAGGGAACAGAGGGACGCCAGCAGTTAGGAGCTGCAGTGATGATTTTCTATTTGTGATTTCTTCAAAAAGACCCCAAGGTGCACTAAACTGCTGTGTCTTCCTAATGTGTGTTGTCTAAATTTCCATGGTTTAGCCAGCTAATGTGGTAGTTTTATTTATTTATTTATTATTTATTTATTTATTTTTTATTCAGGCAATATTGAATTAGGGTAGTTCTATTGTTCTGAAAGAATTAAAGTAGCCAGCATCTTTGTGTCTCATTGCTTTTCAAAGGGGAAAACCATTATTTATTTTATTTTTGTTATTGTTTACATGTCTGATGGATGGACATATTTTACTTTTTTTTTTTCTGAAAGATAGGTAAGGTTTTCTATCTTCACAAATGCAATTCATAGAATGGCTTAAAACAAAAACACCAAGCAACAGAAGTTAGTACAAGATCATTTTGTTGTGTTTCTACATTTGTAACTCTTGAGAGTCGTATTTTCTGAAATCTAGTATATTCCTCTTTTGTTATTGTTGTTGCTATGACAAAATACCAAAGACTAAGTACTGTAAAAAGGAAAGAGATTATATTATTATTATTATTATTATTTAGTTTTGGAAGCTGAAAAGTAAAAGAATGGAAGAACCCATTGGTGTGGCTTCTGATGAGGAGGGTCTCTGCCTAATGCCATCCTGGAGGTGTGTGTCATATAGAAAAACACAAAGCAAATACTAGTCAGAGTTCAGGTTTGCTCATTTTGTAACAACACTCTCTTTGGGAAAGTAACCAGATCCCTTCAGAGACACAGGAACACTTTCCGAGGTCAGATCCCCAATGCCAGGCAGTCTTGAAAGATGTGTGGCCATGGCTCTCACCGCAGGCCTAGATCAGCTAGTCTCTGTCTCCTGAGGACTTCGGGCACTGGAGGAGCAGAGCACGAAGTGTTAGTGCTTGAGGTTAAGCAGAGGTCTTAGATTCCAATCTCTCTTCTCTTCCTCCCCTGTGACCTTTGTTTCAGTGATAGCTCAGACCTGACAAAGACAGGCAGTAATTCCATCCCCTGCTTCAGAGCCAGCAAAGATTTGTAAATACCATTGTAAATGCCACTTTCCTGAATTGCCTGCATGTGTGAGGGTAAAAATAATTGGTGGTTGGATGCTACTGCTTAAAAATGACCTCTCCATACGTTAGAACCTACTAACCTACTGAGTTTAGTAGTTGTTCTTATGAGCAGAATGTTATTTTAGTGAGTCCTCTACTATATGTATATCTGCCATCGAGCTAGTGGTATTTTCTCAGATTTTGAGGATGCGATAGCTAGTTTATCAGTGTCCTTGTGTTACCCTCATGCTGTCTACAACAGCAGGATGCTGTCTGTCATGCTCATGTGAAATACAGTGAGAACTGCTCACACTTGTGATTTGTGAAGTAATGAAACACTTTCTATTGTGATTGTCCCCAGAACAAGTTCTTTTTGGGGGAAAAAGGGACCGATAACATACATAGGACACAAGACTATGTGAAGAATGTTAAGTGAATATTTTTCCTCATATTATGATAGTATAAGATTCCCAGAAAGTGGTACTAAGCCATCTATAGATAGCTATTATTTTGAAAACTGATGTTGGAGGAAAAGAAATTTACAAATATTTATTATGGTCATAGACTTAGTTTGTCAAATATAATATAGTAGTGTTAGAACTGATGCCTGAAAAGAGATCTTTGTTAGCCTGAGTCTCAGAGATGGGCAAATGTAAACATCCTTTTTTTTTGTGTTGACCCAGTATAGCTGTTGTGACAACATGTCTGATGGGTTGCCTACAGCACTGAAGATAAACATCCTGTGCTATCATTAAAGCTAATTTATGTATGGCAATCAAGGGTCAGCTACCAGGTTATTTAGTAAGTGTTAGAAATCATGGAGGGTAAATGTTAGTTTCCTGAAGAGTCGTTAATACCATAAGGATGATGCTAGTTTGCACCCTAAAATCATGCATGCCCCCTAACTGAGGTGCACTGCTGATTTTCTTTGTGTATGGGGTGTATCCCAAACACATGAGCAGAATAGCTTGGCTTCTCGTTCTGTGTTGATTGAAGTCTACCACTTATACAGCCACTACACACTTATCTTGCACATACCTCTGAATTCCTGATATTGACAGAGGCACACGTGTTATAATCAGTTAGATGTCACTCTGGCTTGCTCAAGGCCACTGGTTGTGCCTTTCCTTTGGCAAAGCTTTACTGGATATATTGTTCACCTTTGATATATTATCTCTGTAGCTGGACAGTTCAAATATAGGACCTGGGCAACTTAGTTTGGGGAAGAAATCCAAGAATAAGAAAAAAGTAGGTATGGCTTTTGGATTGTATTTCTTGAGTAATATGGAAAACTTGCAAATTTCTCAGCCTTTTGTCTACTGAGTTAGAATCTGGGGTGAGACAAAGAATTGTTCTGCTACATGCTCCCCAGATAATTCTGGGTTTGCTGGCTGGAGTTAAGACCCGTTGACTCATGGGTCAGTGACACAGCTTTGTGGGTAAATGTGCCTGCCTCCAAGCCTGACAAGTTGACTTTCATCTTGTGGTGTGTAAAATGAGAATGGCCCGCATAGGATCAGGTATCTGACCATTTGTCCTCAGCTGATGACACTGTTTGGGGAGGTGCTACAGTTTTGCTGGAGGAATGATGTCCCTGGGGTGGGCTTTGAGAGGCCATAGCCTTAGTCTACTTCCAGTGTGCTTCACCCTTGGGTTTAAGGATGTGATCGCTCAGATCCTTGCTCTGGTTGTCTACTGCCATGCCTATCTCCAGAAGGAGGTCTCCCTCTGTAACTGTAAGCCTAAGTAAAATTGCTCTTCCACAAGTTTCTCTTGGTCATGGCATTTATCAGAGCAACTAAAGCAGATCTTCAGGATCTATATGGTACAAGACGAGAACTCATTCTTGAAGTTGCTTTCTGACCTCTTCAAATATACCATGCATATGTGTGCCTCCCCCTGTATGACTACACACAAAGTGAATAATGTATGATAAAAGCATTTTAAAACAGCCGTTGATTCAGAGTCCTTATCTTATTCTGAGGATGACCCAGAGAAAGAGGATGTTATGTAAATAACAACCACATTTTTTTTAATTTAAAATATTGTTTGTTTATTTTTTATTTAGTGTATATGTGTGTTAGCTTCTTGTGTGCTACAGTGTATATGTGGGACACAGAATAACTTGTGCGAGTTGATTCTGTTTTTCTTTCTCTATTGTGTGGTCCCTGCTGGGTTGAACTTAGTTCCCCAGGCTTGGTTAGTTAATATCTTTACCCACTGAGTCACCTTGCTAGTATGAGACATTTTTCTAATGTACTTTAATGTCTTTTCATAGAGCTGAGAAGTATTAGCCATTAACATTTATTTTTATATGAAAGGGTTGCTTCCTTTCCCCTTTATTCTATCTTGTTGATGATATCATTACTGCTAATTTATAAACATGCACAACTTACTTAGCAAAAAGCACCCATGGCATCTCTAAGGAGCTTGACCTTTTACCTTCCCTCCCATGCTAATCAATGATGTGGAACCAGGTTTCCATTATCAGGGAGTTTAATAGTTGCTTCATATATTATGGAGAATGATATCACTTTTGGAGAACACTGTACTCTTGTCTCAGTTCATTCACATTGCTAAACACAAAACATCAAAGGCTGATTTGTTTATTCACAGCAGGGATTTGCTTCTTATATCTGACAGCTTAGAGGTCCAAGACCACAAGACTGGCAGATTCTGTGTGTTGAAAGCTTATTTCCTGTCTCATAGATAACACCTGGTTTCATGGTGGAAGAGGCGATGAGCTTCTCTGGGCCTGTCTTTATTAAAGTAATAATCCCATTCATGGAGACTCTATACTGTCTTAATCATTCCTTGAAGGTCCTGCTCCTGATATCATCACCTTGGGGTTAGGAATATGTAAGTTACTTTTTCATATTGCTTTTTCTTTTGCCTGAAGCGGCTGAAGGGATGAAAGGTTTAATTCAGCTTACAGTTGAGGGGACACTGTCTATTACAGGGAGGAAGTCATGGTAGCAGGTACTTGATGTGGCTCGTTACATCTCATCCACAGGGGCTGGAGAGATGGCTCAGCGGTTAAGAGCACCGACTGCTCTTCCAGAGGTCCTGAGTTCAAATCCCATCACCCACATGGTAGCTCACAACCATCTGTAATGGGATCTGATGCCCTCTTCCGTTGTGTGTCTGAAGACAGCTACAGTGCACTCACAAACATCTCATCCACAACCAAGAAGCAGAGAGAGGAATACTTGTGCTCGGCTCTTTCTCCTTTATATTCAGTCCTGGACTCCAGCCTGTGGAATGGAGAACCAAATAGTTATGGTGGCTCTTGCAATCTCAATTAATTTGTCACAGGTAATCTTTTCTCACGTGTCTAGAGACTTGTCTCCTGGGTGATTTTGAAACCTGTCAAGTTGGCAATTAGCAGGAAGCCTCACAAAGGTTTTAGTGTACTGGGTTGGAGGCATATGGGCATTCAGATGGCATCAATTCTGAAATACAACTGCAAACTGAGTAGCTCTACCAGGCATATTCATTGGTTGCATATGGCTGAGTTTAGTAGAGCTACCAGGTATACTCACTGTTTACATATGGCTGAGGATGGCTACAAATGTGGCCCAACTTACAAAACTTACTTAAAACATTATAAGGTTTCTGTGCGTGTCTGATTTTTTTTTTTTTAAATTGGAGTTCAGGGTCCTTGAGCTTGAACTTTGTTTTTGTTTTTAGATGAGGTCTTACCATGTAGTTTTTGGCTGGCATGAAACTTGATAAATATACCAGGCTGGTCTTGAACTTGTAGGGACTGCCTGTTTTTACCTCCCAAGTATGAGCCACCGCGCCTGGCTTCAAGGACTTTTAGATGACATCGAAAGGCTAGAATGGGCTGGAAAGGTGGCTCAGCAGTTGAGAATGCTTGCTTGGAGGAAGACTGGAGCTTGGGTGTGTGTATCTACACAGCACACCTGGAGATCCACAGATTCCTGTAACTGTACTTAGGCCCTCTACTGGCCTCTGTAAGCAATGGTGTATGGATCCACTGTGCATACACACCCACGCAGACTCACAAATATAAAAATGAAAATGTAAAAGACAAGAATTTGACTTCAAATAAAAAGAGTCGGACATACTTTTGTCCTAGTTTGAATGTAGGCTTAATTAGATTTATGAGACAGTCTTTGTGTTGTATGTGCATTTTGCCCAGAGAATTGGCTACCATCTTAAAATTCCTTGAGAAGTAGGATTTTTTTTCCCACTCTTTCTCTGCGTGCTATTTTTATTTGGCATCCTGGAACCTGGTAGGAGAAAATGCATGGGCTCTGCCATCTTTTCCTGAAAATCCCCAATGCTTTCACTGATCGCTATTATCAGGTCTTGCTGTGTAGCAGTCACCGTGTATTCACATTTTCAAAGCCTACCCCAAATCGTGCATTCCAGTTTGTTGACAGTTGTCAGATTAGATCCTAGTCTGAAGTTAAGTATGCTCTTCCAGGGTGACAGCAGGGTGATGTGACATTTACATCTGGTTCCACCTGTACCACTCATTTGCTCTGTTTTTTCCTAGTGAGTTAATTAATTGCTCTTAATTACAATTTTCTTCTATTTTCTGGGTGATTAAATTAGATCTATTTATGCAACAAAGCTAGGAGATATTAGCTCCTCCTCTGAACAGTAATTCTTTTAACTTTCTTATATGTCTAAGCTTTAACATATTATATATTTGTTAAGATCTATGGCACTAGGCATAGATGTGTTGTTTTTCTGTACATTAATGTATTTTGAATGATAGTAACTAAATGTAGGTTTTATTTCTTAGTTTTTTATTCTCAGTCATAGCATCTCCTTTCTGATAGTTTTCACCCGTTATCTGAGATTTTATTCGGTTTTAACCTGTTCTTGGCTGTACTGACGTATAAAGCACATCATGTGTCTTCTGAGAATCTTGTCCCTTGTCCTTGCTTCAGAGAGAGAAGCTTGCAGGCTTCACAGGACAGTCTTCCCTGGGAAGGCAGACTCCAGGCCTCCCTTGCATTGCATTCTCCCTGTGAGAGGTTCCCCCAGGCTCCCTTTCGTCCTTTTATTTGTATTGGAAGCAGCTCATTTTGAGGGCAATGAAGTCTCAGCTCCAGCTTGCAGAAGATGTTGCCCACAGGAGTTAGTCTGCTAATTAGCAGTGTGGAATAACACAGTCTGCGAATGAAGACCATAAAATTCATATCTTCTCTGCAAAGGATGACCTCTGCTTGCCCTAAGAACCAAGAGGCAGTCCGAAAATTACACCTCCATCATGAGTTGAGCAAAGACGGAGGAATAGTTTGACATACGTTATCGCAGAGGAAATACTTCTTTCTTTTTTCTTGCAGTGAGCAACGCGTGGAAAGCTTTAGAAGTTCTTTAAAAAAAATGAAATTGACCTCTGTTTGTTATGTTTCATATTTTAAATATCTTCCAAAAGTGCGTAGGTTGAAGGCTCAGATCCTAGACAGTGGTCTGACTGGCAGGTGATACAACCTGCAGGAAGTGGGTCTAGCTTACCTGAGGAGCGGCCTGGGAGGGTATACTGAGCACCTGCACACATGCATACCCTGGGTGCCTTTCTGTCTCTGTCTCTTCGTTTTCAGACCGCAGTGTGGTGAGCAGGCTTTACCACTGTGTTTGTCAAGATGCTCTCCCTTGCCACAGGCCAAGCCACAGTATCCAGTAACCATGGCCTGAAACCTCTGAGACTATTAGCTAAGTGCCACCTTTCCTCTTTTTCCTCATTCATTCATTCATTCATTCATTTTTTTATTGTATATGAGTACACAGTAGCTGTCTTCAGACACATGAGAAGAAGGCATTGGATCCCATTACAGATGTTTGTGAGCCACCATGTGGTTGCCGGGAATTGAACTCAGGGCCTCTAGAAGAGCAGTCAGTGCTCTTAACGTTATGGAAGCCATCTCTCAGCCCTTTTTCTTTTTTCTTTTTTAAATTTAACTTTTTATTGATTCTTTGTGCATTTCATGAGATGCGTTCCCAATCCCACTCATCTCCCTGTCCCTTCGTACTCACCCTCTGCCCTTGCAACCTCCCCTTGCAAAAGAAAAAAATCTTGTTGTGGGAGCTGCAGTGTTTTACAGTGTTTGCCACAGCCTACCCTTTGGTCCACAAGTCTTTGCTTGCAAATGCTCATTGCAATGTGTCATTGGCGTGGTTTGAGGGCTCTGTTGTACTATCAGTACCAGAGCCTCACCAGGACTTCTCTCATATATACTATTGCTGCGCTCTGTCATGGAGATCCTGCTTCTTTGGATCTCCAGGACCCGCCACTTCTCATACTCCAGCAACTCAACGATGTGGTCGGTGTCGGGTGGGCCAACTCAAACCCCGCATCTGGGCCTGGGTGACATCTCAGCTGGTTAGCCCTCCAGCTCTCCTGTTTCCATACCACTAAAACAAGCTCTCCAGCACTGTCCTGACTAGCTTATCCAATGTCACGGCCAGCAAGGGGCAGGGCCAACCCTCCCACTCTCATGACTGCAGGGCCAGCTCTCCTGTTTGCCTCAGGTGGTGGTGGAGGAGTGGGGGGAGGCATCTCTTCCTCCTTCACCCTCACCGTCACTCAGCAGATGAGTGGCAGGGCCAGTTCTTCCATGCTTTATTTGAAATCAGACATCAAGCACATGGCCAGAAATGGCATCTTTAAAGGCATGCACCACCACACTTGGCATTTCCATAGGTTTTGATCAATGGGATGTTCTTACCTTTTTCTCAAGTCAATTTCCAATTTAAGTTTTTCTGGTTGACCTGGACTGTGTCCTCACCCTCTTCTTAGACATTTTACTGGGAATCTTATAAGACTAAACCTTTGTTTACAATAAAGGCAATTCACTTGCAGCCCTTGAGTCTTGTGTTTTAACACACCAGCTATAATAACATCTAATACTGGTCAGGAAATACTCTACAATTTCCCAAAACCACTTGTTTCATTTCCTCCCCAAACCAAAACTTCCCAGCAGATCTCTGACAGGAAGCCTCAGAAGCCACCAACACCGGTGTCTCTAGAGATATCAAACCCTAACTCTTTCCTGAGACGTCCCCATACACTCTTGAACCCTGACTGTCCTTTGAGAAACCTCTTGCTCTTTTGCTGAGCACGTCTCCTTCTGTTAGCCCCCATTTTGAAATCTTTTAAAAAGTCTTCTACTGAACTCCAACCAGCTCTGCTTCATTCTGGCATCCCAAACTTCTCTGCTGAAGCAAAACCAAGACTTATGCTTTTTCTGGGTGGGTATCCCCAAAAAGCACTGCTAGGCACTGCAGGAGCTAGCTTGGAGGAGTGTTTCTGCTTCTGCCAGTGCTGATGTGATTGTGGGCTTTCCCAGTATCTATATGAGGCACTGCCCAGCTTCTATGTGAGGCATTGCCCAGCATCTATGTGAGGCATTGCCCAGCATCTATGTGAAGCATTGCCCAGCATCTATGTGAAGCATTGCCCAGCATCTATGTGAAGCATTGCCCAGCATCTGTGTGAAGCATTGCCCAGCATCTATGTGAAGCATTGCCCAGCATCTATATGATGCATTGCCCAGCATCTATATGAAGCATTGCCCAGCATCTATGTGAAGCATTGCCCAGCATCTATGTGAAGCCTTGTGGTGAGTTTCCTCAGTGGCTGTCCAGCTGCTCTGTTCTTTCCTTGCATGTCTTTGTTTTCTGCCCACAGAGTCATGCAATGCTTAGTGGCACAATTGACACCAGAGAGAGAAATCCCCTTAGGGTTATTTGTACCCTACTTCTGAGCCAAATGAAACAGTATACAGATTGTCCTGCAGGGCATCCTTATAAGGACTCTTAGATATTCCAAGAGTTGAGGTGATACCCAGAACATCCAATTTTTATTAAATACCACATTCTGGATCCCAAACACATTTTTTTTCTCTCAAAAGAATTCCTTTAGCTGCTGGCAAAAGCGTGGGGCAGTAGCATCATCACCACGCCCCACTGACAGGATGTCTGTAGAAGAAAGCTCCAGACACAGAATGAAACCTGCTCCTACAGGGAGTCTAACTGCTACAGGAGGCAGAGCTGAAGGGAAGGGACTACTCACACCCTTTGGAGCACCGGTGACGTTATCATGAGCCTCAGACACTGGACATTCAGGTAGATACTGGATCTATAGGTACAAGATTTGGCATTTGCCATTCTGTGTTTCAGTCTTGTTTTGGTCCAGTCTCTTCTTGCTGTGTCTCTACTCCTCCCTTTGAAACTAGAATATTTTCTTTGTGCTATCGTGTATTGGCAGTATGTAGCTTGTGTTTTGGTTTTACAGTGGCACACACTTAAGAGGCTGTCTTGACGTGGAGTGCAGTTGGTAGATAGCTTGCCCAGCATTCATGAAGCCCTGGGTTCAATCCCCAGCCCACCGAAACTTAGCATGATGGACACATCTGTAAACCCAGCATGTTGGATGTGGGAGAAGGAAGATCAGGAATTCTAAGTCATCCTTGGCTTCATGGCAAGCAGGAGAGTATTGCAGTAGATGGGAGAGAAGGAAGAGGCTGTCCTAGACTTTTGAGCAGTGCCAGGACTGTCACAGACTGTGTGGACTTTTGTGGCACTGTGCATTCACTGAAAAGCCTGTTTCCAGAATGTCACAGGACCTAGTGCAAAAACTGCTGTTGTTATATGAAATAGACAAAATCTGTTACGTAACTGTGTTCACATCCAGAGATTAGTGCTTTGTTCACTTTGGTCAGAGAAGCTTGTCTCTGTAGTGGTCAGTGGTGACTGCAGAGATTCATAGCTGGTCAAAGGACTGGGAATAGAATGGATGGATTTTTAGCCATAAGCAGGAAACCTGCTTCAAGGCTCAGGGAACATCACACCACAGAAGAGATGGAAAGATTGTAGGAGATGGAGGAGTACGGGGTAGGGAGTGGTGTACAATAATGACTCTCAGACATAACAGCCATTGCCCTCTTGAACTCACAGCAGCTGTAATTACATTGACAAGATCTGGACAAGACTGAGCCTGTCAACAGTCTGTCATGGAAGGGGGAGTGGCAAGTGAGGTCCCCTCCCTCCCCCACACCAGAGGATTTATATGTGCTTAATAGTTGATGGGAAAGAGAGAGATATTTTCTTCAGAGGCATAGTCATTAGTAAAGTGCTCATGCTCCTGTAAACACACTTCACCTAAGCTCATAGAGCCAATCCTAATGAAAAACACTGGGACACACACACACACACACACACACACACACACATTCACACACACACTCATACATACATACACACACTCAAAAACTCATACACACACCTGCTCACACACGCATACACATACACACATTCATACAGACTCACACACACATAGTCACATATACACACACTCACACACACAGTCACACACTCTCTCACACACACTCACACACATACACACAGTCACACACACAATATACTCATACATACACATACTCACACACATACACACTCAAACACACACTCTTACACTCATTCACACACATTCACGTAGGCAGTCACACACATTCACACTTATACACAGTCACAAACACAGCAATACTCTCTCTCACACACACACTTATACATATTTGAATTCTCACACACATTCTCATACATACTCAACACACTCTCACACTCACACCATGAAACTAGAAAGGAAGCTAGTGGAGAAGAGGAAGGAGATTAGTGAGGGTGGGATTGGGGCTAGAGAGGGTAATGGGAAGAGGGTTAAATATGATTGAAAAAAATATATTTGTGTGTATTTACATATATATATGAACATATCATAATGAATCCCACTATTAGTATAATTAGTATATGCTAGTAAAAGACGAAAAACTGAAACTAAGCAACAAATAAGGAAAGTCTATGGCAACTCTTGAAATTGCAATAAAAGCATCCTTCGTTATGAAGTGGTCCCCAGCCCGTTGGGTCAAGAGCAGGATATTGTGGTTTGAATATACAATGTCTTCCACAGATGTGCCAATGGCAGAGGTCATGGATAAAAAGGGAAGTTGGAGACATTGTTCCTTGCTCGTACCCACAACATCTTGAGATTCTATTACTTCTTAGGGAGCTCGTCTTGGGTAAAGCCTGATCATTGTTTTTTTTCCCCCCCACAGAAAACAACTTGAACATGAACCAGTGGGAAGCAGAGCTGAAGCTTATTAAAAGACTTTTTTAAAAAAATAGATTTAAGAATATCAGTTCCCAGACAGAGATACTGAGGGGAAGAATAAGGTACTCCAGAGAGGATGGGTGTGGGCTTCTCCAAGAGAGATGTACTCCATAGATTTTACAATAACAATAAGCAGGATTTGCGTAGATTACGAAGTTATTATCTTAAATGGTTGCAAAGGAATTTCAATGAAATCATGGGGTAGTTCCTGAGGACCACCTCATAGACTTAGAGTTGCTGAGGTGAAAGTGTAGATGACAGGGATGCAGGATTTAGGAACCTTCATTGCCCACAAAGCTAATGTTCTCATTTGTGAGGTTCCCAGAAAGTGCCAGGGGTTGAGGGGAGGTGTGCAATACACTTAGTACTTATGCCTGCTTTATTGCTGTTTTAGCATTCTCGTTACAGAAATATATCTGTAAATAGGAAACACTGGCTCTGAAGAAGCTTAAAATGCAAGCCTTATTACTATTTTCATCTGTATGTCTGCTCTGTGGTGTCACTAGGAGACATTTGGAAGAGGAGACGGGCCAGTGACATAGAATAAGTGGAAGCTAAGAAAGGCGAATGAAAGCATAAGCAAATATTGTGACAGCAAAATTATCATCTCCATGAATATGGAATTAAAATAACTGAATTCAATAAGTCGTAATTATTTCTCCTAATCTAAAATCTCCCCATGCTTATAATTCTAGGAAGACAGTCGAAGCATGTCAATCATTTAATTGTTAGGAAACTATTCGGAAATTAGAAACTGTCTTAAAATAGTCAACAGATGATAAAACAAGGAGTTAGAAGCCAAATCTTCTCCAAATGTTTATATAGAAAGAAAGCATCTTTGCTTTAAACACTGCAAAAGGTGGTTATGAGAATTGAAACTGCTTGGGAAACTGTGTAAGAAAAATAGGTTAAGGTAAGTATATTTTGGTCACAGAGTATTTATGCAAATACAACTAAAAGGGAGAGATTATAGAGAAATTAAACAATAAATTATTCAGAATTTCAAAGTACTTGGTTGATATACTCAAGCTTCATCCTAACACAAATTGAAAAATCTGGAGGCAGAAGGCAGATTGACTTTCGTGGGTATGAGAGCTATATTATGAACATACTAGGGCTATATGCAGTGGATCCTACAAACACTAGAACTTACCTCCTGGTTGGGGCTTATTAAACACATGGAAAAGTACGTTAAACTCTGGAGAGTTTACTTGGATTTTCAATCTTTCAAGTCTTTCCAAAAGAGACTATAATGTTATAAAGGTTCTACTAAAGTCACGTAAGGCATATTGGTTGTCAACTAAATCTTGGCATGAATTCAGAAATAGATGTAACTGAAACATCCACTCAATATAGCAGTGTGATTTTTGAAGATGTGTGACTGAAATTCGGTCAGCATGTTACATTGAATGAAGCAGGACACTGTACATGGAGGCAAAGAGCACGTGACAGACATTTCGGGAGTGAGACGGCAAAGTCAGCTGAGTGGGTCATACTCAACAATAAAGCATTTATGACATGTTTGATTCTGTCCCTGTGGACTCCCTCTTCAGAAAGCCAGATGGTGTATATTTTGCTTTATTTTTTTAAAACACATATGAATAACATTATGGCACTACTTATTTCTTCCTTTGGTTAAAAGCGTGTTGATTTAAGATTCAGCCTGGTTTATGAGTCACAAATTTAGCTATTTATTTGTGAAAGGATTATATCTCTCTCCTATATCTGTGGAATAACACTAGTTGTTCAGATTACAGCATGGAAAGAGAGGAGCAAAATCCTGCCCAAAGGCCTTTCATAAGCAACTGCCTTTCAGTAATGCAATGATGTGTTTTTTTTTAAAAAAGCATTGTGAAATGCAGGAATAAACAGGGCCCATTGTACAGTCCCAAAAGAAATAGTTTGATCTGAAGTTAACTGTTCCAGGAAGAAGGAAGACAAGTTCTTCATTTAAAATTTTATTTTTCCAGATCTTATATAACTGATGAATGTTGATCACATTTATTAAAGATTGTCATATTACCACTTGTTAGGCAATGAAAAAATATTTGGTATTCATCAGGCATCTAAGCAAAGATATAGCAAGAATATAGCACATTAATGTAACAAGTACACTTTCCTTTGGATAAACGAATGAACAAAGGAAGGAAAACTATGTTATTTCTATCTGTTCAAAATTACCTAGGCATCTTCAAGTATATTTCAACAAATACCTTTTGAGTTTATTTCTAAAAACCAAAAACCAAAAAAAAAAAAAAAAAAAACCAAAACCAAAAAAAAAAAAAAAACAACAAACCATGTCCTCAATGTATTACCCTACATTTTAGAACACAATAAAAGAAAGACTCTTTTGAGTGACTATTTATGCCTCTCCATTTTGGCTTGCTACACGTTAGAAAAACTTTACATGTTCTATAGAGTTAAAATTAGACATATTGTGGCCTTTAAAATATTCACCATATCCACTCTGATATAGAACAAAATAACTCTTACTTTGATTACTTTTGAGGAGTAATCAATCGCTCCTAGGTCTTTGATAAATGCTGTGATTCTGTGACACCCTGAGAAATAAATGGTCGGAGGATGAACACATCTTTAAAAGTTGTATATAATTCACAGCTCAGGGCCAATATTTTCCCCTTTCTTATTTTGCCATTTATATATACACCATTTTACGTTAGTAAGTTTATTTTAACATTGAGTTTAAAAGCAAGAAAAGATTCCTCTACCCTGCAATAGTAAATATACCTGTCTCTTCGAAAGCTTTGATTCTTCTGAGATGCTTTAAACCAGGGAACACCAATTGGCAAAAACACAGAAACAGCACATCATAAATAGCACATTACCGAATTTCAAAGCTAGAAAAATATATCATACTATAACTTGTAAACTGTCTTTAAGTCAGAATGCTTAGAAGCCAAGAGATTGTTAACAAATCAAATGAGAAACTTCAAAGTTGCATGCATGACACATTTTAGGTAAGGAATGGGGTTGTCTAGTAACTACATCATTCTTTCTAAAGTAACATCAATTTTGGTAAAGGGTCCTGGTTAATCACTTCCAAATGGCAGCATTCAAAGAATGACACTAATTTCAACTATATCTAATCATATGGTTTTCCTCTACTGGACAGTTATTTTCTAACATTTCCCAATTAAGACAGTTTTCATGTTCTAAAAACAGTTCCCCTCCCTCAGATCCCCTTGAAAAATTACCCCAAAGCTTAGCCATACTTCGAGCTTCTTCTCAACAGCTCCGCCTAGGTACATTATCTTAACTACGGATCTATGCACTAAAGAGCTGCACAGGAACGAGTATGACTTACTGCTTAGACGGAAGAGATAATACTGTCCTGTCTGTACTTGGGAGGAGAGTTAACACTCGGGAGGGCAGCCATGACATGTGTCATTTGCATTTCCCTTCAACTACAGTGGTAAAGGCAAATTGAGCATGGTGCCCTTCATCCACCCAGTAAGCAATACTCTTCCAAGTCACACCTATGAAACACAATGGGAGCCAGGAATGTCCTTGACTCCACAGGAGACTTAACTAAAACCACATCTCGAGATTGAGGCTCAGTTTGTGCCAAACGAGTCTCCCTATAATGTTACGGTCTACGGTCTTTCCTCCTAGAATATATTTCTTAAATTGAAAATGATCCCATCCAATGCTGTTTAGATGTGATCATCGTAAGAATAACTGGTATCTTATGTACATAACTATGTAGTTAGAATTTTACTAACTTTAGCCTGAATCTGTGGAGGGGTGTTTAATTTGTATTACCTGTGAAGCAGACAAAACATAATACGAAGGAAATGTCAGATTTACCTCACCTGTGTGAGCTCAAGCTACCCACTGAAACCTTTTTGGTTGATTTCTGAACAGCAAGAAGAATTCTTCCGATTGCCATTTAAAGCCAGTGCTTTTATGTAGCCACATTTTTTTTTATTTATTCAACATGCTGGTGACACGCTACAGGGCACACATTAAAAACCAAAGAACCAAAAACAACCCTGTAGACCACATAGCCACAAATAAGCTTGTACCTCGAGTTCACTGTCATTATTTCATTAGTGTTAACATAAGAAAAAGTTTACCAGTGCTAGGGGGCACTCTTCCTTATGGTGATGTTTCCATGTGTTACTATCTGTGACCTTCCTTACCCCACAGCTCTCCTATAGCCTGCTCTACATCATAAATTGCACTGTTAGGTTGGGGGGGGGGAGGAGTTGGATGTAAATCACAGAGATGGTGGTGAATAGTACTCTGGGACCATGACTACTTGGTATATTGTACTGTACTGTACTTTGTGATTCGACTTCGAGCCATGCTAGGGGAGGCAGATCCAACTGTTTGGCTAAAGTGATGGTCAGAGGAACTCCTCACGTGGCCAATAGTGGCTGTCCCTCCCATGCTCAGCCCAGTGCCACCATCACCTACTCCAGCTCCACTCAGACCCACGCCACCAGCACCCACGGTGGTGCTAACTAGGCCACTACCGCCTATGCCTCCAACCCCACCTAACCCAGCAGTGCCAGTAATTCCACTCATAGCGGCACCAGAAACCACTCTCTCTGTCACAATCACGTCGTGGGCATTTGATAACTCAGGGGGCATGCTCAGGTTGCCTATCATGCCAGAAGTTGGTTGGATCACTCTTTCTGTCACAACTACATTTGAGGTCTCTCGAGGGTTAGGAATGATTAGAGAGGTGGGTAGACTTGAACCTGGTGCTATTACTCTTTCTGTCACTATAACATTTGATCCATCTCTTAGGTCGGGTATCTCTAACATCCCATGCAAATCAGCACCAGAGATGGGACCCACCACCCTCTCTGTCACTACCACATTTGAAGCCTGCCGGTTATCATGAAAGTGGACGGAGGGTTTCAGAGTGCCAGAGGTGGTATAGGACTCCCTCACAGTGACATTACCATAGCCCAGAGGATCAGGAATTGGCATAGGATGCTGTACTCCAGGGCCAGAGGGGTAGGTGTTCTCAGAAATGACTGTGGTAGTGCCAAAATGTGGGGAGATGGGTGGGTGTCCACTAGCAAGGGGCTCTATACGCTGCGGGCACATTGGTTCAGTGCTCTGAGGAGGCCAAGAAGGGTCAGGATCTGGGTATGAGTCTATTTCTTTTCCCAGGCTGATATCTGCCAACTTCTTAAACTTGGGCCCCAAGGTATCCAGAAAGCTTTCATCTAGGTCTTCTCCAATGAAGCTGCAACAGCCTACAGAGCCCTCAGGGGAGCCAACGCCTTCGATGTCGTAGATGAGCAGACAGTCATTGGATGGGCGCCCTTCATCTTCATCCGCATAAGCGTAGGCTTTCTAATATGCACAGAATAAGGAGTATTAAACAAAGAGTAACTATATTTTTTATGATTAGACGAATGCAAATCTAAATTCTGGTATTCACTAGAATTGCTTCAAAAATGATTTCGTAGATGCTTGAAAGAGTTCAGTTCGAAGTTATTTTAGCTATAGTTCCAATACATTTTGATCTTTAAATTTTTCTTTAGATAAATTCGCTTAAAGTACAATGCTGAACACAAAATCATATACAAAAAACCCATACATGATCTATCTTATCAGTAATTTAGGAGAGAAATAAAAATAATCTGCACAAAAGAGCTGGTGGGAGGAACTTTTTTTTTTCGCTCCAAAAGGGATGTTTAGAGTTGGTGGGTGGTTCACTCACATTGCATTTTCTTTCTTTGAGGCAAGATTGATGGGGTTTTGATTTTTTTTTTGGTTAGACAGAACAATTTGATTCTGGATTCAGGTTTTATTTGTCAATATCGTAAAGAATTTATGGGTTAGAAATAAAAAATCCTAGACATAAAGATAGAACAAATTCCTAGTAATGATAAATTTTATAAACCGTGTTTGAAAAACAATACAACAAAGTATGGAATAAACTTGTATTCTATTCTGAATGAGAGAATTAAATGCTAAAGCTTCAGAGAGGTGGGGATATTTAAATTGAATCTTGAAGGGTGGCTAGAAATTGTGATTGAGAGAGGAGGGATGGGGAACAACAACCAAATAACAACACTACACTATACAACACAACACAACATTGCAGAGTGGACCAGAATAGCAAGAGGCTTGAGGTAAGCAGTCGCCTGTGGATAAGGCAAGTAGGTTGGTGCTGAGGGGGAGATGGCGCTGTTGAGGTGGCGCCTGAATCATGAATTTGAATTTCAGATTACAAAATAGAGCCACAGGCAGTGTTTAACTGGGAGAGTAAAAATGCTCGGGTTAGAGCTTCAGAAGCGCTGACCAACAAACAAGGATGCTTGAGCATGGAGAACAGACCACTGGCAAGGCCCTCGTGGGAACTGGTGTGAGCTTGGAATGCGGTGGATGGAGATGAAAGTATGTGGCTAAAAGCCTTACCTGGCAGAAGTAACTTTCCATGAAATTCATATTGAGACCCCCATCTCTACATTCTCTCATTGAATTTCTTCTTAATGTTCCTGAATATTCTTGGCATATCTCAGGTGCAGCTGATGTTTTAACTCCTTCCATTAGTTCAAATCCTGTAGTTCTTTCTCCTCCTCCCAGGTCTTGCATTTCTCTGCCACAGTATTCATTCGTATAAACTCCTACAAACATTGAACCCATCAAATTTAATTTCTCTAGTGTGGTATAAGCTAAAAAGTGTCGTATAGTTTCTTCATTCAAGTATGCATGGTGAGCAGAGAAGAGATGGATATGAAGCACAAAGGATGGATAATTACAATATTAAATTCAAAACAATATTGATAAAGACAAAATAATATAAACCAGCTTGCCAATTTTAAACATCTGCAGAAAGACTTTTCTATATGACGTGCCAAAAGAAGTGATGAGAGATAATAAAAACCTATGGGCTGAATAGTTGAATCTCAAACTGAGTCAAGTTGAGTTAAGTAGCTCCAATTCTAAAAGTTAAATAATAGTATCAGAATACTTCTGGTGTATTTCTGGATGTGTAAGGCATCCTGTAGAAGGCATAAGAGCCACTGAATTTAAGACAAAGGCCGTAGCTACAATGAGGAAAAGAAGGTTGCTGGATTTATCTTGGGTAAACACTTGGACATGAGACGGGGGAAGGAGCATGCTAAATGCTGAGGTAGTGAAATAAAAAGGAAATGAAATTAAGAGTGGTGAACAGAAGCAGGGTTCACGTCAGGGTGACCCAGCATTCTAATTTGAGTCTGGGGAAACATGACTTTCATAATCCAATTATCCTGGTGCCTTTACTGATATTTTAGGATTTGTGTAAAACTTCATAGACTTCAGGAGAGAAACGATGCATAGACAAATATTGGTGGTTTTGATGAGTTGACAGGTCTCAGGAACCAACTGCAGACAAATGGGGGTGGGGATGTGACTCAGGGGCTTTCTGTTTTCTGCATGCAGAAATATTGGCACCACTAACAAAAATGGGCACATCAGGAAGAGAAATGGAACAGCGATCTGTGGTACAGAAGAAATAGACTATTGAATCCAGTTCTACAAAATAGAAACATTTCTATGTCTGGTGCATTTTAGAGTGTTCAAAATAGAAAAGTAACTCTATAGGGGCTGGAGAGATGAGTCAGTGGTTAAAAGCACTTGCTGCTCTTGCTGAGAACAAGGGTTTGGTACCCAGTTCTCACATAACGGCTCACAACTGTCTATAACTACAGCTCCAGAGCATCTGATACTCTTTTCTGGCCTCCAGGGGCAACACACACACACACACACACACACACACACACACACACACACACTGTGCACAGATATACAAGCAGAAAAACACTCACACACACAAAATAAAAAAAATAACTAATTAAAAAAAAGAAATAGTTGCTAAAAAGACTAAGAAAAAACTGAGAAAACAAGTAACATTTACTTTTTAAAAAGTAAAACAGTAAGACTATTTCTCCTGACAGAAGAAGTTACTTTCATTTTGTTTTTATTGCAGCAATAGCTTCCTGGCTTCTGCTTGGGAGTTAGTCTAGATACTTGGTTCAAGATAATTGTAGATACCCAGTCTTAAGACTAAGCAAAGAGAAACCCCCCATTGTGTGTACAACCTTAGTTGAACACTTTGGGAGCTTTTGAAAGTGTTTTGTCTATTTGCTTTCAATTTAAGAATTTAAACAAATGTTTTATATGTCAATGGTTATCCTTATGCAAAGAAAGGACATCTTTTTCTCTGTAAAAAGTACTGCTAATGTAAAAAATACTGAATAAACTGTAGGTTAAGTTTCTACACACACACACACACACACACACACACACACACATGCACACACACACACACACATGCACACACACATCTATTTAGCATTTCATCTGTTAGATCATTCATGATTGTTTTTTGGTAATTCTATTTATAGAGAACCTGATTGCACCATCTTTCTGATGATCAAGGAAGATTTTAAAATATCCAGATGTGGGCTGGAGAGGTGGCTCAGCCGTTAAAAGATAGATAGACTGACAACCAAAAATAAAATATACAGCATGTCAGATCAATTACAGTAGGTTGTCCTTTACCATTCATTTCATTTACAAATATGTTATTGGAGAAGGAATTATAAAACACATTTAAAGACAAAAAAACCACACAAATCCCCCAAAACAAAACCCCTAAACAGAAAGATGCCCAGCCAGAGAGAATAGAGCTCATTTTAATCATTTGTTTTGTTGGAATGTTGTCTTTTTCTTACCTGAGTTGTCAATACATTCTATAATATTGGCATTACCAGGTGGCATTTGTGGCACACAGATGGTGGTTATACCCTTAAAGACAAAAGACAACATTTTCCAATTTGTAGTGAGTCTTTTCTTCCTCTACTTGTATATTTTTATTCTAAAATTATCACAGAATTCCTAAAAGAAGACTATTTAGGATGATTTTGAATTCAGCTTAAAAGTTGAATCTCATTTGTAAGCCTTGCCTGGTGAGTCTTATTTTAAATTGGATATTTTCTTTATTTACATTTTGAATGTTATCCCCTTTCCTGGTTCTCCCACCCCAGAAACCCCATATCTCATCACCCCTCTCCTGCTTCTGTGAGGGTATTCCCTCACCCACCCACACACTCCTGCCTTTCAGCCCTCCCATTCCCCTACACTGGGGCATCAAGCCTTCACAGAACCAAGGGCTTCTCCTCCCAGTGATGCCCAACAAGGCCGTCCTCTGCTACATAGGCAGCGGGAACAATGGGTCCCTCCATGTGTACTCCTTGGTTGGTGGTTTAGTCTCTGGGAGCTCGGGGGGGGGGGTTTCTGGTTGGTTGATATTCCTTTGAGGTTGCAAACTCCTTCAGCTCCTTCAGTCCATTCTCTAACTCTTCCACTGGGGACCCTGTTGAAGATCCAGTGCTCAGTCCAATGGCTGGGAACACACACCTCTGTATTTGTCAGGCTCTTGCAGAGCCTCTCAGGTGACAGCTATATCAGGTTCCTGTCAGCAAATCACTTCTTGGCATCCAAAAATAGTGCCTGCATTTAATGACTGTATATGGGATGGATCCCCAGGTGGGGCAGTCTCTGGATAGCCTTTTTCTCATTCTCTGCTCCATACTTTGTCTCCATATTTGCTCCCATGAATGCTTTGTTCCCCCTTCTAAGAAGGACCAAAGCACCCATACTTTGGTCTTCCTTTTTCTTGATCTTCATGTGATCTGTGAATTGTATCTTGGGTAGTTTGAGCTTTTGGACTAATATCCACTTATCAGTGAGCACATACAATGTGTGTTCTTTTGTGATTGGGTTACCTCACTCAGGATGATATTTTCTAGTTTCATCCATTTGCCTAAGAATTTCATGAATTCATTGTCTTTAATAGCTGAGTAATACTCCATTGTGTAAATGTACCCCATTTTCTGTATCCATTCCTCTGTTGAAGGACATCTGGGTTCTTTCCAGCTTCTGGCTATTATATATAAGGCTGCTATGGGCATAGTGGAGCATGTGTCCTTGTTATATGTTGGAGAATCTTTTGGGTATATGCTCAGAAGTGGAAGAGCTGTATACTCAGGTAGAACTATGTCCAATTTTCTGAGGAACCTCCAGACTGATTTCCAGAGTGGTTGTACTCCAATCAACAATAGAGGAGTGTTCCTCTTTCTCCACATCATCCCCAGCATCTGCTGTCACCTGAGTTTTTGATCTTAGCCATTCTGACTGGTGTGAGGTGGAATATCAGGGTTGTTTCGATTTGCATTTCCCTGATGACTAAGGATGTTGAACATTTCTTTATGTGCTTCTTGACGATTCAGTATTCCTCAATTGAGAATTCTTTGTTTAGCTCTGTACTCCATTTCTCTACTTAGTTTTGAGGTACATTTGACCCCTCTATCTTACCTCACTAGCTACCCAAGAACTACAAATAGTGTAATTTCTAACATCGTGGGCATGTCTGGAGACAGAATTTTGGTGAGACCCCAAATCTCATTCTTAGACTTAGCACTTACTTCGTGGGGTTCAGGCTGTGGCCCTTCTACAGCCCACGTGTGAATTGCTCCATCAGAACATTCTGGAACAGGTTCAAATCCAGCTCCACCACCAGGGGCCCCTCCACAATCACAGCAGATCAGCAAGAATGGAACCACTGAAGGAGGGAGACGTAAGGGGTTAGACGTAAGCAGTGCACCATATTGAAAGAAAACCCCCTGATTTTCACTGGTTAAATGAGACTTCCTGAGCTGTCTGAGTTTAAAATTACTATTTAATATGCCAGGACCACAAATTAATATTGGTCAGACCACCAAATAATCATGAACTTGAAAACACTAGACTGCCATGAATTTTAATTTGCATTATAGTATTGAAATTATGAATAAATTAAAATAGGGGATTCTTTTCCCTATCATCATGCGGGAAAGAGCAGAGACTAAAGAAAGCCGAAGGCAGGTATAGATTCTGATCTTTCGAGTCTGCAGTTACTTTTCCGTTTGCACACATTTCTCTTTCTCATTTTAAGGGAAAATCTCAATTTTCAGTTATTTTTTAGGAAGGTCATTATTTTCCCCTACAGAGCATCTTTCTTTAGACAATTCTCACATAAAGATGATCACACTTTAGCAATGTCTTTTCTTTCTAATCTGTTTGAGTTTTTCATTTGCTTACTATTGTCATAGAATCTTGCTAGATTATTCTGAATGAAAAGATAAAAAATAAGGATGTATAAATAATTGAAGGAAAAATTAAAGCAGAGAATCCGGAGAGGGGACAGATGAAAAGAGAAGGGAAAAACAAAACAAAACAAAACCCTGACTAGCTTTGCTTTTTTGGGGAAATCTATAAAACAGAGAGTAGAAATTAATGTAAAGTTATTGACCCAAAGGCTTATATATAATGTTGAAAGCCTTTGTTCGCCACACTGTCTGATAGTGGACATTGATATTAAGGAAACTGAAAATGAAGTTAGCTGTTATTTATAGCAATCATCATCAGCTCTTTGGGTATTTAGTTTGCTTTAATAAAGCAAAGAATTGACTACAAAATGTAGAGGATTATCTCTGCTCTCATGTAGCTCATACTGTATGCCTCAAGTTCGCCAGCATTCTTGCATCTTCCTTGATTTGATTTATTTTGATGAAAAGAATGCATTTCAAACCACTATTTTTCTCATAGGACTTTTCCTGGTTCTTATTTCTATTTGTTATGAGCCAATATGGATGAGTTCCTATTATTTAACACAGAACATTCAGTTTTTTTGAAGTGTATTTCAAATTCTTAGGAAAATTTTCTACTTTAAACTGTGTTCTCAGTGTGCCTAAATTTATTTGTGGTTTATCTGGATCTATGTTGAGGAAATGTTCCAAAAGGTGAGTTATTTAAAGTCAGAGAAAACCTAGTGAAGAAGTAGCTAGTCTCTCATAAAGACCAATGAGGAGGGGCTGGTGAGGTGGCGAGGCGCTGCCACAGGGGTTAAGATTCTGTTGCCAGCGTCTGCCGATGACTCACAACCATCCACAAGTTCAGTTCCAAGGAATTCTTGGACCAGGCTCACGTGCTTCATGTTTACATTCATTTAGGCAAAGCACTTATATACATAAAATAAAAATAAATATATTTAAACAGAGAAAAACGAAGATAGAAAGATATTTTAAAATTTTGTATGTGAGTTCTTTCCATGTTATCTTTTGTGATTGATCAATTAAATATGTGAAGCTTGTTTTACTACCAATATTTTATGAGTCAACATTTGAAAATGGCAACCTCCCAACTGTTTGGATGGTAGGTGTGTGCCGCCATGCTCAGTTGCAAATGTCAATGTGTGTGTTAACTTAATGACAGTGTGCAGGCTTCAAGATACTACCCCCTTTCCACTCCAGTTTCTGTCATAATTTAGGGTAATATTAAATTCTGCCAGGAGCATCTGTTGGACTCTTGTGTTTGCATTTCTGTCCTTGGCTAAGGCCACTATGGTGGCCCAAGATGTACCACAGCCTTCACTTGTGGGCCCTTTTCTCAACTCGTGGTACTGTGAGGTAAGCAAGAACAAGAGCAAAACTCCGAACAACCGGCTAGGTAATCCTTGCAAGACATACAGGGTTAAGTTGAACACCTAGACTGTTTGATTTCTTTTGCCACAATTTTTGAGAGACTCTTGTCAAAAGAAGGATTGAAATGCTTACATCCTAAGACGAGGAATCCCATGATAAGCAGCCCGATGCCTGCAGGACCAAAGTGAACGTTGTCTCCGTAGAGTGGTGTGTCAACATTATCAGGTTCTTCGACAATTTGCCTAGAGGGAGTGCTGTCCTCTCTTTGAAATGTTCCTGTGGTGCGTTGTGGTCCCTCAGTGGAAGTGTCTTGATATCCATTAGTCACTTTGCCGTCACCATGGCCACCATTGTCACCACCGTCTGTATCTCGTTCCCAGACAGAGCCTTTAAGTTGAATGATGATTGTCCCAGTGCAGGTCCTCTGAAGGGAATCTATAACAAGGTTCACAGTGGAAGAAACTACTGTCAGTACACAATTAACAATTAACAGATTACAAGTGTCCACCATGCCCAGCAGCTTGTGATGATTCTGGAGACTCTCTTCCTTGGAAAGCAATTGCTTCACCAATTCATCTGTCTCCTTAGCCCTTCTACTCAGTTTTTAAGCCAAACAGTGATTATATTATTATACCTAACCTTAACATTATTACTGGTAAACTGTTTACTGAATAGTTTATAGTGTTGCCAGTTAGATGTTTTATCTAGGCTGAAAAATGCAAAAGTAAGAAAGATGTGAAACAAAACCAGAAGCATCAGTACCTAAGGGATAACCTTCTAGATTCCTTCAATATCAGTTGTCTTTTGTGATAAGGCCCACGTTGCCTATTTATGGTACATTGATATAATCTTATGGTTCATCCTACTTCAAATGGGATTTAAGATTTTACTTTAAATTGTATGCACTTTTTCATGCCTTAGTACACCTCTAATTAACATAGTTTCCGGTAGGTACATGATTTTGTATCAAATGGACTATAGTTTCCTTCCTTAGTTACCTGCTGATACTGTTTTCAGTAGTAACTGGTAAAGACATAGGTGTTAGCATCTCTGTTCAGCCTTTTATAGTTGGTGTTTTCCCAAAGATCATTGTTAGTGGGATTATCAGGCAGGAATAAGGAAACGAGCTGAGTTTGCTTTATGCTGTTCTACAGATATGAATCTTGCTTTCACTGACAGAGCCCTAGAGCCTGGCACAATGGCTAGTATTTATTTAGTTCAGACTCAGTACATACTTTGTGAATAAAGGAAAAGAAATCTCTGGAGATGTGCAACAGACATAGTTCAAAGTCTGGTTATCTGACCTCACAGGTCATTCAGTGGTGTTCATGCTGTTTTTACTTGTCTTGCCATTTTCATTTTATTTTTTTTAAACTATTAATCACCATATTTTGTTATTTCTCTATTTTGCAGAAGACTGGGGTGTAGATGGGTGAGGTAGCTTCTCTAGGAACCAATAAGCAGTAAATGATGGACAGGACAGTTTGAGTATACAATGCTCAACTCAACAGGAAAACTTCTATTGAAAAGGGGATTTTCAAATTCACTTGTATTCTGACCACAGCCCCCACCTCCTTTCTTCCCTGTGCTACTCTTACAAATCCTGTCCCATATTGCCTCTTTCCATTCTCCTCACAGGGAGCCTGAAAAGAGGAATATTTTTTACAATAAAAATTTAAATTGTCTTAGAATATTTATACTTGACTTCTTCTGGAAGTTAAATTGATTTCTTACCATCTATTGATAGCAGTGTTCCTTCATATCTCCCATTAAGCCTTTGGTATTGTTCCATAGTAACTCTATTTCTTAAAGTTATTATGCCCGTTCTTGAATCAACAGCCAGCAAATTCTCTGGGTTATTTCCCATTACATATCTGTATTTAAAAGAATACAATAGAAATTAAAGCTCTCTTTCATATTTAGATGTCCTAAAATTACGTTTTTAAGGTTAGTATACAGAATAGTGGGTGTCTTGTGTCTTTTCAGACATTTCTGAAAACACACTTGGTCAAATATACTTACTGCTCAGTCATTCCCCTTCTCTCCCACCCACCTCATGCTGCCCTCCCTGCTGGCTGGTTCCTATCCTTCCCCAAAACAGTTCTTGCTTTCATTCTTTCTCTCTCCCTTCTCATGATCCCCTAAGGTTAATCTTTTAGTTGGAAAATGCCATTCTTACCTAACATTTGTGGAATCTAGACCCGTGTCCAGGTCTGTAGCGGCAAACTTTCCCACTTTGTAATTTGCGTCCATGTTACCATTTATTTCAAATGTCTTTGAGCCTGGCCTGAACACAGAGCCCTCAATCACATTTAACACAGTGACAGTGATCATAGTTGCTGTGAGTTTATATTGAGAAAGAATTGACTGGTGGAACTCAGCTACATTTCGAACACCGATACTAAGCTGTAGATTCTTCGTGGCTTCGTAATCTAGGGCCTAGAAAACACGGAGATAATTAGTTATACTGTAAGAAAAACAGTTCAAAACAGTTCAGAGGACAGAGAAACCCTTTAAGACGACTCAAAGTCATGTATTATGTTCTTGTTTCAGTTATGTGATTGAACACAACTCCACACGATTACCCAGTCTAGCCTTACTTACTGGGTACTAAGTTCAAGGTAAGCACACATAAGCACAGGAAGGGGAAAAATCTAGTTATCCTGGGTCTTTTGTTGAAAAGGTTGAAAGCTTTTTGGGATGTGAGTTCTAATTGCTCACCAAACCAGTTAATTGCTTAAATTCAACATATGACTCTTAATATATTAGCTGACAACATTTCCTGTTTCTGACACAGTAGCTCTTTTTATAATAAAATATGAGTCAAATATATTAGAAATTTAAATAGTTTTATCCCTGAAGAACTACTTAAAATACTCACTTCCAGGGTGATGTTTTGAATGCCAATGTTATATATACATGCACACATATATGTATGTGCCTGTATAGATATAAAATCCTTATTTTCTTCAATATGTTCTAAAATTATTTCATACGATGAAATAATCAAGTAGTAAGTTTTCTTATAGAAGCTGATATCCAAATCCACACTTTGTAGAATTTACCAGATAGCTGATGTGTTCGTGCTAAATATATCTTTTCTGAATTTTCATGAATATTTTAAATAAAAATATTCCTATATTGAGCTCTCCTGGTCACCTAAAGTCCTGGGATTATAGAATTAGTTTTATTTGAAACTTTAAATGCCAATTCTAGCATATATATATATATATATATGTGTGTGTGTGTGTGTGTGTGTGTGTGTGTATGTGTGTGTAGGTGATATATATGTATAATCAGTATAAAATCATATTATTTTTCTATAATCACTTGATGTATGCTATCATGTCAGGGAGAAGAATCCTAGTTTTCAGGTAGAGATATTAAGAACAAATAAGTTGAATAATTTTTATAGAAACATAAAATTGAAAGTAAATAGATGCAGAATTAATTTCCTTAGTATCCAATTTTGGATAGTACCAGAAAAAAAAATAAATTTAATAGCTAAGAAAACCTAAGTTTAAATGAGTGTGTCGTTTACTAGCAATAAAAATTAGGGCAGGTTGCATGCTTTCTGGCCTCCCTCTTTTTGTCTATAGAGATTTGATATAACCTAATATGCAAGCGATGCTGGAAGAGCTGACCAGAAGCATCTGCAAACTGTTTCAAGCAAACAGAAGCAAGAGTTTCAGTGAATAAAATTTTAGGAGACATGGGAGGCATAAGACCATGGGGCTGAGTGTATTGGAAATCTGCTTCATAAGGTTATTCTGAAAGGCATACTGCAGAGGGATTAAGGATACATCTAGGGAGACCAGAGTGATGGAGCTAGGGGAACCCTGGGTCTACACTCAGAGGCAGAGTCCCCAGGGAATGGAGGGGCCCCACAGGAGGGATAAAAGAGAGAGGTAGATGAAGAGGGATTGCATTGTATCCCGAATGATTTATATTGTGTGCATCGCATACAATTGTTGAATACTTAAGCAGGCAGAAATCCTCATTCTCAGCTTCTCCTGAGTCAGATTTTCACCTTACATTGCAGAGGACATCTTACTGAATGTAAATGTGGTGAATGGCTGATACAGAGGAGAACCAAAATAGACCTTGGCCAGCAGCCATAATGAAATGAGAATATGAAGGTTCTAGAATTCTATGATTGTCACAGTTCAATTCCATAAAAGCATACTGGTGGAATTACAATGATTTAATTTTATCATCCTGGGGGTAAAATCAACTTTTAATTTATATGATAAATATTCCTAAAGCATAATATTTAGCATCCCAATGTCGGCATGGGAAAAATCTAAAAATCTGGTTTTAAAAATATCATTTAATTATTGACTTTGATGGAGAGATGGTTTAATGGTTTAGAGTACATAATGCTCTTGAGGAGGACTGGGGCTCAGTTCCTAGGACAGCACTGGGCAGCTCATAACTGCACATAACTTCAGCTTGAGAGGCTCTGATACCTGTGGTCTCTGAGGGTACTATACTCAAGTGCATATGCTCCTACACATACATGCAATTAAAGTGATAAAGTGAATCTTTAAATAAATGTAAACAAAACCTTAAAGGTTAATTATACTTTGTTGTTTGAATTCCTCTTATATAGAAATGCTTTCCCCAGACCTGATGTTTGGAAAGAATTGCACTGATAAAAAAGTTTCAAATTTTTAGTGCTTGTTTTCCTGAGGTTATCACATGTATTCATATTAAAGTTTTTTTGTACTTTACATAATTTCCAAGCACAATAGTTTTTGTTATTTCATAGATTTTGTTATAAAATGCCAATATTTTAAACTCGATGTTGTGAAATAGAAAGGACCAGGAAAACAAATGGTTTTAGGTAACTATACCATACCTTGACAACCTTCAGAGTTCCTACATTTGTTCGTTCGTTCATTTCTATTTCAAACCAATTTCCCTCATTTCCGGAGATAAAGAATATCATTGCCTTCCAGTTGTCTGAGAATTCCTCATCCAAATCAATGACTTTCATCTGCACTAGTTGGGAGTGCAGTGCATTTTCTTCAATTTTGATGTCATACTGGAACAAGAGGCAACGTATCAGAGCAAAACACAGGAGAGATCATGTGCCAGGCAGTCTGTGCCATGTCCATAGTTAACCATTCAGAAACAACATCCCTGCTTATGACTGCATACTTTGTTCAAATCCACTTTTCCCACTGAAGAAACAATTCAAGAGAGAGTGTGCGTCTGCGCTGGTGTTGTAGATAGCAACTATGTGCACATGAAAACTGAATGAGTTCCTATAAGAATTGGGATGTAAAGAGTGTAAAGTCATGGAATCTTATCCTTAGGAAGGACTGCTTACAGATGACTGCTCCAAGTATGGGATGTTGTCATTGACATCCAGGATGCTGATGCTGCACTCGCATTCCGCAGACATGCCGTCTGCCCCACCGTCACGGTCTGAGCCTCTCACCACAAGGGAATACTGGCTACATTGCTGAAAAAGACACATACAGGCAATCATGCACTAGATGTAGATACTGGCTCAACATCTACATAAATCCACCATCGAAGACAAGGTAACAGAAGGTGAAAATTCACAGATCTCACATCACTCAGTATGGAATTTGTGGCGTCCATTTTCAGTGACGCTTACCCAACATGCTCTCAAAGACGCAAGAGATTTGTTCAAGACTTCATTTCTTATTCATTGTGTGTCCAGAGAGAGGAGAAGGGTACAAAGGGTGAGACAGGCCAGAACATTTTTGAGGAGAAAGATATGGTTCACTAAAGATGCAAGCTATGAGCAATAAGCCACTGGGCATTTAAGACAAGTGCAGAGGTGTCTAGTGGAAGGTAGAGTGGGAGTGGAGTTATTGATAATGTTTCTACTTTGAGTCTATTCAGTGGTGACTCCACTTTTAGAAGTTGGTAAAAGCTATGGAAGCATCCTTAGACTTGTGCATAAACATAATAATTCCCATTTATGAATATAACTTCAGTACTCTTTTCATGGTCCCCAGAATCCTCAGTGATTGTGAAGGGCTTTCACTTCTGACTCCCTTTCTTAGAGAACTTTACAGCTAAAATTATTTTGATGTTAACATATTTTTTGTTGGACTATGTAAAATACTCTTAGAAAAAAGGAAAAGGCTAGATAAGCATACCTTTTTTTTTTCTAAAAGTGTTTTTCAAACAAGTCAATAAAGAAATTTAAGTAACCTAAAAACATCCACAGACCTGTATAGGTTCAAACGAAACAATAACCCAGCACTGTGTAGAAGTGGAAAAAGTCCCACCCCCAGTAGAGAAGCTATTTGCAAGTGATTCCTGCTGGGAAAGAGAAAACAGCTTCCTCCCATGGGATACCACATATCAGCCACAGTCCAGGGCAGGGCTCATGTCCAGGAGTACTTACACTAACCAGACTTGTGTGTGTGTGTGTGAATTTTTTATTTTAATATTTTTTATCTTACTAGTTTTGTGAGTTTGTTTTGACCTTTGATTTCTTTTGAGAGAGAGGAGGGAGAGAGAGAGGGGAAAGAATGAAGTTGGGTGGGAAGGGAGCTGAGGAAGGGTTGGGAAGAGTTTGAAGAGGGGAAAGAATATTATCAAATACATTGTTTGTAAAAATGTTTTAAATTAATTTTTTAATATAAATAGGGCTGGTGAGATGGCTTAGAAGGTAAACACATTTACCATAAACTTGACAACTTGAGAGACATCCCACATGATACAAGGAGATATACGACCCTTAGAAGTTGTCCTCTGACTTTCACAAAAATACGATAGCATGCACAGGACCACACATACAATGTTTGAACACATTCTTTTAGTTTTTCTTTCTCTTAAGTATGTTACTTTAGAGCCAGTTCCTTTAAATAAAAATCCATGAAAAGATGAAGGATTACCTCTCTGTCTAGGAAGTTATTCATTGTTCTGATTTCTCCAGTTTGTCTGTTGATGAGGAACATTGGTGATTGAGAAGGCTCCTGACTTACAATCTTGTAGGCTATCAATGAGTTCAAGTTATTTGGCTCATCCGCATCGGTAGCACTGAGTTTCATTACCAGTGTGTCTAGAAATCAAGGGCAGTTGGCAGAGTTGGACAATCAACATTATTACAGTCCAATATGTTATCTGTGTCCATACACTGTGCATTTTACTCTCTCCTCTTTGTACAACACCAACATATCAATATAATAGCTCATTTCTCTACTATTATCCTAATAAAAAGACCACATTTAAAGAGGTGCCTAGACATTACAGAAGGGTAAAAGGAAGTCTATTGTTCTGACTCTTTATTTTTCTAACATAACTTGTTTTAAACAAGATGTTTATGGTTAAGTAAAATAGCATTAAAACATGATGAATGTTTTTCTCAACTGTGCTATACAGCCTTACTTATAGCCATATGATCTTGTCCTTCTCAGTTATAAATGAGAATGGTAATAACACAATATTTATAAAGTTCACGTGGGGATTTAATAGCAAATGAGAATATTGACTGATGTTTATACTGAATAATGCACTTTAAATAAATATTATTGTTCATCTTGGACATTTAATAAGTGCCATTGTTATTTAGATTGGAATTGACTCTTGGGTAGGTGTTGTGTAACTAGGAGCTTGTAGGAAGTGTTTGTTTGACCACACACACTGTCCTATCCTCATCTTCTTTTGTAATCTAGTATATAGGGATGATGAGTGGCATTCATGGGCATGCAAAGCTGTTGACATTCATTCAGCCTCTGGAACACTGTTCTACTCTCTAAATTGTTTCCAACATAATTTCTAGTCATGCAGGGCATCCCATCCCTTCTCTTTTTGCTTTTTCCCCCTGTGTCATCTTCTTTTCTCTTCTCTTCTCTTGCCTCTCCCTCTTAGCTTCACATCTTTTGAATAATCTTCAATGGTATGTACTGTCTCACTTAGGTTACAGAGTATTTGGTAATTAAATTTTTAGGTACAGGAAGCCACAGGGCAACAACTCTGCTCTGAGGTTGTCAGAGTCCTTTCAAAGAAATGCTTCAGTGGAATAGACTTTTAGTGACACCAGTTAGCACTATTTGAGAGATATGCTTCCAGTATTTATGGTGAGCCGTAAGGAATTACATTTATAACATAATGTGTAAAAGCAGCAACTTGAGCAAAGAGAACCATTGCAATTGACTCTCTGCGGCTGTGGGTTCCATGCCCACAATTCAGCCCACAATGAATGGGGAAAAATTCAAAGAACTTACATTACATCTGATTGAGTACATAAAGACTTTTTCATGTCATGAGCTAGAGGATAATAAATGTTTATATGACATTTTCATTGTATTGGGCATCTAGAAATAATTAAAATTCTGTGAAGAGATGCAAGTGAGTTTATGCAAACAAGACATCATTTGTAAAAAGATAGGAACTCCATAGATCTCTTTATCTTTAGAGGTCTTAGAACCAAACCAGATAAAGAGGGATGACTACATTTATTATAGCTTGAATGAAAAGGGGAAGCAAAGATTTCTTGTCATTCATTTGTGGTTAAGAAAACCTCTAAGCCCTTGGGTCTGAGGATGTTTGATGCCCCAGTGTAGGGGAATGCCAGGGTGGTAAGACTGGAGTGGGTGGGGGGATGGGGAAGCACCCTCATAGAGGCAGGGGGAGGGGGAATCGGGTTGGAGGTTTCCTGAAGGGGAGACCTGGAAAGGGGAAGACATTTGAAATGTGAATAAAGAAAATATCCAATTTAAAAAAAAAAAAGAAAATCTCTAAGCATCAAAACAGATTAGTTAGATCAGATATCTTTGAGTGACTTAACATAATCAGCTTTGGGGCTGGAGAGATGGCTCAGTGGTTAAGAGCCCCGACTGCTTTTCCAGAGGTCCTGAGTTCAATTCCCAGCAACCACATGGTAGCTCACAACCATCTGTAATGAGATCTGTTGCCCTCTTCTGGTGTGTCTAAAGACAGCTACAGTGTGCTCATATACATAAAATAAATCTTCAAAAAAAATCAACTTTGTTCTGTTTCCAGTACTTACTGCTCCCCAGTTTCTACTGGGCACAGTTCACTCCATCCCTCTTCAAGTGGGCCTTGGAAATGAATGAGGACAGATGATATTTGTTTTTCCGTGTCTGGCTTGATTTGTGTAGTAGTGATCAAAGTTACAATGCATGAGCTCTTTTGAGTTCTTCAGCAGAATAGAGTATCAATCTACTATATATATTTTGAAATAATGCAAAAGGAGAGTATGGACTTCTTCAGGGCTTACTGGTTAAAGATGGGGGAATGCTCTTGATCCGTGTTTGGTTATTATACATTGTATTGAATAATGTACTCCCATAAAGAGGTACATTTCTTATGTCTGGATAAAAAATAAATTTAAAGTAAGGATTTTGATCACATGTGAGTGGGATTGCCTTTCAAACCCATTTGGACAGAGAGTAAATTCTCATTTCTCTGAGCCTGTAGGCACTTGAAGATCCTGTTGGGATGTAGGGTAAGAATCTCCAAGGAGCTAGGGCAGGAGGCATGAATATCAATCCCACTTGTTGCTTTGGAGCTGCTCCTGGGCTGACACTGCAACTATTCCCTGAGTTGTTGGTTCAGGATGCTTTCTACAGTTTCTCCCAGTTGATGTTTACTTAGCCATAGCTCAGCCCTGTTGCCTAGCAACAGAAATTTAGTCATCAACACATTGTTTCTTTAACAGTGAACATGACTCACTTGCATTTGAATTTTCTTCTATTTGTCCTAGAAATGTAGTCATTGAAAACACGGGAGGGTTGTCATTTACATCCATTACTTTGACTCTAAGCTCCAGTGGATTTTCCAAATCTTGACCTTGTGCATTCAGTGCTCGGCAGTAGATCTAGACAGGAAAGAAAAAAATCTGTGGCAAGGCATGTGCTTGTAACTTCTTATAGAACGGAGGCATTCCCTTTATATCACAGAATTAAGGGACACCATATAATTGTTATTTCCCACTAAAATATTGACACAAGCAACACATACAATCGATAAGAAAAGGCAAACAAGAGCATAAAATGACAGTTTAAAATCAGCTTGGTATGTTAGATAAAAGGAATGTTGCATATACTATGCTTAAAATCAACGAAAAGAGTGTCAGGGAGAGTCATAGGAGCAGTTTGAAAAAATAAGTGGCATTCTTAAGTGATGGGGCAGCTATGTGACTAATTATTTTATCATTATGGCTTCCATTGTGAAGACACTTAATGCGTATTATTTCACAGAGGTCTGTGTGACAACACCAAGTTGTGTCTCAGATTCGACTAGTTTGCTGACTTGGTGAATTTGTTGGGAGACAGTGCAGAGGGAAGAAGTCAATAACACAGGTTTGGACTTGGAGGCTAAGTGGTTAAAGTAATTCTAGGGCTACAGACAAGCAGTGTGAATGAAGGCAGCAAAAAGTAAGGAATATCTGAAGGTAGCTTGGAATGTGATTTTTTTTTTCAGGGCTGGGAATCAAACCCATGTCTTTTCACGCAGTCAGCAAATGCTTAATCACTGAGTTTCATCCTTGGACCTTTGCTGGGATTTTAATAGAAGAGATTACAAGATCAGTGGAAAGTTTGTTTTTATTTTATTTTATTATATTTTTAATTAAAAATGTCAACCATGTGATCAATAGAAATGGAGGCAGTCAATAGATAAGGATAACAGAAGGAAAAAGGCAGGTCAGAGGATAAGGCTCATCCAGAGATGTGACAACTGGTGGTCAACATGTCATGGGAGAGCTCCAGGAAAGCCGAAAGCTGGCCCTGCTCTTAAACTTAGTGATGAACGTTTCTGAGCCAGAAGAGAGAGTGCTATGTGTATGTAGGGGAGTCATTGGGATAGACGGCTTGGTTTGGGGTTGGTTGCTTAAAGAGAGTTGAGGTGGCATGTTAGAAGAGAGGCTACTGAAGTTGATGTGACTGTTTCTAGAAGGAATACAAGACAGAGACAAGGCCAGGTAAGCATGAGTGAGTTTCTGAAGTTCATTTAGAGATCAGATGAGCTTCATTATAATGAATTATGTTCACATGGAACTATTGGCCTCCAGGAGCTCCAGGTTCATCCCTTGGCAATGGACTTAAAAGGAGAAAGGTAAGGGGATATAAGGGGAGGGAAAGCTCTGATCTGGGTGCAAAGTAAATAAGTTAATTAATGAAAAAAGGGAAGCATCGATTCCCACTGATTTTCTTCTTTTGAAGATCAAGTAAAAGCTAAAGATTTGTCCTTCCAAACAAATATTTTAATTTGTTTTTTTTTCTGTGTTTTTTTTTATTTTCTAAGTTTTTTTTAATTTACATTCCAAATGATTTCCCCTTTCCCGTTTCCTCCCTCTCCGAAAGTCCCATAAGCCCCCTTCCCTCCCTCTGTTCCCCATAATATTTTAATTTGTTATGGAGCTGATATAAACTAGCATTTTTGCTAACACATAAGGGAAACATTTCTCTATTAATATTTCCTCATCTACTGGGATAATGGATTAAGAAAGATCCCAGAAGACCCAATATTGAGACTCTTGAAATCAAACCTTGTATGGTCTAAGATCTTTCCAATAAGAATTTCTATCTGCATATAGATATTGACACAAAGTCCACTTACAATGAAAAAGGGGGTGACTTCACGATCAACAATGGATGTTATGTTGATTTCACCAGTTTTCTGATTAATAATGAAGATTCCGTAAGGTGGTTGGTCAATCCCCACACCAGAGATGCGGTACGTCACTGGTTGATTTGCAGCACAATCTGAATGAATCTATATAAAGACACAGGTGAAGATGTTACAAGGGCCATGTGAATTTCTACATGTGACAGATGACGCCTGTCTTCCTCAAGAACTGTTGAATGTGCTGTATATGACATCACCTAGGGGTTTTTAAAAACAGGGAAATGTAGTTGAAACAGTAGATACATGGTCAGTGTTGAATTTTTAATGATAAATAGCAGCATAATAAAATAATTCCATTTCTATGTCTACCAAACAATAAAGAAACAAATGTCACTCTAAGAAGTCTTTATATACATTGTTCATAGATGTCATGATCATTAAACACTTATAGTTTTATTTTCATATTAGTTTTGGACTCTATGTTAGCTCCTTGTCTAGAGCTGGCCTTCTTAAAGAGTTTCATAATGCAGTTATCACATAACGTTGGTCATTTGCTTAAAAATAGCTTTCAAAATACAAAGTTTCAGAAAAATATTGAAATGGACTTTATAGTAACAGGCTATTTGAAACTTCTAATTTTGAAAGTGGGAGGGAGAAGGAAAGTACCCACCCCGACAAAGGGTTGAAATTTGTTTTTTCCTTCAAAATAAATAGTTTATGACTGTAAGCAAATCTTATAAGTAAGTTGCCATGTGTATCTGCACAAATGGTTTTTTTTGCATCTTTGTGTATCAATATGTCTGGGGGTGTGAATCTGTGTGTATGTAAGGAGTAGGTTCCTGAGTTTATGCTTTTGCATATGAAAAAAGAAGATAGGGAAAATGAGAGGAACTTGAGGTTATGAATGAGGCAAGCTCTGGATATTTATACATATCCAGACAAATAGGAGTTAACTTCTGATAGGTTATGCAGCAGAAGGAGTATGTTGAATCCTCAACCCATTTATAAATCCTGGTCTTTTTGGAGTCTAGTCTAACAAATGTTCATGTGCATTATTTTTGCCAATGAGACAGAACAATGGGTAGTGCTCTATCCAAGAACCCAACTTCCTTGGTTTATCCTTTTAGGAATTTTGGTTTCATAATTTGAATGGGGAGGTGCTGTTAGGCCATAACTTTTCAGTAGTATGTGTTCACAAAGCACACAAAAACTGGACGCTTCCAGAACTGTGCTCTATCTGTTGTGCCATTCAGACTCATGCTCTGGGTTCACACTTACTTTGGCAATTGGGTTTCTCTTTGAGTTGTCTTCACCTTCTCGACAGGCTGCAGCGAACTTGATCCATTCTCGTTTCTGCCTTCTGATGGAATGCCACTTGATGGTACCATTTTTGGCATTATGATCTCTTACCTTAAATAAAGGTAAAATATTGTGTCTGTTAACTATCACTTATTATTGGTATTCCACTGGAGATTTTGGAGGAAGAGTAGTTATGTCAGGAAGAGAAGATGGTTAAGTGGAAAATTAAGGATTCTGATAATTTTAGTATTTGTGACTGTTACATTGCAGTGATTTTGTATTTAGGAGAATTGAGGGTTTTCTTGAGGACATGTTCTCATGGCCAAGTCCACTCTCCTTTGGTTCTCTCTCTTTCTCTCTCTCTCTCTCTTCTCTGTCTCCCTCTCTCCTTTCCCCCATTTTCTCTTTCTCATTTTTATTTTCTTTTGTCTGCTTATTACATGATTTGAGAAAGGGTTTCTTTATGTAGCCCAGGCTGGCATCTGATCCACAATCCTCATGCTTCAGCCTTGGGAGTGCTGGGATTACAAGCACGCACTAATGTGCCTGGCCCTTTTGTTAATCAGTCTGGAAAAAAATAGGTTTCAAATCTTACCTGGATTTGAAATTCGCTGTTAACTTCAAGCACCACCTGTAAAAAACAGCCACAGAAGTTAACTTTAAGTGTTTTAAAGTCTATATTACTCAATAAATAAAAACATATAAAATAAAAATAAAACCAAACAATACAGGTGTGGGGTAAATTAATGGCACTAAATGTTCTTAGCTATTTCTCTCTACATTAAAATGCGTGTTATTGAGCAGAGTTCTGCTTAAGCTAAGTTCCAGATTTGAGTGCTGCACATAACATGTGGTGAGATACCAGGATATATTAAGTTATTTTTAATCTAAAAATTGCAGTTTTTTTTTAAAACACTGAAATCCACATGTCAAAGTAATGTGTCTGTATATTGGTTTAAGACATGGTAAAACGTATATTTAAAAATTAAACTTTTTTTGCATTCATTATTTTATATTGCACTGAGGGTCAGATAACGTGAGTGTGTACCCTTAGGTTTTGCAAATATATTTTCAAATAAGAGGTGTTAAACTCCTAATTGAATTTTTTCATAAGAGCAAAGCCTGAAATCCATGCTCATAATCAAACATTAGCACTGATACCAAAAGCTATAGTGTACAATTAAAAATATGAATATTAATTATTTTTAAACATAGTGATTAGCTTTTTACAGCTGGTTTTAGTTTCATCCTTAAGGAAATATGAATTTCAGTTTCCCAAAAAGTGTTTTGAAAAACTGTCAAAATGGAAAAGTTAAACAACCAAACATGTATTTATGGTCTATACGAGTAGCATAAAGATAATTATTACCCATAATATTATGTCATTGTAATTACCATTAACTGGATGATAATTAAGTACAAGACAATGTGGCTAGTGAAATCTGCACATTTATTGTCATTACAAACATAGGTGGCCGTTATATTATTATCTCCTTTATACTGGCAAAGAAACTGAGGTGGGGCTACCAAATTATTGCAAAATGCAATTTCATACAGTATATTCTAAATATGTGTTTATTTTATATAAGATGGCCTATAAATTATTAATAAATAAATAAATTATTAATAATAATAAACAAATTATTAAGTAAAACACTTACCAAGAATTGATTTTACATCTTTGAGAACCAAAAGTGATTTAATCTCTTATTATTTATATTGAAGTTTTTGCTCTCTCTCTCTCTCTCTCTCTCTCTCTGTGCTTCATGTATGATATATGAATACATGTGTGTTCAGGTGAATGCCTGTGCACATGTGTACAGAATAGAGATTGACAATGGGTGTCTTGCTCTAATACTCTCAGCTGTGTTCCCTCGAGACAGGGTCTCTCAATGAACCTGGAGTTAGGCTGGTGGTCAGCCTGCCCCAGCAGTCCTCTTGTCCCTGTCTCCACGGCAGTAGGGTCACAGCACTTGTGACCATGCTCAGCTTTTTATGTGGATGCTGGGGATTCAATCTCAGCTCCTCATGGATGAGTACCAGCGCTCTTCTTTCCCACCTGGCTGTCTCTGCAGCCCCCGTGGGAATGCTTATGTAGATAAAACAGCAGCAACAACAGTGATACAAGGTCACAATGGAAGCCACGTGACTTGTTAGTTAGGGTCTACAACTGCAATGTTGTTTGTAGAGTCAAGCTTGACTGCAGAACTTATTTATTCCAGTGAGTTCTTGCTGCCTGTGCTATTTTGGGCCCTCTTGCTTGTGCTTCTGGGTGCAGCTACAGGGGCTGCCTTATCTGTCTGTTTGGAAGTCGTTTCTTCACAGCTACAGCCCTGTGTACTCATTGGCTATCTGTTATTGCACTTCTCTTCCTGGGGTGAAGTGCCTATGCCTGCAGCTTTGGGTAGCTGGCCAGATGACTAAGAGCTCTGCCCAGCTTTATGAAGCTAGGTCATCCTCGTTCCCATGAGAGGCAATTTCGGCAGAAGACCAAGGTTTCACCACAGTGTCAGACTCACAATTGGATAGGTAATTAAAAAACTGCCTAGTCTGGTTTTTAAAACATGGTGTGAACAACTTCTTCTTCTTCTTCTTCTTCTTCTTCTTCTTCTTCTTCTTCTTCTTCTTCTTCTTCTTCTTCTTCTTCTTCTTCTTCTTCTTCTTCTTCCTCCTCCTCCTCCTCTTCCTCCTCCTCCTCCTCCTCTTCTTCTCCTCCTTCTCCTTCTTCTTCTTCTTCTTCTTCTTCTTCTTCTTCTTCTTCTTCTTCTTCTTCTTCTTCTTCTTCTTCTTCTTCCTCTTCGTTTTGTCAGAATGTAGAATAAGCTCATACACAAATTATCAGGCTTTTACAGATAAAACAATGACATGGAAAGATCATTAGGTAGTCTAAAAACTACACACACACACACACACACACACACACACACACACACACACTCACAAACATGAATTCTATATAAAATAGCTTAAAACACACACATATTAATTTCTATATTATTTTCAGAGTCTTATCTCGTTCGAAAATGTGGGTAGTCAAACGTCACACAAATGCCTTTCCAGTCCTAACGTCATTCTTTGTGTGCTACGAGGATACTGAAGTATTATGGTCATGGGAAAGGCACGTTGAAATTATAGGTTTGAAAGATTACTTGGACAATAGTCGGTAGGAGCAATGGGAAGACCTAGAAATTACAGGCCAAGGTTGTTAGGTGTTATGCACCAATCAAAGCGGAGGTGAGGAAGAGTTAAGTAGATGTAGAGGCAGTGGGTGCCGCAGGGGAAGATCAAAGGAGAGATTCTGGACTGACAGGATCCACAAGGTTAGAGAGCAGATGGGATGGGAGATAAAGAGTAGGCGGGATCTCTGGAGCTAGCAGTGATAACGTGGTCTAGGACTAGAGACAGGAGAATGTTGGAGGTGCTGGAGGGATGCCAGATAAGGACATGTAGCCGCTGAGCAAAACCTAGCTTGGGTTTGTAATGGTGAGCTGCATCCACTCGGGTAGAGCTGTTGAAATCACGGGAGAATTGGATGCTTGTAAAGTGGAAAATTTGTTGAAGAAACAGCCTGTGACTGAGGATGGCACAGGGAACTTTTAACTGGGAGTAACTGGAAAGTGGGGGGGGGTGTGTGGAGAGCTGAGGGTAGAGTGGTAGTAGTGGTTGTGAAGGGACAGAGATGAGGAAGAGATAATATACAGAGGGAGAAAGAGAGAGGGAGAAATCGAAGAAAGAAAGAAGGGAGCAAGGGAGGTGGAGGGAAGAAAGGGTGCAATAAAGATCAGAGGTAATAAAAGGATCCACAGAGGTCAAAGGCCAGGCGTTAGAAGATCAGATGAAAGGCCAGATGATGTTAAAAAACTGATTATGATAAATTGATGGGGAAAGCAAGGTCAGAGAACACTTGTTCTAAATGACCTAAATGGTAATATTTTGATGATGATAGCATGGGCTCAGAAATAATTCTGGAATTTCTGCAATGTAGACCGCAACTGCATTTCCCCCAGAAACATGGGCTATCAAGTATTTAGCAAGACGCTACTCTCTTGCCCACTTATCTGTCTGTGCCTCTGCCTCATCTCACTAACACTGAGAACTAAATTCTCTTGGAGTCCAAAAGTTGTATAACATTAGTAAATAATTCATCTCAACAAACTCTTCCCTACACACCTGCTTCCATGGCCAATCAAAGTTCATTATTTAAAAGCCACAGGATGCAAATTCATGACTCTTGTAATGATTATCCATTTAAAGTGAATTTTAACAAGTTTTTCATTCACTTGGATATAACAAAAATTTGACTTTAGGGTAATTTTTATGAGGAAAATGTCCTATATTAAGACTAGTGAGGAAGTGGCAATTTGTTGAATAAAATGTTTTTGTACTATTAGGTACTTCACAAGGATAAGCTAGGAAGAATGGTAAAATAGAATGTTTCTTTATAAAACAAACAACCACCCCCAAAATAAACAGCAAAACAAAACACCCCTCTTTTATATTTCTTTTAGATTTGTCTGACAAAGGTTATGAAGTTCAGGTTGGTCATACTTTGGTGTATTAATTTCTCCTATTTATTCATGGTTTGTTCATTTCTTTGACAAACATGAACTACAAGGGTCTAAGACAGCATGGCGGCTTTAAAGCAGTGCTTCTCAACCTTCTCAGTCAAAGGTTATGACCCTTCTGGGGGTCGAACAACCCTTTCACAGGGGTCACACATCCGATACCCTGCATATAAGATTATGATTTGTGACAGTAGAAAATTATAGATATGAAGTAACATGAAATGATCATATGGCTGTGGATCACCACAACATAAAGGAACCGTATGAAAGAGTTACAGCCTCAGGAAGCTTGAGACCTTGAACATTCTGCTAAGCTTCGGTTGACATTTCAGGTGGCTCAACACTATATCACAAGATGTTGGGATAAGGCAACAGCATTATTTCCACACTGACTTCCTGGATAGCATATAGTTTTGGAGTGTGTTTTGGAAAAGAAACTTGAGCTATGCTGAATTTCCCTTTTGGTGTTACTGTTCTGAGCAATGAGACACCGTGGAACAGTCTCACATTGGCTGAGAGAGCTGTGAGTGGTACAAAGGTTAATCAGACATGGGGCTTGCCTTCAAATAGCTTAGAGTTAAAGAGTTTCAAAAGCAGCAATCAGCTGTTAATTTGTAGGAATATGATTCTAATTAGACAAGTACAAAAGACTGTACTCATGCTCACGGAGCAATTAAGAGCATGGATCACCAGCCATTGGCATGAGAAAAGTTGGACCTATCTAAGACCATTACAAGAGTTTGCACGCCAAGCATAACTCGTACAACTGGCATGACCCAGCACCCTGGAGGGTGTTAACTCAGCTGAACGAGCAGAAGAAATTTACCCACAATGCCCAGCAGACAGGGCTTCCTGCCTGTGCACTAGGAAATGTCTGTTAGGGTGCCAGGATTTTCAGCAATAGAGTCCTTGTTGAGTGCAGAATAGAGAGGTATCAGAAAGCAAGTGATGTGCATAGGGACCGGGGGGTCAGGTACATCTTAATTCATCCCTACTACATTCATGCTTTAGCTTTTCTTGCCATTGAAATGCTTTCTTTCACACTGGGACAGCCCTAATTGCCCAGTGATGGATTTGTCCTCTCCATTCATGAAAAGTGGAAGGAAGACACTACTCCTAAATTGTCAGCAAATTAAGAAAGCTTTTGCAAACACCACATTTGTGGAGATGATCCTGTGTAACTACAGTTTGTGTTTCACTAACCAGAGGGGGCTAGAAATACCAATTCCTGAAATGCTCCCCAATGCAATATAATATATGTGCAGATAAGCATCAGGTTCCCTGCTGGATTGTCTTCTGTTTGGTCTATAGCAGCTCTTTAGTATTTTTCTTACTCTTGGTGTCAGTTAACATAAGTAAGGGAACATTCAATATCTAGCTCAAATAACTTAATAAACTATGCCATAAATGAGTACCATTTTAACTCCTGCTTGTATTCTTAAAAAGTTCAATCATGTTTATATCGTGGGGTTAGTTTATTGGGCATTTAGAAATTTTGTTTTTAATTGAAAGAAATAATAATCATAAAAATATCATAAAAAGGGTAGACTAGAGTGTACTGTAGTGGTGTATGCCTATAACCGAAGCATTGCGGAGGCTGAGACAGGAGGTCGTGTTTGACCAGCATGGGTCACCTAGTGAGTTCAGGCTAGGCTGAGCTGCAGAGGAAGACATGGAATCAAAAATCTGAAATCAAACAAAAACCAAAGCTATGTATGACTAGTATTATTTTTGTTAACAGATAAAAGGAGTCCCCCCCAACCCCCCATCCCTGTGTTCTTTTAGCTTATCCTGCAGAAGTTGCCTCTATAGAAAAAGATGTCTTTAGATTTGTACTCATGTTTAGCAGATTAATCAAACCTGGCAACTTTGCAGGTAAATTTTTAAGCAATCTCTAGAGTTGTCAGATACTACTGTTTTCTTTCTCATAGAGGTTGAGGTATTCCCTTCATAATCGTCACAACCATCAGCAAAGATGTTTTTGTTGTTGTTGTTGATGTTGTTGTACAGGTAGCGCTGTTCTGTGGCAGGAAAATGACAATATTCCTTCCATACAATGAGATAGATGATAGATAGATAGATAGATAGATAGATAGATAGATAGATAGATAGATAGAGAGATAGAGAGATAGGGAGGTGATTGAAGATAGATGATAGACAGATGAGAGATGAGATACAGATAGATGATAGAAGATGGATAGATTGATAGATGAGAGATAGATGATAGATAAGAGAAGGAGGGCTGAGGATGAAGAAGAGGAAGAAAGGAATGTGGAAGAGGAGGAAGAGGAGGAGGAAGAGTCAGTTTATGTCTTCAGTTTCTAGTGCTGTAACAGATGTGAGCTACCATCTGTCCAGGTGGATATCTGAATCAGTAGAAAGCTGGTACAACAAACTGGTCCCTGTAGGAGTAATTTCTCTGCTGTAGTCTCTCGGACTTAACTTACTTCTTTAGGGAAGGCTTAAAGCATGCGCTTCCACATGTGCTGAGCAGGTCCTGAAATATACCACCAACACATAGTTATCCAGCTCTCTAAACAGCTTTATATAAAAATATTATCAGCTTTCACATCTAAGATATATTGGCATTTTTTTTCAAATATATTCCTTACATGGATTTTTATTTATTGACTTTTAACAGTGAAGAATATAGACTTCAAAGTGTCTTTCCCTCTTTTACCTTGATAGAGACTCAGTGAGGCTAGGGACAGAAGACTGGGATTGCAAAATTACCTGCTAAATTTAGCAGTGAAAATAGGATGGATCTTCAAGGCCTTCAAAAGTGAAACATTTTACCAAAAAGTTGAATTAACCTGGAAATACACCATTGTAAGTTGCTACAGTAAACGTTTCTAAAGATGGGCTGGGGAGACGGCTCTGTGGTGAAGAGCATGCGTTACTCTTGCAGAGGACTAAATTCAATTCTCAGCACCCACACTCCTTGATTCATCAGCACCTGGTACTCCTGCTCCAGGGAGTCCCACACACCTGTAGCATACACTCACACACACACATAAAAACAGAAATAAAGATAAGGCATCCGAGAAACACATCTTAGATTTCACTAGTCAATATGGCCACAGACTCTTCCCCTTTTCCAAACACCGCCCCCTCTTTCTTGCTCTTTCGCTCTCTCTGTCTCTGTCTTCTCCAAGCCAAGAGAATAAACTATACATTTCCAGGAACCTCTTCCCCTAGGCAGATAGTTACATGAGGACTTTGATAAGATGATATATTTTATTGACAAACCATTAACCAAGAAATAGCTGTTTTGGAGGACTTTTGTAAAGTGCAGACAATTAGAAATAATTGTATAAACCAAGAAACAAAGTTATTCATAAATTCAGTGAAAGTTAACACATAGCTGCTGAAACAGCATAAATGAGTCGAAATGCTACAAGAAGCTTTGAGGAGTCAAATCTATATGAAATTAAACGTTAAAGTATTTGATTATTTAGCACTACCCAGGCATTCCTGTTGTTAAGTGACATGCTGTATAATAATCATTGATTTTTTTCCATAGTCCAGGTTGAGACATCAACTGGGCCTAAAACATCAATTAAAAAAGCGTTGGGAATAGCAGACGTCACACGCGAATGGTGGCTTAGAGCTAAAGCTACAGAGAGTCACTTGTAACTAAATATTACTACTCACGACCCCCTGCCCTTTTATCGCTCACTCCTGAGAACTGAACCCAAGGCCTGGTGCATGCTAGGCAAGCATCTATCATTGAACCACATCCCTAGCCCCACGGCCCCCCCTTAATGAATGAACTGACCTCAAACTAGCTAGCATATAATAAATCAAAACTCCAACTTGTTTCGATATGAATCCGACATTCCGGCTCAAAACTCAAGCAAGTAAAAACAAAGAAGAACCACATCCTGCCAAACGCTGGGGAGGGATTTAGCTGATGGCCCTTGCCCTTTGAGATGATGTTTATCCTACTTGGAGAGAGACTATGGCTTTAAAACGTTTTGGCTGAACGTGAGGTGAATATCCTGGCGTGACACATTTATGAAGTGTAAGAGAAAATGGGTGGCTGGTAAGGGGGCAACGATAAATCACTGCGCTGCTGCATGGTTTGAATAACAGGTGTACAACTTCTGTGCCCAGTCCTTACTGAGGACAGGCACAGCAACAATTAACTTACCCCTTAATTAAGCTCATCTCATCACCTGCTATATTATTTATATAAAACTCCTGTATTGGCAGTTTTTGAAATTAGCAATGGGATTTTCATTCAAACTCTAAACAGCAAAGGGCTAGTAAGATAGATTCTGACAACTTATGGGAGGGAAGAGATTGCTGGGACTGTGTGTTCATCACAGACAGCTCTAATCCTCATGTCTACAAATCCTTTCCTGGGTTTACAACACACTGTCAGTCTGTCAATCAAAATACCCAGTGAAGGGGGAAATGTTTCAATTGATCACCCAGACACACCTGGAATATCCAGTTGAAAAGCTCCTGCCAATGAGAATTTGAACAAGCAAACACAGCAACTTTGGGCCTTTCTTAAATTCAATATTTTTCCAGAGTGACCAACCATTGACTGGGATGTCAGACATGGTTTGGTGAGTGGACACTGGGACATTAATGTGATCTGGAGTCTTCAATTAAAGAGAGAAACACCACTTAAAATCGCAGTTCATAAAAACCACCCGGTCATTAACATAAACTTTTAATGGTTTAGCATAGAAGTGCCTGGAAATAACATTCTCTGAAAAGTCCTCGCTTGGCTATGCTAGGGGGTAAAGGATGCTTCCAGAAGAATCCACTTACCAGGAGAGTGAGCAGCAGGGCAGCTATCCTGAAGGAGTGCCAGTCCATTGCTGCAGCCGGCTTCTGTTACATCCACAACCAAGGGAGTTTGTCTGCTCTTCTCTGCTCTTTTTCTTTCTCCCACTCCGCTGGTGTCTGATTAAAATAATTCCCCAGTAGATGTTCTTACATGCAGGCTTTGAGGTGTTTCTGCCTTCCACTGGGAGAAGGAGGGAAGGTACGTATAACCAGTCTGGATCCCCACCCTAAAAACTTGGGCTGGTCTCAGTGAAATGCTTGACAAGATCATCATTGCTCCCAGGTAAACGCTAAGGGACACACCCTTCTGCCAGCTGAAAAGTTGCTCTCTATGGGGGTGGGACTTGCCTCTCCTCTATTGAAAGCATTTGGTGACAGACAGACAAAACGGCGAAAGCATGGGGGCTCCTGCTCGCGCTGAAAGGCTTCTCAGCTGTTCGGAAGTTCTCAGCTCCTCATTAGATTAATAAGACGAGTATATTTGGGGTGTCTGTGTCATTCGTAGACTTGCATAGCTTATGTTCAGAGCCAAACCCTCAGGTCACAGTAGAAAAATTATAAGCTTTTCATTTTAGTAGATGTTAGGAAAGATGCAGCTAGTTCCGAAGTTGTTAAGATTAAAAATTACTAATGACGAGTGAAGAGTTTTAAAAAGCATTTCGAACAAAGAAGACATAACCTTTCTGATCACTTGCTTCTTTGTGTAATTCTTGTTCTCTTTTACCTGACCTGTCTAAGTCCAGGAAGGTCCCCATTTTCTCTCTATGGATATATTTTTTTCTCCTTCTTTAATTTTCTCCTTTTTAAGGGTTTGTCCTTTTAAAATGCATTAAAACAAACTTGAAAATTTTGCCGAGGTAAATTCGGAGGAAACAGCCACAGCCCCCAGTTAAAATCCTGTTGAAGCCCAGAGCTGAAATACTAATGAGAACACAGAAGACGCACGTCAGGTGAGGTGGTTAAAAGTCAGTGTCAATTCCCAAGCACTGGGCCAAGACTGCACACGGAGCCAATTAGGACACAGGGAAAGGCTGCCCACACATGCAGCGCCGCAAGAGCTTGAGGTGAGCAAGGATGTTGACCCATACACAGCAACAGTCAAAGACTCTTGGGATATCTTCCCTTAAATACCCTCTCAGAAAACCCGACTGGAGCTGCGCATCCTCAGGGTTTGTTATGGTCCTCTGAAACAAGGCCAGTGATAACATGTAGATTATTGTCAGAGAATACTAAACTTGTCCCAGAAAAGGAAGATCTCTCTGGGGACCAGACTCTACAGTGTTGTCATTTTGCTATTGGTGTGTGGCCAACACTTGACAGTGGTTTGCAGTGTCACATGACTCACTGGAGAAATCATTGGGTGGAAAAGGGGCCTCCTGTGCTTGCAGTGAGTGAAAAATGGTTGGTGGGAATTGGTTGCTATGACTAAAGAAAATAACGAGAGGAACAGGCCGAATTCCTCATTAGAAAATGGGAATGTGAGGGTCCACTTATGACTCAGTTTGAACAATGTATTAGTAAATAGATCATGTGACCAGGAATGACAGAACACTCACTCGACACCAAAGACAGGAAGACCAACTCTTGTAGGCTGGCACGATAAGGAAATATTCTATCCATTTGGAATTCTGGGCTTGCTGCCAGTGAGCTCATGGCCCTTCTTCACCCATTGAATTATCCTTCCCTGATCCCAGCCCTGGCTCCACCCTAACTCAAGGCCCTGCTCCAACAATCCCAACCAACCAGATGGTGTGGGGGACAAGCAACTTATCTAGCAGCATTCTGGGGAGGAGTTAGAGTTGAGTCCCAATCTTGAGGAGCAATGACAGTCTCAACGAGAGAATTAGTCAAATTAAGCAAAGTGGGGAGGATGCTTACAAGTCTGCCTCTTTCCTTGTCTTTTCATCTTTCAGTGCCTTCTAAGTTTCTTCCTTTCTTTTTTATTTTATTTTATTTTATTTTTTTAGACATGGTTTCTCTGTGTAGCCCTAGCTGTCCTGGAACTCACTCTGTATACCAGGCTGGCCTTGAACTCAGAAATCTACCTGCCTCTGCCTCTCAAGTGCTGGGACTAAAGGCATGTGCCAGCACTGCTCGGCACTATCTTAAGTTTCTGCAATGCAACTGAACAATGCCTTTACTTGCATAGAATGTGATATATATATCATTTCACCATAGAATGTGATATATATATCACATTCTATGCAAGTATATATGTGTGATATATATATATATCACACATATATACATATACACATATATGTATGTGTATATGTATATATATATGTATATATATATACATATACACATACATATATTTGTACGTTCTCACTACTTTTGTTTCAGTTTTCAACTGGCACTTGATTTTTTTTAAGGTGAAGTTTCTTTACACATTCCAAGCTGGCCTTCAACTTAGTGCCTCCATGCCAGAGCCTGCCTAGAGTTGGGATTACGGCTGGGTGCCATTATGTCTGCTTACCCTTTATTTGCTTTTTAAAAAGGAATTCCATCAGTCATGGGCCCAGACCCTTTTCTTGACTCCGTACCACTCCCCGGTCCTGATGCTAAGGAGTGAAGCTCCCTTGAGACAAACCGTGTAAGTCTTCTCACTCTCCTTGTATGTCCTCGAGTCTTTCAAACGGTCTTCACTCTGCAGCTCCTTCCTTACTGTGGTGTAACTAACTGCTACTCAGTTTGTACCTGTCCATTTCCACACACCCCAAACCTCCCCTCAGTCCTGCTTACTATGTATATCAATTCACATTTCATAGAAATTTTTTTATGAAATATGGCAGGGGAGAGGGTAATTTTGAGTTGGAGTTTCCCCAAGTGAGCTGATCAAATCGGTCAATGGAACTTCCCCTTTTCTTGATAATACATGGTAAAGCCTGGAATGTCACCCCAAAGGGATGGTATTTCTGCCTTTGTTCAGCACTTGGAATAGCGTAACACTTTCTTGGAACACAAACAAATCTTTAAGGGTAATGGATTATGCTAGGATAGAATTCTGTTGGCATAATTTATGGAATATACCGCTTATCTGATCTTTTATTCAGAGTGCCCAGAGTTGACACTCACATTTCAGAAAAACCTATGAGACTATGCTACTTTGATATATGTGAACCTCTAGCTTCAATATGTGTCACAATTATCTTACCCGGCCCTACATGTTATATTATATAGCACAGATGAGAGGGTTTCAACCACAGCACTTATAAACGCATCAGTGGTGCAGACCTGTGATCCTGAGCTGGGAGGTAGAAAAAGGAGGACAGACATTCTATGTCATTCTCAGCTACAGAATGAACTTGAGGTCAATTCATAAAATTTGTTTTATACCTATAATAATTTTCCAATGACATAATGTTTCATATTGCTCAAAATGAGGGATGCCTTAATGAATTATGTCATGAAAACGCCCAAGAGATTGGTGTCTGCATTAGAGGAAAAAATATTTTGCTCATATATAAAAAAATGAAGTGAAATTTTATGTTTAATAAATTGCTGGCTCAAAAAAGTAGCTTTGAAAGTAGTTATGGAGATGTTTAGGGAATTTTAAACAGGATTATTAGAGAATTAGTATAAGGTTTCCTAGGGTAGGTCACATTATATATTTATATATGCACACACACATATATGTGTTACATATGCTTAATTATGAAAGGAACTCTTGTGATAACATAAATTTCTTCTTGTGGCTCAGCAATTAAAATAAATGAAATACACACAGCAAAATGTTAGCAACTATTAATGCTCAATGATAGGACAAGGTAGTTTTTTTTTGTTTTTTGTTTGTTTTGTTTTAAGGATTTCATAATAAAATAAAAGCAATAGACTAGAGTAGGAGTTTAAAATGATAAACAGATTAAATCTGGCTATTGGCCTGTTTTAGTTTATAATTGGAATGCCACCAATCTCACAGGATCTTAAGTCGAGTTTATGGGTAATTTCCTTCTGCACAGGCAACACTGAATTTTTGTAGAGAGCAGGTAGTCAAAAAAGCTTAAGAGATAACAGTTTATCTAATCTTTATAGACAGTAGTGACTGGTGTTTGCTCACAGCATTTTTTCATTAATGTTTTTGAGGGCGAGCGGTCCATCTACTGTTTTTTTCAAAATTTTCAGAAATTATTGCCTTTGCTGTGTTTTTAAAATTCAATTCCACCAACATTTCTTGGTTTTTTTATTGGATGTTTTCTTTATTTACATTTCAAATGCTATTCCATTTCCCCGTTTCCCCTCCGAAACCCTCCTATCCCATTCCCCCTGCCCCTACTCATCAACCTACCCACCCCTGCTTCCCTATCCTGGTCTTCCCCTATATTGAGGCATATAGCCTTCACAGGACGAAGGGCTTCTCCTCTCACTGAGGTCCAACAAGACCATCCTCTGCTACATATGCTGCTGGAGTCATGGGTCCCTCCATGTGTACTCTTTGGTTGGTGGTTTAGTCCCTGGGAGCTCTGGGGTACTGGTTGGTTCATATTGTTGTTCCTCCTTTGGGCTGCAAACCCCTTCAGCTCTTTAGGATCTTTCTCTAGCTCCTCCATTGGGGACCTTGTGCTCAGTCCAGTGGTTGGCTGAGGGCATCCACCTCTGTATTTGTCAGGCTCTGGCAGAGCCTCTCAGGAGACAGCTATATCAGGCTCCTGTCAGCAAGCCCTTGTTGGCATCCACAATAGTGTCTGGGTTTTGTAATTGTATATGGGATGCCCAGGTAGGGCAGTATCTGGATGGCCTTTCCTTCAGTCTCTGCTCCACACTTTGTATCTCCTGTCATGGATATTTTGATCCCGCTTGTAAGAAGGACCGAAGTATCCACACTTTGGTCTTCCTTTTTCTTGAGCTTCGTGTGGTCTGTGAATTGTATCTTATTTATTCTGAACTTCTGGGCTAATATCCACTTACCAATGAATGCATACCATGTGTGTTCTTTTGTGGTTGGGTTACCTCACTCAGGATGATATTTTCTAGTTCCATCTATTTGCCTAAGAATCTCATGAATTCATTGATTTTAATAGCTGAGTAGTACTCCATTGTGTATATGTACCACATTTTCTGTATCTATTCTTCTGTTGAGAGACATCTGAGTTTTTTCCAGCTTTGGCTATGAACATAGTGGAGCATGTGTCCTTATTCCACATTGCAGCATGTTCTGGGAATATGCCCAGGAGTGGTATAGCTGGGTCCTCAGGTAGAAAGTACTATGGTCTAATTTTCTGAGGAACTGCCAAAATGATTTACAAAGTGGTTGTACTAGCTTGCAATCCAGCAATAAAGGAGTGTTTCTCTTTCTCCAAATCCTCGCCAGCATCTGCTGTCACCTGAGTTTTTGATCTTAGCCATTCTGACTAGTGTGAGGTGGAATCTCAGGGTTGTTTTGATTTGAATTTCCCTGATGATTTAAGGATGTTGAATATTTCCTTACTTGCTTCTCAGCTATTCAGTATTCCTCAGTTGAAAAATCTTTGTTTTGCTCTGTACCCCATTTATTAATAGGGTTATTTTGTTCTCTGGAGTCTAACTTCTTGAGTTCTTTGTATATATTGGATGTTAGCCCTCAATTGGATGTAGTATTGGTAAAGATTTTTTTCCCAATCTGTTGGTTGCCTTTTTGTTCTTTTGACAGTGTCCTTGCCTTACAGAAGCTTTGCAATTTTATGAGGTCCCATTTGTCAATTCTTGATCTTAGAGCATAAGCTATTGGTGTTCTGTTCAGGAAATTTCCCTTGTGCCCATGTTCTCGAGGCTCTTCCTCACTTTTTTCTATTAGTTTCAGTGTATCTGGTTTTATGTGGAGGTCCTTGATTCACTTGGACTTGAGCTTTGTACAAGGAAATGAGAATGGATCAATTTGCATTCTTCTACATGCTAACCGCTAGTTGAACCAGCACCATTTGTTGAAAATGCTGTCTTTTTTTCCACTGGATGATTTTAGCTCCTTTGTCAATGATCAAATTACCATACGTGTGTGGGTTCTTTTCTGGGTCTTCAATTCTATTCCATTGATCACCTGCCTGTCACTGTACCAATACCATGCAGTTTTTATCATGATTGCTCTGTAGTATAGCTTGATGTCAAGGATGGTAATTCAGCCAGAAGTTATTTTATTGTTGAGAATAGTTTTTGCTATCGTGGGTATTTTGCTATTCCAGATGAATTTGGAAATTGCTCGTTCTAATTCTATGAAGAATTGATTTGGAATTTTAATGGAGATTACATTGAATCTGTAGATTATTTTCAGCAAGATGGCCATTTTTACTATATTCATCTCTACCAATTCATGAGCATGGAAGATCTTTCCATCTTCTGAGATCTTCTTCGATTTCTTTCTTCAGAGACTTGAAGTTCTTGTCATACAGATCTTTCACTTGCTTGATTAGAGACACACCAAGGTATGTTATACTATTTGTGACAATTATGAAGGGTGTTGTTTCCTTAATTTTTTTCTCAGCCTGTTTATCCTTTGAGTAGAGGAAGGCCACTAGTTTGTTTGAGTTAATTTTATATCTAGCCACTTTGCTGAAGTTGTTTATCAGGTTTAGGAGTTCTCTGATAGAATTTTTGGGATCACTTAAGTCTACTATCATATCATCTGCAAGTAATATTTTGACTTCTTCCTTTCCAATTTGTATCCCTTTGACCTCCTTTTGTTGTCTAATTGCTCTGTCTAGGACTTTGAGTACAATATTGGACAGGTAGGGAGAGACTGGACAGCCTTGTCTAGTCCCTGATTTTAGTGGGATTGCTTCAAGTTTCTCTCCATTTAGTTTGATGTTGGCTCCTGGTTTGCTGTATATTGCTTTTACTATGTTTAGGTATGGGCCTTGAATTTCTGATCTTTCCAAGACTTTTAACATGAAAGGGTGCTGGATTTTGTCAAATGCTTTCTCAGCATCTAATGAAATGATCATGTGTTTTTTTTTTCCTTTGAGTTTGTTTATATAGTAGGTCACATTGATGGATTTCCATATATTGAGCCATTCCTGCATCCCTGGGATGAAGCTTACTTGATCATAATGGATGATTGTTTTGATGTGTTCTTGGATTCGGTTTGCAAGAATTTTATTGAGTATTTTTGCATCAATATTCGTAAGGGAAATTGGTCTGAAGTTCTCTTTCTTTGTTTGGTTTTTGTGGGGTTTAGGTATCAGAGTAATTGTGTCTTTATAGAATGGATTGGCTAGTGTTCCTTCCAGTTCTAATTTGTGGAATTGTTTGACGAGTATTGGTATTCGGTCTTCTTTGAAGGTCTGATCGAACTCTGCACTGAACCCATCTGGTTCTGTGCTTTTTTTGGTTGGGAGACTATTAATGTCTGTTTCTATTTCTTTAGGGGTTAAGGGATTGTTGAGATCATTTATCTGATCCTGATTTAACTTTGTTACATGCTGTCTAGAAAATTGTCCATTTCATCCAGATTTTCCAGTTTTGTTGAGTAGTAGGATCTGATGATTTTTTGGATTTCCTCGTTTTCTGTTGCTGTGTCTCCCTTTTCATTTCTCGTTTGGTTGATTTGGATACTGTCCCTGTACCCTCTGGTTAGTCTGGCTAAGGGTTTATCTTGTTGATTTTCTCAAAAAAAAAAAAAACCAGCTCCCAGTTTTGTTGATTCTTTGTATAGTTCTTTTTGTTTCTACTTGGTTGATTTCAGCCCTGAGTTTGATTATTTCCTGTTGTCTACTCCTCTTGCATGGCTTTGCTTCTTTTTGTTCTAGAGCTTTTAGATGGGCTGTCAAGCTGCTAGTTTATGCTTTCTCCAATTTCTTTTTGGAGGCACTCAGAGCTATGAGTTTTCCTCTTAGCACTGCTTTCATTGTGTCCCGCAAGTTTGGGTACGCTGTGCCTTCATTTTCATTAAATTCTAAAAAGTCATTAATTTCTTTCTTTATTGCTTTCTTGACCAAGTTCTCACTAAGTAAAGCATTGTTCAACTTCCATGTGTATGTTTGCTTTCTGTTGTTTTTGTTGCTATTGAAGACCATAAGTCTTATTAGTCTTATTATTTAATACTGCTTATTTAGTCCGTGGTGATTTGATAGGATGCACAGGATTCTTTCAATCTTCTTATATCTTTTGAGTCCTGTTTTGTGACCAATTATATGGTCAGTTTTGGAGAAGGTACCATGAGGAGCTTAGATGAAGGTATATTCTTTTGTTTTAGTATGAAATGTCCTATAGACACCTGTTTAAACCCATTTGGTTCATAACTTCTGTGAGTTTCACTGTGTCTCTGTTTAGTTTCTGTTTCCATGATCTGTCTATTGTGGGGTGTTGAAGTCTCCCACTATTATTGTGTGAGGTGCAATGTGTGCTTTGATCTTCAGTAGTTTATTTTATGAACGTGGGTGCCCTTGCATTTGGAGCATAGATGTTCAGAATTGAGAGTTCATCTTGGTTGACGTTTCCTTTGATGAATGTGAAATGTCCTGCCTTATCTTTTATTTTTTTGATAACTTTTGGTTAAAAGTTGATTTTATTTGATATTAGAATGGCTACACTAGCTTGTTTCTTGGGACCATTTGCTTTGAAAAATTTTTCCATCCTTTTACTCTCAGGTAGTATCTGTCTTTGTCACTGAGGCAGGTTAATGTATGCAGCAAACTGTTGGGTCTTGTTTATGTATCCAGTCTGTTAGTCTATGTCTTTTTATTGGGTGAATTGAGTCCATTTATATTAAGTGATATTAAGGAAAAATGATTGTTGTTTATTATTATTTTTGTTATTATGTGGAATGATGTTCATGTGGCTATCTTCTTTTAGTTTTGTTGAAAGCAGATTACTTTCATGCTTTTTCTAGGGTACAGTTTCCCTCCTTGTAATGGCATTTTCCATCTATTATCCTTTGTAGGCCTGGATTTGTGGAAAGATATTGTATAAATATTTTTTGTTATGGAATACCTTGGTTTCTCCATCTACGGTAACTGAGATTTTTTTGCTGGGTATAGCAATGCCTGGGTTGGCATTTGTGTTCTCTTAGGGTCTGTATGACATCTGCTCAGGATCTTCTGGCTTTTATAGTCTCTGGCGAGAAGTCTGGTATAATTTTGATAGGTCTGCCTTTATATATTAGTTGACCTTTTTCTCTTACTGCTTTTAATATTCTTTCTTTGGTTTGTGTACTTGGTGTTTTGATTATTATGTGAGTTTCTTTTCTATTCCAAACTTTTTGGAGTTCTGTAGGCTTCTTGTATATCCATGGACATCTTTTTCTTTAGGTTAAGCAAGTTTTCTTCTATAATTTCGTTGAAGATATTTACTGGCCCTTTAATCTGGAAGTCTTTGTTCTCTTCTGTACCTATTATCCTTAGGTTTGGTCTTCTCATCGTGTCCTTGATTTCCTGGATGTTTTGGATCAGGATCTTTTTGCATTTTGCATTTTAATTTGACTGTTGTGTTGATGTTTTCTATGGTATCTTCTGCACCTGAGATTCTCTCTTCTGTTTTTTGTATTCTTTTGGTGATGCTTGCATCTGTGATTCCTGACTTCTAAGTTTTCTATCTCCAGTGTTGTCTCCCTTTGTGATTTTATTGTTTCTATTTCCATTTTTAGATCCTGGATGTATTTGTTCAATTCCTTTACCTTGTTTGGTTGTGTTTTCCTGTAATTCTTTAAGGGATTTTTGTGTTTCCTCTTTAAGGGCTTCTACATTTTTAACCTGTGTTCTGTATTTCTTTAAATGAGTTATTTATGTTCTTAAAGTCCTCTATCAGCATCATGAGATGTGACTTTACATCCAAATCTTGGTTTTCTGGTGTGTTGGGGTATCCAAGATTCACTTTGTTGGGAGAACTGGGTTCTGATGATGCCGTATAGCTTTGGTTTCTGTTGGTAAGTTTCTTGTGTTTTCCTTTCATCCTCTGGTTAATTCTGGTGTTAGTTGGTCTTGCTATCTCTGGCTGGAGCTTGTCCCTCCTGTGGGCGTGTAAACCTGTGTCAGCACTCCTGGGAGACCAGCTCTTTCCTGGCAGGACCTGTGTACAGAGAGGGCTGTAGGACAGTCCTAGCTCCTGGGTGCGGATGGCAACTGGAAGGATCCTGTCCCAGCTGCTCCACTGTTCCTGCACACTGCATGCTCCTGGCCAGTCCTGTCTGGGACAGTTATTGGAGAGAAAGTGTAGATCTTACCTCCAAGACCAGGAGTCATAGTACTCCCTAGAGGCCAGCTCTCCCCTGTCAGGACTAGTGCATAGAGGGCTGTGGTTGAGTTCTAGATTCTGGGTGCAGAGGGTGACCAGAAGGATCCTGTCCTCGCTGCCCCCCAAACATTTCTTAGGACTATTATGGACTGCTGGGTTGTAGGGATACACACACACACACACACACACACACACACACACACACACGTATATGCATATATATGCATATATTCATAAAACTTTCCATTTATTTTCTACTGATTTGAGTGTGAACTGGTGCAGTCCATGAGGAAATCAGTATAAGGGTTTCTCAAAAATCTGGAAATAGAGCGGCCATACAAATCACCTATATCTTTCCTGGGCGTATTTTCAAAGGACTCTGTATCCTACTTCAGAAATACTTGCTTATTCATGTTTATTGCTGCTATATTCACAACAACCAGGAAATGAAAACAGTCTAGATGTGCAATAGCTGATTAATGAATAACAGAATTGTGACACATATGCACAATGGGATATTTATCAACTGTAAAGAAAAATGAAAATGTATAATTTGCAAATAAGTAAATAGAGAGCTACAAATAACTATTTGGTGCGAAGTAACCCAGACTTTGAAAAACTTAAACCTCATGTTCTTTCTGAAACATGGATGCTATTCTGCAATTAAAAACAATGAACTCACGAAATTCCTAGGCAAATGGTCAGGACTTGAAAATATCATCCTTAGTGAGGTAACCCAATCACAAAAGAACACACAAGGTATGCAGTCACTGATAAGGGGATATTGACCCAGAATCTCGGAATACCCTAGACACAATTCGCATATCAACAGATTTCCAAGAAGATGGAAGGAGAGACCCCGGTCCTGGAAAGACTGGATGTAGAGGAATGCCAGGACAGAGTAACGAGAGGGGGTTGAATGGGGAAAAGAGGGAGGGAAGGGGGCTTATGGGACTTTCGGGAAGGGAGGAAACGGGAAAGGGGAAATGATTTGGAATGTAAATAAAAAAACTTAGAAAATTAAAAAAAAGAAGTCTTAATCCAGGTTGATGAAGTCTATCTGACCAGAGTTTCCATTTTCATCTCTTTGTGATTTGCTTCTCTGCCTGACACCTGCAGAGACCTCCTCACCAAGTCAGAGAAATTGTTGTGGAAAAAGCAGTGGAAAGTTATAAGATCCAAGGTAGTAGATGTCATAAGCGAAGAAATATCTGCCATCTATTACAGGGCTATTGCATACACCAGCTCACAGTGTCTATGACTGCAAGCATAAGATCTATATATGATCAAGACAGACAAAATCCCTGCATAGGTAAGGGAGGGGCTCATTTCTCTGCCTCTAGCTGAGAAACTATTAGCTATTGATGCCTCCTAGGAAGGGAAGATTCAGTTTTCTTCAGGGATATTATCCCTGGAGGGCTACCTATCCTCACGTAGAGGGTCTTATACTCATGCACATATAGTCAGTACCAATGGACGCAGTGGATTAAAAAACAAAACAAAATGAATAAAAAAAAACGTGTAGAGTTAAGAGGAATAAGCAGTGGGGGTAATGGAGGAAGAAATGGAGTGGAGGGAATGGATATGGATTTGGCGAGAACATGTTGTAAACGGGTATGGCATCCTCAAACAGTAAAAACAAAATTTAAAATGTTCTCATCACAAAGCAGTGATAATGTGGACTAGATCTTTTTTTTTTAATTATTTATTTTATTTTATGTTTTTTTAATTTACATTCCAAATCATTTCCCCTTTCCCATTTCCTCCCTCCCCGAAAGTCCCCTAAGCCCCCTTCCCTCCCTCTTTTCTCCATTCAACCCCCTCTCGTTACTCTGTCCTGGCATTCCCCTACATCCAGTCTTTCCAGGACCATTGGTCTCTCCTTCCATCTTCTTAGAAATCTATTGATATGCGGATTGTGTCTAGGGTATTCTGAGATTCTGGGTCAATATCCCCTTATCAGTGACTGCATAGGGCCAGGGGCGTCGTTTCAGTATTGAGGAAGCTAGCTGAAGAAACTTACAAGAGAGATGTGGAAACTTTGTGTTGATTATTCTTACAAAGAATGGAGAAGAAAGGCAGTAAGAAAATGCTATTTCTCAGACCATTCATTGTACGAGGTAGCAGGGCTGGGGGGTGGGCAGAGGAGGGGCAGACTGTGGAGGGTTCTAAAGGCCCCGCTGAGGGATGCATGTGATGTTCTGTGGCATAGATTGTCACTGTAAGGTGTCATGTCAGCTGTATGTGTTATGAGTTTGTTCTGTAAGCTTTTTGAGGAAAAGTTAGAAAAGAGACACAATGGAGCTACCCTGGACACAATCATAATAGTTAAGGCAATGGAACTGAGGCAGGAATGGATGACAGAATCATGAAGAAGTTGAAATAGAGTGTTCAAGAAGAGATTATATAGAAGGAGAGGAGTGAGGGTGTGAGGGCTTGGGGGTGCGGAAAGCTCTCCTTTTAGATATTAAATGCAAAGGGAGGATAATCGATTTAAAGTATACTAATGTGATCGGTGTTATGTCATATTAGTCTTTCTGTCTGTTTTTCCATTTATATATTTCTTGTTTTTATTTTGTTAAAAGATTGAGTATAACTTGAGGGTAGCATGTCACTTTAATTCCAAGTGCTATGGTTTGTATCTTTTAATAACAGACTTTTGCTGCATAATAATAGCTTAAGTGACTTTGATGCAAGAAGTATCAAAAGAATAATGATGCTAATCACCCCTGGTACAGTGACTGAAAAAGAGTTCGCAGGAACTGTGTGCTCATAGGGCTCCTTAGATGAGAGTGGCAGAGAAAACTGAGCTGTTCCTCAGAGCTTATGACAGCCAAGAAAGACAGGGAAAGTAGACTTAGAAGACTTTGACATGGCTTTTCATTTCAAAATAAGAATCTGAAATCCAACCAAATAATAGAGTCACCAAATTATAACTTTTGCATCATAAAGTGAAGGAAATATCATTCAAGTGAAGAAAAAAAATAATTCAGCTATCAGATACAATGTATAATAAAAGAAATACATACCACTCAATGTACCAATTATAAATTCGAAGTATTTTGTAATGAAACTATGACAAATGAAGCACTCGTGTAATAACACTTGACAATATCCAGAAGGACAAGGAGGCAACGTGGATAAAAAGAAGCCTTGGTTTTGTGCAGAAAAAACTCAGTCTTTAAAGCAAGCCCGTGTGTGTGTGTGTGTGTGTGTGTGTGTGTGCGTGTGTGCGCGTGTGTGCATGTGTGTGTGTGTGCATGCGTGTGTGTGTGTGTGTGTGCGTGTGTGTGTGTGTGTTAAGAAATGATCTCCTGTCTAAAACAAGGATGACTTATTAATGCTGAGACACATGACTAGGCTCTTGGAAGGAAGCTGTTCTACTCCTTTATACTGGAGAAATCTCTAATAAAGATTTTGCTATAATAAAAGACCGCATTATAATCCTGTGGGAGCTTAAGGCAGACCAAATCCTTGTATGCAGAGGGGAGGTGGACCTGAACCTGAGCCCTAGCTGAGGAGCTGTTGGCAATTGTCTGCTGCAGATGGACAGTCAGCTTTCTTTCCTGGTTAGCCCATGATCACACCCCATATGGGCAGTGCAAATTTAAACTTGATGGGCAGAAAGACAATGATACAGAAAAAAGGGGGATACAAAGGTAGTTAGGGAAATAATAGTGAGTCTGGGAAGAACTGGGGTGTAATGGGTGGATGTGTTCAAAACACATTATACAAAGACTTAAAAAGAATTAATAAAAGCTTTTTTTTCCCCTAAGAAATAAAAAAGAGGCTGACTGTAGAAGCAAGCAACTGACTGTAAATTTAAGAACTTTGAAGTGAGGACTACCTGTGCAAACCCAGAACCCATAAAGTAAAAGGCTGATGACATTTGCCAACAAAAAGTTTAGAAGTCTGTCTGGACAGTAAGCATCAGCACAGAAGCATGCTGGCAAAGAACGACAAGATCATTTACATGTGTGAAATGCAAAGGTCCAGTTTCTCCAATGCTCAGTGAGCACTGGCAAATCAGTAAGAAAGTAGATGATCCAAACCCAGGCAGTAGCTGTGACTGGAGCTGCCATTCAACAGGATTTGTAATGACTAACAGGTAGAAGAAAAGATGTTTGACCTCAGTCAGAAACCTAAAAATAACACTGAAAACAAACTAAGTGTTTCACTAATCAGATGAGCAAACATTAGACATTTGATAGCAAAACATTGGACGAACCTTTAATGGAAGAGGATAGGAGAACAGGAAAGTGCCTCTCTGAAAGGGAGAGTTGTGTTGGTTTAATGTTGGTTGGCAACTTGACACAGTTTAACAAAAATTACAAAGCATAAACACTTCCGTTGCAACAAGTTTTCAAGACATATATTTCATGATTGTTTAATGGCATGCACGCGTCCCTGTGTGGGAATGTGCACAGAGAACACAGTGGCAGTCAAATTCCCTGGAACTAGAGTGACAAACATTGTAAACTGCTTGATGTGGGTGCAGAGGACCAAGCGCAAATCCTCTGCAAAAGCGATATCTATTCTTAACCACTGACCCATCTCTCCAGCCCCTGATGTGGCAATTTTTATGCTCTGAATTTAGCCACAGGTATAAGAACACAACAGATCATAAACCACTTGCAACGATATTTGCTGCATTGTTGCTAGAACAGTGAAACATTTCAACAACTTAGGCCAATCACAACAGAGTTGGCAAAGTAAACTGTTGTACATTAGCCTATTGGAACATATCTAGGTATATCATAGGAAGATGTTAAAGTCATAGTCAGTGTAGAAACTTAAGACAGTATGGAAATAAAATCTATGTTAATGGATACATATTATATATGCTCCAAACCTTTCTGGAATTATTCACATAAATCTTCATATAGAACAAGGAAATATTTAAATTTGTACCCTTTCAAGCCATTTCAATAGTTGAAAACACTCTTTAAAATAAATGATAGAAATAGTTTATGCTTCCTGGTTGTCATTCTGGTGTGGGGTAAGCAGACAGTCATGTTGAATGCCCATCTGAGACCAAGAGGTATTAGATTGTCAGTTGAAGTGTGCAAGAGATTGGATAGTGCAAGAAACCATCTAAGGAGGGCCAGAGAGAAAGGCAGAAGACCTTACCTGAGGGGAGACTCCTGTTTCCATTTGCTTAGAAAAGAGTCAGCAAAGAAGACAGAAAAACTGCTGCAAAGGAGTACTCAGATGGTACACGGTACAGCTATGCCTAGTGTAATTCAAATTATAGCCAAAGCTTCAACACAAAAGGTTTTTAAAGAGTCCAGAAGATCAGAGAAATGTGACAACAGAGCCATTTTCCTCTGTGTGTGTGTGTGTCTTAATAAAATAAAAAACAAAGTGAGTTTTCAAGAACAAATAAAGTTTTATTGAGAAATACAAGCAAGTGAAATTAAGTACCTAGAAACAGCCGTCGATTTTCAGTGAATTTTAGAACCATCTTGAATAATATGAGGGTGCACTTTGGAAAGAGTACCCCCCCATGGTTGGACTGAAGGCTGTTCTGCAAGGTAAAGGAAATGAAATGGTGGTAGGTATCATGGTTCATCAATACAAGGTACAGAATATGAGCTCTCATTAGGTCAAAGAGACACCAGAAGTGAATGTGATTCCAGGACAGCAGATTGCAGCCCCAAATGGTCACTTAGAGCTACACGCCTGGATGTCAGATCTCAAAGGACTTAGGGTGTGGTTCTGGGAACCAGGGTTTATGGAGGCATAAATTATGGTCTGGAACTGTGTGCATACTCCCTGAACTGATAAGGTGCTTAGGTGAAGAAACTCCCTTCTTCCCTCAGCTTGTCTTGCATGTTGAATCAGTATGGAAAATACATCAGATAAGTTAAGCCTCATTTTTTGGAAAAATCTATCGCCATGTTTTTGGAGTATTTATTTAGAATCTGCCTCATGGTAACCTCTGTACAAATTCAACCTCATTACAGTTTCTTGAAGGAATAATCAAATAATAAGTATTTATGAAATCAACTGTTTTCTCATTACTTGCTCTCAAACTAGATGGGTATATATAACATGTATATATACATTAATATTATATATAATGTTTCTAGTATTGAACTTATTGACTTCAAGCATTCAGTTGTAGTTGTAGCCAGTGAGCAGAGAATAGTGTCTGGCAGTTATGACAGTATTTACAATAAGAAACCAGAGATCGGATTTTTAAAACGTTTCTGGTTTGAGAAGTGAGTTTTTTTTTTCAACTCAAGCAACTGCAGACATCATCATAATTCTGTGATATAATCAGTGACACGCTTTGAAACTCCGATGACTAACCTTTGGAAGCTCACATCCAAGCTGTCGAACTTGTCTTTTCTGAGTCACAGAGCGGGGGCTTAGGCAGTGAGAAGACACCCAGCCTAACCTGTGTATGATCAGAGACTCTGAGAAGATGTACTGCTGTAACACACAAGTCTATCAGGAATCTTGGGTCTTTGTTTTTACCAACAGCTCTAACTCAAGCCAGTGTGAGGAGAGGTTGGCCTAACCAAATGCTGACTAATAGAGAAAGAAGTGAAGACGCACTCTATCAAGAATATTATCATCAAACATGTATACTTCTTACTGGAGATATTTAATAACTGCCTTATATAAAAAACATATAGACTATTTCTGAAAAATGTAGATTTTTTTTTTGCTGGATTTTATGTCTTTCGATCCATCTTTTGAGAGAAGACAGGCCTGAAACTACTTAGCTCAAGTTTCCGTAATGAAGTAGATGTCTTCTCAAATTTGAAGATCTTTGATGTGGGAAGATGGCTGTTAGTAAGATGTTACCGCAATACCCTAGTGCGTGTATTGGAGATTCCTGTAAATGGCCAGAGACTGGCCACTCAGGGAACATCTGCATGTGAACTGCTTCTTTTGGTTTAGGGGATTTTCAGCAGTCTGGATGCCACTGCTGATTTGAGATCATCAGGTATAGAGGAAGGCCAAGCTTTTGACTCACACAGAGGTGAGCTCCATCCCAGGGCCTTCCACTGTGAGGCTTTGGTCTAATCAGTAAATATGTCTTAGTTTTCTTATTTGCAGAGTGGCCATTAGTATCATGTTTATCAGGCAAGTGAGGGCTTAGATGAAGGGGTGAGAAACCATGATGAATTTGTGCAGCTTTCTGTAGTTTGCTGAGCTGCACTGAAGCATGAAAGGAAATGAGAAGAGAGGAGAAACTCGCAAATGTCCTTATGAATGAATGGTGTAAGAGCCAGAGGGAGCCCTTGAACTTGATGATAGGGTTCCACATCCCATAGTACTTTCATGGTCTTCGTCTTATTAGAGATATCCAGAGTTGTGATTTGTCCTTGAACAAACTTAGCCCCATTAAGTTGTAGCCTCACTATCTAATAATCTAGAAAAGAAGGTGGCAGTTGGGGAGGAGGAGTAGAGTGAGGAGAAGAGTCATTGCTTTAGGAACAAAGATGGGGATAGATTTGGCACAGTAAACATTGCCAGTGACAACCTGAGCTCCATCAGAGGAGGCTATCTGGCATGAGAGAAAGTTCTGTATATTGGTACTTCATGGAGCAGCTGCCTAACCTACTATTTATTAAGTACACTATGCTAGGATCTCAGTAGGGATGTGAGGCCAGTGGACTCATTAACACAATCTGTTGGGGAAATACATGGAGGTCAAATTGAATTCAAATGTCATGTGGCAAATTTAGTTTTTTTTTTGTTGTTGTTTATTTTTGTTTTTGCTTTTTGTTTTTTGAGACAGGGCCTTACTCATGATTTATCTCTGGCTGTCCTGGAACTCACTCTGTAGACCAGGCTGGCCTTGAAATAACAGATCTGCCTGCCTCTGCCTCTCGAGCACTGAGACTGAAGTTGTGCAGTCACTACACTTGGCTAACGCAGCTAATTTTGTAATAGAACTTTATATAAAACTCTATAGGAAAAGGCAAGGGAAAACCACTAAGGACTGACAAGGGCCTTGCCAGAGGACTGAATGTTTGAGGTGTGTCTCAAGAGGGGAGGAGGAGGGGGGAGGGAACTGTATCATTCTAGGGGACACAGTTGTGCCAAGCCTGGCAAGTTGGAAGAGATGCAGTCTTGGTGCTTGTTGCTGGGATTAACTCTGTTATAAACAGCTCTGCCTTCCTCATTTCACTGGCACTCATCAGCGAACTTCCTTTTCCTGCCAGAGAATAGGATGCTAAAGCCTCACAGGGTTGGCATGCCTCGTGGGTTGTCATTCTCTTCTCTACCAGTTTCTTCAACAAGCCACGCCCGCCCTCACAGGTGGCTTTGCAATCATTACTAACCTGTTCACAGCAACCAACATCAGAGTGACTGTTCTGAAGGCCAATCGTTACTTTCCTGATGTTTGTCCAGCAGTTGCTGTGTTCTTTTCTTCAGCATCTTGGGATACTCTATAACAAGCGTTGCCTCTTTAGCTCAGGTTGAGAAGGACAGTTCTAAATGTGACATTTCATAGCCATTTTATTTATACAACTAGCATCCAAAATGCACTTTTAAAACCGGGAATTCCTTTCAAAATGTTTGCTCAATGTATATTACTGTCAATTTCTGTTGAGAATGCTCTGTTGGGGATGGCTGGAATCTTAACGTGTGTATATGTATGTGTGTGTTAGTGCATGTATGTTTCTTGGCGTGTTATGTAAGGTTCAGTGTGTTAAATACTCATTCTCCTTTCATGACTATTTTTTATTTATTCTTAAGACTTTGGGACAGAACCAGGTGTGGTGTAGCACACCTTTATTTTAGCATTCAAGAGTGAAAGGCAGGCAGATCTCTGGGAGTTTGAGATCTGCATAACAAGTTCCAGGACAGTCAGAGATCCAATATCTACCACATCTTCAAATTGTTCTTCTGTTAGACTCTTTCTGCTTGGTAATCTGTGAAGATTCTTGTTCCAAGTGAATGTTTGTGGAGCACAGTAGATAATAGAAATAATAGAAAGACCCTGTCTAAAACAGAAAAACAAAGCAATACGATAACAACCAAAGGCTTTAGGACTAAAAAGGTTTTTATGAAGCTACAGATCTCTTGAGAGATGTCCACATTTTTCTAATTCTAGAGATATGGGTCTTTTGGTCTTGGATTTCATATTATCAATAATGCTTTGCACAGCCTGGGGTTCTTTTAGATTGAGATTCTTGGTAAGAGCCAGTTTGACCTTGGGGAACGTGTTCCTTTTTTAAAAAGAAACCTTTTCAAGACCCACCCATTTACCTGAAAGTTTCATTTTTTTTGCTTGACAACCGAGTTAATATTCCATTGTCTATATGTATCACGTTTTCATTATGCACTTATCTGTCCATGTGTATCTAGGTTGGGCCCCTTGGCTATTATACACTGAACAGCAATGATCATGAAGTGTAAGTGTCTCTGTGGAAGGTTGTGGAGACCTTAGGATGTCACTCAGGGATACCTGGGTCAGATAGCCCTTCTATTTTCACTTTTTCGAGAAAGATCTACAGGTTCTCATGTCCAGATCTTAATCCTGTGAAGCAATGTTCCCATCCTTCTTAATGTTCCTCATGTTGTGGTAGCCCCCAAGTATAAAATTATCTTGTTGCTACTTCGTAGCTCTAAGTTTGTTATCATTATAAATCGTAAAGTAAATAAGTTTGGAGACAGACTTTTGCCGGAGGGGTTGCAACCCACAGGTAGAGAGTACTGCTATAAAGCATCCGTGTGTACATTTAGGTGAATGTGAGTGTAAATAAATCCTAAACCTAAGAACGGAGCCCGAGAGAGAGAGTAAAAACAGCCGATGAGGAAGGGTGTGTGTTAGGCAAAGGGACACATGGAAGGGGAGAAGGGACTTGGGGATCAGGGTTAGCAGAGGGTGGGAGAGGAGTGGAAAGGAGTCATTAAAACACTGAAATTCAGTGACAGCTAATACCTTGCTTGATAATTTTTAAAAAAAATTAAAAGAGAAATTGTTTTGCTGCTGCTGCAGGCCCAGTGGTGGACGCAGTGTTGGCACCGCCTGGTGTGACTGACAGCTCTGGTCCTGCCTCCCCCTTAGAGTGAGTGTACCTGCTCTCCTCCATACTGTGCCCCACAAACACTCACCTGGAACAAGAATCTTCACAGATTACCAAGCAGAAAGAGCCTAACAGAAGAACAATTTGAAGATGTGGTAGATAATGGGCTTACGGACTTGCTAGTTAGTGAACTTTGACCATTTATTTTTATTTGCCTTATTTTTATTGCTGTCAAGCTATTTCTTCTTTTTCTTTGAACTTTTTATTGATTCTTGTGAATTTCACATCATGTACCCCAAACCCACTCATCCCCCTCTATCTACCCCGCTGCCCTTGCATCCTGCCCCTCCAAAAGAAAACAAAAACAGCCAAACAAAACAAAGCAAGCAAACAAACCCATCTCATTTTGGAAGCTGTAGTGTGTCACAGTGTGAACAACAGTATACTCGTTTGTCCACACATCCTTACTTGTAAATGCTCATGGCAAGGAGTCGTTGTTGACCACTTATTGATTCATGCAGAAGTTAAACTCTTACTGTCATATGCAATGCTCTGTATAGAATTGCATGTACTTATGGGAGCTCACAGTCTAGACAGCACTGTTTTATATTATATTAGTTTTATGTGTTTAATAAGGTTTATAGGAGCCTAATCATTGTGCTAGGAATTGGATGTACTGAATTTCCCGTAAGGAGTCTCTGATATCTTCACTAATCCATCATCAGAATCTAAGTAATTGTTAGATCCAAACCTGTACATCTTCCACTCATTATTTGGAATAAAACATCTTAGGAATACTCCCAAGTATTTATAGGGTGTGGCTTCATTGCAAAGTGCTATAAAATTAATAAAGCACTAATTAATCAATTAGCTACAACTTTAGTCATTGAGAATTTGCTTGACAGATGTTATTGTGTGCTACAGTAAAAATCTTTTTATACAACTATAATGTTTATAATAACTATAAGAAAACTTTCATACATTAAAAATTGCAAGTTCTTGTGAACCAAGAGTCACCAGAACTTTGAAAGCAATGGTTTTATGTCAAATGATGAGTGTGTGCGAAAACGAGCTACTTAGCAAAATGCATAAATGAATTAATTTTTTCACAATGAATTCATTTTCTTATTAATTTTATACAAAGTTGTTAGTATTCAGCTAATGTGTTATCACTTTTAGTAGAAAATATGGCCAGGTCAGAGTGTGGGAAACAGGGGTTGCAGCACCAGTTGGTTTTAGGTGAGAAAAAGTGGAACTTTAGATTTCCTCTGGTCCTCTCCCTTGATGTCTAAATTGCCCCCTTCTCTCACAAACTATTTGGGAAATTATAAAAAAGAATTATGAGTCTTTCCTGTGTATGTGCCACCTTTTCTGTATAGGCGTGGCTATTGGCCTTCATTGCTGAAGCTTTATAGCAATTGGAGATCATCTCAGAAAAGCATAATGGGATGTGAAGCAGAGATCAAAGGATCTTGGGGATTCCTGCATTGTAGCTTCTGCATCTATGGCTCAAGGCATTACAGAAGAGGGGATAGAAAGATTGTAAGAGCCAGAATACTAGGAAGTCCGCTGTTGGAACAGTGTGTCCTGGAAACGATACATAAATAAGACCAGGCCATTGACAGCATCAGTAGACATGCTAATATGAAAGGGGAACATTTTAGGGGGTCCTAACCCTAGTGAAGAATTACAGGCAACTGATGACTGCTGGTAAAGGGAGAATTATTAGCCTTTTCCAGGGACAATCCCCCTTATTGTTTGTCCAATACAGACTGACCACTCTTTAAACCATATACACACAGACAAAAAATATGGACTCAGCAGGTTACATTTATATGTATTCGTGCAAACACTTACGCATATATTCATACAACAAATTTAATCAAAGAAAAAGAGACTATCAACTTGAGAGAAAGGGTATGAGAAGGGTTTGAGGGAGGGAATGATGTAATTGTATTCCAATTAAACCTTCTTTAAGGAGTGTAAAAAAACATATTAAGCTTTCTAAAATAAAAAAGTCAACAAATATATTGAAGTAATTCTTAATGGTATTGTTTTATATCCAAAATAAATACATGGTCTGAAAGAGTATAAAATCATTAATCCACCACATATATTTTACTAGACTAGTGTGATAAAAAGGTCTTCAAGCGGAGTGGAAACAGCTGAGAAGTCTCCTTGACCTTTAACTTACGGTGTATTTTGCAGAAAAATGATTTCTTTCTTTGTAATCTTTTTGAAGTGAAATAGTTACCACCTTTTGAAACATTTTTTAAAAGGATGCTCTGCATAGTTTAGTAACAGCTCTTGAGTTTCCGAAAGGTGTGGGACTTGAGTTAGCTGCACTGTTTTAGTGTTCCAGGCCCTGTCTAGAAGCAGTCGATATCTATGCTATGAAAAAATCACAAGACCGCGATCCCTTTGCTGATCTTCTGCACACAACCTGAGCCCTTCGTGCTTCCTAAAGGCTCCAAACATATCGTGGAAGTGTTTGCAGAATCTACCTGGACAATAAGTCCCCTGAACCTTACGCAGTTGCTGAATTTTGATGTCGATACATTATAGAATTTTCAAAAACCCAGTCTGCAAGCAGTATTAAGATAAAATGGTGATACCTTGTTGCTAAACTCCCTAAGCTGGGGTGACTATTCCCTTAAAACATTAAGCCTTGCGTCTCAGAATGATTTGAGTTTAGAGATCTTACTAGAAGCTGAATAGTTTCTTTTCCTGCCTAACTACATGTCCAACCCTTTGGAGGTAACTCCCAGGTAGGACCACAAGCAGAGTAGACACCGCCCACTGGGTTTAATGGTTCAGGTTCGTGTTGAAGTGGAACAAACCTTGCATAATTCGGGAAGGTTTTCCCACTGTTTTATGCTCATTGCTGTCTTATTATCCTACTGGCTACCGCAGTTGCTTATACTAATATTACTATTATTTTTCTAAATTAATGGGTCTGGTTAAGGGTGTGCTTGGCAGGAACGTGTTAGACTCGTTTCTTCTGTGCGTGGGCGCGCCCTGCTCGTGGAACTTTTCGCTGTACTTGTTCTTCTTCTGGACCAACTTTTAGTCATAAAAAACAGCTTGGGGGATGAAGGGTTTCAAATAATTTAGACATGCAGAGCATTAAGAAGCTAAGCCGAATTTTAAAATGTTTCACAGTTTTGTGATAGTAAAGATGAGACGTTTGCTTGGTGACATTTCAGGAAGTTGTGGGTAATTTTCAACAGGCCTTGCTGCCATTCACTTTAAAATAATTTATACTCAAGCCATGTTGGCCCATCTTTGGATTGTAGACTTCTTTCCTCCACAGAGAGTTTTTCTGTTTAATGAAGTAGAACTGCTCCTATCTATAGCAGTGTGAGAGTCCAGGAAATAAGCATTCGTAATAAGTGCAGCTTCTTCTATATTTCAGAGAAAAGAAACATTGGCGTTATGTTGAGCTGGATGACTCTTAAGGCAATCATTAATTTCCTGGTGAATTTTTTTGCATGCTGTTTTTTTTTGTGCTGTTTTTTTTGTTGTTTTGGTTTTTGCAAGTTGTTGCTTTTACAAGCGCTCATGAGTTTGCACTTCCCAGTATGCATTTTGTATATTTTAAGAGGAATCAAATCTGAGTTTGGGAACATCTCTTGTAGTGCCACCACGGAGAAGAAAGAGTAGTCCAAGTGTCACTTCAGTCTATTGACTGGTTTGATGTAGGCTTCCATATCGGGTCTGTTCATTATTTCATTAGATATGACACTTTGACTTGGAAGAATTAGCTATAGTGAAACTAATATCAAGACTTTTACTAGTTTCACAGCTACACAAGGCAAACCACAATTAATAGCTAAAATTGTGGACAAAACTGAAGTACAGGACCAGAGTTTTGCTGTTTTTCCTCATATGAGGATAATATTCTATTCATCTTGCTAAACCTCTTGAATTTTAAAAAAATTCATTTATTTAATTTTTGAGAATTTCATATGGCATAGTTTAGTCATATTCTTTCTTCTTCCTTAGCTCCTTCTGGGTGCTTCCCAATGTCTACCCACTTAAATTAATGTTCTATAATAAATAATAATAATAACACAACAAATAAATAGAATTATAGTAAAATGAAAATAAAGCCTAACAAAATAACAGAAAATAAGCGAACAGACTGTAGTGTTTGATTTGTGTAGGCCAACTATGCCTGAGCATGGGACCTATCCTGGGTTGATATACCCAGTGTTACTCCACTGAAATAAGTGGATTTTCCCTCCCCTGGTAGCTATCAATTTCAAATAGATTTTTAGAGTGGATGGGGATAAGACTTGATTTTAAGGCTGTGGGAAAATGAGTATAGTCCCATTTTTAGGATTTTTTTTTTTGCCACCCAAGTTATGGTAATGTTACTAGTACTCACTTCCTCCCCTTTAGTTAAAGGATAAAAGAAAGATACACTGGAGGGTTAGCTTAAAGCCTTTAGTGTTCTATTTATGTGTCTGAAAAGTTATACACTTGTGTTTGTAAAGTTGGATACATGATTGACTAAAAATGTGTTTTATATTTAACAGGAATAGTATATTGTTAACCACAATTTATTGTATTAAGATGATTGCATCATTTCAAAATTTTACAAGAAAGCAACAAAATGAGTGTTTCCTCTGAATAGAACATGTAATTAGGATAACTTCAACCATAAAATCTGTAAAAACCCTTAAATTATCCTAAATAGCAATATATTTCAATGTATGAGCTAATCGTAGGCAGTGATACAGAGTCATACATATGTGATACCAGGGCCAGGGCCTCAGTAGCAAACTGTATCAGTGTGGGTTCAGATTCCACTCTCACCACTTCCTACCCACCTGCCTATGCTGTTCGACCTTTCTGTTTCTCAGGGTCTTACTACAAAACAGAGCAAAGCCCCGTGCTTACTTGATACCTCAGAGAATTGTGTAATTTAACACATTTTTACAGACTCTAACAAGTGCTGAACAAATATAACCTATTATTATTACAATACAGAAATGAATGGAATGCATAAAATAATGAAAAATCACACCATTTTAATTTCTGTTTTTTGTTTTTTTTTGAAATGTGTAGTTGAGTTAGTGGGAGTTAATTTTGTGTATGTACTATCCTGTACTTTCAGTTATTTCTTCTATTGCGTTGAGTTAATTTCCATTTCCTTTGTGTGTGTGTGTGTGTGTGTGTGTGTCTGCACATGTGTGCACTAGGTCAGAATGAAAAAAAAGTATTTTTTGACATAATGAAAAAGATGGACGGCTGCTGACTTAGACGACTCAAGCTCCTCCCAGGAGCCTCCTGAGAGGGACTGAGTGCTGTCTCATGGCTTTCCACCCTCTACTGAATAATGAGCAGTAGAACTTACTCTGGGGCTGGGGGGTGCGGTAACTAGCTTGGCAGGGCAGGTGATCACCTCTGGGCGTAGAGTGGCGCAGGTGGGGGCGGTGGGTGGAGAAAGATGGCAGGGCGAGCCTGGAGGAGATCCCAGAGCAAGCAGCAACCTGCTCTCAGACTCCGGGCTGGGCTTGGGACTTACTGAGGGCTGCGGAGGCTTTGCTGAGATTAGGCATGTTTGGGCCTTGCAAAGATGGCATGGAGGCTGAGAGAAGGGAGAAAAACACGTGAAAGTTTGCCAAAACTTGCACGGTGCAGGGTGCAGTTCTGAGGAGGGTGCTGTTGAAAACTTGGTAGGGAAAGACAGAGGGAGAGATGGGGCAGGGCAATGGTGATTGAAGAGATGAGCTAAGGAAAGGTTGGCATCAGCTGAATAAAACGGTGGACACTCTTGCATCCCTGTGACTAAGACTGTGCCAAGTAAGAGATGCATGGGACAATGGCTGCCAACGCCATGCTGTTGTGTGATTTACACTGGATCCATGGAAGAAGGACAGACAGCTGTTGCTGTCCACAATGGCAAAGCCTAAATTGGGTGTCTGATTTCAGCGGATGATGGGTTGAGCCTAACTGGAGAGTCCTTAATGAACTGAGGGTGAAGTGTAATGTTTTTGTTTTGGGAATTTGTTAAGGACCTTCTCTGAGGAGATATTGAGTCACATGGTAACCTAGCTAAGGTAGCTAAGGATTTATGTATCTATTTACTAAAAATAAGGCACTAGGGCTAGCAAGACAGATCATTTAGGGGAGGGCCTTACCATAGAAGCATCCCTTGGATCTACATGGAGGGTCAGAGAGATGATTCCTGCAAGCTTTCCTCGGAGAACCACGACTAACACACACACACACACACACACACACACACACACATCTATCTATCTATCTATCTATCTATCTATCTATCTATCTATCTATCTATCTATCATCTATCTATCTATCTATCTATCTATCTATCTATCATCTATCTATCTATCTATCTATCTATCTATCTATCTATCTATCTATCTATCATCTATCTATCTATCTATCATCTATCTATCTATCTATCTATCTATCTATCTATCTATCATCTATCTATCTACCTATCTATCTATCATCTACCTATCTATCTATCATCTATCTATCTATCTATCTATCTATCTATCTATCTATCTATCTATCTATCTACCTACCTACCTACCTACCTACCTACCTACCTATCTATCTATCTATCTATCTATCTATCTATCTATCTATCTATCTATCTATCTATCTATCTATCTATTTATCTATCTAATCTCAATGTAAAGAACATTGTTAACTGTAAAGAAGCAGTGAAAGGTGATCTGAGGCCAGCCTGGTCTACATAAAGAAGCCATCTAGGACTGTGACATAAGACTCTGTCATGTCAAGAAGCAAGTATTTTTTTTTTAATGAAGGGTTTTGAATTCCGTCTCTCTGACTTTCAGGTGTATGTGGAACAGGAGGTGTCCTGCTGATGTACAAAATTATGTGCTCCATGGGCTTCAGTCTCACAGAATCCAGACTCTGCTGCTGAACCCAGCTCTGCCTGTCCCTTCTCTGTTGGGCTTCACAGACATGTATTGGTTATTTGAACTCTTGACTATATCTTCATAAATGAGCATGATAGTTCAAATATAGAATATATTTTGATACTTAAAAATACATATTTGGGACAATTTAAGGAAGTAGAACCATAAAATCTTGCAACTCTGGGGTCATTAAATTAAGACCCTCTCTCTGGTTCTCAGCATGATGCAGACCTAGAGAAGAGAAATGACTATCTTACCTTGGCATTGAAATTAAGACAGTATTAGCTTATTCTTTCAAGTTCATTCATCACCCCATAGAACATTTCAGAAGAGAATTATCCATATTGATGATGTGTGGTCAGACGTTTGACTCGTCAAGCAATGTTCAAATACATCATCAATTACAAATAATCTGAGCTCTAGATTGGAAATTCTGCTTGTAATCAATTGCTGTGTTAGGTACACTGAAGGGAGAGAGGCATTGCCTGCAGACTTGCCGTAAATACTCTCCATGCTCTAAATTCTCGACAACACTACCATATTTAACCAAAGAGATTATATTGCTGTGATTAAGTTCCATTGGAACAACAGAAAACTTGGTCAGCTACTTAACTACTGTATGTCAAACATACACAGCAGAATTGGCATAAAATATTTAAGTATTTGCTGAATAATAAAGTAGTGTATATAGCATCACAATTGCATTATAATATACTTATTAGTATGAATATGCATGCCATATGGACTTGGCTCTGATTTGAACAAAGCTCATTGATTGTAAGGTAGAGGAGCTGGGCACCATGTGTTGACTCTCAGAAGCTCTCCTGTAAGAGTAATCCTTCCTGTAACTCCTCTCTTGACAGTGAAATGAGCATCTGTTTTAGTCAAGCATAAATACATCAAATTCTGCTGTCAAGAGGTCATACTATAAATTAAATCATTCAATAAAACCCAAGAAAGAATATGTCATTTTCCTACCTCTGTCTACTCAACTGACCCTCAAATTAAAATTTGTTTTCAGAATAACTATGATTGCTAAAGGTATTGATGGGACACTATCATAAAGTCATGCTTGACTCAAGGATGAGTTTTGTAGCTGTCATGCAGTTCTTTTGTCAGAAAGTTACCTTCCTGTTGAAAAATAAAACCCCCATGTGTCTCCAGAATGATCCAAGTGCTTGCTGCTAGTTATAGGAGAAAATCAAAACCAAAATGTACTCTCTTCTCTTGAATTGCAGACTCAGAGTGTAGAGTGGCAGTTGAGGGCTTTATACTATATACAAATTTATAAGGGTAATGCATGCCTATAATTTCAACATGAAAAGGTGGGACATAAAGTTTGGGGGTACAAGATCACTCTTAGGTACACAAAGTGTTCAAAGGTAGAGATTCTGTCTCAAAACAGCAATAGCAATAACAACAACAGCAGTAACATCAACAGCAACAGACTGTAAATCTTATAGAACATCTGCAAGTCAGGCAGACAAGTTATATAAGGGAGCAAATAATCTGCCAGGCACATCGTGTAGTTGTCAGATGCCAAATCCTTTCACCATGGATGGACTCAAGCTTCTTGTTTTTCCTTCTAAGACAAACTATTTTTAGATCTTTGAAATAGTTATAATAGAGCTGCAATTGTATGATAACTATTGTGGGACTTAAAAACTGGGGACTTAAAAAGCAGACTCAAAGCAACGAAGTGTGCTTACCAGTCTTGAGCACAGAATTGTAAGGAAGGTAATTATCTTTGTGTCTATTCGTTCAGCATCTGCTCATCAATTTCCACTATGTGCAAGGCACCATTGAAGGCATTTGGAATGTAAATAACATACCCCTGCATCCCTAAGCTATTGCATTTACAGTCTTGCAGAGGGAAGCAGACAAGGATAGCAAAATAAATCAATGGTTTGTCAGTTAAGAATGTGTGAGTCACTTTGGGAAAAATTAAATTAAGTAAGGGGACCATAAGAGTGGAACTTCATGTGGCTAAATAAGGAGATTGAGTTAAGTTTTACTAAGCTCATGATTGTTGAGTCCAACTTTGAATAAAAATGAGACTTTCCATTCAGATATCTGGGGGAGGGATATTTTGAAGAAGTCAGCTCAGGAACTTTGGAAAATTCCCCTAGATCCTTCCCCTCCTGGAAGAGAAAGGCACATAGACACCCCTCCCCTCTGGAAGGGAGGGACTGATTACATTCCTCAGACCACAGGAAGGGGGGAACTGACCATTGGCCACCTGCAGGTGGGGGTGGCCCAGAGAACATAGTCACATTCTGAGACTGTTGGCCACCTACAGACAAAGGAAGTCCTTGCCACCTCATTCCCTAATGACCAATCAGTTTACAAGTCACACTGTTCTGCCAATCACATTCTGCCTAATGGCTTATGCTTTGGAAACTGTATAAAAGCTCACTGAACGGACTGTGAGGGGTCGTTCTCTCTTTCCTTTGTGTGCAGGGAGACCCCAGCATGCTGGAACAATAAAATTCCTCTTGCTTTTGCATTGATTCCCAGCTCCACGTTGTTCACTTGTGGGGGGGGGTGTCTTCAGTTAGTTCAGACTCACCAGAGTCTTACAATTTCATCTGCAGAAAAGAACCAAGCAATTATCTTTGCTTTTCATTTTCTTTGTTTAAAACAGTGTCTTCTAAAGTCCAGATTAGCCTCAAGCCTATTATGTAGCCTCTACCACCGAGTCCTAGAATTATAGGCATTACACCATTACTTCTCTTCTATGAAGTGCTGGGGAGTAAACCCAAGGTTTCTGGAATGATAGGCAAGCAATTCCCAATTAAACTATATACATTGCACCTAGTGAAAATACCTTAAAGAAAGAAATCTTCCAAGTTTAAGGGAAGTAGATGATGTCAGGAAGCCAAAGAGAACAGTGGGCTACATATGCATGCAATCCTGTCCCCATCACCACTAAAACAAAGCAAAGCAAAGGAAGACAAAAAAACCAATAAAAAACAAAAGAAATTGAGCTAAAATAAATATTTTCCCAAACATGAAAAATGGACGACTTTGGATTTGAGAAAGGAACACTCATTTGTGTGTTCAGGAGAATTATTCTATTCAGATAATACATTTTTAAAAACAACATTTTTAAAAATTTTATAGGTGTAAGTGTTCGCCTTTCTGTTTATGTGTGTCATGTGCATTCAGTGCCCTTGGAGGCCAGAAGAGAGTGTTAGATCCTCTGGAACTGAAGTTACAGATATTATGAGCCACCATGTGGGTGCTGGGAACTGAACTCTAGTCTTAGTTCCTAGTTAGCAAGTAAGTGCTCTTAACCATGGAACCACCTCGCCAGTCGTGTGTGTGTATGTCCCATAAGACCAAGTTTGTGGCAATGCCTCTCCATCACATAGAGGGAGATTCAAGAGAAATATTAGAAAAAGGCCTCCTGGCCATCTGGCAGTGAGACCAGGATATAACATCACAGGAAATTACCTGAAGTTATCCACCAACATTCTAAAGATAAGATCATAACACAACAGATGGCTTTAAATGTTTCCAGTGTTGAGTGAGCTACCAAAACCACAACGGTCAGACACACTCATTCTTTTGTTTGCAGAATTTCTTTATGGGAGGTTGGCTGAGAGTCTGGACCCCAAGACCAGGCTGGCTGACTTGGCAGCTGGCTCTGCTATAGTAGCTAGTAGCTGTGTGGCCTACATCAGGGCACATAAACTTTCTCTGTCCCATCCAGGGAGCTGGAGATGTCTGGACTGTGAATTGGTGACTGGAGATAGTCCTGCTTTGGAATTTACACTTTCTCTTTTTACAGAGCTATCTCTGAGTTCAAACTCAGACCTGGAAGCAGTAAAACCTGAGGCCTCACAGCTAGGTGTCACAGCAGGAAGCCAACTTCCATTCCTCATTTCAGTGAGACCCTCCATCCTAACTCTCTTTTCTCTAGCCTCTTGGTCACGCCTGTCAGTCACCCTCAGAGTCTCGTTTTTCCTAGATCTCCTTACCTTTGTCACTCCTGGCTTTACTTCAGGGCCAGCTTGAGCCATGCTCTGGAACTGTCCTTCATGTTGATAGCCTGGCAGCATAGCATTCTCAGGCCCTTAAGGGCTCTAGGTTCTCTCAAAAGAATACTTATCCAGCTTCCTTTGTTTTTTAACATACAAAGACAAACCACCCACACAGCACCAGGAATGCTTGCAAAATGTCTTATTTTGAAATTCCCCCACAATTGCTTGAACATAATATCCTGTACAAAATGCTGAAAATGGATAATGAAAGTATTAACTGTTTTTAGTTTTTTTTTTTTAGAAAATAAGCCACCAAACCTGGCTTGGTGTTATATGCTTATGGTCCCAGAACTTGGGAATTGGATGCAGGGAGATCAGAGATTCAAGATGATTTTCAGCTCTATTTCCAACCCCCTCCCCCAAGAGGAACATTAAAAAGTTACACACATGTTAAAGATTGCTCAGGCTGATTGATTAAAACGTCAATGATCACAGAGGGGCGGGACATTTGGGGCCCAGGATTATTTATCTTGCCTTATCTCTAGCTTACAAAATAGATATTTATTAACCACCTCTGTGTTTGACCTGATGTCCTTGTGATTTTTCAGCTGAAAATTCCCTTTTCTGGAATGTATAAACAGACCTCATCACTTCCAGCAATACAAAGGCAAGGGTAATATTGTGTAACATCTGAGTCTGTAACAGAAACCTTTCTGCTCTGCCTTCATCCAGCCACCCAGTCTTTCTAGCACTGCACTTTAACTCCTTGATTTATACCTTTCATTATTCTCTTATCATGAAAACATTTGAAATTGTTACTGCATTGAAACATGGCATTTGGAGCAACCTAACCCTATGTTCCTGGGCTGTGACCACTTTTCTCTGTCTCTACGATAAATGTCCCATTGGAAACGGTAGTGTGTTTTTGAATCAGCAAAGACCTGCCAGGCTGTTTGTGACCCTGTTTCATTAAACTCATTAAAGAAAGGAAGAAGAAAAGTGGTCAGAAAATCAGGGGAATCATACTGAAAAATCTGCAAATGGGTTCAAGACGCTATTTCAGAACTCACCAAATCATCAGTTTTTGTGAGGTGATCATACACTCTCTAGATTAATTGTTAGCAAGTTTAACTTTGGTTAATTTTTTTATTGTATTTACTGATTAAATAAATGGTTATTCGAAAGCATATGAAAATAAAATCTCACATTGAGACCTAGATACCATCTTCCCAAGGTCTGACTAAATGAGTCACTTCAACAAGAGAGTGGTCCATTGAGAGGCTGACTTCTTACCTAGAGACTCAATCTTTCTTACCTGGGACCATGTGCACCTTAGAAAGTGCAAGCTTTCACTTGACCGTAGGGTGTGAGCACCAGAGTCAACCCTAGGAGACATCAATTCCTTTCATATAAAGACAGACAAGAGACTGGTTGTTTCCCTCATAGACAATGGGCTCCACCCCCTTCCTGAGGCTCAGCTTATGCAGAGAGTGATTCCTATGCTCTGCCCATCACAATGCCACCAGTACAAACCCATGGGGGAGATGTTGCTTCCTTCCACATACCTCTTGGATATGTTCTCATAATCTTACAAACCTCCTCCTCATTCTGACTTGAGTTGCAGTTGGTTGTTGATGTCCATGGTCTTGCCTATTGTGCTCTGTTGCACACTCACTCCATACACACCCATCTTCACACTTGCATACACCTCACACCTACCCACTCACTCATTCATATCCACACCCACCCATCCACACTCACTCATAGCACACACCCACCCATCCACATTCACTCATACCACACCTGTCCATACCCCACATTTGCACTCCCACCCCCACACTCCTACACACCCCTACTCCACACTCACACCCACCCACCCACCCACCCACACCACACCACAGCACACTCAATATAACCTCCTAGAGGGAAGAGAATGCTCCTTCTCAGCTTTCACAGAGCCTTCCCCATTGTACTTACTGATCAAAGGAGGAAGAAACCAGTTTGGGAGAGTAAATAAATGGAAAGTGCTGTGTAAATGCTTCTTGACCATTACCACATAGCCAAGAAGAGCTATATTTAAGAAAAAGAAAGAAAATTTAAATGAAAGAAGGGAAGAAGCTCAGAGGAATTAGCATACACTGTTTACCGTGTAATATAAGCTGCAATTAAGTGGCACCATTTCTAAAGCCTTTAATTGAGGTGGGAGTGAAGAATGCTTGCCTGTCTCCTTTTAATAAAGCATTTGCCTCTAGAAGGGACAAAGGAAGGCAGGGGAATGCGGTTAGCCAGTCTGTTGTGTGGTTTTGCCACAGATGACATGCCTCCTTCAAGAGGCAAGCTTCAACTTGCTGAATTCCGTGAGAAACAAAATAGAAACAGACCGGCGTGGTTGAGATCTGGAGGAGCATTACAGAGACCTGGTTTCTTTTAATGTATTGATTCGTTGAGAATTTCATACATAGTTGATCATATTTACCTCTCCATTCCTCCCTGACTCCCCTCATAGCCACCTCACCCCTCCCAATATGTCTTCTTTTTCTTATAACCAAAGTGCACATTTTGTGCTGTCTATATATTTGTGCGTGGCAGGCCATCCAGTAGGGGTTGTTCAACCTACCAAGGGCCACACCCTTAAGAAAAAGCAAGTATCTGTCTTCTAGAAGCCGTCGGCTATCCATAGCCTCTCAGTTAGGGGTAGAAGCTCATGAGCCTCTCCCTCCTCCAAGCTACAATGCTGACCATCTTGATCCTGTGCAGACAGGCACAGTTGCAGCTAGCCTGTGAATGGAACAGCCCTGTCCAGTTCAGAAGACACTATTTCAACCCTGAACTCTCCAACTTCTGGATCTTCCAGTCTTTACTGAGCCTTCTTCCATCATGGGCCTGGGATCTTGGCAGGAAGAGAGTATGATAACTGTGATATGGACGTCCCACTTGTGACCAGCAGTCCATAGACACTTACTTATTCTCTGTATCTGACCAATTGTAACCTGTATTAACTGCCTCCTGCTGAATAACAACAGCTGCAGACAGCTGGCTGGTTTTTAACTGACCTTTTATAAAATGGTGAGGGATTCTCTGAAAACGAGGGCCAGGAGCTTATTATTTTTCTGTTCTAGATGCTAGCTGATAGGCGTGAGCAGGCACTTGGGCGGCAGCATTGTGCACATCCTCTGAGGGGACAGAAACAGCATTGCTATGTGTCTTACCTTTTAGCTTGTGTCATGATTGTCACATCACATGAAATACAACTCTTCACTTTGAACTCCTAGAGCCTTGCAGAAGATGTCCCCACTGCAGAAGTTTTCAGACTTCTGCCTTCCATTTTCTTGGGATTGTTCATTGGGGTTCTGCATCTAAGCACTGGGTTGCTAGTCATTGGCAGAACTCCCAGCACTTCCTTTGCTCTTCAATATTGAAGAAAGTAGACACAATCCTGTGACTGAGGGACTGGACAGATGGCTCAGTGCTTAAGAGCATTGGATGCTTTTCCGGAGGTCCTGGGTTTAATTCCCAGCACCCGTATGGTAGCTTGTAACCATTTGTGACTCCAGTCCCAGGGAATCTGACTTCTTGTGGCCATCTTAGGCACTGTATGCCTGTGGCAGACATGCATGAATGCAGGCAGAACACCCATAGGTATAAAATAAGAAAAAAACAATCTTGCAGTTAAAACCCTTCTTGCACAAACCACAGGACAAAATCTCCAATCTTGGCAAGTGAATATGAACCCTCGATGGGGTGCTCCTCATTTAGCACTGTTGAGATCTCTCCTGAGATGAGTAGATTCCCTGACTCATCACCAAAAGCACCATAGCACTTCTTGGATGTAGGTTTAGGATACCTTACTCTAGAGTATCACTTCACTTAAGAAAACATATACCATTCTTCTGAATCAAACAGATCTCCCACACAGAAGCTTCCTCCAGGCATGCAGGGAAGTTCAAGCAATCTTCTAGGCCGAAGACAATACTTAATTCTGGACTACTATATCTAGAACAGCAATGAGCTATGCAAGAAGTTTTGTGCTGTGATATCAGAATTCTTTTCTAAACTGTAGCATATTTACCCACAAAAAGAAAGAGCTAACACAAAGATCTGTAATGAAGAACAGCAAGAAGATTATATCAGAAAAAAATATATGTTAATTTTGCAAGGGTAGAGATGAAAGAGATAGAAATTGGACCAAAAAAAAAAAAGAATTTCATGTAGGAAATAACACAAATTGGGATTTTAAAGCTTGCTAATGAGGATAAATTCCAGTAAAGACGCTATCTCTGCAGACTAAAAAACACAGCAGCATCTGACATTCTACTGTGTGAAAACTGTGTTGACTTTCACCAACAAATAGCTCTTCATTTAAAAACACACACTAAGCAAAAAGTTGTATTTGGTGATGCTGATCACCAGAAGAATTATTCTTTGACTCTGTGCTTAGCAGGGTGTGGAAGGACAATTTTCTCTGATGGCTGGATACTTGGCCAAGAGCCACAGTGAACACCCATGAACACTCAAAACAATTAGAAAGGACTCATTCTGAATCAGCAGGTGTCTATGAATAGGGGGATTTATTAATTTGCCCTGACTGAAAAATGCTTAAAACACAGGCTTGCAACTGGAAAAGCCAGTGAGCAGGAGAGAACACAACTATGTTAATTAAATATCCAAGGACTCCAGAACACACAGGCATTCACAGGAAGTTGATTAATACCTTACAGGATTTTTAAAAGCCACTTTAAGAAAAAAGTTTGATAAATTTTTATTTTATATTTAATTATTATCTTTTTATATTTTTCATATACAACTCTTTTTGAAATGCATGTTCTTTTATTGAAAAAGGAAGTAAAGACATCTAATGATAAAATTGAAGATTTACATGGAAAATATTTCTGATAAAATAAAAGAGATATATAGAAAAACACGTCAAAATTGACTATTTCATGGAAAATTATACAGATAAAATAGTAGACATAAAAAAACCTTTCTAAATTAATTGAATGCTGAATTGAAAACATTTTGTGATAAAATCAGAGATTTACATAGAAAACATTTCTGATAAAGTAGAAGAAATATATAGAAAAATATTAAAATTGAAGATTATCATGAAAAATAATGCAGATAAAATGATAGACATAAAAACATTACTAAATTAATTGAAAGAGGAATTACAAACATTTTCTGGTAAAATTGAAGATTGGCATGAAAAAGTTTTCTGTTAGTCTATGTCTTTTTATTGGGGAATTGAGTCCATTGATGTTAAGAGATATGAAGGAATAGTGATTGTTGCTTCCTATTATTTTTGATGTTATTTTTATGTTTGTGTGGTTATCTTCTTTTGAGTTTGTTGGAAGAAGATTACTTTCTTGCTTTTGCTAGGGTGTAGTTTCCCTCCTTGTGTTGGACTTTTCCATCTATTATCCTTTGTAGGGCTGGATTTGTGGGAAGATAGTATGTAAATTTGGTTTTATCATGGAATATCTTGGTTTCTCCATCTATGGTGATTGAGAGTTTTGCTAGGTATAGTAGAATGGGCTGGCATGTGTGTTCTCTTAGGATCTGTATGAGACATGCCCAGGATCTTCTAGCTTTCATTGTCTCAGGTGAGAAGTCTGGTGTAATTCTGATAGGCCTGCCTTTATAGGTTACTTGACCTTTTTCCCTTACTGCTTTTAATATTCTTTCTTTGTTTAGTGCATTTGGTGTTTTGATTATTATGTGCCGGGAGGACTTTCTGGTCTGATCCAGTCTGTTTGGAGTTCTATAGGCTTCTTGTATGTTCATGAGCATCTCTTTCTTTAGGTTAGGGAAGTTTTCATCTATAATTTTGTTGAAGATATTTACTGGCCCTTTAAGTTGGAAATCTTCACTCTCTTCTATACCTATAATCCTTAGGTTTGGTCTTCTCATTGTGTCCTGGATTTCCTGGATGTTTTGGCTCAGGAGCATTTTGCATTTTCTTTGACTGTTGAGTCAATGTTTTCTATGGTACCTTCAGCATCTGAGATTCTTTCTTCTATCTCTTGTATTCTGTTGTTGATGCTTGCATCTCTGACTCCTGAATTCTTTCCAAGGTTTTCTATCTCCATAGATGTCTCACTTTATGATTTCTTTATTGTTTCTACTTCCACTTTTAGATCCTGGATGGTTTTGTTCAGTTCCTTCACTTGATTGTTTGTGTTTTCATGTAATTCTTTAAATGATTTTTGTGTTTCCTCTTTAAGGGCTTTTACCTGTTGACCCATGTTCTCCTGTATTTCTTTAAGGGAGTTATTTAAGTCCTTTTTGAAGCCCTCTATCAGCATCATGAGATATGATTTTAAATCCAACTCTTGCTTTTCTGGTGTGTTGGGGTATCCAGGACTTGCTGTGGTGAGAGAACTGGGTTCTGATGTTGCCAAGTAACCTTGGTTTCTGTTGGTAGGGTTCTTGTGCTTGCCTTTTGCCATCTGGTTATTTCTGGTGTTAGTTGGTCTTGCTGTCTCTGGCTGGAGCTTGTCCCTCCTGTGGGCCTATAAGCCTGTGTCCATACTCCTGGGAGACCAACTCTCTCCTGGCAGGCGTGCACAGAAGGTTGTGGAGCTGCCTGGCTCCCTGGTGCAAATGGATGCAAATGGCGGCGGGAAGACCTCTGTCCCAGATGCTCCACTGATCGTATGCCCTGTGTACTCCTAGCTGTTCCCCTCCAGAGAGAAGGTGGAGATCTCCCCTCTGTGTTCAGAAGTGAAAGTGCTGCTGGGAGATCACTCTCTCCTAGCAGGTCATGCACAGAAGGTTGTGGAGCTGCCTGGTTCCCCGGTGCAACTCGTGTACAATTTTTAAATCTCAAGTAAAGTCTTGAAATTTTAAATAAAATCTCTAAATTATAAGTAAAATCTAATTACAACATTTTTTCCAATTCTCTTTCCTTCCTCCAGTCCCTCCCATATTTTCTCTGACTCCCATCTGAAATTGATGACCTGTTTTTCTTTGATTATAATTGCTCTATGTATCTTTCTCTTTTTCTTTGTAAGCACACATAAATTTAAGAGGTAAGTCCAGCTTGTTTGAATGTGATTTCAGGACTGACCACATTTTATTGGATAACCCGTTAGTTTATTCCTGGGGAGCCTAATTCTGTCTCTCTGCAGTCATTAGTTGTATGCAGTTCTTTGCAATTGAGACTCCTGAGGTTTCCCCTCCACTTGGTGTATCTGTTGATGTTGTCTTTGTTCAGCCAACCATACCTCTGAGATATCTTCTGTCACACAAACTTGACTTTAGTTTTCAGTTTGGACTGAAAAACCATATAAATACCCAGAAGAGATGGTTTATTTTAAAACAAAAAAATCATAAGGGCTGGACTGATGGCTCAGCAGGTTAGAGCATGGACTGCTTTTCAGTCTACCTGGGCTTGGTTTCCAGCACATGGTAGCTCACAGTCATCTATAACTCCAGTGTCAGGATCCAGTCACTAGGCATGCACATGGTACATATACAGGGAAACACATACACATAAAATAAAAGCAATTGAAGAATTTAAAAGATATACTTTTCTTCCATAATTTTTATTAAGTTAAAAATTCCCATGGAAACACTAGAGTTTATATTGACTTTCTTTTACATAATAGTACTTCTGAGCTGGAGTTCTGTATGCAACCATGTGACATAGATAACATGCCATTCATTTTCAGATTTGTGATCAAGGGGCCAGGCCCTGTTCATCTCTTTGTGGGTTTGGTTACACATAACTTTGAGGGAGAGGGAGGCACAATCCAGGCATTGTTATTTATTTCACAAGTGCAATTAGCTACAAGTGTTTCTACCTGCATCCATAAAGCCTTGGCATACTGTTTCAACTAAAAATAGTCGGGCAAACACTGGAAAGCTGATGAGATTACAGTATATTGCTGAAAGCTATTATTCTTGATGTAACTCCGGGTTCCTTGATTTTGGAAGCATTTTAGGGACAGATTTTGGAAACAAAAACCTCCTAGATTTTTTTCTTTAAAAAATTTTTTACTGTCACTAATTTATTTCCAGAATTTGCCTTCTTTCCATGATGAAAAGAATATATATCTCAAAGTCTCTGAATGACATTATTATGCTAGAAACTGATCTCTGGTGGAAAAATATGTCTCATATCCAAAGTCTGGCAGATAAAGAGAAAGTAACTTGCATAAATTTGATTAGAGGTTCTTGAGCACACTGGAGATCATTGGTGACTGGACCATCTGCTATGTTATGTTATATTTGTTTGGACATATGTATGTGTATGCAAACACACACATCATTTAAACAATCACATATCCATTTTTCTCATCTAGAAAATTCAAGAAAGCCAGTAACCCACATCCGCTCATTGGCCAGGAATACTGTGTTTGTAATGATCAGGAGGGAATTCTCTGAATACTCATCAGACATATTAAGGTCATCTCCAGAGTCTTCAAGTAGATTTTACTTCAGGATTTAGGCGTGATTCCTACCGTTTTGTCATTTGGAAGTTTTCATGAATGTGCTCTGTCTGTCTACCTTGATCTGCTCCTGACTAATTGGCTTCTCACCCACCAGGCTCGCTGAGCAACCACGTGGTCCTGAGACCGTCCCCGAGTCCCCACATTCACTCAGCATCGGCTAAAACGAGCCCCTTTTCTAGTCTTTTCTACATCAAAAACACACTCTCTCCCCCAGGACTGAGGGCTTGTGTCATTCCTTCTCCTGACATCCAGTTCTTCTCTTTTCTTCTTGAAAGCTCGACCTTACCATAAAGTGTCTCGCTCTATGATTCCTCCGAGGCTCCGGCTCCACATTACAGGTCCATCTCCAGTTCATCTCCTGCAGAAAACTGTCTTTCATCCTGTTTTGTTTTATTTTTGTTTTAATTGTGTCTTTGTGTATGAATAGACACGTGTATGGGGGTGACTGTGTATGTGTGTGTGCATGCAAGTGTGCATGTGAGTGTACATGTGTGTACACCAGAGGTAAATCTCAAGTGTATTTATCATTTACCTTCACCAACTCTGTCTCTGTCTGTCTGTCTGTCTGTCTGTCTGTGTCTCTGTCTCTGTTTCTCTCTGTGTCTGTGTGTGTGTGTGTGTGTCTTCCTCTCTCTTTTGTCCAATGCTGAGGGTGAGACAGGTAGATTCCTGGGGCTGGTTAGACAGCCAGTCTTGACTACTTGCCAAATGAGGAGCTGTTGTCTCAAAAATAAATAAAATAAAAATTTTACAGTCATGTTAGACGTTGATCTATAGGCACACACATGTGCGAGTGTGCCTACATAGACAAAACCACCAAACACACACACACACATATATGTACATGCACATATGCATGGGAACACAGAGTATGGACCGACCTTACACAACTTGCTTTTATAAAGAACGTTTGGGGCCTCTTTAGAACTGCTCAGGGAGCAGGCCAGCAAATATATTTCAGGGCTAATAAGCTCCGGACTGTGCCTACGAGTTCCTGTGGAACTCCTTTCTCTCCTGAAGCATGGCTTCCTAGAGTGTGAACAGAGTTACCTTTTGTAGCCATCAGTCACTGGAGAACCTGGTCATGAGCACAAGCTTCCTGTCTCTGGGTGACTGGACTGACTGTGGGAGTGGAATTCCTTTGACAGCACAAGTTGATTCACCAAGTTCAAGCTTGGTGACATGCATAAGACAACAGACCATTACTTACAAACGGTGGGAACTGGGTTTACATTATCCTTTTGCCCCACTTGTCCTGAAAGTCCACAGAGCTGAGTCATTCTAATGGAAAACTTGAAACTGGGTAATGGAAGGGTGTGATAGCTTTGGTGTTCCCAGCCTGATAAGCCTTTGGTCAATGAATAAGGAACGCATGCTTGGGGTAGCTCTGCCTAGTCTCTCCTCTCTTATTTTGCTTTCGCAAAGAACTGAGTATATTCCTTTTGTTTCAAAGGAGGGATCAGGACACACAGAAACTCAGCTTCAATGCAAACCTGAAATTTTCCAGGTGGCTGAACACAGAATTCTGTAGTTAAATCCCTGGCTGTTCAGTTCAGCGTCTGAACACTAGAAATTGGCTTGCTGCTGTGTGTGGTTCACTGATTATCACACCCTGCAAGACTGTGATGAGCTAAAAGAAGTGACGTTTGGAGATGAACGCATCTCTGCTCTGCGTCAGTGATGATTGAGTTTTGTGTTGTCTTTTCAGGCTCACTGGGAAATGCGCTTGCTAGGTAGGACTCATTGTTTACTTGACCTGGTTCGCATCAGCGCCTGAATCCTCTCAGCAACCTGGGATTTCCTGTTTATGGTCTCTAAGGCTTCTCCACTTGGTGGATGATCTCAGACCAGCCCTCCTGTCCAGCTTCTGCTTCTTTCTCAAGGTTACTGCCTTGGTGAATAACCTCTTCCTCTAGCGTTTAGGTCCTCTTCTGTCTCTTACCTTTGGAGTTACTTTCAACATTGTAAACCCAATGGTCTCTCCTTCGTTTTTTCCTGCTTGCCCATATCCCTCAGTTTTTCTCTGGGGCAATCATTGCTTACATAGTCCCTTCCAGTGTTTCTAGGACCTGAGTTCTAGTTCTGCCATCTTTTTCGACTTTCCCATACTGCCACCAGTTTATGCTACCATATCCCATGCCTTTCACATTGACATCTTTTTATTTTTTTATTATTAGATATATTCTTTATTTACATTTCAAATGCTGTCCCCTTTCCAGGTTCCCTCCTCCCCTGAAAATCCCATAAACCATGTTTTCTTCTCCAATCAACTCTACCCAGCTTCCCTGTCCTGGTATTCCTTTACACTACGATATCAAGTTTTTCCAGGACCAAGGGCCTCTCCTCCCTTTGGTGTCCAACAAGACCATCCTCTGCTGCCTATGTGTTTGGTGCCATGGGTAACTCCATGTGTACTCTTTGGTTGATGGTTTTGTCTCTGGGAGCTCTGGGAGTACTGGGTGACTCATATTGTTGTTCCTCCTGTGGCGCTGCAAACCCCTTCAGCTCCTTGGGTCCTTTCTCTAGCTCCCCCATTGGGGACCATGTGCCCTCTGTATTTGTCATGCACTAGGAGAGCCTCCCAGGTGACAGCTATATCTGGCTCTGGTCAGCCAGCACTTGTGGGCATCCACAATAGTGACTGGGTTTTGTAACTGTATATGGGATGGATCCCTGTGTGGGGTAGTCTCTGGATGGTCTTTCCCTCAGACTCTGCTCCACCTTTTGTCTCTGTATCTCCTTCTGTGGGTATTTTTTCCCCCTTTCTACAAAGGACCCAAGGATCCATACTTTGTTCTTCCTCCTTCTTGGGCATCATTTGATCTGTGAAATGTGTCTTGGGTATGCCAAGCTTCTGGGCTAATATCCACTTATCAGTGAGTGCATGCCATATGTGTTTTTTTTTTTTTGTGATTGAGTTACCTCACTCAGGATGATATTTTCCAGTTCCATCCATTTGTCTAAGAATTTCATGAATTCATTGTCTTTAATGGCTGAATAGTACTCTATTGTGTATATATACCACATTTCTGTATACCACATTTTCTGTATCCATTCCTCAATTGAGGGATATCTGGATTCTTTCCAGCTTCTGGCTATTATGAATAGGGCTGCTATGAACATAGTGGAGCATGAGTCCTTATTACATACTGGAGAATCCTCTGGGTATATGCCCAGGAGTGGTATAGAAGGGTCCTCCGGTAGTATTATGTTCCTCTCTCTCCACGTCCTCGACAGCAGTTGCTGTCTCCTGAGTTTTTTATTTTAGCCATTCTGACAGGTGTGAGGTGAAATCTCAGGGTTGTTTTGATTTGCATTTCCCCAGTGACTAAGGATGTTGAACATTTCTTTAGGTACTTCTCAGCTATTCTATATTTCAGGTGAAAATTCTTTGTTTAGCTCTGTACCCCATTTTTTAATAGAGTTATTTGGGTCTCTGGAGTCTAACTTCTTGAGTTCTTTGTATGTATTGGATATTAGCCCTTTGTCTGATGTAGGGTTAGTAAAGATCTTTTCCTAATTTGTTGGTTGCCGTTTTGTCCTATTGATAGTTTCCTTTGCCTTACAGAAACTTTGTAATTTTATGAGATCCCAGCACCTTTTTCTTAAGCCTTCCATTCTTCACAGTCATTCTGTGGACTGTAGAACAGTAGGTGGCTTCCTTCTTACACACCCTTGTCTAAATCTATAATATGCTTTTGTGATAATTTGTTTATATAAAAAGTGAGGACTTTTTAAGATAAAATAATTTATAAGCCTCAAGTGTGAAAAATAAAAAAAAATCAGATATTAGATGAGTAGTTTGGATAATTTCAGTTTTTAGTAGATAAATCAATAACATAGACCTTTGCCTCTGTGTTCTATCATCTGCACAGTTATTTGGGTGAATCGTGACTTCAGTGCCACCCAGCCACAGTTACAGTTATCCAGATATGGTCTGGGCTACTTACGCTTCTGTGACTTCATGTCCGGTTATGGTGCTTTCTATCCAGACTTGGGAACTATACCAGGAGAATCTCAGTGTCTTCTAAGCTGACAGAGCAGACATGGCAGAGATGAAAACAGAGAAAGAACGAAAGGAAGAAGGAAGGGAGGTAAGGAGGGAGGGAGGAAGGGAAGGAAGGTAGGAGGGAAGGAAATAATATTTAGAAGAGGGAAGCAAAGAAATGGGATGAAAAAATGGAATGGAGGAGAGAAAAATCCTTTCAGGGAAAAGCTTTAAAAAATAATCCCAGGATGCTGTATGCTGCAGGCGTCAGCATCGTGGGGACTTGCTCTGAGCTGAGGAGCATGGGCATCTGAGGGTTGGTTTTCTGTCTTCCAAGTGTACGAAGTGTCCTGCCTCTGAAGCTGTGTCACAAGCAGCTACAATGTCCTCCCAGGAAATGTCAGTCTAATTCGTTATATACATGATGACAACTGGGTGTTAAAATTTACCTAGGAGGTCATCAAAAAACTCCAGATTTCAGCTATGTACGCTTTGGTTGTAGGATACATGATGAGGATCCATGAGCTATGGGGCCACACATGTCAGCTCAGGGACAGTTGCTCAGCTGTGGACGACCTGGACAAGGGGGCAGTGAGGACCTGACATCTGTGGTCTCAGAGGCTGGTGCTCTCTCAGAGAGCTGTGCGTGCAGGAAAGTTTAGACAGCTTATCTGAAGCACATGAAGGACCTGTTGCAAGTGTCCCGTATACACTCAGCACACTTCCTTAAGGGGAATTTGATTTCAGGCAAGGTCTTTAATCAGGGATGGCAGTGATCACAGTCACAGGAGTGATTACACTGTGGTTACCATCACAGTAAAGTGAACACACTGTGGTCACCATTACAGTAGTGAGTACACACTGTGGTTGCCATCAGAATAGTAAGTACACTGTGGTCACCATCACAGTAATAAATATTCTGTGGTCACCATCATAGTAATCAGTATAGTGTGGTGACTGTCACAGTAGTGAGTACACTGTGGTCAGCATCATAGTAATGAATACACTGTTGTCACAATCACAGTATTAAGCACACTGTGGCTATCATCACAGTAGTGAGAACATTGTTGTCACAATCACAGTAATGAGTACACACTGTGATTTTCATCATAGTAGTGAGTACACTGTGGTCAGCATCACAGTAATAAATATTCTGTGGTCACCATCATAGTAATCCGTACACTGTGGTCACTGTCACAGTAGTGAGTACACTGTGGTCAGCATCACAGTAATAAATATTCTGTGGTCACCATCATAGTAAGCAGTACACTGTGGTCACTGTCACAGTAGTGAGTACACTGTGGTCACCATCACAGTAATAAATACTCTGTGTTCACCCTCATAGTAATAAGTACACTGTGGTCATCGTTACAGTAGTGAGTACACTGTGGTCACCATCACAGTAGTGAGTACACTGTGGTCACTGTCACAGTAGTGAGTACACTGTGGTTGGCATCACAGTAGTAAGCACACTGTAGCCACCATCACAGTAGTGAGTACTCTGTTGTCACAATCAATATTAAGTACACTGTGGTCACCATCATAGTAGTGAGTACACTGTTGTCACACTCACAGTATTAAGTACACTGTGGTCATCTTCACAGTAGTGAGTACACTGTTGTCACAATCACAGTGACGAGTACACACTGATTCTCATCACAGTAATGAATACACTGTGACCAGCATCACAGTAGTGAGTACATTGTGGTCACCATCACAGTACTGAGTACACCGTAATTAGGGCAATTCCCTTTGAAAACAGTAATAGCAGTCATAACATAGGCTAGTGCATTGTGGTTTTAAAGTATATCAGCAAGCAGTGCTTAATTGGCAGATAAGAAGACACCGACACCATGGGACTTTATTGAAATCACACTGTGAAGAGAACTGAATGCAGATGAGGTTGGTTAGGGATGAATGGAAGGATCTCTGTTTAAATTTATTTAAATGTATTCAAGTTATGATTTGTTTCCTGATTTGTGGGGCCACTCTTAGTTTTGATGATCATGATCCTAGTATTTAGCACTAGTGTTTAATCAATATTGTGAAAATTTTATAGAAAGAATTGACATTTAAATTATTTTCCTCTACTTAAATGTTTCAGAGAGGAAGTGGGGGGAGGGTTGGGATGGATAACGTTTGTGTTTAGGAAAATGTGGGGGGTCCACGGAAGTCCTCAAGGGCATCAGAGGCCTCGACAAGGATGTCGGTACTGAACTGCACATGTCCATAAATAACTATATAGCTTAGGAATCCTAAAAGTTCTGTCATTAGGTGAAGTGCTGGGACACTTGGCACTCAGTGGTGGTTGTCTTGTGACAGCAGCCCTCACCTACTGTGAAATCAGACTTTATAAATGAGAGCAGCTTGCTGCCAAGACTGAGAACTTCAGCTCACAGTGCAGCTGCCCTTAGGAAACTCTCCTGTGTGCGTGTGTGTGTGTGTGTGTGTGTGTGTGACTCTGGGAAACATACGTCTGCATAAAGGGCGCTGAAGAAATATGGGTCTGTTCTTTGCCCGCGTCAGAGAGCCAAGTGTGCTGTTAATAATTACAGCTCTGTACTAGAGAAGTCTATGAAATGGGCTGTTATGCCATTAAGGAAAAATAGTAATAAGAATGTGATGTGATTATAATGTACTTTTAAGCGTCACATCTGATAATTGCTGGTTACAAGTTCAGAAAAGATTAGCCAATTTATCTGCTTGGAAGGGGTTAAAATCACTTACAATTTCTCATGTATTACATAGCTAGTGTAATGTTATACTTTATTCCATAAAATATTTTATGAAAACTTTGGCTTTATTTTGAAAAAAAATCATTTATTCTTTAGCATTTGGTAGAAATATTGCTGATTATGCTGAAGGTGACTCAAGGTCATGGTTGATTGATTACCAAGGTAAATCTACCTAAAACTAAAAAATCAGTTAATTTTGGAGTTGACAATAAAATTCACAGATTTCCTCAATTCTTCTGTCTTGAGTACAACTTTAATAGATATGCAATAATTAAAAAGCAGCTTCTTTGCAAAGAAATTCACATTTCCACAGAAGCAATATTCTTCTAAACTGCACGCATACTATATTAACATATTTTTATGTGGGGATATTTTATAAAATTACAGAGTAATTCTTTCCATGTACCTCTGACACCTAGGTTCAGTCCACACTGCTAAGGCTCTCTCTGAGGAGTGGAACAGAGGAATGTGCCTGTATCTACACGTCCTTTGTACCACTAAACAAGTCCAAATCGCTTTTACTTATTAAATTTCAAGGTCAAAAAATTCTTTTGTCTTATTTGTAATTTAAATGAGAATTTCTCTGCCTCCAATGAAATGGAGGCTTCGAAGGTTTTTACTGGTCATTTGGGCTTTTCTGTGAATTTGCACACCTGGCTCAGAGGCATCCCCACTTGTGCTCACTGGCAGCTGTAGGGCACTGTTTCTCCTCAGCCTGTGTGTACTCCTTTAGGAAGCTGAGGGCTACTCTCCCATGGACTGCTGGGTGCTTCTATGAAAATGAATATTACTATAAACCAGCAGTTGATAAGTAGAAAAATAAAGCGCTTTATTGTTTGTGATACCAGATCTGTATTGGAGTCACTGTGTCCACTTTTGTTGGGACTGATGCTCCCATCACACTGCTCTGATATGGTCTGAATATGGGCTTCACCGCACCAGAGACACTCAGGAACCCTCATTTGACAATATGTATGACAATTCACCTCCGCACTGGTGTGATGGTAAGGGAGGAAATAGAGAGTCCCCATCTTATATTTGTGAAAATAGCACCTATTTCAGTGTGTGTGGGTGGGTGCCAAGGCTAAACGAGATAAGGAATGTTCAGTCTCTAGAATACTGTGTAGTTGGAAGCTGAACCTTTTGCCACTGTAGCAAGACTGTCATCTGCCAGGTTCATGACTGAGAACCATGTAGTTGAGCTACAAAAGGTCAGCAATATCCTCATAATGTTTCAGTTTATGATTCTGTGCTGGGCTTCTTCATAGCTGTCCTTAGTCTCATGCAACCTGTGGGCCATGGGTTGGACACACATGGGGTTCCATGAAAATACTCCAAAAAATATGCTTAGAATCATCCGCATTCATTTGTGCTATTGAGAAATTTGTCTGGAAATCCTACCCTTTACCTGATTACATTTGTTTAGGTCTTGGCTCTATTTCATGTGTGCAGTTATATTGTGCTAATTCTTTCTAAAGACAGAGAACATGTGTGTGCCTGCATACACATACATATACACCCTTCCTCTTAGATGCAGAGCTAGTTCATATCTATGATGTTAGCCTTCTATCTTATCTGCGAAATTAGTCATTGCTGTTGTTAAGACAATCTAAGTGTTTTCATTTGATTCTTTACTCCTAAGACAAGCTCCTTTGGAATATAAGCACGTCAAATAAGTAAGTAAAAGAAGTATGAGTTACTGTAGTTAAACATTAAATAGAGGGCAAGGTACTATAGCCTGATAACAGAGGAATGAGAGTCTGGCTTTCAGAGGGATAAATGCTACGGAGGTCTAGCTTGTTTTATACAAAGCAACTAGGATCAACCCCTGAACACAATGGCAGGCTCCACTGGCTTTTCCTAAGCTTCTATTTTTATTTTATTTACATTAAATTTACATAATAAGAACCAGCCTTAAAGAAATAAATGGAACAATAGCCTTTTAAAATGTAGTAGATAAATAAGGGTTTAAATATTCTCCAGAAAATACATTGTAGCCAACTGCATGGATTTAAATTGGTAGACAACCCAGGTCACTTCTGCTGTTGCCTCCCAGCCTGCTGGTTTCTTAGCATGGACAAGCATCCTCTTTTATTATCCATGAGTTGTACAAAGCTCGTTTGTTAAAACTTGACTCTTGGCTATATCCAGAAGACTAAGAAGTTCACAGAAGCCTTAGAATCCCCAGTCTTACCTGAGGATTTCCCAGGTTTATGCATCTATATGACCCTTCCTATTCCTGCCTCTCCACAGAGTTCGTGTAACCCAAGGCTGACAGGGACAGAAGTCAGATCACAGACCTGCCTCACCAACCCTGCTTACAGGAGACAATAGGGCACCTTATGCAGGAGTCAGGAACTCAGCTTCTTAGTACTGGAAATAATTCTGAGTTCCAAATATTTTCTGGAGGGAATATTACAATTGATGCCATCTAGAAACTGTTCTGGGGTTTGAGTGGTATAGTGAAGGGGACTCAGTAGACCTACTCATTTGAATGGATTTAAATCTAGATCTTTTGTACTGGGAGTGTGGCACAGTGGTTACAATTCCTGTTGTATGAACATAAAGCCTGGGATTTGTACCTGAGATCTGTGAGCTCCAGATTTGCCACAATGTAATTTGCCTAAGATCTGAAGCTCTCTCTCTCTCTCTCCATCTATCCATCTCTCTCCTACATCCATACCCAGGGACTTGTAGACTCTACTACCATGGGGCCTACATCTTATTAGCTCATTCTTTATATCTCCCCGTCGGCCTTCCCTCTGACAGTTACTCATCCCATTCCTCCTTCCATGTCTCCAAAAGGATGTCTTATTAGCTTATTCTTAAATACAAATAACATAAACGTCTCAGCATCTCTGAAAACTAGAACACAGAAGAACAATAGCTTTTAATGCTCATGGTAAATTGATTGGAATTCTGCTCTTAAATAAACTGTCAGTTCAGTGTAAGGATGTCATGGTTAGATAATCAATATCTTAAACTTTTTTCCCTGTTTTTTCTTTTCTAAGTTAGCAAAAGATGTTATTAAAATGAGGACTAACATAAAAATGGGATAATATAGGGTTAGAAGTCAGAAGATTGAGCATAAGAAAGAAGAAAATGTACTGGTTGCTGAAGAAAGGAGGACCCTAAATGACAGTCAACCTAGAGAGCCCTGAGGATATCAGTACAGAGCAATATGGGGACTGTCCAAGAAAAGTCATAGGCTACCAATGTTTAAATTATTTTCCCTTCTCCTCAAAACTTTAGGATGGCAGATCCATATGGATCCTGGCAGAGAAAAGTCTGAGCTGTCAAACTCCCTAGTGTCCATCCTAGTGTACCAAGAGTATATCACTGGCCGTGTATTTTCTGTCTAATGACACAAAGCTTTACCTTGGAACCTGAAGCCTGGGGATATACCTCACTGGTAGAGTCCCTGTATAGCATGCATGAGGCCCTGGTACTAAATTAATATTTGTTCTTCAATATCACAGTTCAAAAATGTTTACATGAGCTGGAAAGTATGGCCACATTTGAAGTATGGTCATGAGGGAAATAATTCAAGTCTATCTTCTGTCAAGACCTTGTGGTTGTCTTCCTGCCAACATGCTTGCCTCACCGAAATCATTCAGGATTTTGCCTGATTATCATCAACACTTGGTTTAATCTGTAAATAAGAAATAACAAACCAAAACCAAAACCAAAACAAAAAATCAACTCCCCCCACAAAACCAAAGTACCATGTCCATAGCCATCCCTTTATACTAACTTCCTTTGCTTCATTTTATGACTCATGAATTCCCAAGGTGACAATACTTGACTTTGTGTGTGTGTGTGTGTGTGTGTGTGTGTGTGTGTGTATACATGTTTTGTAGCTTGCTCTGTGCTTTGTCCAGGAACTTAGAACATTCTCTGATATGTGAGAATATTCTATACATATCATAGAATGAAAGAGTCAGCAGATGGTGAGTCGGGTGGAACAAAACCTATTTCATACATCATTTTATCTCCAGTCCTTCACCAAGTATCTGCAGAGATAGCTATTCCAAAAGCACATGCTGGATGAATGAATGCATAGATAGGCAAATGAGATCTAGGATAAATTCTCACAGGACAAAATAAAATATAATTTTAAAGTATTTGAGGATTTTACACAACTAAAGAAAAGTGACGTACTCGTTGGAGCTCAGGACGCATGATGAGATGTATTTTTCTTTTCTCCATCAGGGAGTCCCAGAGCCTGGGCTTTAGGCTGTGAAGACTTCACTTGAGAAACAGGACAGATCCAGATGAGTGTGATTCCTCGCATGGTTAAAAAGGTGAATGGGCACACTCCACGGTCAAGGTCAAGGTCAAGGTCAACTCTGTCCCTGTGCATTTCTATCCAGGCTGGGTGTCCTGACCCTTTCTTATAATTTGTAAACATTCAAAAATTAAGGCAGATACATTTTCATCTTCTTTCTTCTTATAGTAGTACAAAAAGTGATGAGTATTCAGAGAAATGGGTTCATCTCTAGCAGAACAATTGGTAGGCATGGACAGGTCCTGGAAAGACAGTCCTCGGAAGCTCAGCAGTACTGTGAAGTGGGGTAGTAGTTTTGGAATTTGTACTTCTCTCTGTAGAAGTGTTCCATACTAATTATACATGCACATATATATTCCTATACATTTATATTTCTACAGGCAGGGTGAGTTTCTTGATCAGACCACGTATATAAGATATTCATTAAAGAGATAGAAAGACGACAAATCAAGGTTTAAGAAAACCCTGAACAAAATTAGACTTTATTGCTCGTGCTAATGTTTTCAAGAGCCAAGGGTGTATTCCGGGAGGTGTTCTTTCAGTCAGCAGTCTTGGAAAAGCTAGGGATGTAGCTGCCCTTAAGCTGATGGCAAGAGCTAGCTTGCTGTTTATGTGAGCCTTAGTGTGGAGTCCTACTTGAAGATTCAAAAGAATGGATGAGTGAAAATTTAATATATGGCTCAGAATAGAAGGGAAATCCAAGTCTAGGACACAGACACAGACACACACAAACACACATACTCACACACACACACACACACACACACACACACACACACACACACACACGATAGGGGATGCCAAGATAATGACAAGATAAAATGAGCATTTTATTTATATGAATACATTAGCTACTTTGGATTATTAATAAGCATTCCCAAGTGTTTTTGGAAACTTGACTGTGTTTCTATGCTAATTCTGGGCCTGGTTTTATAAAGAACAAAGAATTACTCCTGGTCAACAGTAATAGCACAATTTTAAATAATGGGCAGAAGATCTGAACAGATGTTTCTTAAAAGAAGACATTTGAATGGACAATGATTGTGTAAAAAGGTCAACAGTGTTATCATCAAGACAATGAGCATCATTGAGATGTCACCTCACATTTCTTAGGATGGCTATTGTCAAAATAGAAAAGAAGTATGGGTGAGAATGTGGAGAAAAGGAAATATGGATAGTTGTACCCATAGTGGAAGACAATTGGAGACCCTTATAAAACATAAAACAGGGCCAGTTATCTGGCTAAATAGGTATAGGCAGTTAGTACAAATTCTAATAACTTAGGCAATATACCTGGAACCCACATAGTAGACAGGAGAACCAACTCTCAAAAGCTGTCCTCTGTCCTCTCTATGTACACTGCCCCACTCAAATAAATAAATAAACCTAATAAAAAATTTAAAAAGTTAGAGCCAATGTGGTGGCACTTGACTGGAATCCCAGCTCTTGAGAGGCCAAGGTGGGAGGATTACTGGAGTTTAAAGCTAGACTGGGCTACTTAGTAAGACTTTGTCTAAAATAAACAAACGAATAAATGAAGAAATAACTAGTAAAACTACCAAATGGTCCAGCAGCAGTCTTGCTACCAAATATATATATATATATATATATATATATATATATATATATATATATATATATATATAGAAATGATATCTGCTAACAGATGAAAGACACATGAAGTGTGTGTGTGTGTGTGTGTGTGTGTGTGTGTGTGTGTGCGTATGTGAATATTAGTTAGCCAGTAAAAGACAGGATTTTTTTCTACTTTTACAGCATACATGAGCCTGGAGGACACTGTGGTAAGTGGAATAAACTGAACTTTCAGAGCAGAATAATAGCTGCCCATTATTTGATCTCTGTTTTCCTTAATGGTTTCACTTCCTACTTTTTATTTATTTTTATTTTAAATGAGCATTATTTTAATTAAAATGTTTGTGGGGGCACAATATGGTAATTTTGTTTTTATATATAATGTATACTGATCAGCCAGGGTGATTAATGTTTCCATCTGTTCCTCACTTTGTGTTCAACATCTTTGAGCCTCTTCTAGTCATTTTTATGACTTAGAGTAGGTTGTTATGAGCTGTAGCCATCACGCTGTGCTGTAGAAAACAGGACTATTTGCTTTAGAAAATGGTGACTCACATTGAAATGTCAGTAAGTTACAACTACATTCTGTGATTTGTGTGATTATCTTTGAATCAAAGAGTAAGCACGTGCTCCTACCATCATTTAGAGGCAGGACTTGATTATGACCATTGGATACATTTTAAGATGATTGTGGTTACTAAAACTTTCAAGTACATTTTGATTTAGCTTCAAAACAATCAAACTTTACTTGATTTTCATGTAAATGATCACTTTAAGAGAGCAGAGGAAAATGCTAATTTAGTTAAGAGCGACCACATTAAGGAAAGTCATTTAATTTCCCACACCAAATGGTAGCGACACACATGTTAATTTAGCATTTACTAAATCTATAAACATAGTCTGTAAGAAAGTGTCTCTGGATAAAAACAAGGGTGACATGTGATCTTGTCAGACACTATTCAACACAGAAAGACTGCATATAGGCTTATAGAGTCTGGAATTCCATCACTATAAAGCAATATTTGGAGATTTTGATGTCCCTTGATCAGATTAATCCAGAGAACAATTATTTGGATATAAATTAATACATTCTTTAATAAGAGCAGGATCACACAAATAACCTTTTATAAACTAGTAAGAACATAGTAAGAACAAAGGTGAAGGTATTTTTCTTGCATTTCTCTATTCCTTGCTTGGTGTCTAAGAGATCAGCAAATCTTAGTGTTATTATCCTTATCTCTGTCCTCAACCACTGTTACCATCCAAGGTCTTCTCTCTTACACCTCAGACTATTCTATAGAAGCCTTTTAGAGTCTTCTTACTCCTACTATCAAGTCTCTGAGAAATTTTCACTATAGCACTTGAAGTGACCCTTCAAAATATTTAGCCAGATTACATCTTCATAGTATTTAATTTACTGTTTTTTAATTTTAAAATTAAATTTATTCATTTATTTCATATGGGAGGGAAAATGAGCCACGATGCAGTTAGAGATCAGAGGTTAACTTCTGAGAGTTTGTTCTCTCCTTCTCCTGTGTGTGTTTTGAGGGATTGAACTCAGCCACCGGCTTAATGGCAAGTGCGTTTATTCATCCCCTGAGCAATTCTACCAGTTCTCACGGTATCTAGATCCTCCCAATAGGAGTACGGAGCAGAAATGGGTACATGGACAAATAAATCCTTTTGTGAACCAGCTTCTGCTACCAGTCTGACTTCATATCATTTTCCTTGACTTCAAGTGTTTTCCAGCATCAGGCAGTTAGGTGCCACTTCCTCAAAGACTCTGATCATACTATAATCAATACCCACAGATCACTCATTTCTAGTGGGTGTTACTCTGTACAAAACCTAAGCAGAGGTTCAACCTCTACTCATGACCCACAGGAGCTGTGATAATAAAGTTGTGTTGTTTTGACTTGCAAAGGCAGGGGCAACTTATTAGAGAATAAACTAGACAGTTTTAGGCTCACTTGCTAAAGTGTAAATTCTAATGCTTAGAAGACTACTGGCCACATAGTCTTTGACAGTTATTTGTGAAAAGAATGAACTAGGTTCTGAAACAGTTGAAAAGACTACTGAGAAGCAATAGGATGGACAGACAACACATAACGTCCACATGGTAAGGCTGAAGATTAAGTAAACCATGATTTCAACAGCAGGTCATGTTGTATTGCTACAATAAGGAAATCGTTTTTACCTCTTCTTTTTATTGTTGTTTTCTTTTCCTTCCTGTCCTTTAGGTTTATTTTTGTTTTTATTTGTTTATTTATTTGTGTGTGTGTGTGTGTGTCTGTCTGTCGTTTGTGTGCCTATCTGTCTGTCTGTCTACGTGCCTTTCTGTCTGTATTGTGAGTGTACTCATGCATGCCTGGAGGGACCAGGAAAGGATTTCCTTGGACCTGGAGTTACAGGAAGTTGTGAGCCACTCAATTTGGATACCAGGAACTTGGTTCCTCTTCAAAGCAGTAAGTGCTCTTAATTGATGAGCCATCTCTTCAGATACACTTGTTTCTTTTTTTTTTCATTTTTTTAATTGAAAAAGGAAGTAAAAACATTTTATGATAAAATTGAAGATTTACATGAAAAATATTTCTGACAAAATTAAAGAAATATATAGAAAAACACGTTAAAATTGACAATTTTCCTAGAATATTAAAGAGTAAAATGGTAGACATAAAAAACATTGCTAAATTAATTGAAAAAGGGAGTAGAAACATTGTATGATAGAATTGAAGATTTACATGGAAAATATTTCTGATAAAATTGTAGAAAAATGTAGAATAACATTAAAATTGAAGAGTATCATGGAAAATTACAGATAAAATGGTAGGCATAAAATATTTCTAAGTTGATTGAAAGTGGAATTATAAACATTTTCTGATAAAATTGAAGATTTACATGGAAAATTGAAGGAATATATAGAAAAACATGTTAAATTGAAGATTATCATGGAAAATGATACATATAAAATGGTAGACATAAAAACATTACTAAATTGGAAGAGGAATTACAAAAAATTTCTGATAAAATTGAAGATTTACATGAAAAATATTCCTGTTGCCGGGCAGTGGTGGCGCACGCCTTTAATCCCAGCACTTGGGAGGCAGAGGCAGGAGGATTTCTGAGTTCGAGGCCAGCCTGGTCTACAAAGTGAGTTCCAGGACAGCCAGGGCTACACAGAGAAACCCTGTCTCGAAAAACCAAAAAAAAAAAAAAAAGATTTAAAAAAAAATATTCCTGTTAATCTATGTCTTTTTATTGGGAAATTGAGTCTACTTCTTATTTCTTAAATGATGATGATGATAATGTTTATTTCATGTATAAAGTAAGTTATAGGGAGGGAATAAAAACAGTGTTTAATATCTAAACCATCATGAGCAAGCAAGAAGCTAGCTACAGAACAAAACTCAACTTTTCTATCTGTTTTCACTTTTTTTTTCCTGAAAAGGAAGTAGAATTTGTAAATATCATATACTAATGAAATTCTCAGTACTAGTTTGATGAGGGTTTTTGAATTTAAGAGAAAAGAAAGTTTGATATAGAGAAGACAGAGGCTATTTTGTAAAACCAACCCACAATTTTAAAAAGCATCAACAAAAACCATAAACACAGTAAGAATCAAACCTTTAAGAAATAGGCTGGGAATTTAAAAGCTATTCAGAAAATATATAACTGAGTGTCAGGTATCCATCACTTCTTGGATATGAATATACACTTTAACACCCATTCATTTAATGTTCACTATAAGAGCACTGCATAATGGTGCTCATTTTACAACCAATAAAGATGCAAAGATGTTAAGTCACTTGCTTTCTGTTAGATCTTCATTACTTGATTTTTTTTCTTGACCTGTTACCATAACAACTACATTTACACTTTCCTGTTCTCTGGCTTCGGGAGTAATATAATCAATGAGAGGCATTGAGGAATATGGGAGAGAGAGAAGGAGGGAGGGAAGGAAGGAAAGAGAGAGAGACAGAGACACAGAGAGAGAGAGACAGAGACAGAGAGAGAGAGAGACAGAGATAGAGACAGAGACAGACAGAGAGAGAGACAGACAGACAGAGAGAGACAGAGAGACAGACAGACAGAGAGAGAGAGAGAGAGAGAGAGAGAGAGAGAGAGAGAGAGAGAGAGAGAGAGAGAGAGAGAGAGACAGGGAGACAGAGAGACAGAGAGACAGAGAGACAGAGAGAGATTGAGATTATGTCTCCTGCTCTCTTAGCTCCCAGGATTCTCTAGGAATAGTCCTTTCCTTGGCTGTACAACCTACCAGGCAGGTCATTTTTTATTATCTTAACTATATAAGTCATCTTTCCTTTATCTTACGATGTACCGGTATTGGAAGCATCTTTGTCTCCTAGTGGTCCCCCTGACCTTGAATAATAGACCTATGTCTTATTGTTATGAATCTATTTAGTCTTATGGTACTCTGATGGACATCTGAGCAACTTTATTGTTTGAATAACCAACTTTCTAGTTAAACTTCCTGTATTTGAAGACTAATTCATTTTTACTTCCAGCTTTATTCTAACTCAAGTTTTAAATATAAAATTCAAGTAAAAATTTCAAATAATCTTCAAAGCCTATGCTTTTGTTATTATGAAAATTACTTTTTTCAAAGGGCAGGAAAAAGTAAGTATGCTTCATATGATCATCTGTCACAGGGTAATTAAATAGAGTTTAACTGTATAAAAACATGAGACTGTCAGTATTCATTACCATATTGTCTAAAAATACAATTTATTCTTATAAACATTATTGCTTAAATTTTCAATAATGACTAAATATTTTTTGCTATTTTCATGGTATAATTTTTGTTAGGCAGTGTATCATACTAATTGTATTCTGCTGACACAATTTTATTTTTTTTAAAAAAATCCCAATGCCCATGGTTCTATATATTCTAATATTCTTTCTCTTGCTATAATATAGGATTGTAAAATTACAAACACTCTACAATCAATTAACATAATTAGTGGTTCTTTTTTAAAAAGGAAGTCTAGTTTGATGAAGAAAGACAAAGAAAATGATCTTGGTCTTGATGGTTCATTGAGAGTACTAGGGTCAAGGTAATAATTTTTTCAAAAATATATACTATTTATTATTATATCTATTTTATTTGGACTTTCAGATTTATACTCGATTTTGGAAAAATATCCTTAAAACACAGCAAGTTAATTACCTGTAATAATTATCTGAAATAATATAAGCCAATCTAGATTTTAAATGTGCTTGGAGTTGAGTTCACAGCAGAGGAATCATTTGTCCACTCTATTATAATAATGAGATAGATTGATTATATAGAAAAGGTTAAAAACTGAAATACTGAGACTTTTGCTTGCTACTACATTGAACTAGGTAATAGTTTGGAATTTTTTACCCCAAAACCATTAATTTTAGATACTGATTTGAATACGATATTACACTTAATAACTATGAAGTTCCCAATGCAGTTTCCATATAGCTTCAAATATAACTTTAAATTTTCACATAGTAGTCCCTTGTGCTTTAAAGCAATCTGTAAAAACAAGTTAGAAACAAGAAATGCATATGCACATTTATATTTTATAATTCAGTTCAGCAATAGCAGTCTGAGAATTCATATCTTTCTTCAATTAGAAAAATTCTTAGGTAATTCTTACTCTAGAAATGTACTGAATTGTGGAATTTCTGGTGGTATTCTAGGTTCTTAGCTGTTCTGTCATGTACAGAATATTACACCCTTTTGTATTTCAGTCAGGTAGAAGTGTGATCTTATATTTTAATTTGATGGCCTTTTTCTTCGTATTCAGTATAGAGACTAAATCCTCTACTGAGTTTTAAATTTTCACTATCTGTAAACAAATTTGGAATTGAGCATATATTCCTCTGTTTTTGCCTTTTTTGTGATTTCTTTCTTTCTTTCTTTCTCTGGTTTTTTTTTCTTTTTTCCCTGAGACAGGATTTCTCTGTGTAACTCTGGCTCTCCTGGAACTCACTTTGTAGACCAGGCTGGCCTCGAACTCAGAAATCTGCCTGCCTCTGCCTCCCAAGTGCTGGGATTAAAGGCATGCGCCACCACCACCCAGCTTTGATTTCTTTCTTTACTAAGAGTTTTTTTTCTTAGAATAATTTTCAGATTTCTCTTACATAGTCATTTGATCAATGATAATTTATTTTTGATTGTTCATATCATTTATTAACTTTATCACTGCCATGTAAGCGTGCTTATTCCGATATTTTAATTTTTGAGCTCAAATGTTAGTCTATTTCTTCTTTCTCCCTTCTCCTTTCTCCATCTCTTCACCTTCTCTCTTGAGTTTTGAGGTGGCCGGCAAATCTATAGACAATCATCAAGTGCATGTTCATGGCTTTGTGGATTTAGGATCCTGTGCTGTTGCTGTCCACATACTGATCTAGTTAGGAGTCCAGGAAATGCAGAGTCAGTTCTCGACTGGAAAAGCCAGTTTGCTTTCTCCGACTTCCACAGTGACTTTGGCTTTACCTTTGACAAGAGCTAGTTTGAGCTTAGGGGGAGTTTCCACTCTACTGTCCTTGCCTAAGTAAACAGCCAGGCTCCTTCCCATACTCATGTGCCTAAAGGCACAACTCATATGTCTACATTTTAGTGTGTGTGTGTGTGTGTGTGTTTTAGTATTTTTATCCTTCTCCAAAATAGAGTGAAGGCTTTACTACACAGTTACTACTTATTCAGGAATCTTTTTCTGAACACAGCATGGTTATTTTTTTCAAAGCACATTGGTGCATTTTTCTTTTCATTAAAATATGCTCTATGTGTGTGAGTGATGTGGCCATCATGGAGGGCATGCTACAGAGTATCCTTGTTTCACCTCTTACTAGTTCTTTCCTTCATGATTATAATTGAAACGCGTATAAAGACATTGTCACAATTGCCCTGGTTTGCTTTAATGATGAGAATCAAACCCCTGATTCTGTTATTTAAGGTGGGTGAGCTATTTGACACTCTTTCTAAATGTGACCGAATCAAAATTAGAGATGAATGAATCTCTTTCTATGAATTTAAAAGTATCTCTACAAATAAATTTTAAAACTAATATTTAGAAAATGTTCTATGGCCAGTAAAATGGCACAGCAAGTAAAGGCACCTGCTTCCAAGTCTGACAACTGGAGTTTGATCCCTGGATTGACCCGGAAGAAGAAAACAATTATTTTTGTTTTTGTTTTTTCTATTAGATATTTTCTTTATTTACATTTCAAATGTTTAATCTTTTCTGGTCCCCCCCCACCCCAGGAAGCCCCCTATCTCATCCCTCCTCCCCTTGATTCTATGATGGTGTTCCCCCACCCACACATGCATTTACTCCTGCCTCTCTGCCCTCTCATTCCCCTACACTGGGGCATCCAGCCTTCACAGGACCATGGACCTCTCCTCCCATTGATGCCTTACAAGGCCATCCTCTGCTATATGTGCAGCTGGAGCCATGGGTCCCTCCATGTGTAATCCTTGGTTGGTGGTTTAGTCCTGGGAGCTCTGGTGGGGGGGTCTGATTGGTTGATATTGTTGTTCTTCCTATGGGGCTGCAAACCCCTTCAGTTTCTTCAGTCCTTTAACTCCTCTATTGCAGAGCCTGTGCTCAGTCCAATGGCTGTGAACCTTTGTATTTGCCAGGCTCAGGAGACAACTATATCAGGCTCCTGTTAGCATGCACTTCTTGGCATCCACAATAGTGTCTGCATTTGGTGACTATAAATGGAATGAATCCCCAGGTGGGGCAGTCTCTGGATGTCCTTTCCTTCAATATCTGCTCCACACTTTGTCTCTGTATTTCCTCCCATAAGTATTTTGTTCCTCTTTCTAAGAAGGACTGAAATACCCACACTTTGGTCTTCCATCTTAAGCTTCATGTGGTCTGTGAATTGTATCTTGGATAGTTTGAGCTTTTGGGCTAATATCCACTTATCAGTGAATGCATACCATGTATATTCTTTTGTGATTGGGTTACGTCATTTAGGATGATATTTTCTAGTTCCATCCATTTGCCTAAGAATTTCATGAATTCATTGTTTTTGATAGCTCCATTTAATTGTACTCCACTGTGTAAATGTACCACATTTTCTATATCCATTCTTCGGATGAAGGATATCTGGGTTCTTTCCAGCTTCTGGAATTTATGTATTAGGCTTCTATGAACATAGTGGAGCATGTGTCCTTGTTATATGTTGGAGAATCTTTGGGTATATACCCATGAGTGGTATAGCTGAGTCCTCATGTAGCACTATGTTCAGTTTTCTGAGGAACTGCCATACTGATTTCCAGAGTGGTTGTACCAGCTTGCAATCATACCAACAATGGAGGAGCATTCCTCTTTCTCCACATCCTTATCAGCATCTACTGTCACCTGAGTTTTTGAACTTAGCCATTTTGACTGGTGTGAGGTGGAATCTTAGGGTTGTTTTGATTTGCATTTCCCTTATGACTAAAGGTGTTGAACATTTCTTTATATGTTTCTCAGTCATTCAGTATTCCTCAGTTGAGAATTCTTTGTTTAGCTCTGTACCCCATTTTTCAATAGGGTTATTTGATTCTCTGGTGCCTAACTTTTTGAGTTGTTTGTATATATTGGATATTAGCCCTTTATTGGATGTAGAATTGGTAAAGATTTTTTTCCCAATCTGTGGGTTGCTGTTTTGTCCTATTGACAGTGTCCTTTGCCTTTCAGAAGCTTTGCAATTGTATGAGGCCCCTTTTGTCTATGGTTGATCTTAGAGCATAAGCCATTGGTGTTCTGTTTGGGAAATGTTCCCTTGTGCCTATGTGTTTGGGACTTTTCCCTACTTTCTCCTCTATTAGTTTCAGTGTCTGGTTTTATTGAGAGGTTCTTGATCTACTTGGACTTGAGCTCTGTACAGGGAGATAAGACATTTGCATTCTCCTACATGCTGACCTCCAGTTGAACCAGCACCATTTGTTGAAAAGGCTATCATTTCCCCACTGGATGGCTGTAGCTCCTTTGTGGAAGATCAAGTAACCATAGGTGTGTGGGTTCATTTCTGGGTCTTCAATTCTATTCCACTGATCTTTCTGCCTGTTTCTGTGCCAATTCCATTCAGTTTTTATTGCTCTGTAATACAGCTTGAGGTCAAGGATGGTGATTCCCCTACAAGTTCTTTTATTGTTAAGAATAGTTTTGTTATCCTAGGCTTTTTGTTATTCCAAATGAATTTGCAAATTGCTCTTTCTAACTCTATGAAGAAATGAGTTGGAATTTTGATGGTGATTGATTGCTTTCAGAAAGATGGCCATTTTTATTATACTAATCCTTGAGCATGGGAGATCTTTCCATCTTCTGAGATCTTCGATTTCTTTTTTCAGGGACTTGAAGTTCTTGTCATACAGATATTTTACTTGCTTGACTAGTGTCACACCAAGGCATTTTATATTATTTGTGACTATTGTGAAGGGTATTGTTTCCCTAATTTCTTTCTCAGCCTGTTTATCCTTTGAGTATAGGAAGGCTACTGATTTGTTAGAGTTAATTTTATATCCAGCCACTTTGCTGAAATTGTTTATCATCTGTAGGAGTTCTCTGTTGGAATTTTTGGGGTCACTTAAGTATACTAACAACTTTTAAAATTATTGTGTGAACCTCCCATGACACATGAACCAACACACAAATACATAAATAAAAGAGAGTCTTCTATGATGGTGTGCCAGCTTTCTGGAGTGTGGATTCTTTGTTCCAAATGCTTGTTTAAACAGGAGATTCGGTTGTTTTTCTTTAGCATTATACAATATTACTCAATCGTGTCTTTGGAAGAGAAAAGGAATCCATAATCAGGATGTTTGTAATTAAATTTCTGACTTACAGGAGTGTAAATAATTCTATCTCTTGAACAAGTAGCTTCAAGTAACCTGACTAGGTGTCTTGTGCAGCCAAATGGCTGAGATGGACATCCAGGATGTGAAGTGGGAGAAGATCCAAAAGTTGCCTTTAGTACTGTAATTTGCTTTCACATCCTTCCATGTAACTTAAAGCCACTCCCAACATTTTTTAAACTTTTGACTTTTCATGTTAAATAGTCAGATATTTTTTTACTCTGTTACAGAATTTTATGACTTTATATTGGGCATCATTTTTTTTTGAGACAGGGTTTCACTGTGTAGCCCTAGCTATCCCAGAACTTACTCTATAGGCCAGGCTGGCCTTGAACTTACAGAGATCCATCTGCCTCCACAGTGGGTAAAAGCACTTACCATGCTGTCTGACAGCCCACGGTGGGAGGAAAGAAGAGACTCCTAAAAGCCAACCTCTGACCTCTACCCATGTGCTGTGGTACTACTTGCCTTCACATACACGTGCACACACATGCCTTCACAAACACACATGCCTTCACACACATGCGCACACACATGCCTTCACACACACACATGTCTTCATACACACATGTCTTCATACACATACATGCGTCCATACAAATGTACCTTCATACACACACATTACACACAAATGCCTTCATATACATGTACATACATGCACACATATGCCTTCACACATACATATGCCTCCCCACATCTTCACACACATGTGCACACACATGCTTTCATACAGATGCCTTCACACACACATGCACACATATTATCTTCACATGCACATGTACACACATGCCTTTATACACACATGTGTGTGCATACACATGCACATACATATGCAACAGACTACAGTTCTGGCTATAAATGATACTTTTTGCATTCATATATTTATTTACTCTTTGTGTGCTTGTGTGTGTGTATATTTATTGTGGTGTACACATGGCATGTCCATGTTTGCAGGTCAAAGGACAACTTGCAGGACTTGGTTCTCTCCTTCCACCATATGGGTTCTGAGGATAAAGATCAGGTTGCCAATCTTGTCAGCAAACACCTCCACCCACTGAGCCATCTTGATACCCCAATATTCTTTATTCTTCAAGGGATTTAACTTAACTAAAAACTCCTTAAATTTCCTATCAGGTACCAACAGCAAGTGAGTCATATTTAGCAGTGATTTCCCAACTATAGAATCATATATATATATATATATATATATATATATATCTCTTAGGCTCATGGAAAGAATTTACATGCTGTCTGGGTTCTATCATTTTCAAACTTCTTTGAATTAGATCCATAACTCTATTTGTTAATATTTTTGTTTATATTATAAAAAGAAACTCTGACCTCAATTGGGAGAGATTAAAGAAATTGTTTTTAGTTTATTTTTTTCTCATGGAACTGTTTTTATTTCATGCTCAAGTAGAAAATTGAACTTCAACTTTATCCCTAAAATAAACAACATGATCTTTTCTTTTTTACTTTATATTTTCCTAGAACCACCATGCCAGTACAAATGCATCCATTTTATTCCAAAGCTTAGGATCACTAGTGGAAAACATACACACACACACACAACACACACACACACACACACACACACATACACACACACATACACACATACACACACACACACACACACACACACACACCACCACCACCACCACCATCACCACCACTGCCACTGCTGCCACCGCCACCACCCCAAAACAAAACTTATCAAATTAAACTCTGTAAACCCTACCAATAATATGATCAATGGGAATGGAAACAAATCTCACCCCACCAGAAATGATGAAAGGTCACCTTTAAAGCATGGCTGCTATCTTAGCACATGCCTGGAATCATTACTAAATGTTGTCATGTGAAGTTGAAGGTTAATGAGGAATCAGCTTAAAGTTGGTAATACCAGAGAGTTTGTCGACTGGGCTATGGAGTGCACAAATATTTGGTAAATGTTATTTTGTGTGTACGAGAAAGAGTTTTTTCTTGATGAGGTTATCCTTGAATTAAAAGATCGAGTCCCCATATGTGGGGAAATCTTATTTAGTTGCAGGTGGATATGGAACAAGAGTCTGACCCTCCCCACATAACAAGAACTCCCCTTCAGCCCGACTTTCAATTAGAATATTGGGGTTTGTTTTTGTTTTTGCTCTTGGATGCAAACTCAAACAACAGTTCTTTCTAGGCCTCCAGTCTCCAAGTATTCCTACTGGTATTACACCATCAGCTCATTCCAGAATTCTGAGTCTAATTATACCCCAGCTCCTTGAATCTCCAGTTTGGTGATTCATCCTGTAGATCTTAGGATGTGACTACCTGCAGAAGGACCTGATTTGACTCTTTTTAATACATTTCTTCTCATTTTCTTCTCTGGAGATCCTATGGCTAGTGCAAATGGTTTAGTTTCAGGTATTCATTTTTGGGAAGCAGACTCTCATTTTTAACATCATAACATTCCTCTACACACACACACACACACACACACACACACACACACACTCACAACTCCTAGATACATGTATAAGTGCTATCCTCAGAGTCAAGAACTGTGTGGTGTGATAGCTTTGTTTAAAACAAAATAGCGAACAAATAAAATTTACAACTGATCGCTCTTAACATCAGAGGGAAAAATTAAACCTGAAAAAAGGATATTATACAGAAAATACACTGGTATTTATTACCGTAATGATTATTATTTTCAGTGTTAGTATAGTTCTTGTATTTTAGGTGCTATGTCTTGAAAGAGAAATAATATAAACACGAACCATTTTTAAGAAATTACATATCAGGGGCTCAGTGGCAAAAGGTGCTTGTCACCAACCCTGACATCCTGAGTGAGCCCTGGAAATTTCACTGTGGAAGGTGAGGACAGTCTTGCAAGATGTCCTCTGACCTCCATACATGTTCTGTGACACAAGCTCACGTGTGCATAAACACACACACTTGTATGTACAATAAGCAAGTATGTAAAAAATTTACATACTTTCAGATGTTTGACTCTTTCTTTGAAAATAAAAAGGAGATTTTTGTTTAGTACACTGCAGAAATCAGTACACATGGTGGTTATGGAAGGACCACTTCCTTGGACAGTATTTTAAGGGAATTCATTATTTGCTATGTATCTGCCATCTTGCCAAGGGATAGAGGGAGAACCTGATTACCTACTGTTTGAAGTATGCATGTTTTCCTCAGTAGGTGTCTGTCAAATGTCTCTGTTTAAGAACTGAGATCATGCCAATAGTTGTCTGGTGCCTCCTTTGCTCCTCATGACGTTATGAAAAAATGTGTTTGACAAGATAAAGCAGAAACAGGACTTAGCGATGCCTATCACCTTTATAGCACGATCTCTAGAAAGGGTCATAGAATGTGTTGCACTTTTGAGTAGAGTGGGTCTGCAGCGATGTTTGCTGTGTCTGCTTTTCATGGTGAAGAAAATAATAAGAAGGGAGTTGACAATGCGTGGCTCCTTAAAGCACATCCGCAAGAGGCTGTCTCTGACATGAGGTCATTTCTAACCTACACAGTGGAATTGCCTCCACACCCATGAAATCCCACTTTTTTCTGCTGACACAGCAACTTAAATTTATGTTGTGTGTTGCAGATGTCTTTGAGAAGGCGGAGTCAAGCCATTAAAAGTTGATGAAGGAGGCACTTCTAATACTCACACGCTGGGTAGCAGCTCTGTCTTTGGGCCCTATTTTCCTAAGAGGAGTATTTGTTTTAGGGACCAGAAAACAAACAAACAAAAAAGAAGCTGTAAAGCGGTATGTTCTTCAGTTGACTTGTCTTAATGGTAGATAAATTATTTACAATTGGGTTGGCTAGCTCCCAAGAGAGGAATGACTAAGTACGTTGTCAAGGTTACCATGGCATTTCTCTCTGGGAGTCTATGACTTTACCAGGGTAATGACTTTCATGGACTATTTCTTTTTCTTTTTTTTTTTAAAAAAATGTTTATTCTTTGAGAATTTCATAGAACATATTTTGATCATATTCTTTTCCCTCCTTCAGCTCCTCTCATCTCTGTGACCACCTGACTTCATGTTCTTTCTCTCCTTTAAACATCAACAACCCATAAAAAATAGGAATTCTGATTTTGTATTGGACAACTACTCTGAGCACCCTGCCCTAGGGTGTGGTTATATACCCAGTGTCACCCCATTGAAAGAATCTGATTTCTCTCTCACAACAACTATCAATTACAAATAGCTTCTTGAGAATCTGTGCCCCCTTCTCCTCTGACTACTTTTATAAATCTCAAATTTCTTTCTGTTTTTCACTCTCTCCTCTCTCCCTTCCACTCTTCCTTTCCCCTTCCCTCCCTTCCCCTCCCTCCCCTCCATCCTCCTTCCTCTCCCCTCCTTCTTTCTCCCCTTTCTTTTTGTATGTTTGCATAGTTGTCTACAAGTGTGTGCATCCAACTGGACAGTGGCTAAAGGTCAACCCGTGGTTTGCAACAACTGACCACCTTGGTTTTGAGACAGTGTCTCTCACTTGCCTGGTGGCTTACTGTAAACTAGGGTGGCTGGCCGATGAGCATCCTTTAGATCTAGGCCTCCCAGGCAATGGGTTTATATGTGTTAGCCACCTTAATATCGGACTGTTTTATATAATTTCTGGGGATCAATCTCAGGTTCTCAGACACAGCAAGCATGTCACTGAGTGAGCTATCTCCCTAATCCCTTATTCTTCTTTTTCCCTACTCTTTTAGTTGTAAAGGATCAAACATTTTTTCCCCCACTAAGAAATGTTAAGATCTCAGTGGATAGCAAATTTTAATTATTGTTAACAAATGAAAAGATTTGTAGTTTCTGTGGAATTTAACCTACTTTTTTTTTCACATAACTGTTCAGGTTTTCTGTTTATTTTCCATTTCTTTCTGGGGTTGTCAGACAAGGCTTATTCCCAAGAGCAGTCCTCCAACTTTCTAGTAATGTGTGGATCTTTGAAGAGAAGTGTTCTCAGCTAAACTCGGCTAATGAGCACCTCTCCTCTAATTCCTCTAGGATTGCCTCTGGCTTTCAGGGCCAGGATCTCCTACTTCCTGTTTTGGGAAGGACAGCAGACACCAACAAAGGAATGCTGCCTGCCTTGAGGGGAGCCATCAGCAACATTTGCCCAACTGAATCATCTTCTCAAAGAGGGTTGCTATCTTCCCTCCCCTTTCTGTTTTCTTTCTCCCGGGTAGACTTACTTTTAGCAAAACTCTGCCTTCTCTTTTCTTTTGTTCACTCAATTCTCTATGTTCCATATGTCTGGACAGTGAACTTGCTACCCATGCTCCATGGCTCAAGTCTAATTTAGGGCATCTGTGGCTAACACACCAAAGCTCTGCTTCCTGTCACTGGTCAGCCACAGGGAAATGGGCCACAAGGCACTCTATAAGGAAGAGCGAAGGTCAGGCAGGTCCAAAGGGTATCCCAGTCTATAAAATTTAAGCCCAATGACTCATCCAAAATTGGCCCAGCACAAATCTGACTATAGGAATACCTTAGGCAGTTAGATAAAAGCCAGAACTCCTCAGGAATTTGTGAAGACTGTCCCCATCTGCCAAAAGGAATCTTTTGCATTTCCTCTGGTGAAAGGTTCATATGGCTGTCCAATTAACGTATACTGTGGCACCTACCAGCCTATCAAGGACCATGCTAAACTCCGAGCTCCCTCAGGCCTGCACACAAGTACTTGCGAGCTTCCCTTCTCCCACATCTTTATAACTCACTCTCCTTATAACCTGGAGATTTCCCCACATCTTGCTTCCCTCTGCTTTTCTGAGAGAGAGCCCTGGCTGTTTGAACCTTTTCTCTGTCCATCCATGGTGCAGCCATTTTGGTTTCTCTACTGGAGCGTCTCGAATACACAGAGCAAGGTGGGAGATGTTCTCTGTAGCAGCAGCAGCAGCAGTGAAATCCTCATCATGAGACAAAAGCTTTGAATTCCAAGTATGTTTGGAAGTAGAATATTTGAGGTAGAATATTTAGGTAGGATATTTAAGTCACTCCACCTAACATGAACTGTACGTTAAAGCAGAGCAAAACAAATTAAAAAATGGAAATAAAAATAAGATGGACTTTAAGACATTGGGGCAAAAATTAGGTAGCAAGAAAAGCAGAATATCCTCAAAGAACAAAGAAGCCACACCCGTGGCAAGCAGTAGCCTTGTGGGATTTTCAGGTGCGACCACCCTGAGAAAGCTACTTAGTTTCTACAATGTGAACAAGGACCTTAACCCTAACAATTCTTTGATTCTCAAGTCCTCTCCAGCCATTTTAGTCTCTCTCTCTCTCTCTCTCTCTCTCTCTCTCTCTCTCTCTCCCCTCCCCCCCTCTTCCTCATCTTCCTCCTCCTCCTCCTCCTCTTCCTCCTCCTTCTTATTCATGAGGGTCTCTTTATCATGTAGCTCTGGCTGTCTTGGAATTTACTATGTAGACCAGGCTGGCTTCAAACTCGTGCACTTTCTGCTTCCAGACCTCTGGAACTAAAGGTATATACTACCACACCCAGCCCATTTTAAAGTTTTCAAATACATAAGACATTATGATTTCATCAATCTGTCATACATAAAGCCAGAAGTTTACTAAGGAGAGAAAATTCAAATAAGTGAACTAAAAATTTTAAAATGATGATTCCTCTGTGCTAGGTTGGCTAATATTTTCATCTAATAACTATAAAAATAATCCTTGCATTCCATGCATATATACATGCACCAGACTGCTAAGAAAAAGCCAGTTCATGTTAGACTCAGAAAATGTCTCTTCCTAGAGAACGTACTGTGTGGGTCATGGTTCACATTTGAGTGTGGCAATTAAATGTCACTTGATTCCCGTCTCTGGCTCCCTATGTTTTAAATTTTTCTCTTACAACAAACACATTTTCTATTACATTTTCTAAAATTTTGCTTCTTGTTCAAACACTTTCTGATCACCTTTTAAGAACATGCGTTGATCAAGATAATTCAATTTCTGGGATATTGACACATCTCTTTTAAAATCCTTGCTACAGGTGAGTTCTTATGTTTGTCCAGATCCTTCCAATTGGCCTACGGTTCATCTCACTCTAAGAATTTCTTTTCTGTTTGCAGCTGAAACATTCTTGGACACATTCTAAAACCTGTAGAAAGCTCTGGGCTTGATCAGGCAAGAAGGATTTTTGAAAGGGAGTGCATGTGTTCATGTTGGCAGAGAAGACTGGCTTTGCCTGTGGAGCCACTGGGCAATCTGAGGTACAGAAATTTCCTTTCCAGTGAAAAAGTTCTTAAAGAAGAAATAAAATCATGCCAGAAAGGAGAGACTTGTCTAAGAAATCAAAAGCATACCAGACACAGGTGGACTCCCTTTCTTTCACTTTTAAGACTCTCTTTCAAGATGGCTAGTACTTAAATGTCTACTTCCTGCCAACATTCTTGTTAAGCTGCTGCCACATCCTGGTTCCTGTCCACCGAGGTGCTGTGCTGGGCAAACTCTCTAAGGTGATGCTCTGAGGAACACCATTCCAAAGTCTGTCTATCAGCACCTGTACCTCAGCCAGATTCAACCAAAACCAGCAAGACCCCAAGACACAGAACATTCTTGTCTCTCTCTACTGGGATCATATTTCCAGGAAGCTTGGTCTGATCACCTTCTTGGCAGCTCTCTGCTGCAATGGCTGTCTCCGAAAGCAAGGCACTGCCCTCACAGGAAGCTATTGTTAGGTCAGCGCTGTGCCAAGTACAACACACAGAGAAAGGCCAGGAGCAGTTGAGGCATTTGACTGCACAGGCCCTTGTATCTGAGGGAGTATTTTCATTTCCTAACCATTTATTCTTGGATCCTTACAAAAATTCTGTATGTTAGTCGCAGCACCCCTGCCCTGACTCCAATTACATTCTATCCCACCCCCCATTACAGGGACATATTGAACTAATAAGGATTCAGGAGTAGTAAATCTCAAACCTGCATCTTCAGACTGCATTCTTTTCCACACACGGAGACTAGTTTTACTTGGCTTTCTTTATTATCCTTTAAGTCTCTTAAAGTTCAGTCTCTTTCTCAAAAGCTAAGAAGAATAGAGAGGAAGGTATTGAAGGTGAATTTGAACGAGAGATAAACTGGCGGTTACTTTTAGAATCATTCTGTGAGTGCTTTCTTCCATGAGAAAATCACTAGCCTGATATGATGACCAACCCTCTGGAGTAAGACACCCAAACGTTGACACTACTGCTATTCCTGACCGCTGAGCCAGCAATCTTACCACAGCTGCTTCTGCCCACGGTTGGATGACCACAGCCCTGTCCCTCCTGTGAAAATTGGTTCTGTACCCTATGTTTTCCCCTGCCCTGCCCTTCCCAGGTTTGTGTACAGTACTAAGGAAAACAAATGACCCCATCTCCAGTTCATGACCACACTCTTTGTGTTGGGTTTAAATAGGAAGTCAGCTTGTGTCTTGTCTGGGCACCCATAACAATCTGTCTGCAGTATCTATATCCCTTTGAAACCACAGACCAAACCTGGTTCCAGCTTCAGATGGAAAACTAGTTACTGGACTCAGAACCTTTAGCTTGTGGATGAATTCAAGTTAGTATCAGCAAGTATTCCAGAAGACATGTGTGTCTGTGGCCTTATTGGCTGAAGGATAAGACAATGTGGAAACCCTTGAGCAATGTTTGAAAGAGATTGCTTATAGAGTCTCACACTTAGAAATAAAGTTTAAATTATGTGTTTCATTCTCTATATGGCCCTGAGCAGGTACCAGCATTTCCCCAGGAACTGTTCCGAAAGCAGAACTTGCTTATGTACAGCTGTTTGAGCCGCACTGCCGTAGAGTTTTTAAGACTTGAAATGTGCCATGGTCCATTCTGATAATGGCACTCTTTTTGCAAGGAGGGTAATTGAATTCTACTTGAGACGAAGGAGAAATGAGAAGCCCATAAAGACATTCTAAAAAAAGGAGTTAGCTTTGGCTTTTACCCTTGTTGCCTTCTCTGTGTAAAGATTCCCACAACCTGGAATCAAAGTATTTTTTACTTACCTAAATCACTATATTTTCACTTGTCCCATCTCCCACCCATAAGTTCACTTCCGGAGAGCAGAAATAGCATTTTACATTAAAGATACGAGGAATGACTGCGATTACCTTCAGACAGCACCTTTAATCACTTCACTGCATATAAAGGCCCACTATGCTCATAAACTAATGAGAATAGAAACGTGGGTGTCCCTGAGACTCCAATTCCAGTGTTACTTTTTTCCAAGTGATCATCTATTTAAGTCCACTCATTCTGAGCTTATCAATTGACTGGCCGTATGTCAGGCACCTCATTAAGCGATGTAATTAATAAAAAATGCAGCACTACTTTTCTTGCCTCAAGGAATTTCTTATCTAAGAAAAATGATACAACAGCACAACACACAGAAACTACTCCCCTAAATGGGTCATTCCCCAACACGAAGACAGTCACTGAATCCTTGGCTGTATTTACCAGTGACACAGAAGTCTGGCGCACATACTTTGGTGGAGTCAAGCATATTGCACAGTGTATCAGTACCCTCTCTCAAATTCATCCACCTTTGACTGTTAAGGATGTATTGCACCCAGTTAGAAAGCCAGCAGCCCTTTAGATGGTGTCATTGGGTATGTCTTCCAAGTGGCCACACTAGAGCATCTTTTGCTACAGAATTTACTGACCTCCTAAGGGGTGAAAGAAAGGTTGAAAGGGGGATTGGAACACATAATGAGTTTTTATTTTTTGGTCCTTAAAGAAGGTTCAGAATCTTTTGAGAACCTGGAGTATACTCGTTAATACCAGGTAGGCAAAAAAAATCTCATGTTGTCTGCAAAACTTTGATGGTATCAAAATACGTATGAGTCACCTAATTTCAGCTTTTTTGGAGGTGGGGCTTGGGAAACTGGGAAAGAAGTTGTGCTCACCAGCCAGAGGGAGACACCACCAGGCAGTTGGACAGAGGGCTCATTAGTGGCTCTCTGAATTCGCCCATGCAGAGCCCAGCTTGAGCGAGTCTGCGCAGTCCTGTGGAGGATTCCCTTTTGCTTCTCTGTCTTCTGAGGCTGTGGGAAACAGGCTTCTTCTGTGAATCCTGCAGTCTCAGGCAGATCAAAGATCTACAGAGGTGTAGGTGCTGGGCAGTTTCATCGCTCCGGGCTGACTATTCAGTCCCAGGAGATTCCACCCAGGGAAGTTGCTGAGCCTGTTTGCTGGCTGCTTGGTAGAGATTTTTAAAGGGACATCTCCCAGTTCCTGTACAGAATTTTATGAAAATGAGGCTTGGAAATGAAGTGCATGGGATGGCTGGCTTCCAATTGCCACCGTCCTTATAGACTTTTTAAAGACGAAAGGATGAGCAAGGCTTTGCTTTTCATCGAACAGCCCATTCCAAGGGCAGATTCCCATGTGCCTTATAGGTGGTGTTTTAAAATTGTGAGTGGATAGAGATAAGCTGGAAATATGCCATGTATTACTGTGGGAAAATCATGATAAAACATTACTCAATGAATCTCAGTTTAGTGACTACACACATATGAGTACACACATAAACACACACACAGACACACACACACACAGACACACACACATACACACACACACACAGACACACACACACCATGAACAGCCGTGCTTCCAAAGCCCAAAGGGCAATGTGTGCTTGATTGCTAGCTTACTTTCATTCTTTCTTGAGTGAAATTTGCCTGGACCAATAAAAAAAAAAGTTAAGAAAGCAACTCTTTTACAACCAACCTTTTTTTAACCTTGGTTTCCTGGGATCCTTGACTGGGCAGAGATTCATTGTCTTCCATGCAACTTCTTCCTGGATCTTAACAGGAGAGTTGGAAATGTTCTTTTAAAGGTTATAAAATCATGGCCTGGTTCAGTGGTGTGCTTACCTGTAGTCCCAACTACATAGCAGGAGGATCACTTGAGACCAGGAATTAAAAACCAGACTGCCCAAACAGAAAGACCTCCATCTTAAAAAACAACAAACAACTTGTTCAAAATTAATTGTTTGATCTGACTTGAAGACACTCGGTTTAGGCAACGATAGACAGAGTAGTGTGGGAAAATTCCTCTAGGAATCTTCATACATTGTGCTCTCTCTCTCTCTCTCTCTCTCTCTCTCTCTCTCTCTCTCTCTCTCTCTCTCTCTCTGGGTGTAAGGGTTCATGTATGTGTTCATGCGTGTGGAGGCCAGAGTTCACTGATTTACATTTTTTTTTGAGACATCGTCTCTCACTAAACCTGGAACTCAGCAATTCAGCTGGACTGATAGGCTAACACAGCTTTTTATACACATCCTAGAGATCAAACTCATGTTCTCATACTTGTGCACTAAACATTTTATTGGCAGCTATTCTTCGAGTTCTAACAGCTCATGTATTTTATTTTATTTCATTCCATTTTTTTTATTTCATCTGTAGCAAGAGATCATCATCATCATCATCATCATCATCATCATCATTCTTGAGAAAGAATGTTTCCAGCCCGCTGTTTGTTTAATAAATTACTGATCACATAAAAGAAAGAAAAAAAAACCAAACAAAAGCCTAGTTTTCTTTTTTTGCATTGAAATGGGTCTGAAGTTTGATTTGGTGTGTGAATATTCTGCTTTTCTGTTGATGACACAGGCTTTATAAATATCTATTCTTTCTGATACATAAAATCTATAGTAGAATGATTTGTGTGGTTTAATGAAGATTTCAACATTTTCTATTAAAATACTACTAATTTTGGGTTTAATGAGTGGAAAAATATATTTACTGTTTTTGTGTATAGTCAGATTCAGGTAGAATGATTAATAACATCTGATATCCAATCTATTATGTTCAGGCACTGCACTTCATAAAAATATCATCCCATGTAGTTGTCACAAGAAACTGGAGTTGTAGTTCTGCCCATGTCATATAGATGAAGAAACTACAAAGCAGAAAAACTTCTAGTTAACAATAGGTGGAACAATAATTAACGTATTCAAAATTTGGATACGGCCGAGGGTTCTAACAGTGCCCTTTGTGTATGTCTTTTAACATTTCTATTATAGTTATCTACATTTTTGTTATTAGGAGTTATCTTGCTAAGTATAACAGACTAGTCTCCCCAAGAGAGGCTATTTTGAGGGAAAGGAAGAGGGGTAGTCAATAGTAAGTAAGAAGGGGAAGAGGAGAAATCTGAGAGGCCATGGTTATTTAAGTGGAGGATTGAATATCTAGTTGCTTGGGGTAGTTGGTTTGCTATCACCATGACCAAATTACTTGGCTTGGACAACTTCAGAGAGGAAAGATGCATTTTAAGGTGCAATTTCAGAGTTGAAGTAGAGCGGCTTTGGCCATGGGAGGACAAAGTAGAGGCTGTTCACATAGAGGACAAGGAAGCAGATGGCTAGAGGCTGTGTAGAGTCTACATCTACAGAGAAGACTGCATCTAGGTGCTTGTTTCTACAAGCTAGTTCCTAGCTCTTAAGGGTTTCACAGTCTCCCAAGTAGTGTTATCTTCTGCAGAGGAAGCATTGGAAATACAAGCCCGTAAGGGACATTTCAAATTCAAACCTTAACCCTCTACCATTGGCCTCAAAATTTAATTTCAAGAGTGCCCCACACCCCCAGACTTTCAAAGTTCAATCTGAGACCCAATACAAATGGACAACTATGAGCCCTGTGACATCAAAAAAGAAAGTTACACACTTCAAATATAACACAGAGTAAGCATTCCAGCTCCAAAAGGGAGGGATCATAGAATCACAAGGGACGAATAAACCCTAATGCCAAAGAAGGCCTAAAGCCATTAGAACAAACAGTAAGTGCTCTGCCCATATACCTAGCATCCAGGGCATGTAATGTGATTAGACAGACTCTAGTGGGCTTGAGCAACCACGCCGCTGTGGATCTGCTGCCACACATGCCCTCTCATTGAGGTTAGCAACAGGCATTTTCTAAAGATTTCCTCAGCTTATGCCTCGTGTTCCTGGCATCTCCAGTTCAGTGTCTCCATAGTAACTTCGGCTTCATTCCTACAAATGCACACTTCAGATTGTTAGGCACTCCCTGCAGGAAACGTGTGATGAGATACACACCTGACCTCCTCAGCACTCCTTAGCCATTTGGGTGGAAACATCCATCACTCTGTAATGCTTGAATTTTGCAAGCTTGCATAACTAGTACCTTCTAGATGATGTCAGGTTCTGCTACTGGCTTGGGAAGAAAGCAGCTTGGAAGGCTTGGAACTCTGATGCAGCAGTCTTCTGAGTACCTTGTGGGCTGAGTCTCGGGCCAACAAAGGGCCAGGAGTGGGGCCTTTGATGGGTGGTTCTTGTTCAACAGAGTATTTTTCTTACACTGTGTTTACAAATGGAAGTCTTTCAAATGTGTTTTTAATTCATACTCTGTCATCTATGATGGGTGGGGGAATCCTTGCTACCTACCCTGCCAGTTGAAAGTATATTTAATGATGCTTCTATTTAATAGTATGAACTTATTAGCAGTTATGGATTCTCCATCTGCAGTTGCCTTGTCCACAATTTTCAGTGTGTTGGCATTCTTTTCTTCATTAAACTCAATGTCCCCCACATATTTCTGCTCTGCTTTTTGAAATAGATTTTTGTTGTAAATCTGGCTAAACACAGGCAGCAATAACCATGCCATAGCCTACATGTTATCTTATTTAAATTTTACTTTATCAAATAAATTAATTTGTTATTTTTGAATTCAGCTGAATACATGTTTTCAGTACATGGGTGAAACGCAGCCAGCCAGGTCCTTTGTCAGAATGTAACACGATTGTTCTTTAGCTTAAGTCTCCTAAGAGTCTGTTCCGACCCGAGACTTTATGAGCACCGTCTTCCCTTCCTGAACTATCACCAGAGATGCCTGTTTACACTGCAATTCCAACTTCATCCACATTTGTCTCACAAAGCAAGTCCAAAGACCTAAGAATCTCATGACCAGGTATAGTTCCAGCAATGACCCCATCACTTGTGGGACTAAGTTTCTGTGACCACATGACTCCTGGCACTAATTTTCTGTGTTTGTAATTTGACTACCTGGCTTATCTTTACTCCAAATTAAATCATGAGTCAAGAATAGATGCAGTTAAAGGAAAGTGTAGGAAGAACTTTTCTGAGTTCAAATGAGATTTTGTCATCTAGTCACCAAATGACTTTGAGTATATTGCTAATGTAGCCAGGTGTCCGACACTACACCTGTTTCATCAAATTCATGTGGTCACTGTAAAGACTGAAGAGGTGAATCCTGTGATATGATCTGTTTAGTGCTTTGCATCCAAGATCTTGGTCCATTTCCCCCACAGTGGACTCCAACAGTCTAGTCTTCAGTCCACACCATAGGTAAGATTACTTCAGGATCCCTACTACCACTAAATTCCTGCATTCATTAAGCTACTTTTCTCTTCAGGGATGAAGGATTCCTTTTGACTCCCTATTTTAGTTGGAGCTATAGCAGTGGTGGTATGTGGCAGCTAGTTTTTTTTAAATTTTTTTATTATAAATATTTTTATTAATTATTTTTATACACTCCATATTTTATTCCCCACCTAGCCAACACCTGTCCACCCTCCAACTGTTTCACATGGCATACCTCCTCCCCTCCTCCTGTCTCCATGTGGATTTCCCTACCCTCCCACCCCACCTGACCTCTAAACTCCCTGTGGCCTCCGGTCTCTTGAGAGTTAGGTGCATCATCTCTGGACTAACACAGACCCGGCAGTTCTCTACTGTATGTGTGTTGGGGGCCTCATATCAGCTGGCGTATGCTGCTTGTTTGGTGGTCCAGTGTTTTGAGAGATCCTGGGGGCCGAGATTAATTGAGACGGCTGGTCCTCCTACAGGGTCACCCTCAGCTTCATTCAGCCTTCCCTAATTCAACAGCAGGGTCAGCTGCTTCTCTCCATTGGTCGGGTGCAAATATCTGCATCTGACTCTTTCAGCTGCTTGTTGGGTCTTCCAGAGTGCTGTCATGCTAGGACCATTTTTGTGAGTGCTCCATAGCCTCAGTAATAGTGTCAGGCCTTGGGACCTCCCCTTGCACTGGATCCCACTTTGAGTCTGTGGCTGGACCTTCTATTCCTCGGGCTCCTTCCATTTCCATCCCTGTAATTCTTTTGGACAGGAACAATTATGGGCCAGATTTATGACTGTGGGATGGACCCTCCTCTCCCTCTGTCTTCCTGCTGGAGGCAGCTGTTTTTAAGATGTCACTGAAATGCTGTCTCACTGAAAGCAGTGATGGGATAGAAAGTAGGAAGGATGATGGGACCCAGCACCTGCCCTCTAGGATCTACATCTTCCAGGGGGGTCTCAGGATGGACCCCAGTGCCTACCTTCCAGGATCCATCCCCTCCTGTAAGGCCCCACAATTTCTATAGTAGCTCCAGCTGGGGCTCATGAGCCTATGGGGCACATTTTACATACAAATTATGGCATTCACAGATTAATTTGAAACCTATGTACACTCCTAACTCCTGGATTTGTTGGCAAAACATGAAGAAGTAAGTTTGAGGATCTTCAGTAAGTGTTCTAAATTGTAATCACTTTTCCATCTCTGTGTGCTTCTACACACAGTGACTGTTTAGTCTCTTGATCTATAAACCTTTAAGCAATGAATGACTCATATGGGGTCTGGAGAGATGGCTCAGCAGTTAGGAGCACTTGCTGCTCTTGCAGAAGACCTGGGTTCTATTCCCCAACATCCACATAGCGGCTCACAACCACTTGCAATTTTAGTTCTAAGGGATCTGAGGTTCTTTTCTGACTTCCATGGACTTCTGCATACAGTATGCATGAACTCACATAGGCACACACACATACAGACTATAGGTAGATAGATAGATTGATTGATAGATAATAAAATGAGCACTATTACAAATGTTTCTAGGGAACTAAACTGAAATGTAATCCACCCCAAGTGATTAAAGAGTAGAAAATTCTAATATGGGAAACATTTGCTTTTAGAAATTAATACAGAGAGTTAATATTGACATTAACTTAGGCTTCTGTTATCAAAATAGTAGTTTTTGAACAGATAGAAAAGAAAAACCAACATTTTCATATATATTCTTCTAAAATATGCCATAAAGGCCCCTGGGTGGGAGGCATCTACTGATGGAGTCCTTGTGCAAGAAGCTATAAGAAGAGAGAGGTGTGGGTACACCGTACATAGCTGAGGATTTCCCAATCTCCATTGTATCTGTAAGCATCAGCATCAGGAACACCAATGAACCTAACCACTGACTGCCTATCCCTTCATACCACTTTGGAATAATTTTATTACATGGTGCCAAATATATTGTTGTAAGGATCCTTGTCAGTTTGGAATGTGATGCATTGTTTCTTTTGTGGTCTCTGTAACTGTCATCCTTGTTATGCACAGATGTTTCATGACTTAGGCACTCAGGCACTGCTCCCCTTCCTGCTATTTATGCTAGCACACTACTGAACTAACAGAGGTAATAAAAGGATTACAAACACAAGAGTCATTACCAGATGACACCAAGTCACAGCACAGTTGTAGAGTTCACGCCTAAATATTATTGGTGAAGTATTAAAATAACAAATGAAATGTGCAATAAAATATTAAAATAAAGATTTAATTAAAATTAGAGTGCTAAAATACCTTATGTTCTATGCCAAGATAATGAAGAAAGCAATCTGCGCCTGAACAGATCCTATGCCACAGCTCTCTGTATCCAGATCCCACGAGGAAAGAGCAGGTCTCACAGGAATTCTAACAGACCTGAGAACACAGGTAAGACCACCACTTCTGCCCAAATACCTAGCTGAAGAGGGACCCGCCTGGAACACTCAGGACACAGGAACCGAGGAGCAGCCTGGACAGGATACTTCCAGTTTCCATCTATACCTGGAGATGACCCTGTGCCATATCACTCCATACCTGGTCCTGTCAGGATAGAGCTGGTCTCTCAGGAGTGCCTACACATCTGAGAATACAGATTTCCATACCCAGTTCCCACTGGGAGAGAGCTGGTCTTCCAAGAGTGCTGATACAACCGACAGCACAGGTGAAACCACTTCTGCTCAAATGCCTGTCCTAAGTGGGACCTGAGAATTTCGTGAATTCATTGTTTTTAATTGCAGTGTAGTATTCCATTGTATAAATATACCACATCTTCTGAATACATTCCTCCGTTGAGGGACATCTGGGTTCTTTCCAGCTTCTGACTATTATAAATAAGGCTGCTATGAACATAGTGGAGCATGTGTCCTTATTGCATGCAGGTAAGGCCTCTGGGTATATGCCCAGGAGTGGTATAACAGGATCCTCTGGTTAGGCAAATGGTCAGAACTGGAAAATATCATCCTTAGTGAGGTAACCCAATCACAAAAGAACACACATGGTATGGAGTCACTGATAAGGGGGTATTAACCCAGAAACTCGGAATACCCAAGACACAATTCACATATCAATAGATTTCCAAGAAGAGGGAAGGAGAGACCCCTGGTCCTGGAAAGACTGTATGTAGGGGAATGCCAAGACAGAGAAGCGAGAGGGGGTTGAATAGGGAACAGGGGGAGGGAAGAGGGCTTATGGGACTTTCGGGGAGGCAGGAACCAGGAAAGGGGAAATCATTGGGAATGTACATTAAAAAAAATAGAAAATAAAAAAAAGAAAGAGGGACCTGCCAGAGACATCAGGACATGGCAACAAAAGAATGGTTGGGGACAGGATTCTTCCATTTTCCATCTGCACCCTGGAGCTGACCCTGTGCCAGAGCTCTCCATACCCGAATTTCTCCAGGAGAGAACTGGTCTCCCAGGAGTAATGACACACACAGGCTTGTAGGAGGGACAAGTCACAGTCAGAGACAGCAAGACCATCTAACAACAGAGATAACCAGATGGCAAGAGACAAGGGCAAGAACCCAAACAACAGATACCAAAGCTACTCAGTATCACCAGAACCCAGTTCTCCCACCACAGCGAGCCCTGAATACCCTAACACACCAGAAAACCAAGACTCTGGTTTAAAATCACATCTCATGATGATTATAGAGGACTTTAAGAAGGACATAAATAACTCGCTTAAAGAAATACATAAGAATACATGTAAACAGGTAGAAACCCTTAAAGAGGAAACACAAAAGCACCCCAAAGAATTACAGGAAAATACAATCAAACAAGGTGAAGGAATTGAACAAAACCATCCAGCATCTAAAATGGAAGTTGAAACAATGAAGAAATCACAAGATAACCCTGGAGATAGAAAACCTATAAAGAGATCAGGAATCATGGATGCAAGCATCACCAACAGAAAACAAAAGATAAAAGAGAGAATCTCAGGTGCAGAAGATAACATAGAAAACATTGACACAATAGTCAAAGAAAATGCAAAATGCAAAATACCCCAAACCCAAAACATCCAGGAAATCCAGGAAACAACGAGAAGACCAAACCTAAGGATAATTGGTATAGAAGAGAGTGAAGATTTCCAGCTTAAAGGGCCAGTAAATATCTTCAACAAAATTATAGAAGAAAACTTCCCTAACCTAAAGAAAGAGATGTCCATAAACAAACAAGAAACCTACAGAACTCCAAATAGACTGAACCAGAAAAGAAAGTCCTCCCATCACATAATAATCAAAAGACCAAATGCACAAAACAAAGAAAGAATATTAAAAGCAGTAAGGGAAAAGGTCAAGTAACATATAAAGACAGACCTATCAGAATTGCACCAGGCTTCTTGCCAGAGATTATAAAAGTCAGAAGATCCTGGGCAGATGTCATACAGACCCTAAGAGAACACACATGCTAGCCCAGGCAACTATACGCAGCAAAACTTTCAATTACTATAGATGGAGAAACCAAGATATTCCATGACAAAACCAAATTTACAAAATATCTTTTCACAAATCCAGCCCTACAAAGGATAATAGATGGAAAATGCCAACACAAGGAGGGAAACTACATCCTAGAAAAAACAAGAAAGTATTCTTCTTTCAACAAACCCAAAAGAAGATAGCCACACAAACATAATTCAGTCTCTAACAATAAAAATAACAGGTAGCAGCAATCACTATTCCTTAAGATCTCTTAATATCAATGGACTCAATTCACCAATAAAATGACATAGACTAACAGACTAGATACATAAATGGGACACAACATTTTGTTGCATACAGTAAACACACCTCAGAATATAGGGCTGGAATACAATTTTCCAAGGAAATGGTCCCAAGAAACAGGCTGGAATAGCTATTCTAATATCGAATAAAATCGACTTTTAACCTAAAGTTATCAAAATAGATAATGTAAGACATTTCATACTCGTCAAAGGAAAAACCTATCAAGATGAACTCTCAATTCTGAACATCTATGCTCCAAATGCAAGGGAACCCATGTTCATAAAAGAAACTTTACTAAAGCTCAGAGCACACATAGCACCTCACACGGTAATAGTGGCAGACATCAACACCCCACTCTCATCAATAGACAAATCATGGAAACAGAAACTAAACAGAGACACAGTGAAACTAACAGAAGTTATGAACCAAATGGATTTAAACAGATATCTATTGGACATTTCATCTTAAAACAAAAGAACATACCTTCTTCTAAGTGTCTCATGGTACCTTCTCCAAAACTGACCATATAATCGGTCACAAAATAGGCCTCCCTCAACAGATACAAGAAGAATGAAATAATTCCATGAACTCTATCAAATCACCACAGACTGAGGCTGGTTTTCAATAACAACAAAAACAACAGAAAGCCCACTTATACATGGAAACTGAACAATGATTTACCCAATGAGAACTTGGTCAAGAAAGAAATAAGAAAGAAATTAAAGGCTTTTTAGAATTCTATGAAAATGAAGGCACAATATACCCAAACTTATGGGACACAATGAAAGCAGTACTAACAGGAAAACTGATAGCTCTGAGTGCCTCCAAAAAGAAATTGAAGAAGGCATATACTAGCAGCTTATCAGCACAGCTGAAAGCTCAAGAACAAAGAGAAGCAAATACATACAAGAGGAGTACATGGTAGGAAATAATCAAACTCAGGGCTGAAAACAACCAAGTAGAAACAAAAAGAACTATGCAAAGAATCAACAAAACCAGGAGCAGGTTATCTGAGTAAATCAGCAAGATAGATAAACCATTAGCCAGACTAACCAGAGGGCACAGAGACAGTATACAAATTAATTAACAAAATCAGAAATTAAAAGGGAGATATAACAACAGAAACTGAGAAAATTAAAAAAAAATCATCAGATCCTACTACAAAAGCCTATACTCAACAAAACTGGAAAATCTTGTTGAAATGGACAATTTTCTAGACAGATACTTGGTACCAGGATCAGATAAACCATCTTAAGAGTCCCAAAACGCCTAAAGAAATAGAAACAGTCATTAAAAGTCTCCCAACCAAAAAAAACAAAACAAAAAAAAAAACAAAAAAAAAAAACAAAAAAAAAACAAAAAACAAAAAAACCCCCCAAAAAACAAAAAAACCAAAAAACCAAAAAAACCCAGGATCAGATAGGTTTAGTGCAGAGTTCTGTCAGACCTTCGAAGAAGACCTATTCCACAAAATAGGAACAGAAGGGACACTACCCAATTTGTTCTATGAAGCCACAGTTATGCTGATACCAAAACCACACAAAGTTCCAACGAAGAAAGACCAATTTCCCTTGTGAATATCAGTTCAAAAATACCCAATAAAATTCTTGCAAACCAAATCCAAGAAATATCAAAATGACCATTGCCCACGATTAAGTAGGGTTCATTCCTGGGATGCAGGGATGGTTCAATATATGGAAATCCATCAACATAATCCACTACATAAACAAATTCAAAGAAAAAGACCATATGATCATTTCATTCGATGCTGGAAAAGCATTTGACAAAGTTTAACATTTCTTCATGTTAAACATCTTGGAAAGATCAGGAATTCAAGGCCCATACCTAACCATAGAAAAAGCAATATACAGCAAACCAGTAGCCAACATCAAACTAAATGGAGAGAAACTTGAAGCAATCTCACTAAAATCAGAGACTATACAAGGCTGTCCACTCTCTCCCTATCTATTCAACATAGTATTTGAAATTCTAGCTATTGTAATTAGACAACAAAAGGAGATCAAAGGGATACAAAGTGGAAAGGAAGAAGTCAAAATATCACTAGATGCAGATCATTAAGTGACCCCCAAAATTCTACCAGAGAACTACTAAACCTGGTAAACAACTTCGGCAAAGTGGCTAGACATAAGATTAACTCAAACAAATCAGTAGCCTTCCTATATTCAAAGGATAAACAAGCTGAGACTGAAATTGGGGAAATGACACCCTTCACTATAGTCACAAATAATATGAAATATCTTGGTCTGACTCTAACCAAACAAGTGAAAGATCTATATGACAAGAACTTCAAATCTCTGAAGAAAGAAATTGAAACACTCAGAAGATGGAAAGATCTCCCACGCTCATGGATTGGCAGGATTAATATAGTAATAATGGCCATCTTGCCGAAAGCAATCTACAGATTCAATGCAATCCCCATCAAAATTTCAACTCAATTCTTCATAGAGTTAGAAAGAGCAATTCTCAAATTCATTTGGAACAATAAAAAACTTTGGGCTTGAAAAACCATTCTCAACAATAAATGAACTGTGGAAATCACCATCCCTGGCCTCAAGCTGTACTACAGAGCAATAGTGATGAAAACTGCTTGGTATTGGTATAGTGACAGGCAGGTATATCAATGGAATAGAATTGAAGATCCAGAAATGAACCCACACACATATGATCACTTGATCTTTGGCAAAGAGGTTAAAACCATCCAGTAGAAAAAAGACAGCATTTTCAACAAATGGTGCTGTTTCAACTGGTAGTCAACATGTAGAAGAATACAAATTGATCCATTCTTATCTCCCTGTACATAGCTCAAGTCCAAGTGGATCAAGACCTCCACATAAAACAAGATACACTGAATCTACTAGAAGACAAGGTGGGGAAAATCCTCGAACACATGGGCACAGGGGAAAATTTCCTCAACCAATGCCTTATGCACTAAGATCAACAATCAACAAATGAGACCTCATAAAACTGCAAAGCTTCTGTAAGGCAAAGGACACTGTCAATAGTATAAAATGGAAACCTGAAGATTGGGAAAAGATCTTTACCAATCCTACATCTAATAGAGGGCTAATATCTAATATATACAAAGAACTCAAGAAGTCAGACTCCTGAGAAATGAATAACCCTATTAAAAAAATGGGGAAGAGAGCTAAACAGAATTCTCAACTGAGGAAACTCACATGGGCAAGAAGCATCTAAAGAAATGTTCAACATCCTTAGTTATCAGGGAAATGCAAATCAAACAAATCCTGAGATTCCACCTCACACCAGTCAGAATGGCTAAGATCAAAAACTCAGGTGACTGCAAATGCTGGGAGGATGTGGAGAAAGAGGAACCCTCTTCCATTGCTGGCAGGATTGCAAGCTGGTACAACCACTCTGGAATTTAGTCTGGTGGTTCCTTAGAAAACTGGACATGGTGCTACCTGTGGACCCAGAAGTATCTCCAGGACACAGGGCAACAACAGGATATCTGAGAGGAGTTCTAGTGAGGTTCCAGTGTAGCAGAAGCCAGAATCATCAAACTAGACTAATGACTAGTAAACATTTATTTATTCATTATAGTGAACATTTGCCATGAGAGAAGTGTTGTCAAAAGGGTATACTGTGAGACACACTGTGACACATTACAGCTTCCATGACAAGATGTTTTCTATGCTCCTTAAAAATATTTTTTCTTTTGTGGGGAAAGTTTCTAGAGCAGAGGGAAGATAGAGTAGATGAGATAAGTGGAATTGGGTTGCATCACGTGAAACTCAAAAAGAATCAATAAAAATTTGAAAAAAATACACATGTATTACATTAGTTTCAAAAAGTCACAAATGGCACACTATAGCATCATTGCAATAACATATTTATTTGCTGTGTAGAGTGTAATTTTGTGGAATTTAACTTTTTTTACTAAGGGAAGGTGTTAAAAAGGATAGACTTTGGAACTGTGCTGAATATTTTGTATATAAATTTGTTTTAAATTCTATTTCCATCAAGCATCAGCCTTATGATTTATTCCAGCTTCATCAGTTAAATAAGTATTTCATGATAATGGTTAAATGCACACACACACACACACATACACATACACACACACTCATATACACACACACATACATACAGACACATACACACACATACATACATACATGTGTGCACACACACTTAAAACATCTGGGGGCTGGGATGTACCTCAGTTGGCAGAGAGCTTTTCTCCTATGCACAAAGCCCTGGATTTGATTCCCAGCACCACATAAAACCTGGGCTGCTAGTGTGTACCTGTAATGCATCTAGGAAGTATAGAAAAGAGGATCAGAACTTAGAGGTCATCTGTGGCTATTTGCCAAGTTTGAGGCCATCTTAGACCTCAAACTTTGTCTCTGAACTAAGAGGGAAACAAGCTTCTCTGTAAAATAGAATAGATGTTGTATATTTTACTTTTTGTTGTTGATAGCGGTTTAGATGATTTAGAATAGTTTTGAATTCAGCAAGGATTTAGGGCAGCTTCAGAGTCTTCTTACTACTGAAAGAAAACCTGTCTTTCTCGTTATTAGTCATTTCTATATTACTTTTTCTGGTCATGTCTTTCAATGTTACTGGCTAATAACTTGCATTTTAAAACTCACCCTTTGAAATAGACCCCTGGGGAAAAACCTCATTTTAAATGTTATCAAACAAGGTATGCTTCACAGATTCCAAACAAAAAAAAAATGGCAAGATCCCTTTTAAACTATTCTTTTTAAAAAAAGTTGTGACACTTATCATTTAAAATAGTTCTTTCAATTTGCTAATTCCATATCTAAGCCCAAAAACCAACAACTACTGATACCAAAGAATTTTACATAATTATTATATTTTTGAGTGAAAAAGTTGATTTATTTTAGAAATATAGGCCCCAAATTTATTGCCTACTCTAAAATTATATTTATAAATGCATTTACTGCTGCATGTAATTTTAAATACACGCTTGCTCTTTCTGGAGCGCTCTTTCTGCGTTCCCAGCTAGGCTCTGTGGTCAGCCGCCGCTCGCCTCACTCAGTCCCACCAATTGCCAGCTGATGTTTTTCCCGTAAACACCAGGAGCTGCAAGTACTCTCCACTGGTCATCCACCCCGAGGCTAGCCCGCCAGGCCTCCAACAACTGCCCAGGCTGTGTCCTTTCTCTTGCCCACTTGAGTTGCTGCCGATGGAAAGCACCAGATGGCACACAATATTTGAAAACTGACCAGATAATGCAATGACTGGGTGAAGACCGTCCTGTCCTAATCTTAGCAGTAGCCCTTTCCATCCTCTTTGGCCTCGGCAGGTGGCGGAGGCTACATACTATAGCTGTCCCGGGAGACCTACATGTCTGCCACTTCCTATCTGCTCCACAGCCTGGTCCAAATCCGCAATCCTCCCTGTGTCCCCTTCTTTGCCTCCTGGGACCAGGAAAACTCAGCAATTGGCTTCTGCTGCCTTTATTGACATAATCAAGAAACAATTAAGGAACCAGATTTTAGTATCAGTTCCTCCCCCTACATCTCTCACTTTTTCTGTCTAATAAAAAAGTAAAACAAACAAACAAACCAACAAAAAACCTCTTCTCCCAGATAGAAACTGAAAAAAAAAATTGTGACAAGTAAATTACACAGTATGAGTTACAAATAACATCAAATCCATCAGTTTGTTAATTTAAGTAAACTACTCCACCAAATTTCCTAACTGGAAGAATTACGATTCTATCCCTGGATTATGTTTAGAAGTTTAGCCTGTAACATCACTTGAGCATCATATCATTCACTCTATATACTCTGTTCAGCAGCTTGACTTTGATTATGAGACTGAAACCAGTCTTCAACCCCATCAAAAATCCAAGAACGACAAGACAAACTGTTACCTGAAAATATAGGAAACACGAAACATAGCTTCCAAAACTAACCCAAGGTAAAGACAGCTGACTATCTGGACAGTCCCCCATTTTCCAGAATCCAAGCACATCCATCTCCAGCCTTCTGGCCAAGGGTTACCTACCTGACAGACTTATTAGCAGAGAGTTAAAGAACCACTGTCCCTGACCAAAAACAAAGCCAGTAGTGCACAGACATTTGTCCTTCTCTGGACAGTGCCTTAACTGCTGTATTCCTTGGAATTCGGATGCCCCTTAACTACTTTCAGTTATTTCTAATTGAAATATCTTGAAAACACACTTTTATAATTAATTCAGAGCCACGAGTTTGTTATCTGGCCCTCAACTCATACTGCTCAATCAGCTAAAAACAGTTTGCAATAGCAGTTAGAAGGACTGTGTCTAAGCCTTGTATTCTGATGACTTGAAGAGGCATGATGCCTGTCTAAGGGTAACAATATTAATCTCAAATTTTGTGTCAATATATAGATTTATACCAATGAACACCTTAATTCTATATCAAAATAAATTCTATACTAATGTAAGAGAATATAACTTCATCTTTGCATCAATTATAAAGATTTCTACCAATTAAGATTATGGCTGCACGATCAATTCCACCTATTTCCTCCCTGTCCAAAATTACGATCATTCCTAAATTCCCTAGAATGACAACCTTTAGAATATTCACTTCCAGATCCCCACACTCAGGGAATCAGGTCGACGACTCTCCATGGCTTCTTCCTGCTGAACAGGGGCAATAAAATATCTTTAAAGGGGAGGGGAAGGGGAAGGAAATTAGGAGATTTGGTTAGGCTTTAAGAAAGCCAAGCCAACAATTACTATTCAGTCTCTGACGTCTAAGTCTCTGACTAGATCCATCTGAAAGGTTGAATGAGGCAAGGTGACTTGAAATCCATGACACTGGGAGTCCAAGCTGGTCAGCATCTCTGAGGATAAATCTTGCCAAAGCTGAACACTCTGCAATATACAAATCTCAAAACAGAATTTAAGTACCATCAAGATACCTGCATGAACTGTGTTAATCTGTGGAGGGTGCACAGACTAATTAAGAATGGACTTCTGACAGTGTCTTTTGCCTTGCAAAAACTTTGTAATTTAATGAGGTCCCATTTGTCTATTCTTGATCTTAGAGCATAAGCTATTGGAGTTCTGTTCAGGAAATTCTCCCCTGTGCCCATATGTTCAAGGTTCTTCCCTAGTTTCCCTTCTATTAGTTTCAGTGTGTCTGGTTTTATGTGGAGATCTTTGATCCACTTAGAATTGAGCTTAGTGCAAGGAGATAAGGATGGGTCAATTTGTATTCTTCTGCATGTTGACCTCCAGCTGAGCCAGCACCATTTGTTGAAAAGGCTATCTTTTTTCCACTGGATGGTTTTAGCTCCTTTGTCAAAGATCAAGTGACCATAGGAGTGTGGATTCATTTCTGGGTCTTCAATTCTGTTCCATTGATCTACATGTCTGTTACTGTACCAATACCATGCGGTTTTTAACACTATTGCTCTGTAGTAGCTTGAGGTCCAGGATACTGATTCCCCCAGAAGTTCTTTTACTCTTGAGAATAGTTTTAGCTATTCTGGGTTTTCTGTTCGGCAACCAACTAACTGGGAAATGATCTTTACCAACCTTACATCCGACAGAGGGCTAATATCCAAGATATACAAAGAACTCAAGAAGTTAAACTCCAGAGAGGCAAGTAACCCTATTAAAAAATGGGGTACAGAGCTAAACAAAGAGTTCTCACCTGAAGAATATCTAATGGCTGAGAAGCACCTAAAGAGATGTTCATCATCCTTAGTCATTAGGGAAATGCAAATCAAAACAACCCTGAGATTCCATCTCACACCAGTCAGGATGGCTAAGATCAAAAACACAGGAGACAGCAGTTGTTGGCGAGGATGTGGAGAAAGAGGAACACTCCTCGACTGCTGGTGGAATTGCAGGCTGGTACAACCACTCTGGAAAGCAGTCTGGCGGTTCCTCAGAAAACTGGGCATGACACTCCCGGAGGATCCGGCTATACCACTCCTGGGCATATACCTAGAGGCTTTACCTGCATGCAATAAGGACACATGCTCCACTATGTTCATAGCAGCCTTATTTATAATAGCCAGAAGCTGGAAAGAACCCAGATGTCCCTCAACGGAGGAATGGATTCAGAAGATGTGGTATATCTACACAATGGAATACTACTCTGCAATTAAAAACAATGAATTCACGAAATTCCTAGGCAAATGGTCAGATCTTGAAAATATCATCCTTAGTGAGGTAACCCAATCACAAAAGAACACACATGGTATGCAGTCACTGATAAGGGGATATTGACCCAGAATCTCGGAATACCCTAGACACAATCTGCATATCAATAGATTTCTAAGAAGATGGAAGGAGAGACCCCTGGTCCTGGAAAGACTGGATGTAGGGGAACGCCAGGACAGAGAAGCGAGAGGGGGTTGAATGGGGAAAAGAGGGAGGGAAGGGGTCTTATGGGACTTTCGGGGAGGGAGGAAACGGGAAAGGGGAAATGATTTGGAATGTAAATTAAAAAAAATAAAATAAATAATAAAAAAAAAAAAGAATGGACTTCTGCTCCTTGTTTGAGCATGTGGAAGACAGCTAGCTGTCTTTTTTATGAGTTAATTTTAACAATCACCAACCATGTCTTCGTTTATGTCCTGTGAAGGATGGCACAAAGAATCCTTACCTGTCCTATTTGATTCTCTTGAATTTTTCTAGCTCTTCAGGAGGTCTCCCTCTATCAAATCGGATTCATATAACTCCGGAAGGGTTTAGAGTCTGTTCTCCTTTTCAGAAATACAAATACAAAGCCTTTCTCCCAAATTGGCATGTCCTTTAGCCAGTAACCAGAAAATCTTTTCTCTTGACCTCTCTCCCAGAGGAAGAGTAAAATAACCACAAAACTCAAAATCACACCCATTTTGGTAATTAAAAAAAAAAATCAAAACAAATGAAGTAAACCACACAAATGCTGTATGAGCCTATTCTTAGGCTTCCAATATGCCATGCCAGGATATTGAACCCAGAAATCCTGTGGAGTCCACGTTCGAAGATATTGAGTTATTCTGGAAGATTTTTTTTTCAAAACTTATGTCGAGCATTTTATTTTCATACAATTTCCCTTCTATCCTTAAAAACCTTTTGCTTACCGTATAAACCTATTCTCAGGCTTCTTCTGTTATGCCAGGATATTTAACTTAGAATTCCTGTGGAGTCCACGATTGAAGAAATTGAGTTATCCTGTAAGATCTTTTCAAAACTTTTCTAGCGCATTTTAATTACAGTCTCCCTGTATCTTCTGTTGGAGGCAGCAGATCTTCCTCACTGCCTACCCTGAGTTCAGCCTGTCCTTGTACAGCAGGGGCTCCCAGGATCTCTGTGCCCAAACTCCCTGTACTAGTTCTGAACTGAACCACCGGAAGAATTCCCCATGTGGCTTGGACAAAAATCTATATTCTCTTTTATCTTTGAAAACAAACTCGGAGTTCTACCCTGTGATTACCTGCTTGTAGGAAGCAGGCAACTTGTACTGTTTGGTTTTCTGCCTCCGAGAAGCCATCTTGTCTCTTTTCTCAGAAGGGGAACTCAGAGCCTGGGAGCTGAACTACCCCCTTTGTTTAATCTGTGTTTTAAGATTCCCGTGTGCTGGAGCCACGTGACTCCTCCACTCCACTCGCTAAGAAACCAGTTCTCTCACGCCTAGACTTATATCACTGTGTGTGATCATCTGAGAATCCTAAATTAATAGTGGATGCTCGCCTTCCATGTCGGACTCCATCTGTAGCATGTAATGCTAACAACATGCTTGTTCTTTCTTGGGAGCTCTCCCCGAGCTCCGGGCTGTACTCTGAGAACAGCCACTGCCATAGTGCAGTCTCACTCAGCCCAGCCAGTTGCCGACTGGCATTTTCCTGAGAATGCTGCCAAGCTGCCAACAACTGCCCTTCTCGAAAACGCTGGGAGCAGTTGTTCGGCGCTATCAGCTAGCCACTCTGATTTTCTGCTCTCTTCTCCTGCCCCCTTTAGCTCCGAGGAAGGAGAACACTAGAGACTTACTATTTTAAAACTGACCAGATAACTCAATGGCTGGGCGAAGAATTTCTTATCCTAATCTTAACAGTAGCCTTTTCCATCTTCCTTGGCCTCTGCTGGTGGGCACGCTACATACTATAGATGCCCCGAGAGACCTACATGTCTGCCCCTTCCTATCTGCTCCACAGCCTGGTTCAAATCTGCAATCCTTTCCGAGTTCCCTTCTCTTCCTCCTGTGACCCAGAAATCCCACCTTTTTTTCCTATACCCAGCAATTGGCTTCTGCCCTCTTTATTGACATAATCAAGAAATAATTAGAGAACCAGATTTTAGTTATCGGCTCCTCCCCCTATAATTTACTAGCTTTTTAATATCCAGACTGTTTTTGTGCCTTTGTTTTGTTCCTCAGATCTTTGAAGAATTTTATTAATCTTTTATTAACTGATTTAGGTGATCTTTGGAGCCTACACAAACATTTGGTTTTATAAGATATGGTATTTATGGCATAGCTGAACTTGACTATGACCTTAAGAATGGTTATGGTGTGTGTGTGTGTGTGTGTGTGTGTGTGTGTGTGTGTGTATGTGTGTGTGTGTGTTAAGTCAGTGTCTCATGTACCCTATGCCCTTGACTCTTTTCAATATCTTATTCTATATAGAATGCCCTTGACTCTATATCTATATCTCTATTGAGCTACCAATCCTCCTGCTCCTATCTACCACATCCTGGGATTGCAGGCCACAACACACAAGTCTAGCTCAAGTACAAGTTTTGCTAATGAAAATTCAGGAGTATAAGTTCTTAGAAAACCTGAAGGAAGAGATATTTTAATTTCAAAATAAAGTGCACAGACTATATCCTCAGGGATTTCAATGACTAAGCTTTTATCCAGAATTCACTAAAAATTGTAAATGATTGTTGAATAACATTTGGCAATGCATAATAAAGCAAAAAAAAATGGAGAGTAAAGCATTAGTTCCAACTTATAGGTCTATACTATGCCCAGGTTGATAAATCACACTGCAGTACTCCCATCAGAAGCAACTCATCCTTTTAAAAGTCCTGGTGGAATTGGATCACGATTGAAAACAGAGCCCCATGAAAGCTTTCGTGGTAAAGGTGACATCACCCTGGTCACTGCCCTCTGGTTTACCTTTTCCTTTCCTTTTGCAACTCCTGCTCAAGCTAGTGGTATGAGTTCTTCCTTCGCCCTAAGGATGACACACTTCACATTCTGTCCTGTCATCTTGCTTTTATTCTTGTGTGTCCATTTGTCTATGGACATGTCACCCTGACCAGGGGTCCAAATGCAAGGTTGGCCACACTCAGGGGAGAAAGTTGTATGCTTGTCTTGTCTGGGCACAAGAAATCACAACTCAGTCAGAAATACACACATACATACATGCATACATGCATACATGCATACATACATACATACATACATACATACATACACATACAGGCAGGCAGGCAGGCAGACAGAAAGACAGACAACTATCTCCGGCTCTGTTCAGGAATGCAAACTAAGCAGTTAAGTGTAGGCACTTGGGGCAGAGGTGGGCACAAAAAATATGGTGCTTCTTTCTAGGTAATTCAGTGTCTGGTTCCTATTCATTTGAGAGGAGAGGATGCTTTCTGAAGCCACTTGAAGATGAAAACATGCAGATTCTGCAATTACTCAGTCATTTCAAATTCAAAACTTCATTGGCTAAGATTCAGAGCCCCCCTCATTCTTCAGAGCCCCGAACCCCTGTCCTCCTTTGCTTATCTTCCCAGGTGCTCTGTGGGCTGGAGGGAGACTCTTGGTGTCTCATGACCTATTTTGAGTGAGGTGTGTACGCACCAGCTTGTAGGTAGATGCCTTCCTCACTGGCTCCCAGGGCCAGATCACTCTCCACAGAACAGAATAGGATAAAACATCTGGGCAGAGAGATGAGATGTAGCCACTGGGGAGGAATTTCGGTGTAGAGGAGTCAAAGAGGCAAGGTTATTATTTTTCACTTAAAGGAGTGTATTTTTTGAGGTGAATTGAAGCCATTTTCTATAGAAGGGACATTTTCCACATTGGTTTGTATTAACTCCTTGGCTGTAAATTCTACTCGATCTTGCCTAATGTAGAAGGAAGCTCAGGTCTTCCCTCTAGCTGCTAATTTTGGTTTCTTCTCTAGGATGCTGCATGTGTCAGAAGCTTTCCTTTTTAACTACTCAGAGATAAGCATCAGGGTGACATAAAATATTGCTAGCTGGTATTCTGAAACCCACATTGGTACATGCTGGACAAGGCTAGCTTTAGCTGTCCCAGCGCATCCTCTGTGTAGCATCCTGTGCACAGCGCATCCTCTGTGTAGCATCCTGTGCACAGCGCATCCTCTGTAGCATCCCCGTGCACATGTGGGTCTAGAGCACTGGGCTAGGCTCAGGAGGTCTACTCTGCTCTAATGCCATGCTGAATGTGGGTCTTCTGTGCTCAGAGTTCACTTCCCATGAGCATTCAAGTCAGAGTCTCAGCATGGTGCAAAAGTTTGTTTCACAACAACTCTTGAGATCATCATAGACCTAAGCTGTGTGGGATTTCTTTCTTTCTGTCTGTGTCTCTGTGTCTCTGTCTCTCTGTGTCTCTCTCTGTGTCTCTGTCTCTGTCTCTCTGTGTGTGTGTGTGTCTTTCCCCGTTTCTGTCTCTCTCTCTGTCTCTCTGTCTGTCTTCCCCACCACTGTCTCCCTTCCCTTGCTCTTATAATTTGGTTTAAAGGTTTGAAGTTGGGGGGGGGTGGGAAGCCAATTGCTTAAAACCAGACTTTTTGTTTTCTTTTAATCTCCAATGTTTTGTTGTTTAATTTTTCCTACTGGGATTGGGTATTAAATTGGCTAATAGCACCTGATAGAAAACAATGTGTAAAAGAAATAACTGGGACTGGAGAGACGGCTCAGCAGTTAAGAGCACTGACTGTTCTTCCAGCGGTCCTGAGTTCAAGCAACCACATGGTAGCTCACAACCATCCGTAATGGGATCTGAAGCCCTCTTCCGGAGTGTCTGAAGAGAGCAATAGTGTACTCTAAATAAATAAGTCTTTAAAAAAAATAACTGACTAGTGGTGATAGCAAGGTCTAAAACTCATGGTTATACACTTGGGTGGATAACAGTTTGGACTGTTTGTGTGTGCTAGGGAAGATGACCTCAACTGTCCTTTCTCAGATTGTTTATACCACTATTTTGCTATTTTTTCCTTATTGGTTTTTGAGGTAGAGTCTCTCACCTCCCTGGAACTCACTTGAAAGATTAGGGGCTGGGTAAGTAGTTGGTCTTCATTTCCTTGGGGTGGGTTGACAAGTGCTTTTTAAAACAAAAGAAAACAAAACACCAACTGTGTTCTGGGGAGCAAATGCTGGACCTCATGCTTATAAGACGAGGACTTTTCTAGCCGATCTCCCCAGCTGGCATTGTTAGTTTATTTATTTTTACTGCATGATTATATCTTTTGGTGTTTCTTGTTATAATACCTAAAGTTCTAGTTTCTACATGAAAAATTGGCCTGACTAAAATGTGCTATTCTGTACACAGCAGCATTTATTTTATTTATATAATTATTATTTATTTATTTTGACATGCATGTGGAGATCTGAGAACAACTTCCTGGGGTTGGTTCTCTCCTTCCATCGTGTGGGAGGCCTGGGGATCCGACTCAGGTCTCAGGCTTGGTAGCAAGCACTGAGCCATTCCGCTGGAGGCTGTCTGGGGAGTTCTTGTTTCTTAGATGCTTTTGACAATTTGGTTTTCTGAAGCAGATAACTACTTAGCACATCATAAATAATTGTACAAATCAACACATTTCAGTCAGGTTAATTTTTCATATAGACATCAAAAACTAAGATTGTTTTAATAGTATAATGAAAATCACAAAAAGGTGCATCATACACGCTGTATTATTAGCACCAGGTTTTGTTTGCTTTGTTTGTGACTCTGGATCAGTATCAAGAGCGACCATTGCTGACCACGTGCAGCACTTTAAGCCACGTCTTTCCTACTTGGCTTTCTTTGTTCTTTTATACGCACTAGGCAAAAGTACAGGCACTGAGCTATGTCCCCACGCCTGCCCTGTTTGGTTATTTCTAACCTTCACCACTGCATTCAAGAGGGAACTGGCAGGGGTTATTTCAAAGAGCTCAAAGGAGAGGCAAGTGATTTCTGAGGGAGAAGGCAAAGGAGGTTACAGAAGACAAGGCGTACCAGCCTGAAGGCTGTCAGTTTTGTGGCATTTATTCTGCAGCTCAGGCATTTTTCTGCTTTTTTTGGCCAAGTCAAAACTCAGTGACAACCCTGTCAGAACATAAATCACACTACAGGGAAACCTTCTACGTTGAATCTCTAGAGGCTAGTTTTGGTTGAATTCTGTTTTAAAAAAAAGTGGAACTTTCCTTGAATTTTAAAACAACCTCACTTTTTATCTGACATTTCATGAAAATTATGTTTGAATAGCTCTAGATGGAATATTCCATCACACTGGACTCACTCAAAAAAAAATCCTGTGTGCACATGTAGATGAGAAAATACTGTCTTAGATGCACTTTGTAGAAATTATCTTCGATTAGCAATTAAGTCTCCCACCCAATCAGAAATAAATAATTAGATTATTTATCTAACCCACAGAGGTTGTTTTTCTCTTTTCACAGAGGTAAGGCAGCCTGGTTAATTTTCTTCGAGCCTCTGGGACTTTTGGGCATGGTTTTGTTTGGCGATGACTCATTGACCAGAAAAGTATCTTTTGCTACCCGAGAGAGGAAGACTTGTTTAAACAGAGCTTCGTTAATCCCTCTTAAACAGGAGGCTACCTGGATGAAAATCCAGCACTTTTTGTACTGTACTTTCATGCAGGTGAGTCATGATTAGACATTACAGGATTCAGTCGCTGTAAAACCAAACAAAGGCAAAACAAAACAAAAAGTTAGAATAAGTTGGTGGGTTCACAATGACCAAAACTATGATTTTGATATTTTAAGCCAGGTACTGTTATTTTGAGAATTTTAAAATGTCAAGACAGTGCTTCATAAAGTTGAGGAACACAGTAACATGTAGACAATGTCTCAGAGGAGCTGTAGGGTGTGACGACCTCTTTCTACAACATGTTTGTTGCCGTTGTTGGTTTCAGGGGCAGTGGGAACTAAATCCAGGCCTTGTGCTCATTCTTTTTCGCTTCTGTGTTTGGTGGAGAGACTCTGGTACATCAGACTAGAATTTAGACATATATACATACCTGCCATTTAACTGCAGTGATAAAGCAGGATTTGTTCGCTCGGGATGCCTGTGTGGCAGACACTAGGAACTGGTCCAGGTTCGAAACAGGTCTTACATTCCCATTAGAGTGTTTCTTTTTCTTTTTTCACCGGATTATTTTTGTTATCTATTTTGTGAAAATGCCACAGTTGTGGATAGATTGGGATGTAGGAGAAAGTATAATAAAAGCATTATAATGGTTTCTGTTTGGTGTTGGACCTGGGACAAGAGACTAAGATACATATTTTACCTAACAAAGCAGACCTGGCCTCTAGGTTCTCCCAGAATTCCTCAGTCCCTAACCAGCATATTCTGCCCCCAACCTTGAACTTTCCAGCCCGAGACCTGGGCTGCCTTCCCCTGCCCCCCCAGAAGGAGTTCCTTCCTATGTAACCCAGACATTTTGCTTGCCCTCTCTCTCCCTCTTCTCCTTCTCTTCCCTCTCTGCATGTACCCTTTCTCTCTTTCTCTCCCTCCCCTTGCCATGGTGACTTCCCTGGCCTCAATTGTTGGGGCTAGTGAACTCACCCTAGAGGAGCTTCCCAATAAACCTGCCCACATGTATGTATGTAAATGTGTGTGTGTGTGTGTGTGTGTGTGTGTGTGTGTGTGTGTGTGTGTGCCTGATGCCTAGTGAAGTCAGAAAAAAGCATTGGGTCTCCTGGAAACAGAGTTACTGATGCTTGTGAGCTACAATGTGGATTCAGGGGACTGAACTCAGGTCCTCTGGAAGAGCAGCCAGTGCTTTTAACCACCGAACTCCTACAACTTCTTAATTATCTTATGTGTTAGCCTTTTGTATAATGTTAGAAAAATTGGTACTAGAAGTGGTACAAACATTGCACACACAAAAAAGATCTTGGACGAGGGCACTTTTATCAGAAAGGTGAGAAGAGAAACCTGGCCAAACTTCACAGGCCTTTTGTTCTAATTTGTAGTTTATGCTGGAGTCTCCATGTTCCTGTCTATTTGGGAGGTGAGGCAGACTTAGAAAGGATACAACATATTGATCTGATGAGGAAGCCCTATGATTCAACCAGGGACCTTGAACTTTGAATGTGATAAAATAACGATCAGATTTTGTCTTATCTCCCTTGGATTTTATTTGTGGAAAGAAATCTACATCTAAATGACTTGTAGTTAGAGTCAAACTTTGTGTAAGCCAGTGCCACCTTTTTACCTAACTCCTTTCTCTTGTGTTGTGTAGTAACACCAATTAAGTTGAGTGTGTTTTTCTTTACATTGCCCAGGGTCCTTTGTGGATTGTAGGAATGTGGTTCCTCCTGCAAATGTAATGGGAGCAACACTGATAGGTATAATTCTTGCTTTATCTTTGTAAAGTTAAGTATGAACTCAAATCTCCGAGGTTGAAAGATATGTGGGTCCAACTCCTGGAGTAGCAAAGATGAGAAAGGTAGGTGCAGGCCAGATTAAGTCAAGGCAAACTCAGATGTTCTTCTGCCAAAATAAATCAGAGGTTGGGGTGAGAAAACCTTAGTGAGTAAGAAGATTGAAAGAAGAAGATATTTGGCCTTTATGTAAACGCAAGAGTTTTGTCTGTCGTGTGTTCAGTTAACTGTTTCCTGGGTACCCAGGTAAAGACAGTTAGATGGTTGCAAATCCGGCGGGATAACCTCACCATGTGTGTCTGTGTGTGGATCATGAGCAGAAGAGAGATGAGGGCTCTTTCCTGGGATGCACATAATTCATGAGCTAGGACAGGGAAGTAAGATGAGTGATGTCACAAAAGAGGAAGTGCTCCTAAAGCCAAGAGAGCATTTCTGAATTCTATCCCAGGATGTGTCCTTCCTAGAGACATTGGCAGCGTGATTAAATGCTACTGTGTGTTTGGGATATGGCATAGCATGCTGTTCTTTGATCCTTTATCAGAAGAGAAAAGGAAAAACGGATGGAAAGCAAACTCTTATCTCATCTAGATGGCAGCTGCTGTTCACTTTCTGGTGACTGAGTCATAAAAACTCGTAGAAAATCAGGTTTAGAAAGAAAATCAGCAGCTCTGCTCCACAAGGGTCGATGATCCCCAGACTACCGTCAGGCACGCTGCCTACGCAAACAGGACAAGCACCAAAAGGGGGAAATTCAGAGAAACAGAAAAAGGAAATCATAATCTAGACTTGTTATGGTATCTAAATTTTCTGGTTTCTGTGAAAATGTAGATAGAACAGGCAGAAATAAATAATAAAGTACGAACCACACTTAGTATACAAAGCTATTTCTGTGTCAACTGTGCCTGGCTGGAATGGCCTTTAGTAAATAAATATCAGATCAGATACTTTGTGTATGTGTGTGTGTTTAAGGAATCCAAGAAGTTAGGGTACATGTGTGTAAGGAACTGCAGGAAGCCCAAGGACAGTCCCTGGAAAGGGGAATGTCAGTAATATAGCAGAGCCTTTTGGAAAGAGGTCTGAAGGCTGACAACTATGAAGATAAGCATTCGCAGGATCCAACGAGCTGGAAGAAATCCAATTCTCTCATCAATTTGTGTATTTAAAAAAAAACCCTGTGGTATGCCCATTTTTAATATTGTGCAGTGATTAAAAATAAGACTCGAACCACTTGACTGTACAGATGAAACTCAAAATGTTATGCTCTGCTCCTCAGTGATGTAGTTACAGCTAAATTCTTTTCACTCAAATAATCTCCTTCCCATAATCTTCATGGAAGCCCTCTCCAGTAATTAGAAAGGATTGTAGAGATCACTTACCTTAGTCTTTTTTACCAAAAGAGAGGAAAATGAGAACAAAAAACATTAAAATAAAGCTCAAAGTCAGACTGTTAAGTAAGAATCTTGATAAAATAATTCACATAGCCATCAGAACTCCCTAAGGATAAACTAGATGCAATCAGTGAGACAATCGAGCCGTATTTTCCATAAACCCATGAAGGGCTGATGTAATGAAGGGCCAGTGTGGAACATGAAGTGTAATCAGAAAAACATGAAACCTTTCCTTTTATATCCTGGGTATATATGCCAAGAGTTAGAAAGAACATAAACCTTCATTCTTAGACGTTCATCATGAACAGCCAAAGTGCAAATTAACCATTTTTCCAGAACCTACCAGAAAGCTGAAGATACACAGCAGCTAAACTGGCATGTTAAGGGAGAAGTATTTGCAGTGGAAGGAAGGTTGGGACATTTGCTTAAGGGAATAGGGCATGGGGATGCTGAGAAAACCCAAATCATCACGGTCAAATTAATTAAAGCAAGCTTTTTTATTGTGTTACATGGGCTCTCTTTCTATCTACATCTCTCTTTCCCTCTCTCTCTCTCTCTCTCTCCCTCTCCCTCTCCCTCTCTCTCTCTCTCTCCCCCTCGCCCTCCCCCTCTCTCTCAAAGTGGTATTCAAGAGATTAGCATTGGACATGAGGAAGATGAGGCTTTGATAGCTTAGGTGTAGGGGAGTTTTCAAGTAGGGGCTTTGGTGGTCAAAACATGCTGGGTTATAGGAGCAGAACACAAGCAGAACTCATTAGTCACAACCACCTCCTGAAACAAAGACACAATTGCAAGGTGGTCATAGCAAGGTAGTCATAACCTTTTGAAACAAAGTTAGCGTCGAAAGATGGTCATAACAACTTTTTTTTGAAACAAAGACATGGTTGCTATTCCCTGGAACAGGCAGTACAGAACCATTTGTAGTTACAGTTGCAGGTGGGGCATAGCTTGTAACTTTAAAGAGATCAAAATGATGAGAAACAGAGAATTAATGATGAGCAGGAATGAGCCTACTTTGTCTTTATTATAAAGTGCATTTCAGCCCAAGAGGGAGGCAGCCTGGTTCATCACAATAAGAACTGGTTAAAAAATTCAGTTACAAAATTGGCAGAAGCTCCCTCCCTTACCTCAGCGGCAGAGTGCTTGCCTTGCATGCCTGAAGCCCTGGGTTCGAGTCTCCAGTAGGTCAAAGAAATTGGAAGAAGGTGAATGTGAGCTTCTGAGAGGATGGAGGCCCTGGAGCAGTAGATACAAGAGATGCTTATACATTTAGATAATTTCCTTCAAGGATTTCACCAAAATAGATTGATGAGATCCCTGATAGAGTATTCTTCATGGGGTGTGCCCCAGGAATGGGTAGGTCTTTCAGGATGGGCCAGAAGCCCTTAGTAATCTTCGCTCTCATTTTTATCCTGCAAGAGTCTTAAACCACAAACCAAGGTGCACAGCTGCACCCAGGCACCTGGCTGGGGCTGGTTTGAGGGCTGCTAATGTTTTCTGTGGGAAGGAAAGGCTTCCTGGTCTTGGAGGAGGGGCAGGGCTATTCATGGAGAGCAGAACTATAGCTGAACAGTGGGAGATTTAAGTGCTCTGGTCCACTGCGTATGACCATAGCTACTGAAAAATCATAAACTCAGATCAACTCATCCTAGAATGATTCAATCCTTGACAAAGAAGGTACATGCTAAGGTACACCCCATGCACATTCCCTCAAGACTGTGCTAACTGCGCACGCAGGGGATAAAAGCTCAGCTGGAAGCCTCATGAGAGAGGGAGCACAGCAAACTGATGGAGAAGCAGTCTATGAGGAAACCCTCTGGAGATCAGTGCCCTACTCCAGGCAGGGTATTTCTACAGACATTCACACTGTAACCATGGCAATTGGAAATTCAGTGCAAACAGTTCTTCCTCACAGACAACACTAGGTCCCAAGTTGAATGAGCATCTCATTCTGCTGAACCCAGACAGATTGAAACAATGTGGATACCAACTTTCACTAAAAGGTCATGTCTCAATGACTTAGCATTTTGTTTAATCCTTTCTTTCTTTCTTCTTCTTCTTCTTCTTCTTCTTCTTCTTCTTCTTCTTCTTCTTCTTCTTCTTCTTCTTCTTCTTCTTCTTCTTCTTCTTCTTCACATTTTACTACCATCCACCTTTCTTTATTATCTTATGAAGTACCAGGTTGTTCATTCTCCAAAGGATGCTAGTGGGTATCCTAAAGCTCAAGAACTATCTACTGGACACGCCATGCACGCACTGTCTATACCTAAGTAGAATCCTAGTGACTGTCTCTCTGTGGGATAATCTTCATAATTACATAGCTTAGCTGTTCCATTTACATTACCTGGCTCTCTAAGGAATAATGAAGCCAATTTATAATTATAATCAACTTTATTGTGACAGTCCTTTGACATGCTTCCTTAGTTATTTGAATAATGTACACACACAATTAGAATGGAGACAACTGAATTTTCAGGTGCTGGGGAGCCATAATTAACACATATTCAGTTTAGGCTACTGTGGTCATGAATGGACTTTCCCCATGTTTATTGAATAGCCTAACTTAGGCTTACCAACCTGGAAGACAAGTGTTTTATTTTAATTTGAAGTGTGGAGGTTAGGGCAAAACTTAGAGCTGGCATGCTGCCTCCTGCCAGTTAGTAATCACTAATGTTGTCAATAAGGGGGCTGGAGGTGCCAGAGCTGGAGATGTAACTTTAGGACAAAGGGAGTCATGGGAACCTCGTACAAAAGGGATTATTACTGCTGGGAACAGGGTGCCATTCTCTGTTCATAAACAAGCTGGAATTTGATGCTTACAATGAAATTATACACTTTTAAAAATATGACACAATTCTTGGATTCTTAAAAATAAAAGTACTTGCTAACTTAACTGTGTATCAGGTCACCTTGGAAAACAAAAGCCCATTGTAATGCTAGAGTTACATGTTTCCTTGATTCAGTCGACAATATAAAGATAATGCTGAAAACATGAAGTGATGGGAAGATGGGTTTGAAGTTGAGGAACAGTGTGGATCAGGAGATGGTCTGTGTGGTGAGTTAGAGGAAGACAAGGAAAACTTCAACTATGAAGTAGGAGAGGAAAACCAGAGACCAACAGAGAACAGCTTGTGTGTCTATAGAATTCTAGCATGGGATGATTTAAAGAGTGTGACGGTAAAGGATGAATGTCAACGCCCATAAGGTATTTGCTCTGCAATGTACAGAATAACCAGTGGTAGGAGTTGGGAGCAGTTTGTAACATTCAAAACCTAAGTCCATATGACAGCAAATAAATGCTTCAGTTTGTCCCGGCACTTTTTAGTATGTCCACACACAGAGCCTAGCACACGTAACCACAAAGAGGGCTGTGATGAGGACTGAGAGGTAATGCATGGGAGGCACCTGCTACAGGCTTCTTTCCTAGCCCGTGAATGGAAATCAAAATTCTTATGACCACGGTAAAGAAAGGCCTATTCTAATTACCCATCAATGATTAACAATGACCCACAATAGAATAGGCAACATGGATATTTACATGGGGCGTGGTCCGGTGCCTCAGGAGCTGGCCTGACTGACTGAGAGTCTAGCTGGCCATTCCTAGGAGATTATCTTCAGGGAACCTGGGTTTGAGAAAGGGTTTTGAACACCTGCTTCTTTCACCTCTGCTCACTTAAAAGTAATTCCCAAAGGAGACACGGACACAGAACTTCAAGAGAAATGCACGCTGACAGGATGGGGAAATAGGTGGGAGTTAAGGCCGAGGAGCCAGAGAAGGCAGGTGAAGGAGGGACTTCTTAAAGACACAGGGCAGGGGAGCTCTGGCTGCTGAGCAAGCCAGTACAGTAGACAGGGCGTGGCCCGAGGGCTGTCAGCTGAAGAGGTCTTTCACCTTAGAAAGAGGGTGGATCCTGGGAAGGGCAGGTGGCCAGAGGGTAGGGATGTGGGCCAGGCAGGACTGGAAAGGGACAAATGGGAAATTGCTGGGCGGGGCTGGGTGGAGCTCAGCCAATAAACCATTGTAGTCAGTGGAAGCAGCGTGTGTCTTCCTTTACATAGTTGCTCAATTAAAAGCCCCCCCTCCCCTGCTTCCTTTCAGTGTTGATTTTAGTCACCCAGTTACTCATTCCTGAAGGCAGCTGGACAGCCCCACGCTGCTCCAGGAGTGTGTGGCACATGGTAACATCTGTTTCACTTGAGCAAGTGGAAGCAGCATTACACATCACCGAAACCATCAGGGCAGGACGGGATTGTTTCTGGAATTAATTACATTACAGCGATGTGCTGTTAATAAAATGGAACGTGCCATACCTATGTACATGCAGGTTTAGAGTTTTCTGTTCTACACAGTGTTTGCTTTGATTGGAGTCTATCACTTGCTGTGCTTGGTAGGAAGGGAACAGTGAGGTTGCTGCAAGCGTGGCCTTGGGGCGAGAGAGAGAGATAGGTTTAAGTCCCAGCCCTATCTGTTGGTTGTGGGGCTTTAGGAAGTTACTTATTATCTTCAGATTTTAGATTGCTCTCCACCAAAGAGATAGCATGGGAAAAAGTTGCAGTATATAAGGTAGGTAATATTGTAAATAATAATAATAATAATAATAATAATAATAATAATAGTAGTAGTAGTAGTACTACAACATTAAAAACAATCCACACCTGCAATTTCTTTTTCAGTGCTATAGTAGTTGTTTGCTTCCCAGCATTCTCTCTCCTTGCACAGCTACTGAGGTTATTATTACTGCGCATTCACAGAGGAGGTTACAGAGAACGGTTGCTCGCCAGGATTATGAGGTTGCAGGCAGTTGAGCTGATGCTGTTAGCCCAAGTCTTCTGAATACCATACCTGGTGTCCTGTCTATGAGAGCCACAGGGCCGTGGCGCAGCTGTGTCAGACTGACATTTTATGCTCTCAGTCTAATGCTTCACATTTCACCAAACAGCGCTAAAGGCTCTCATACTTCCTCTCTAAGAAATGACGCGACTTTTAAAAACATTTGACTTGACTGACATAAGACACTCACACACATTGATGGGGTGCAGAACATATCCGAACTGCATAAAAAATAAAAATTAATCAAGGCAAGCAGCATGAAATATGGTCTAAGCCCAGACGGAGATGTTCACTTTGGCTTGAGAGAAATTTATAGACGTTCTTGACCATGTATTTGTGAAGTCCCCTCAAAATATTCTCCTATCCTGAGCACCTTAACAGAGAGGCATGGGATGGAGAAAACATGAGGAACAGTTGAGGGACCATGTGGCTGGGGATGCGGAAGGGAGGGTAAACCTTGCTGAAGTCGGCGATGGTTTTAAAACACGTTTGTCTCCAAAGGTCTTGTTCCTTTCTCTCTCTGTGAAATGGCTGTGGTGACCAGGGCATTTGTCATCAATGAGAGAGAGAGAGAGAGAGAGAGAGAGAGAGAGAGAGAGAGAGAGAGAGAGAGAGAGAGAGCAGAAGCACGCCTCGAAGTTCTATGAACCATCACAGTATGCAGCCCTCGGCTTGCTGCCTTCAAGCTGTCCGGGGTAGCTGAGGATGTTGTCCAACATAAACCAGGGAACTTATTCAAAACACAGCTTTTGGTGGGTTGTTGTTGTTGTTTTGTTTTTTCCTAACACAGTTCTGCAATTCTTGACTTGGATCTTTGTACACAACAACAACATGGGCCAGACATAGACATACTGAAAGACTGGAGATCCCACCAGCCGCTTCCTGTCTCTGTTAGACTGCCCCCTGGGTCCTCTCGCTCCTAGGATCTAGCTCAGTCTGTAAGTGCGAGCTCTGTGCAGCTCTCCTCTTCCTCAGTTCTCAGTTCTGTTTCCACCGCAAACTCCACACTCAAGGCAGACGGAGACTTTTGTGATTTCTTACCTGCACTACCACCCCTCTCCTACAGCCGTTCACTTCTGCTCCTTTCTGCTTTGGGACCCCTCTCCATCTTCTCAGTCCACTCCATCCTCATCCTTTTCTGTTGCCATCGAATCCAACCTGCCTTCCCACCCACTACCCTGCTAAGTGGGGGTTCTGAGGTCCCTGGTGCATTCCTTCAATGAGTGAACCTTGTTCCCTGCCAAGGCTGTCCTCATACCGTATGCATGTTTACCCAGGACAGCTCACCTTACTCCATGCTCCTGAGGGCAGGGACTGTAGCTCTCCTGTTGCCATCAAATCCCCAGGGCTGAGCACAGGTCTCCCACGCAGCAGAGCAGACTCTCCATAAATACTTGTTGAATGAGTGAAGATCCCCTTAAGTGGACTTTGCTATTTGTGAAGTCAATGTCTCAGGAAGAAGATGGAATTTATGAGCAGAGCTTTCCAGAAAATTGTAATTAGTCCTAACATTAAGAACATGTCTATAATCATCCCTACATTTCTCATTTTGGAGTGATTATTATTTTTGCAGGTTCTGAGTGTTTGTGAGCTCAGGGATTGTGAGCAGTATCAAATGTGGCAGTAGATGGCTCCTGTTTACAGCATATGAGAGTAACATTCTAGAAGTAAGTAGCTTCATTGGGGACTTCTCTTTCAAAAACAAAGTAACTTAAGAAATGAAGGGAGTTACTTTGAAGAAAGGGAGACTATGGCTAGCTCTTAAGTATAAATTAAATGAACTCTGCATTTTGCCTATGTATCTGAAATGCATATGTAATGCCAGAGGCCCAGTGCCTGGTTTCATTATGACCTGGAGACCGTTGGTGTGACATGAGGGACCCAGAATGAGCATATGGAGGGACTGTGTTCAAGGCCTTTGCATGGAGGTTTCTCTTCGGCCTTCTTTTCATTTCACAAGAAAGGACACTGGCACTCTTGGTGGTGAAGCAGCCACCATAGACAGGAAGGAGTTTGTGCAGTCAGACAGCCCGGGCAGCACTTCTGGCACCATATGCTAAGGATAGAGACGTTGCACTCATGTCTCTGGAAACCCGCCCCCAACCCCCGAGCCTCTCCTGACCCGTCCAAGCAGGAGGCTGTCTGCCTTTCCCAAATAAGGAACGTGCCTGTCTGTGCAAGTGTCAGTGTCAGGAGGTGTCAGAAGGATCTAAGAGCAGAAATCTGGGCTTGAACGAGTGTTGTATGTCATGTTCCTCATATAAAATTAGAATTGCTGGTCCTATTGAGTCTTCTGAAGATTAAATGTCATAATATTTATGAACTGTTAACTCAGAATGTAACTATAGGAAACTTACTTTAATTCAGATGGTGTACATATACATATATGCATACGCATATGCATACACAAATACACACACACACACATAGTAAGGAAGGAAAGGGCTTATTTTGGCTTATGATAGAGGTGGAGTCACCACCTTTGATTCACACCTGAACTCACATTAGTAAATAATTTAACATATGACTCTGAAGTATCTGGGCCTTTGATTCACAAGTGTTAGTTGGTTTTTGCTTTTCCCTCTAGAAATGAGCATTAGCTGAAGGCTGAAGAGATAAAGCTGGAAGTACATTTTCTTAAAAAAAATGCTTTTTAGATGTTTTATCTTATTTTCATGTATATGAGTATTCACCTGTGTATATACGTGTGTGTGTGTGTGTGCGCGTGTGTGTGTATGCCTGATGCCTTCACTGGTCAGAAGAGGATGTGAACTCCCCTGGAACTAAGAGTTAAAGATGATTGCCATGTGGGTGCTGGGAATTGAACCCAGATCCTCTCTGCAAGAGAAAGTATTCTTAATTGCTGAGCCACCACTCCAGTCCCGAGAAGCACATTTTCATTTGAGAGACATTAATGTTGGTCAGTTATTTTAATACTGTATTCTCTTTTCCCATAAGTTTCACCTTTGATTCCTCCTTTCAGATGAAATGAAGCAAAAATAAATGTACGCAATAGGCCAGGAACAGAAGAGCATGGGCTGCACGGTCTTCCTCTTTCTTAGTGTAAAAGAACTTCACAGAAAGAGCAATGTGCTGGTCACCAGGGGCTGGGCGTGCGGGAGTTGGGGAATGCTGGTTAAGGAAAACACAATTTTGCAATTGGGATGAAGGATTTCAAAGGACTTGTTTACAGCACATTCACTACTGAGAAAAATAGCATATTGGATATTTCCAAATTTTTAAGAGAATTGATTTTTTTTTGAAGGCCTGATCTTTGCTTCATCCCAAATAATAAAGATGTAAACTCATCCAGTTTAAATAGCATGTTTCGGCCATTCTACAACACATAGTTATGTGAACCATCGTGTAGGATGTAATAGCTATATGCTGCTTTTATTTTTTAGTTAAGAGTAAGTAAACACACATAAGCATTTCCCCAATGGCAGTGCTATCCCTCAAAATAGACTCAAGATTGATCCCTGGGTCCCTCAGCCTTGCCTTTTAGTAGGAGAAGATGAGTATTTCTGTTGCAAGGCTGCAAGCCCTCCCCTGTTGAGGTTTAAAAATACTTCATATGACTGACCTGGGCAGATACAGTGCAGGAAGTTAACTAATAACCAAGATATTCACCAACTGGAGAACTCTGCAAACTCAAAACAAGGACAGCAACAAAATAACTCTGCCATGCAAATGATATAAAATCCACATGTCCCTTTCCAATTTTCATTTAAAATGTGTGTGTGCTTGTGTGTGTGTGTGTGTGTGTGTGTGTGTGTGTGTGTGTGTTTCTCTGTCCCTCTTTGATGTATCCACTTGATAACTGCTTACTTGATAGCTGCTCACTTTTAATACACAGCATCCCTATAGGATAGAAGCTCAGGCTTCAATAGTGAGAGTCACAAATGTAATGGTGTCGACACTAGCTTTTCTTGCTTTCTATTTTGCATTTTAACTATGGCCAGCTGTATGCTGGGAGGTGTCTTCAGTAGATTCAGCACAGAGATGGTTCTCTGCTAAACCACAGGTCAAAGAAATTGTCAGTGGAGCCATCAACTCAACTTCCCAAAGCTCACAGATCGCATTCACGTTTTAAAAATGAATACATTAGTATATAATATGAGCATGGAGGGTTTGGGTATGGATAGTAATCTCTAGGAAGACAGGCAGGCAGGTGAAATCCCACACTTAACTATGATGAAACTACCATCCCTCAGCTAAGTTGCAATGCCAATCAAGTTATTCCTGATTATCCTGGTCTGCAATCAAGACTTTCGCCTGGGTTTGGTCTGAACATAGAGGACTAATGGAACAAGTCCTGACAAGGAAGAACTGTGGGCCTGGGTGGCCTGGTTGAGAATCTCACATGGATGGGTGCCCAGAAACCATTGCCAGCAGGGCACCTGGAAGAGATTTTCATGTGCCTATGACAGCTTGACTCTAGAAAATAAGCATTAACTTCAGGGTTAGAGACACAAAGAGCACTCTGCATAAATATTCACATCACACCCAATCTTGTAGTTTAAGCAAATGGAAGACATTTTTGCTTTCAGATGATGTAAAAGTTTTGTGTTTGAAAGGTTGGTATAAGCTTCTTTTGCAATTTGATTTTTTTTTTGCAATTTAAATAAGCATTTTTTTGTGACAAAATTATTGGTTTCATGCAGAAAGGTAGGTTTGAATATCCCTAGAGATTATTTTTTTATTAGGTAAAAATGTCCTGTTTCTGTGACATGGGAGTTCTGGAATTGTCACCTTTTTGCAAGCTTCATACTGAAGTCATCTGTTGTTAAAGGAGCGTTAGAAGTCAGCAGGAATGTTGGAAGAAAGTCAAGTTTTATCTGCTTGACACAAGTTGAATGTTGATGTTAGATTTCTGAGTGATCCGGGACAGGAAGCTAGCTGCGTTTGAAGAGTAAAACCCAAGGGAAGGAAGGTTTGGTGGCTCTGGGGTTGTTCCGAGTCATGAGAAGAAGCCATCAGTCTGTACAGCAGGATCCAAGGTGGGAAGAGACATTGTCCGGATGATTATATTGCTCCTGTGATTGTCAACTTATTGCTAAGGTTAAAAGTCCACAGGCTGGACCTAGGCTTTCCTGCACATATGTAGCCTATGTGCAGCTTGGTCTTCATGTGGGTCCTGAACAACTGGAGTAGGGGCTGTCCCCAAAAGCTGTTGTCTGTGGGATAGGTGCTTCTAGCTGTACTACCTTGTCTGGTCTCAATGGAAGAGGATGTGCCAGAGTGGGGGCATTTCCAGTGGGGGCCTCCACTCTCTTAGAGGAGAATGGGAGGGGGAAAGAGGGGAAGGATTGTAGGAGGGGTGACTGGGAGGAGGGACAGTGAGTGGGATGTTAGGTGAATAAAAAAAGTTGCAGTAATTTAATTCTTCCCAATGGGTCACATGCAGGTGACTGGTTCTTCCTCAAGTATCACAATCTAAAGACTACTTGTAGAGGTCACTTATATGAAGTGAAGTTATTTATCCTAAATAAGGCTTTTAGCCATTTCTCTTCTTTTCCGTTGTGGCTTCAATGTCTATATAACGATATTAAATAGTATAGGAATGGGGTTATAGAATTTCTATGGGTCATTCAGATTTCAAAAGTTTGATAAGTGATTTCTAATTTATTTACAGTCATTTCCAATGGATTAAAAGGCACTATGTACAACACAGTAAAACAGGAGAACAATGTGAACAGTTTCAGTCATTTTTCTCACACAATCTGACCAGTATGAGGGTCTAGCAACATAGGTATGCTTCCAGAAGAAGGCTCCTGTGAAGGAAGAACTTCATCTACAGCTGGTGAAGTTTATCTTTTCCCAGGATGATATGTGACAGACAGACCAATGGGAGAAAAGCAAGATGTGTTTCAGTTGAACAGGTGCCAAGTACAGTGAGTCACAGCGTCCCCATCAGACAGGCAGAATGTCTCAGTATGAGAAAGGGCTCACCCCACCCACCCTGCTTTCCATGGTTTGCCAGACCTCAGCACTCTCAACTACTTTCTAGATATGTCACCATGCTCCTTGTGGATTGACAAGGAAATTGTAAAAGCTCTAGCCAGGGCAGGAGCTAAAGCATGACCTGAGTAAAGGCTGACTCTGCATACAGACTCAACCCATAAGTGTGTGTGTGTGTGTGTGTGTGTGTGTGTGTGTGTGTGTGTATTTAATTTAAAACCAAAGCACTTTTATTTGTGGCTTTTAATTCATTAGTAATCTTTTTCAGCCTGTTTGCTGTAATGAAAATTATAAAAATATTTGTTTACATTTCTTTTTACATCTCATTTGTAGGATTATATAGAACGCACTTACAGAATTAAAAAACATAGGGGAAAGGCATGGTTTCAATGTAGCCCAGGCTGACCTTCCACTTGCTGTGTGGCAGAGGATGACCTTGAATTCCTGATCCTTGTACATCTACCTCCCAAGTTCTAGTATTACAGGTGTTTGCCACCAATCTTCAAAAGAACTTTGAAACTTATCCCAAATTTTTATTTATAGATAAGAATATAAAGGCCACTTACCATCTATGATGGAGCTTAAGTCTGCATGATGCAACAGTCAGGTTGAAACTCTAATCTCTCTACTAATTTTCTGATTTTTAATAATATAATGATTTTAGGATCATATGAGATGCTTGACAAACTATTGTCAGTTAAATTTGTTGAGAAATTAGGAACTTGTGTGAAATTCATGTTTTCACATCATAAGTATCCATGAAAATCACATAGAAATTTAAAAATAAATTAACAAAATGAATTAAAAAACAGTTAAATTACCAACACAGACCTCCTGGTTGACCCAACCACTAGAATATTTTTAAAAATTTCATAAATACATAGATGTATGTGTATAGACAACTGTTTGAGAAAATTGGGTGTTGAAACATGCACCTGTTTGCATTTCAAGATGGTTGGACAGAAAATAGGCTAAAGTATCCAGCTAAAATAGCTAGCATGTCCAGTTACACAGAGAATATAATCTTAATGTTATTCCTGAGAAAACTCCATTTTAATTTCAAGCTGCTTTTTCCCGTGATTTCTATTGTCACAATTTCATTATAGTGTATGTAAGAAAACCCATAAACTGATACTAAAAGGCAAGCTTCATGAATGTTTTGGGGATGGGGCAGGGTCTCATTATGTAGTTCAGATTGACCTACATCTTGTGATCTTCATGTTTTAACCCCCCTAGTGCCATGATCATAGGCTGGGCCACCACACCTAGCTTGGCTGTTTGCATGTGTATGTGTAGGAATTTATAACTGAAACCATGAAAAAAATGATGACTAGAATATTAAAAATAGTGACCTAGCATTTTTATTAAGTTCTGAATAATACACAACAGAAAGTATTGAAACCTATTGTATTTTTAGAGTTATAAGAAACTTATATTGTTTTGTATTCAAGATTAATGTAGAAGGACAGAGATCACAACACTTGCAGTTGATCAAATGCTATTAATAGTCTTGTGCCAAGCAGAATCCCAGGCCAAGATTGAAGTATGGGGAGAACATTTCCCGTAGGATTTTGTAAACTGCAATGGTCTAAGACTATTTCTTTTCACTTCTTATTGTATCTTTGCCCATTAGGTCAGAGAGTTCCATAATACAAACACCAAGAAAGATATTTCTGACTGTGCTACTTTGCTGTGTGAGTGTGGTGTATGTGTAGAGAGTATTCATGTGTAGTGCACATAGATAAGCACATCGAAGCTAGAGGAGGGTGTTGGGTGTCCCACTGTATGATTCTCTACCTTGCGAATCTGGTGCTAGGATGGTGTCCTCCATGCCCCTAGAGATCCTTCTTTTTCTGATCTCCACATTATGGGAGTTAAAGGAACATGTAATCACACCAGGATTTTTACATGGGTGTTGGGAGCCAAACTTAGATTCTCAAGATTACACACCATGTACTCTTACCCTCTGTGAGGCACCTCACTAGCCCATGTCACCTCCCAGTTAGAGCAGAGGAGAAGGCCTAACTAAGGTCTCAGGTATGTGCATTAGTGATGGTGTTCATGTTCCCTCTACTTCCCCTGAGCTGCACTTCTCTCCATTTGGTAACCCAGTCTCCTTCCTCTTAACTCCATGTTTCAGGGTGATATTTTAATTATGATATTCACATCAAGGCCAGAGTGGTTCAAATGAAGCTGCAGACTTCTTAAGACTGACTTAAATATAAGAATGTTCATTTGTCTACTGGTGAAGGTACAAGTCGATCTGTTGTAGGAGTAAGTGGAAGTGAAAGGAGAGACAAAGGGGCATATTATCTTGCAGACAATGGAGGAGCCCTTATCCTATGAGCTCTTTTCTGTCCTAATTCTATGTTCTGTGATGTGGGTAAGTATGGACAGTGTTTCTACAACTTGTTTATAAATAAACATTCAAAATGCTCTATATCTCATATCCAACTTAGAGAAATCCCAGTCTTTTCTTTTTTCACATAATGTTGGGAAGAGGGAGATAGCCCTGGCAATTTTGTTATTGGCAATTTTCACAGAAATTCTGAATATTCTCTGGAAAAGAAGGATGGCTAGCGGATGGTCACAACAGCATCAAAAGGCTCTTTGACAGTATTTTCCTCCAAAAGAGGAACCAAGGGACTAGGTTCCAGTGTATTGTACAAACCACTGTACTGTAGTTTGTGGTTATCATTTTGTACAACTAGAGCTACAATTTTAATAGAATCAATTAGTACTGTAATTTAAGCTGAAAATGTTAGCAATTCGAGATATATTTATACTTGATATAACTATGTCAAGCATTTTCTTTCTGAGACACAGTCTCATGTAGTCCAGGCTGACCTCAGACTAACCAAGTAGTCGAGAGTAACCTTGGACTCCCAATCCTTTTGCCTCTGCCTCTTGAGGGCTGGGATTAAAAGTGTGTGGCATATTGGTTTACCCATTGCTGGGGATAGAAGGCAGGGTTTCGTGCATGCCAGGCAAATGCTCTACCGATGGAGCTGCGTCCCTAGTCCAGGGAACAAATGTTTTCTAGTTTCAGACAGTAAGATGTGCATGTATACCTCAGCTTTATTGCACCGCACTTAGAGTTTTTGGTGTTGGTCAAGTGAAACTTGTAATGAGTGTTGTGATGCTGAGATGCAGTGTGCTTTTAACCGCACTAGTCTGGTTGACATAGCCTTTTCCAGTTTCTGTGTCTGTAATCCAAAAGTTTGAGTCATTTCAGAGAGCCGGTGCAATATACTTTTTGAGCTTGCTGAGGTACTTCTTGCATCATGTGAAGGCATGAATAATAACGTCGTATGGCGACAGGTGCTGCTGACTCCAGTGCCAATTTGTGTATGTGACTGGCATGGGAAAACCTACAGGTATGTGTTTGCATTTGTAGTCACCAAATATTTACTGACCACACACGGCATGCTAAGCTTGGCATTTGAAAGAGGGATTGTGGGATGGCTAACATGAATGTGAGGAATGGTACCTCTGAGTTAACACACACGGCTTTGTCAGAAAAACACAAGGCCTAAATTATACTTTTCACTCACTTTTGATTAGAAGTACAGAAAAGAAAGAAATAGTGCAGGTTTATTTTCTTGGCAAATATAGAAATTTTGAGATATCAAAATGAATAGTCATGACGAAAATGAAGGTTCCTAGTCTTGGGTCCCTTTGAAGTGGGAACTTCCTATATAAGAATATGCTGGTTACAAATAAGCAAGGGGCTCATGAGTCCTGCCTCTAGCTGAGGCAGTTTTTACAGTGGATGGCTGCCAGGGAAAGGAGACTCAGTTTTCTTTAAGGGTGTGGCCCTGGTAGATTGACTGTGTTTCATTGGAAGGCCCCATGTCCACTTGAATGCCTGCACTAGAACATACTGGGTTATTAAGAAAAGCAAAATAATAATATAAAAAAGAGGGCATGAAGTTGAAGAGGATGTGAAGGGTGTGAAGTGGATCTGTGGAGAGTTAGGAGGAGGTTTTCAAATGATGCAAATGCATTGTATTTGCATTTGTATAAAATTCTCCCAGAATTAGTAAAGTCATTACAATGAAAATTAAAATAAAAAAATAAGGCAAATATATTTTTTTGGCTAAAGGGTTAATTTGGCAGTATTTAACCTGCATGATTAGAGGGAAACTTATATGTTCTGACGCTCCTCATCCCTTTGTAAGCTGTTTGGTAGCAATGTTCGTTGTGTTTAATTCAGATTAATCTGAACAGAAAGTTTGGCTTTCTTTGGTTGTTAAATGCCTGCTGTCTGCAGATGCAAGGGCTTGCATTCAACCAGACAAGTAGTCAGAAGGAGCCAAGCTTCCGGCTTTTTATTTTATTTCTTTCAGTAATAGAATATTCGGGTCACTGAAGCACCCTGAGTTGTGGAAAAGCCCTCATGTCAGAGAATTTGAGAGAGTGAGCTGGATGTTGTGGTAGCCCCACATTTATTTGAAACAATTCATTCTACAATTTTCTTTCAGTATGATCAAAGGGGTATAGGGAAAAAATGAATGGATAGAGAGCTTAAGTTCTGGAACACTTCCCAGGCTCCCAGCTTCTTAGGGGTCCACAGGTGGATGTATCCACGTGTATCATTGCACTGAGCTCCCCTAAGAAAACTACGGAGTGAGTACCAGTCTCTGAATTCCTTACTTGAAGCTTGGACAGGGTAAGCATAGCTAGCAGTGCCCACCATTCACTATTGCTAGTTCTTGTGTTTTAAAGATATGTCTTTAGATGTGGAACTACACACTTATATAAATCTGATGAACTTGTACCCAATCTAGAATTGTTTTGAGAATGGCAGCCCGGATGCCGTAATTATGTGCCAACAAAAGGTATACACTGACACTCTCTATGTAAACCTATACTTCTGGTCACCATCTTCAAAGGCATCAGGGAGTTCTTGCTAGGAGCACATTATCTTTGAGACCAGAGAGTCACTGTATCCCAGTCACCCCTCTTATAACCTCTGTCTATGTGTAATAAGATAAAATGTCATTTTATAGCTTCTTCTCAAGACATTTTTTTCTAAGAAACATCTTTTTCTAGGATATGTTTTCTGACAAACTTACCAGGGTTCTCCACAAAATTTGAAGAGATGATTTCTGTAATACCACAGTACAGAAGTAAAGATGTAGTTCAGTTCTAGTGTCTTGTGTCTTCTGCTCATAGGGTGGGGAAACTTGCCCTTAGTGTCTTGAGGCTGGATAGGCTACGAGTATCATTTAAACTTTATTGAGGCCCCTGGTATTTCTATGTCTTCATATCTGAGGAATAGGAAAAATGACTGTACCGTTCCTTTGAGATCCCTGAGAGAAAACTTGATAGTGTAAAGTACCATTGTAACAAATAGACCCTGAGATCCTGGCCACGGATGTTACTAGGGTCAACATTAGCATCCAGAGGAGGACTTCAAATCTCCATTGGTTCTTGTTTCACCTAATGACGTTCATTGTGTTCAATCATTAAATGTTTTCTCAATCCAGAGTGAAGATTCATTTTTTGTGAAGATGACTTAACAAGAAACTGAAACTTGTTCTATACGCAAAGATGGGATGAATCAAGTTCTGACATAGGATAAACACTGGTGATACAGGCAGAAACTTGTTCAATGACACACGTTGGAAGAGGCAACCATTAAACAGAAGAAGATTCTAAATTTGTCAGCATTTCCTAAACGACTCCAGAGTTTATATTATTAATATGCCAGAATCCTTTAAAACTCATAAGCCTAAAAGAAATTCTAATATTCTTATGTGTTAAACTGAAGAACAAGGAGTTTGATGTTGGCTTTATTGTACAAGTAATTTTATGTTTTTAGTTATGAAATACATGTGATAAATAAATTGATTGTTGTATGGATTTGAGAATCACTTCTTGGATTCCATTGTATTCTTGATTCTTGGAAGGGTTTTGTTGACACAATAAGTAACAGAATCATAACCACTTAACTTAACCACAGATATTTATGCCATTACTACTTTTTGTGGTTTAGTGTAGGAAATGTATTTTAAACTGCAAAGTATATTTTAAGTTAATTACTTGGTCAGAGGCTGTGTAGTGAGATGTTTGAATTAATATTTCCTATGTTGAGAGAGACACTTTAGACCAGCTTGAAATACCAATAGAAGGCAATTTTATAACAAACTAATTGACTTTTTATGCTGTTAAACTTTCTGCCTATGGGTTCAGTTAGTTACACTAGTATTTTTTTTTTTAAATGGGGAACTTTGGTTCTTATTAGTAGGAAATGAAACTAGGTTTTCCAAACTATTTGTCACATTAAAGGGGAAATGATAGTGAATGATTGTAAGCTGGGAGGTAGAGCTAGAGAAGAGCCAAATGAAGAGAAACTTTTGCTCTTACAAGCTACCATGAAAGACACCCCAGCAGAACACTTGCAATAGCTTCAGTTTGCATCAGTCCTTCTTGGGTGCTTGCTAAACACGACATTTCCTTGATCTTGCTCTTTCTCATATCAGGATGGTTCTTCTTGTCTGTCTTGAGATCAGGAATTTCTGGTTTACTGAGAGCAACTGGTTGTTTCCCAACATGTTTAATCTAAATGCTACTCAGAGAAATGCTCGCAGTCATCAGACACTAGAGCCTGGACTCAGGAGCCAAGTGTGAAGTTATAAAGGCATCAGTATGTGCTTTCTTCTCATTCTGTCTGTGGTGTTGGAAAACGTGTTAAATAAAGGCTATAAAATTTTATTTGTTTGATTTCTTACCTCATTTCTTCAGCTTTGCCACATATACCCTAGATTCACCTTTTCAGGTTAGACCCTGTTTGTTTTCATTTCTTTAGAAGGTTATCTGTTGTGAGTTTACAAAATTTCATTTCCAAGAGTGAAACTATTTTAGGATATTCTTAGAATACATTCCTTCACATTTGAGAGAAGAAAGTTTAGTCCAGAGGCTAAAGAGAAACTGCCTGGATTCAAATTCCTCCTATATCATCAACTCTAAGAGGTACTTTATACACTGGGCTTGTTGTCTTTAACATGGGATAATAATAACTTCTATTCTATGTCTGCTAATATCTTTGCTCTTCATGGTTCCCAAACTTGTGAAGTATGAGTAAATTAATAGGTGCAAGACATCTGGGGTAGTGGAAAGAATCTGTTAAAACCATGTAAAGATTACTTATTGTTCATTGTGTTTAGACTACTAAGTCATTTATCTGACCCTTATAAATTGATGCAAAGGGTTTTACTATTGAATCTAGGGAAATGAATATTTTCTTCCTTAACCTTTAGAAACCATTGGCTTCTTTACAGAGAGATAAAGTTATAATTGTACTACAAAAAAACAGCACACAATCAATGTGCAGAGTTATAGAGTCCAGTCTTAAAGGATGTATCTATGAAACACCCCACACTAAGTCTTGGGGAAAGATTCTAAGAGCCAGAGAATCAGAGACTTTCCTGTAAAACCATGTCTCCTAATAACATCACAGGCTATTCTTACAAAAATATCTTACCAACTTGACTACCATAATGTGAGCTAAACAAGGAAGTCACCATCAAAATTGCCAGACTAGTTAAGAAACTAGTTTCTTACACAAAGAACTAGATGCAACTGAATAAAATTAGGGCTGGAAAGGATTGTTCTCCCCAGGGATAACACACCATTGGTTATCCAGTGCCAAATGGTCATCAATGAAAATAAGCAAACAACTGACATTATATGTACATAAAAATATATATGTGCACTCAATAACAGTCGATGAAAAACTGAATTTGAAAAAGAGCGAGGAGGAATGTATTGCAGTGGTGAGTTTACCTACACAGCTTTGTTCTCCTAGCAGGTCATGTGCTTCAAGCCACCAACCTAGGAACTCTTTGGATTTATTAATGGAAGACACACTCATGCCTGTTCATTTTAAAATGCCTTGGCTAGCTTAAAGGTTGGGCACTCCTAAATCATCCCCTGCTACTCCAGGCCCAATCAGGGAAGTGGGCAGTCGTCACCTACCCAAAGTCTCACATGACTGGTTGGCTTTCTTTCCCTGCAGTTCCTATGTCCCACCCTTCTCCCCTGAGTCATGGCAATTCTGTCTCATTTTTTCCAGTTCCTAGCCCATGCAAACCTAAAGGTCCCTCTCTGTCTCCCTTTGCCCAACCATTGGCTGCTGGCATCTTTACTGATTGATCAAAAACCAATTAGTGACAAGAACCTTCAACATTTGGACTCATAGATTCCCCCATTTAATCAAAGCATTAGAACCAATCCCCAAAACTTCATCTTTTCTGTCCAAATAAAAAGAGCTCTTCTCTCAGGTATACATCAAGTATAACCATAACAATTATGTAAATTGTAGAGTACAATATACAATTAACATCCAGTCCATCATATTTGTCAATTAGATAAAGTACTGTACCATCATATCCTAACTGAAGAGCTTAAAATTCTGTACGTGAATTATGTTTTGATTTTAGCCTGTGTCAGCTTCTGAAAACCATTATTTCAACTCTATATCATATCTCTCTGCCAAACTAGTTAAGGAACTAAACTTAAGTTGAACAACTTAACTTTGCTTATGAGACTATAACTTGTCTTCAACCCCATCAGAAATCTGAGAATGAATTAAATATTACCTGAATGTTTAGGAAACACAAAAACATAGCTTCAAAACTTAAAGAAATTGTAGAGATAGCTGACTACCTGGACAGTCCCCTATTCCTCAAAACTTCAGAGCATCTGTCTTCAGAGCCATCTAGCAGACCCTAAAATGAAGTAGGAGTATGAAGGACTATTTTACTATGTTTTGGCAGAGCTTAGCAGTCAACTATACCACATCTTTTTGGACAGTATTTTGTCTGCAGATGATATAGGCAATTTCTGCCCATTGGCTACCTTTCATCACCTGGAGGTGAAGATGCTCAGTATCTTCTTTGAACTGTGAAGGTGGTACTGCCAGGAGCAGACATGTCTCTAGTCAATTTTCTAATATTAATGAAATGATTAAATGCCAGATTCTGTGGACTTCTGATGTTTTGAAGAATATGTATATATACACTTCATATATATATATATATGGATATATATATATATGGATATATATATAACAATTCATACATCTCTATATATGTATAGAGATATATGAATCGTTAAACCTTGACTACTCTTAGCTATTTCTAATTGAATAATATTGAAAACACCTTCTAATATAACCATGAGTTTACTATCTGGTCCTTAACTTGTGTTATTTAATCATCCTAAACAGTTTGTAATAGCAGCTATAAAAGGATTGGGTCAAAACCTTGTGTTATTAAATGAGTTGCATAGGCACATTGCCTATCTAAAAGTAACAATATTAATTTCAAATTTTGTATCAATAAACAAATTTATACCAATGAAGGCATTAATTTTATATCAATTTATAGATTCTGTACCAATGTAAGAACTTATAGCTTCAATTTTACACCAATTACAAAGATTTCTATCTATGTAAGCTTATGGATACACAATACTTTGTTCAAGAATAAATTTAGTAATCTATCCCATCTATTTCCTCCCTGTTTAAAAGTATGACCATTTACAAATTATCCCTTAAAATGACAACCTATTTATAGTTTGTAAAATAATCATAACCAGACACCCAAACCCAAGGAATAGAGCTAACAAGTCTCCATGGCTTCTTCATGCTGAATAGGAGTGATGAGAAATTCTTTAAAGAGGTGGGAATGGGTAGGAAAATTAGAAAAAGTGGTTAGACTTAAGAAAGCTAGCTTTAGCATCTATTACCCAGTCTCTGTATGCTTAGAAGGCTCAGGGCTTGACTGAAGTTCTAACTGGATTCATCTGAAAGGTTGGTTGAGGTGAGATCATCTAGAATCAGTAGCAACTCCTGAAGTTGTTCTGAAAGCAAGTCTCTGGACAGCATCAGGAAGCAGGGGGCTGAAATAGTAGGTCAGTTCAGCATCTCTGAGGATGAATCTTGTCATTGTTGTACATTCTAAAATATATGATCTCACAACCAACATTTTACTACTATTAAGATATTTATATGGATTGTGCAGGGTTCACGATCAGTTAAGGATGAAATTTTGCTCCTTGTTTGAGTAGGTAAAAGGGAAGGGAGAAATGTTGTAATTAAAATATAGTCTTAAAAATTAAAGAAGATAATAATGAGGTTAAGGAAATTGTGGGAGAAATGACTACACAAACATGTTATTTGTAAGTGAAGCTGAACCTTTCTTATTCAGAAGATTCTCATTTCACACAATTTGGCAGTTACTCCTAATAGCATTGTGATTCATTCATTCCTTCATTCCTTCATCCATTCAGACAGGTTTTGGTATTTAGCTCTGACTGGTCTCGAACTCACAATGAAGATCAAACTAGTTTTAAACTGGAGATGATCCTCTTACATTTGTCTCCTGATTGCTGGGATCACAGGCTTGCACCACCACACCCAGCTTTTTTTTTAATCATCTAAGGAGAAGTACAATGGTCTTATCATTAACAACATTTCATTGATTTCACAGGTTACTTTATACTTATCTGATTGTTTCCTCAGGGCCTCAGTGGTAGTAGTGCATTCTCATTTGCATTAAGATTATATTTGCATTTTTCAAGTTAAACATTACTTTAAGAGTGAATAGTGTTGTTTAGAAGAATGCCTTGATAAGCTTATAGGTGATATAAAAAGAAGATTTGCAGAAACAAGACTGTGAAGAGAGTAGGAAACAAAGTTATGGGGAAGCCTCTAACCACATTATATCATCAGTATGCATATATTGCCCTCCCTCCCCACAATTAGATGGTAAGACCCTATTGCTGAAGATAGAAAACATTGTTGTTGTGGGAAATAAGGAATAAAAATGGAACTGAACTGGAAGCTTCCTTTTTGCTGGATAACTTTCATAGTACTGAAGGATGCTACATAGGAGAAAAGTCATCAATGGGCTTACCCCATGATAGACCCTGTGTGTACAATACTTTCCTGCCAGGCTAGAGGTGTTCACTGTTGCAATAGTGGTATGGCTGGCACAAGACAAATCAACCACTTTTTGATTGGATTTGAGGCTTGTTTCACAGTAGAAAATTTATATCTAGTACTGTGGACCCCACCAAAAGCCCTTGGCTCAGGGGAGCATAGGTCCTGGGGGATCTACTACTGTTGCTTTGCTAAATGGGCATGTTGTCAAACTGCCATATAGATATTTATGTTTATAACCATAAATTAGTGCTGATGTCAGCCTTGGTCAGAGAAGTTTCTGTTTGTAGTGGAGGATGGTTAATACTGAGACTCACAAATGGTTAAAGCACTGAGTATAAGTGACTGTTGCATGCTTAGCTCTAAACAGGACATCTATCTCACCCCTCCAAAGCTCAGATAGAGCATAAGGATTTTAAGAGCTGGGGCTTGTGGAGGAGTGTCATAAAATGCTGTCTTTCAATGTGATACAGTTATTGAACTTATGAACTCACAGCTTTGTTGGTTGTCAGCACAAAGCTTGAACAAGATGGATCCAGTCCATCGCAGATGGGGAAGGGCTTCATAAAGCACCATTCCCATGGTGTTCAATTGCTAGATCACTCCTGCCTTATCTCTCTCTACATGCACAAGGACACAGGGATGCACATAAGGACACACAGCAAAAGGACCACAGAATCAGGAGAGCAGAGAGAGAGAGAGAGAGAGAGAGAGAGAGAGAGAGAGAGAGAGAGAGAGAGAGAGAGAGAGAGAGAGAGAGAGAGAGACTCAGTAGAGAGGAGAAGAAAAATGAAGAAATACAAGAACTAACCTATGATCAAGAGCTTAAGAGTAGCAGAAACCATTAAGCTGTCCTCACTAGGCCGATTGTAGAATTTTCAAAACTGTTCCTAATATTGGATAATTTTCTTTTCTTGTTTTGCTTTCTAGTGCTCAACACCTTCCTTCATTTTGTAAACCTCCAGTGGTCAATAAAGGGCCTAGAATATGGAAGACTCTATCCTTGACTACACCCTGGCATACACACATACGCACACACACACATACACACACACACACACACACAGAATGATTCTGGAATTCTAGGTGCTAAATATCTGCAAATCATATGACAGGTTAAGGCAAGATTGGGTGCAGAAGGGAATGACTGCTTCATGGTGGTCCTGACTCCAGGTGTCACCTCCCTCCTTTCTCCTTCTCTGCTTCGTCCACCACATGTAGTGGCCATTCACTTCAGGTCACACATGCTAACCATATTGCTTGCACATATTATCCTGTGCTGCACAGGAAACACCAGGTCAAGTCTATCATTATGCTATTGGTTGGATAAGAAAACAGAGGCAAAGTTACACTAATTCTCTAGTTCAAGGTCTCATAGCTGAGGAGAACCAGGGTAGCAGAATCAGTGTGAGAAGAAGAGCTTCCAGATGTTAGACACTGTGTGACAACCTTGACAACATCGGCCATCTGACCTTGGGGATGAGGGGAAGAAGGATGACCTATTTGTGTCTGAGAGCAGGAAAGTCAAGCCTTGAGTGGGATGGGCTGCAAGTTGGAACCAGATCCATAAAGATAGTTTGTGTATGCAGAGAGCCTGTATAGAGAAGATGATTAGTGGCCAAGGTCATCATCCACATGATGCTCGTGGTTTGCTTTACCTGGATTCTACCTGTGACTGGGTCATGATGCCATTGAAAAATAACTCCATTTAGAGCATGTTCAGTGACAGTAGGAAATAGTAAAGGTGAGGCATGGGCATTCAGATTAAAGTAATACCAAGTGAACAAGCCTTCATTTCACTGTCACATAACAGTATTGTGAGAGGAGAAAATGACCTAAAACACAAAAGAAGACAGAAAACTGGAAGACATAGTAAAGAAACACAGAAAAAGAAAACTTACTGTTTGCTACTAACATTTACATCATCACATTACTGAACATAGAATCAGCAAACAACAGAGGCCTCGCTAATGGTATTCCAGAGGAACCTTTGGTAAACATAGCTTTATAATTTTATTTTGTTTAAATATTTCTACTGAAATGACTACAGTTCTGATTACTGGACACAGGCTTAGTTAGTCAGTCTTAATATTTTCTTTTATCTCCTTTATAAAGTTTTTGAGTATATCCTCAAGGTATTGTTAATCATAAATACATGATCCTTATGGGCCATCATTAACCCTGCGTCATATTTTTTTCTGCTTTGTGACAAACCTTTGTCTGAAGCAAATGTGATAGATTTTCAGATACAAAAAGCAATTAAAAAATAGTTCCAAAAGAAACAAAGAGAAAAATAAATGTTTAAAAATCAATATACTAAATAATAAAAATATTTCCAGTTCAGCTCCTCTCTTGCCATGCATATTCAGTGATGGGGACCAAAATGCTAGGCAAGTATTCTGCCAACAGATCTACATCTCCAGGGAAGAGTTCTGGTCTAAGAGACATTACAGTTCTTCTAGAGTGAGCTATGGAACATCATATATAAATATGGTATATAAATATGCATACTCATACACATACATAAATATACATATACATATATATACATAATGGTATCTAGGTGTTTTTGTATGAAGCAAAACAAAACAAACCAAACAAAACAAAACAAACAAAACCAAAAAATAGCTTTCTTCTTGGAGACATAGTTTCCTGTTAGAATGAAGTACAATGTAACACTATGACTAAAAGTCACCTTCCATTTAGTCATCTCCAGCTTCTCTTAGAGTATGGGTAGAACTCAAATATATTTATTTATAAATAGTTAGTATAAAATAGAATGAACATAAAATGACCTAAATAAAAAATATACAGAATCTCCATATGCGGAGGATTATAAACATTTACTAAATTTTATATGATTGGTTGGTATCCTAGTTTGTACTTGAGTTGGAAGACTAAATGACCGGAAGAAGTCAACTGTTCACGAGATCATTGATGGAGTTAAAAATTTTGAACTGATTACTGAGTTCTATATCCTAGTCCAGGGAGAATTGTGAGTCAGTTGGCAGAGTATTTGGTTCCCTTCAGGAATGGGACCAGGCATGTGATAGCCCTGCCTATTCTCTCAAATGCTGTGGTTACAGACAAATGTAGTCGTGGTTTTTGTTGCTTTGTCTTTACCATGAGTTCTGGGGATTCACACTCAAGTCCTCATGCTAGTACAGCAAGTACTCTTACCCACTGAGCCACCTCCCCAGTTCCAACTCCAGCCTTTTACAGTGCCCTAGCTGGAATCAATAGGCAAGAATTCCAGGTCCACAACTCACTAGCTCTCTGACTGGGAGGAAGTTATTTAAATCCTATGGGTCTCAATTTACTTGTCTATAAAAATGTGATAATAACAGGACCCATTTCGTGGACTTGTTATGAGCATGTATTGAGAAGATACCTATAAAGAATTTAACAGTATATCTGATGCACAGAAGTCAAATAACAAATGATAGCCTTTATAATTAGGGTGGTGTTTGTTGTAACGAAGATGATTTTTTTCTAGTCCACCTACTCTCTTACCTTTGACCCTTTGGCTCTGTTTAATGTGACCAAGAAACCTCAAATGTCAATTTACTCCCTCTTTATTTCAATTGGACTCTTGATATAATTATCTAAACAGAAAGGACTAGAGTGTCTGCTTTTTATGGTCCCTATCTGGAGAAAATTTTTGTCTTTCACACAGTAGTTGTGCAAAGATTCACCCCATTTACTGTCTTCTATAGCATTATATTTATAAGTGATGATATTACTCTGAGAAAATCTGAAATCAAAACTTGAGGACCCCAAACCATCCTTGTTGGTTTGTTTTTGCAAACCATGGTACCATGGTACCTCCATCTATCTTTTCTGTTCTATTATCCAAGATTAGGAATTCAGCATCTGTTCTGTTCCCTGCCTCCTCCAGTCTCCTAGCCTTTTCTGCACAAAAACACACATCATGCTATTACTTACAAGAACTCCCCAACCTGGCTGCTTCAGTTTGAAACTCTGCCATATTCCCTTCATCAGAGTTAACTGTAACAGCATGCTACTCTCTTTAATTTTTCATTTAACCTGTATTCAGATTGAAGCAATCCTTAATGTGGGATGAGTATGATAATTAATCCAGTGTTAGTAAAGTTCTTAGAATATGGCTTTGAATGTGATGGTTGCATAAGAAATAACCACTACCATCTTCTTCATGTAGAAGACATTCTCCTTGAAAAATTTTCTCTGGGGGGGTTTAGAAAAACAGAGGGAGTTCCCCCCCCCACCTTCTGGCATTCTGAATCAGGGAGAGTCAATAGTTCTGAACAAATTGAAATTTGAGAAAGAGAAATGAGTGTCATCAGAAACTCAAAGGTCTGAGCCTGGATTTGGGATGGCAGTGTCAAATGTCCTGTGTGACTTTGCTAGGTAGCATCCTAGACATACAGTCCCTGTGGCAGGTCATCCATGATACTTTCTTGTTGTGAAGTTTCCCTAGTCCCCTCCAGTTCTGTGAATCTGGTTTGTCATCTTTTCTATGGATTTTTGTGATCTTCTTACAATTATGTTGATAAATTACTTTTCTAGCTTGTTAGCTGGTGTTCACTTCTTTGCTGGATCCAGACATCTGGGCTTATACAGTTTGTTTTTCTAGAGATAGGGTTTTATGTAGCCCAGGTTGGCCTTGAGCTTGGGAAAGAGCTTGGCCTTCTGATCCTCCTGTGCCCACCTCCAGAGTTCTGCAATTAGAGGGGCACAGCACTACTTTCTGGTGTTGGGGATCAAGCCTAAGACTTCCTGTATGTGAGGCTAGTACTTTCCAATCTCAGCCATATCCCCAGTGTCTGTTACAGCTTCTTGAAACACATTTTCCATTAGAGCACACCTTTTGTAATTTTCATTTGGATCCTCCTCAGTTTCACATTTCCATGATGTTTCTGCCAAACGTTTCTTTCTTTTTTTTTATCTTCCCTCAATATGCTTTTTCTTTCTTGTTCTATATTTCTCTCAAGAGTTCTGCTTGTATAGACCAGGTTGACCTCAAGCTTCCATTGCCCAAGTGCTGGGGTAATCTCTCAGATCATTTAATTTCATCTTGTTTCTCCATCCGGATCTTAGATTTAGTTCCCCCTCAATGCAAACCCTCCCCCTGCTAGAGCTCACATATGACATTGTCTTCGGCTATTCTGATTCGACACAGGTCTGACACCTGCTGCTCCGTTTAAGCCTCCAGTCCTAAGAGCCAGGCTCAGTTTTGACATCTGACCTGTCATCACCTGGACGGACAGATTCTCATGCTTGAACTGGCTTTTACTGCTGGCCTCTCTTGGAAAACAAAATGCAAGCACAAATCACAAAGGTGTCATCTTGACTTGCTTTTCCACTCTCTTCTCCTGTTGTGAGGGTTTTGTAACAATTGATTTTGACAACTGAACACCAGTGTTTCTAAATCTGTGTTCCTTTCCAATGTACAGATTCCTGTCTTATTTGTAGTTTCAGGACACACACACACACACACACACACACACCATCTCCCAAAGTATTTCTAGCCAGATGATTTCAGTTGAAATCAGTTAACTCTAGGACCTTCTTGGTGACCTTACTTCTAAGTATGAGACGCTCTAAAAGTAAAGAACTTAGAAATTGTGCTTTCCTTTGAGAGCTCAGTGACTTCTGGGAAGGAATATTGCATCACCAGACAAGCCTTTTGAACTTTTCCTCTCTCAGCCTTGCCTTGTCAAGAATGCACCCCACTTCCTGCTCCCAGGCAGAGCCGTCACCAATTCCCTGGAGCATCTGTCATTTTACTGAATTAGAATAAATTGAGTTCTTCAGAAAATGCAGTCTTAATATCACAGCATTTAAAACAAATCCACATGAGTCTTAATAGTATCTAAATGGGTGCAACTCTATATCATATACTGGAAAAAAAAATTGAAGACTTCCTATTCTTTATACTCTTTAGATTAACTTTAATTAATTGAATTCCAGATTTTAATAAAGGTAGGTTTTAAACAGGCCTCAAGCCTATTTTGTTTTATTGTTTACTTAAAACAAATAAGGTTTTAAATATATTAAATTCTGTGCATGCTTCATTGGTAGTCATAGTAACGTAGCCGGTGAGCACTGGTTTAAGGAAAAGGATTAAACAGAGTTCAGTAAGAGGGAGACTTGTGAAGGAAGGAAGGCTGTAAGAGAGATAAACAATTTTAGAATCCTTTTTACACTATTTTTATCGAGTGACACTTCTGTCCTGAGATGGAACATTTGATCTTTCCAGCCCACTGCTCTTCCTCAGCTTCGGCAGAAATCCTTCTTCCCAAGTCTGTCTCCGACTTTCGACCTTCACTATCATCTTTCTGCATATAACTGTTTAATTAGAGCTGTTGGCCTGTGCCAGCGTTGAGAGTTTATTTACTAGAGGAGGGGCAACTCATGGGTGGCTATGGTACTGATAACAATGACAACCCCTCCCCCAACACTCTTAAATATCTATAATCCCTCAGGGAGAGTTGGGGCTTCATAGGCCCTTCCCCCATCCCTGACAAAACGTTTAGCCCCAATCTTGTGCAGGTCCTGTTGAGATAGTCATTAGTGATTTTATGAGTGCCCTGGCTATGTCATGTCTATAAGATGCCTTTTTTCCCCCTCTTCTTTCTGTCCTGTCTCTTCTGTGATACTCCTTGAGCCTTGAAAGGGTTGACATAGCTGTCCACTTAGGGCTATGAACTTTACCATTGCCTATTCTCAGCACTTTAGTCAGTTACAGGTTTCTGTGTTAACCATCACCTCCCTCAGTAGGAGACTTTTCCAGTTAAGGCTGAGGGTACAGGTCTAAATGTTTAAAAGGCAGTTCGGTAATATGTATGTTGAGCAAAACCAACAGTAACAGATTTCCTCCCCCATAACACCTAAGAGCTCCTCAATTATGAGCATTCAGTCAGGCTAACAATACATCGCATGAAGTCCCTCCTGTGGAGTGGGCCTCAAATCAATCAGAAAGTGATTGGATACTCCAGTACCTATCACTGTAGCATTTGAGAGTACATCTTGCCTGGCAGGTCATTATTGTAATTTGCAGGGCTCACAGCCAGGTAACACCATTAATGACTTTCCTCTTGCAGCAGCCTACATCTTCCAGCGTTTCAAAAGCGAGTTAGTAGTTTTCAGATCAGCTGCAGCCTGACTTCTCTATGTGCAGTGACCAATGTTTATACAGTCTTCAGCAACTATATGATCTCTCTCTCTCTCTCTCTCTCTCTCTCTCTCTCTCTCTCTCTCTCTCTCTGTTTGTTTTGTTTTTACATTCCAAATGCTGCCCCCCTTCCTGGTCCTCCCTCCAAGAGTTTTTCACCCCATCCTACCTCTCCTTTGACTCTGCGAGGGTGCTCTGCCCCCTCTCCATCCTCACAATATCCCCCTTCCTTAGGGCATCACATCTCTACAGGATTTGGTGCATCCTTTCCCACTGAGTCAAGACAAGGCTGGCCACTGCAACGTATGTGCCAGAGGCCATGAACCAGACCATGTATGTTCTTTGGTTGGTGGCTTAGTTTCTGGGAGCTCCCAGGGGTCTGGGTTAGTTGGTACTGTTGTTCTTCCTATGGGATTGGCATCTCCTTCAACTCCTTCAATCCTTCTCTTAACTCTTTCATAGGGGTCCCTAATCTCAGTCCAATGGTTGGCTATGAGTTTCTGCTTCTGTCTCAGTCAGCTGCTGGTAGAGCCTCTCAGAGGACAGCCTTGCTAGTCTCCTGTCAGCATCAGTAACAGTTTCAGGGTTTGATGCTTGCACATGGGATGTATTCCATGTTAGAACAATCACTGGATGCCCTTTCTTTCAGTCTCTGCTCCATTCATGTCTTTGCATTTATTTAGATAGAAACAATTCTGGGTCAAAAATTATCAGGGTCTCAGTGGGCAATCAAAAGCAATAGGAATAGCCTGTATTACTTTGTAGACCTCTGTGGCCTTCCTGACTAAAAATATGACAGATAGAAACATACATACATACATACATACATACTCAGATTTATCAAAGGGTAATTTTCTAAAGTTGGAAAATAACCATTTATGACTACATATATCATTTAATAATGTGGCAGTAAGTAGCAGAGTAAATGAAGATGCTACTGATTTACAGTTGACTATACATGGAAAACACAAGTAATACACTTGTTTACCAGGCATTCTTAGCTTTAACAACCCAGTACGTCAGCATGTGTTTATATACTGTTTATCCTAATTACTTTGTGGTTGACAGGAGCTACAGTTCACTGCTGCTGCCCAGCACTTCCAAAGAATATCTCAGAGTATGACACTAGTAACAAAAAAAAAAAAAAAACAGAACTCAGAATCAGAAACATGGATTTTCTAGAATGTGCATTGCTTTCAGACTGTTGAAAAGTGGATAAATGGAGAGTAGCAGTTGTTGTAAATTGGGGTCTACCTGCAGTAAAAGTGCAGGATAGTTGCCTTTAAGAGGAAAAAATTAGGACTTAGAAGATACCCTCTAAAATTTTGAAAAGATAATATACCTGTTACTATCTTGATATGATTAAAAATTCAAAAATCAAAATCACATAATGTGTCATAGATTGAAATTGATGAAAGTGTCTTTTTTTTTTCCTCCTGGGGAAAACTCATGCACCTAGAGATGTACTAAAAAAAATTCTGCCCAGTATAAAATCTCAAAAATAAGGAAGAGGAAAAGCTATCATTTTCTAAATCTTTTTCTTATTCAAAGAAAAGAATTGAGACCTTTAGGCAAAATTGCCAACTTTATAAATTACAACTTGGTAAATTTAGGATTATATATGTATTTTTCTAAATATGTGATAGTCTAAATGAATAAAAATTAAAGCTAAGTTTGTATCACAGTGTTAGTCTACACTTTTTATTTATTTTTTTCTATTGGAATTTATTCAAGTTAAAGAGAGCATTTTCTCCCTTCTGATCATTTATTCAAAAATAAATGCATGAAATGGCAAGCAGTACGAATATACCCACTCATTTGTAGTAATGAGTATCTCCCTAAATTACTAATCATCATCACTTTTTCTTCTAGAAATCAACAGGTGTTTCCAGATTTGACACAGAGGTTCTGTACTCTCTGTGACTTTCTGGTTCTTGCTAGAGTTCTGTCTTGTGGTGTAGTTTATCTAGATCAGAAGATTTCAGACTTCTTGGCTTCTCCAACCACCTGCAGGAATTCTTATGTTTTTAAATACTGGAGTCCCAATTCTAGAGATTCTTGAATTATTGGCAGTGTGTTTCCTGTGCAAGATATGAGCAAAGTTGTTCACCCTGAGTGACAGATCAAAGAAAATAGTCCCTCTGAGATCTAGCTTGGAGAGCCAGTGAGTCGAGTGGGGATATTATGGGTAACTCTCAGGAGCTTCTTACCAAAAGGCCCACCCTAGCCCAGTGATGACTCAATAAAGCTACACAAGTTGTGGGCAGTTCCACCAAAGATATTCTCTACTCACTTTAAAGTTAATCACCGATTATATAACCCTCGGGGCATGGCTTTGTAAATCTTATAACTTCGAGGTTCCTGAATCTATTAAGTTTTGTCAACTTCCTGGGTCTTTTGAGTCCTTCCTCTACATATATTTCAATTAGGAATTGTAACAGAAATTGGTCTTTAAATCAATAATTTTAGAAGGTCTATAGCTGATTGAAGTGATGATATCTAATTCAGGTTACTGGTGGGCATCACCTTCTTGCTACACAAGCACATTGGCCTGAGTTTAGATCTACAGCATGAGAATCTGGACATTACAATGCATAGCTGTAATCCCAGCACTAGGGAGGAGGAGACACAAGGATCCTTGGGGCTTGCTGGCTAACTAGCCTGGTGAAAGCAGCTTCAGGTTCAACAAGACCCTTTCTAAAATCATAAGGTGGAAAAGTGACTCAAGAAGACATCAGGCTTCTACATACAGGAGCACACACATACACATGCACACACAAGAACACAAGTACACACCCTACACACAAAAGAACCCACATTTTTGCCTATTGCTTTAAGAGTCTGTGGTGGTGGACCCATAAAATCCATGCCTTTCAGAACCCAAACCTCTCTGCTTCTGTCTCTGCGAAGCACTGACTGATGCTATTCCATTCAAATGAAAATAAAATGGTCTGGTCTGCTTTGTACTGAGTGACAAGGCTTTCTCAAACACACTTAAATTTTTCTACTTTATCCTGTGTGGTCTTGTATAGCCAGAAATAGTATATCCATTGATCTTCTTAAGAACATTCTAACTATATTTGTGGTGTACATGTATGTTTTATCCACATAGAATCATGTCTACACAGGACATACAATGGTTTAGGTTGTGTTAAAATTTGGGTGTACTCAGTCACTCTCCACAATAAACCATCTATCAGGTCATATTTTGTGGGAGGAACATTGCTTTCTTTATTATCTTTGGCCACGTCTCATTCATTCTGAATCAGCATTTTCCATCCAAATGAATGTGACATTCTTGGAGTCTGACAGCTCTGTATGCAGAATGGCAGGCAACCAAGCATGCTTGCTTCACATTCTTTGTGTATTGCCTCTGGATAACCTCATCCTTGTTCCCATTTGGAAGGTAATTGGGAAGGGTGGGGAGGTCCTTCCTGATGACTATCCTTTCCAAGAGATCCACCCAATAGAACTCCACTCAAGGATGCTTCCTTTTAGACAGTTTTCTGTTAACTAGAGATCAACCTTCAACTGCCGAATGCAGATGGGTTGAGAAGGGAGGTGGAACTCTTAGAACAACTGTGTGGCAATCTTAACCAGAACACACGGTTCAAAGTGCACAGAGTTGTGTAAACTATCTTGCATGCTTGAGAAAAGCACAGTGCTCTGTACCACATCCTGATCTCTTGAGACACAAGTGAAAGCACAAAACCAATCTTATCTTCAAAAGAAGAACCCAGCCACCTGTCTATTCACACAGTGTCTTCCTTTTCTTTCCTTCTAATCCAATAAAAGGCCCCTAATCTGGAATAGAGGGGTTCTGACTACTTCTATGGTACCAGCTCTTCTCAGATTATCCTAAACAAATCTATCAGTGCTAATAGCTGCTTCCTATTCCCTGACTCCCCTTTCCTCGCTGTTCCATAACATTTATGCTATCCTAATTCATAAGATCATTTATAAAGATTTGTACTCTAGAATCAGCATGCAAGTCTAGAAACACACATTTCACTTTTAAGAAGGTGAATATATAGTGACTGGTCCAGATACAGATGGTATTTCACACTTGGCCAACAGATAAAAGTGAAAATTGGAACAACATCAAGTCAAGAAAAAGAGCCAAGTCACGTATTTTGAAGTAATAGAAAGTGGGGGTCTCAGTCCTTGATTTCGTTCTCGCTGTAGTCTTTGCTGTGTGTTCACATGTACTTTTCATTTAGCTATTTATACTTCTGGTGATCCACTGAGCTCTTGACTTCCATTTAGCATGTGTGTTTATTCTGTCAATTATATACAAATTGGAAATAAGTGTATCTCTCTCTCTCTCTCTCTCTCTCTCCCTCTCTCTCTCTCTCTCTCTCCCTCCCTCCCTCCCTCCCTCCCTCCCTCTCTCTGTCTCTCTCTGTCTCTGTCTCTCTCTCTCTCTCTCTCTCTCTCTCTCTCTCTCTCTCTCTGTGTGTGTGTGTGTGTGTGTGTGTGTGTGTAAGGTTGCCATTGGGGAGAAAAGAAGATTAATGCAAAGAACATGAACTAAATTATTAATATTGTACTAGTTAATCTTTAGCAATCAACATTTTAGAAAAATTAAAACAATTAGAGAAAAATCTCTTATTCTGAGTGTTTTGATTTGTGTGGTTAATTCTTATTGGGTGCCTTTCTGCTTCTATGTCTTAACTAATGCCTCAAGACACTTTCTAGAGCAAGATTGCACCAAAGGCTGCTTCTCTCCTGGAACCTTTCTCTCCTCTAATTGTTCCTTATCTCTGAAGAGATCTCATGAATTTCTTCCTTTGAGATAGTGAAACTAAGAGCGTCTTCCCTTCCCTACCTTGCTGGGTTACTCTCTCTGTTCTCTATAAGCACACAGGGTTTTGGGTGGAGTAGTTCTCCACCCTACACTGTGCTGCAGTCTTTTCTTCAGATGTTTTACTCATTGTACGCTGACTAGAAAAAGCCACATCTACAACCAAAAAGACTAGAGTAACCTCAGAGGCTCAGAGAGGAGATGCTAAGTATCAGTTGAGAAAAGTTGGTCCTATGTGGGCCAGTTTTCCCTTCAGTCCATTTTCCTCCAGTCCATCCCCTTGTTCATATGTCTTCCCAGCTTCCCCTCTTTCTAGAATTTTCCATTCCTCATGCAATTTAAATTCAAAATCTCCGTTAAAGGATATATTTTCATCTTTCTTAATTTCAGCAACATTTACAGTGAAAATGACATTTGATTTGTCTCTCTTATTAGTATGTATGTGTGTGTGTGCAAATGTGTGCATGCAGGTGCATGCATACCTTATATGTGTTTAACCCTGGAGGCCAGAGATCGATGCTAGGTATTCTCAATTGATATCCACCTTATTTGGGGGCGTTAGTGTCTTTTGCTGAACTTGGAACTCACCTATTTGGTGATACTGGCTAATCGGCAAGCCCTAGGGACCTGTATGTTCCCCTGTGCATTGTTAGAATTACTGGCATGTAATTCTTAGCTTCTTTTTTTTAATATAGGTGTTGAGGAACTTATGTCCTATTCTTGTGTGTCAAACACTTTATGCCACTGTCTGTCCTTGTTCTGACGTCCATTTGGTTTATCTGAGCTCAAGGAACTTTCATCCTGCATAGATGACCTGGTATTCACCTCATTAACAAGGGATGATAGGGTGGTCTAGAATATTCCAGTCAGTCTTGAACTCCACAAACACTGCAATTTTGTGCCAATATATGCATGTGACTACATATTCCTTCTATTTTCTTTCTTTCATACATAGACTCCTTTTCTGTTTTCCAGTACAGTATTCATCTTCATGTATAGTTTCTCTGCCCTGTTCATTTTGCATTCCTTGCATTTTCTAGCACCATTTTAGACACAATAGATGATTATTCATCAGTGCAAGACATCAGTGTGGATAAGTACTTGCTGATGACTGGCAGCATACTGAGCCCATTCCAACCTGAATTCAGACTCTGAGAATGGAATCTGGGTGTTCTCAACTCAGCACATTTTTTATACTCAAGTTCCCTGACCTATGCCAATGCGGGAGGATTGTCTGCTAGCGATTGATTGCAGAAGCATCACAGCATAATGATAATTGGAGGCCAGAGGCTAATTGAGGCTATTTCATGGAGGGTGTATGCTTTAATGAGTGTAGTTTCTTTTGTTTAATGGTAATCACTCTTAATCCATTTACACAAAAGAAACTATAGTTAACACAACTGTAAAGCAGAGAAGTGTGCTCTTAATGTTAGTTCTTCTAAAAAATATTCTCAGGTTACTACATTCTTTTTCCTTTTTCCATCCTACATCTATTCTATACATTATATTGGCCATTTTATTAATATTATTACTGTATCTGTAAGTAAAAAGATCTTATTTACTTTATTAATGAGTATAGAAATAGAACTGCATAAAATATTCCTTTCTAGTGAATGATTTACTAGCATAAGTGTCTGTCATTTTATTGGAAATTCACCAAGAGAGTACAGAATTTAGAAATACAAGTGTCTTAGGTCATCAAGTATTCCAACATCCAGTTCTGAATATGTTTTTTTATAGGAGTTAATTTAAAACATTGCAAACATAAAATTCCTTCTAGTTTAAAGAATAATTGTAAATATACTCAAAAGCTGTATGTATAAAGATGGCTTTTGTAATGAGTAAACATTAGAAATGACTTAAATGCTCAGTTAAATAAGTTGTGATGCATTTATGTGAGCAATGTTTTGTTTTTCTTAAGCCAGTTTGAATTAAATATGTGTGCTAAACCAAGAGCCTTAAATTACCTTCAGACAGTGCTGATGTTTCTTTTCTTAGGCTTGACGACAATTTTGGTAATAAACATGAGTGGTCACTTTATGCAAAATTAACTAGTAATCTAGCTAAGAACCCTTAAGAAATCATTCCAAGTAATTTTTCACAAATAATTGACCTTTAAATTTTAATAACCTTTTACTCAGATAATTTCCCAGTTCAATATAATTGAAGAGTTTTTCTCTCTAGGCAGTGAGAATATTTCTTATGTTCTAAGCAGCATTGAATGATATGTTGCTTAGTACAGGCAGTAGGTTATAATTAAAAATAGATCTTAAATGTTCAAATTTGAAAAGACTCATCAGAGGAAATAGCTGGAATGTGTTTTTGTTTTGTTGTTGTTGTTGTTTGTTTTGTGTTGTGTTTGGTTTTTGTAGTATACTGAACTCAAAAGACTGAGACTAGGGAGGATGTTTTCAACATAAGAATTCTCCACTCCAGGGCATGGCTCCCTCCCTTCGTGTGTATTTGACACAAAGTAGTTTCTTATAGCTTTATCAATGCTACACGCTACACACACACACACACACACACACACACACACACACACACACACACGGTGCTAGGCTTTCCCTTTGCAACTGTAAGTTTGTGGTCAACAAGAGATTATGTAGTATTTACATACGCACTCTTCTCCTTTGTCTCTGAACTATAAACTTAAGATCTGTTAGTCACTTTGTTCTTAAGTGCTAAGATCTTTACTATCTGCTACAGTGTCCCTTTCTTATCCTTTAAGCTTTTAGGCAGTCTCCAAAAAGTGTACTTAGTTGTAGCTTCCTGAGACTTCCAATATTCTTTTTTCTCCTTGAATGGCATTCCACCTTAACAGGGCACAAAGCCTAGTATGTGAATCTTTTAGAGGTGGCGGTGAACTCCACCTTTCCAGAGCTGAGATTACACACCTGCACTACCATACCTTGTTTATGTGGTGCTGAGGACTGAACCTGTGGCCTAAGCTGTGTCTCTAGCCCACATCTACACATATTGTTGGTGAACACAGGGATAAGGTATACTGTCTCAAGGTTCTATCATTTACCCAAATGAGTCCTTGTTGGTCTATTGGGAACAATGTCTTAAATGTCTGCTCTACCTCTATTCATAGCAATGGCCTAGAAAATATGAACTTAGTTCCACCCATATACCTAACACTTAGTACTTGACAGTATTTAACATCACTACCCCCCACCCCCAATTTCTATCACTGCCATTAAGTACAACAGATATCGAACATACTGAATTAAAACAGAAGAAAAGACGCTAAGGTTTCCACTGTGAAAACCACTGGTGTTTACAAACCCTGAATGCTATGACATCTTTACACCAGTACTCTAGGGCAGGTTCCAGATTGTAATGCACAACTAGTTAGGATGAATGGAATGATTTTAATGTGAGTAGTCTAGTAGATTTTAGCTGTCTGACGTGGGGGAGGGGATAACATTACAAGAATAAAGTTTCCAATTTAACAAAAAGAAAACTATAAGTGAATTACGTCCTTACTACCTTATTATTATTAGTTTGCTGTTTTAATGAGGTTGATATACTTGGATATTCCTTGTGATGTCTGGAGGACTGACTCCTAGGAGACAGAAAATAATAGGGGGCAGACACAACGCACCCATCACAATGTACCCATGGCATCGACTGGAATGTCATCTCTGGCAAAGTTGTAGTGCTACACAGCTTAGGCTATGCCTGAATGCTTTGATGAGGAGATAACTCCAGGTGGAAGTCGTTGCACAAGCCTCTGTCCTCTGATTTGCCAATGTGCCTGACCAGGAATTTCTTTCTTTCTTTCGGTTTTTTTTTTTTTTTGTTTTTTGTTTTTTGCATGGGGCTTATGCACAATTCCTGTTTACACCCAGGGGGCAAGGCAGGTTATTAAGGCCAAGAAGGAGGGAAGGCTGTGGGAGGACATAATAACTGGGAGGACTTCACAACCTCTACCTGGGGGTAAAGGGAGGAGGGCTGCGCATGGAGGGTGTTGTCTTTTAATTCTGACTATGTGTTAAGTGGCAGGAGAACTTTTGAAAGCTGCTTTGAGGAGGAGCCAGTGGCTGGGCATGGGGTGTTCTGGGCCTCACTCTCCCCACTTGTAGGAACCCTCTCTCCATGCACAGGTAATTGGACGGGAAGGAGGACGACCGGCCAGGGAAGAAAGCCATTCTGTTACTCCTCCTCCTGTTGCTTATCACTTGCATCCTGACTCTCTTCCAAAGGCACCTCAGCCTTGCCAACGTGGCTGCAGAGCATCTAGACTATTGCCAGCATCTGCTTAGCCTCCCTGTGCACTCCAGGCCACTCCATTAGCTGCTCACCATCCCTGGCCATTGGGACCGCTTCAGATGGCTGTGGCCTGTGCTGCCCCAGGGAGCACCTTCTCTAAGCAGCTCCTTTTCTTTCTCCTGGTGAGTAACATTCAAAGGACTAAGGAACTAGGCAGGCTCTTACCTGCTCTGTCCTGCCAGTTGTCCTTGGAGAGACTCTTGGTAGGAATAGAAGGCAGGGGGGATATTTGGAGGAAAACAAAACCTGATTTGAGAACAATTTAGAGCTGAGGGTCTTATGACCCAGGATGGGGTGGGATAAGCTAACTCTCCAAGCTCCCATGCATATGTGCTAATGTCTTTCAAGGGAATTCCTCATTCAGTTTGGCTGTGGTTTTTCTTTTTTTCTTTTTTTTTTCTTTTCCTGAGGAGTAGTGAAATAAGATTTTGGCATTTGGCCCAGAAGGTTCTAAGATTTGCTTTAGCTACTAGGCATTCATAAAATGCAGGTATTTAATGTGCTATTCCACTGAGCAGCAGAAAGAGAAAAGGATTGTGGGTGAAGATATGAATTACTCAAGATGTTCTTGATTCACGCAGGAAGAATGGGGAGGACTTTTAATGTGAGGATGCCGTTCGACTCCACAAGAGGAGTATGACAGTCCCCAGACTTGGCATGAAGCTGCCTTCTGCCTGGGTTGGAACTGTTTACAGGAAGCCATGTGTGCTTTGGGGGGGAGGGGTGGAGTTTCTCAAATCTCAATTCTGAAATTCTGCATTGTGACTTTCCTGGTTTTTAAATTTATATTTGCATTTTACCAAAAATACTTTAGTTATAAATTATATTTTCAGAATCTGGGGATTTTTATGAAAGGGTACAAACATTTCTCCACATGAACAATTAATGGTGCACGGTTGATGGTCAACTACTCATCCCATCATCGCCAGAGACCAGAGCACATAGAAGTCACCTGGAGTTAGTGTTGGTTTAGTAAAATGTAATTAAACCCAGATTTTTCTTGCCGTTGGTCCTGATCCCTGTCCAGCCCATTATCCCTTGATTCATCCTGTACCCATTCATCCTAGAACCTCATATTAACTGGAAAGGTAACAACTCCTTCCAAGTCATTTTTAGACTCAAATTTAACTTGGAGGTAGAGGGATTATTGATGTTCTGGGAGCTTCCATTGTTTCTGTCTACAGAATGTGCTTCCCTGCAGTGGTGTCCTAAGACGGGGGGAACTAAAATGACGACAGGATTGGTGACGTAGATAAACCCTATAAAGTATATGTAGACTCATTATACACAGAGGTAGATGCACGTGCATATATATGTGCAGTTATGCATCTGTTTCTAACTCTGATGTACTTTTCACACACTGTGCATGTAAAAAATTCCTAACCCGAACTTTATCCTCAGCAAGACCTGAGGCATAGTCTAGTGCAATTCTTAGCATTATGATGATGGTATTTCTAAGTAGCCAAAGGAGTAAGAATGTCTGTTGTTTTCATAAGTGGTTATTTAAATTATAGCTGTATACAAATGCGACCTATAAAATGGCAGATGGCCACATTATAGGACTAGCAGATTTGTAAAACAAATGTACAACCTATTTTAAGTTGCTATGATGCATCTAGTAGACTTGAGTTGAGTTAGAAGGATGTAGCATCTTCAATATGACCATTACCCATTTGGTTTGTCCCTACACAAATAACATGTCCCATAACTTTAGAGTGTGGTCTTCAAGAAAAAGTGATCACAAGTTGATCTGTATGGTTCTGAGAAATCTAGCTGTGCTCATTTTTTTAATTGACATGGAGTTATTTAATAAAGAGAAAGTAAAGTAAATGAGTATAACGTGCTACAAAAGAAATAAAATTATTTTGAATTTATAAATTCTCTGAGCTTATAACTCACTTAAGAAAAAAAAAGATAGTTTGGCTGCTTTGGAGTTCTTAGATAAGTTTTAAACCAATAGCTGTGTCTTAAATATAATAAAAATTCAGAGAGTTCTGTAAGTTTATATCACTTAGCACAGTGGTTTGAGAATACTTAGATTTTGAAGGTTTTTTTTTCCTTTTCTAGGACAGTCTGAGAAATAATTTACTGACAGTGGAGTGGTTCTAAGTGTCATTTTATGAGCTTCAAAAATGCTTCTAATATTTCTCACTTCTTCAAAAGTAACCTCAAATAGCAATAATAAAAACAGTTGAAGAGTTGGCGTACCAGTTCTTATAGAATTCTAGAATCCAGTACTTTTACAGGCTAAAGATCTGTGAGGTTTATGGAGTCTTCGAGGCAATACTCTATAAATTTAACAGATCATAATATTATGTTGCAATTATGTAATAATGATGTAGTCCTAAGAACTGTTCACTTAATTATTTCATTGATACTAAATGACTTCCCAAAGCCAGTTTCTCTATGCATATCACTTTCTAAATGAATATGAAAAAGTAGATAATTAAAAAGTTAATTCTAAAATTGGTCGTAACTTTATTAATCAGACAAAAATTGTAACATGAAAAAATGCTATCAAATATGATATTTGTTCTTTTTTCTTTTCTGAGGCTCTGGTATTATTTTGCGATGCCTGTCAAAAAGTTTCCCTTCAAGTTCCCTCTCATCTTAAGGCTGAAACACCTGTAGGCAAAGGTGAGCATTTGTGTTGAGAATAGATGTAACTTGCTGCAATTAGCTCTTCTTGGCTGTTCTTGCAAACTTTGGGATGCAAACTTTGTAACTGCTACTCTGCATTAAAGCTAGCCATACACTGAAAAGTAGCTCCCATTTGCTCGTGGTGGTTGAACGTAGTCAAACTATCAGATTTTGTTGGGGATCTTTCTGGCTAGAAAAATTAGGAAACAGAACACTTTAAAAATTATCTTAGTTCAAACAAAGTCAAGGCTTCAAAACCAGAAGCATATTTTAAGTTATGTCATTTCTTCTGCCACCAGATTCCCAATGTTAGGTTCTTTGCTGATGAAACATTAAAGAAACCTCAAAGTTCAAATGCTCCATATAAAATCTGTACCTGTGGTAGGTAGCAATGGATAAATATTCACTGAGAATTTATATGGTATGTTTCACAGAATAGCTTGAGAGACTCAAATACAATTCCAGTAAAATTTACTACCAGAATCTTCAAGGTCCATTAAGCACTGACTTTACCAAATCTCAAAAAGATTTGACATGAATATTATTTGCATTATTAATAAGAAATATTGCATAAGAATAGACTGGGTTTCTCATCTGTTGCAACATAACTTTTATCTTATTGCCAATAAAATTTAATTTAATCTCCAAATCTACTGGCACCATCTTGTGATAAATGCACTATAAAACTATGTAAGTCAATAATACATTATGAAACAGAAACACACACACACATACACACAAACACACACACACACACACACACACACACACACACACACACACACTCCTATCTACCTCCAGATAGCTTTCAATTTATGATGGACTCACCACATCCTCATAAACTCATTATACTTTAAAAATGCAAGGGAAAAATGAATTCAGTATACCTGATTTACCAAGCATTATCTTAGCAACAGGGTCTACTGTGTAGTTTGGAACATGGTCCCATTCTCTGTTTCAATCCCAGCATCAGTAGAAATGGCATATAACTCTGGCCAGTATCAGGAAGGAGAGTCTTACCACATGCCCTTAGGTTGAAAAAACATCAGTATTAAAGCCTCAGGCTCCAAGTCAGTTCTTACCACATGTATGTTACTGTCACACTGTCTTGAAGTTGAACCTGTGAAGACAAACCTAGGGATACTAGGGAAAGTGGAAGCAATCCAAATCCAATAAGATTCAGAGTAGTTTATTTCTTATACTACTAACTCATGATGAAAGTAATGGGAACAGCGTGGATGTAGTTGAGGCTTGCCTTTTCTGGATGAGGTCCTTGGTTCTAGCCTCAGCACTGCTAAAGGAAGGAAGGAAGGAAGAGAAGGAGGAAGAAAAGAAGGAAGGAAGAAAGGGAGGGAAGGAGAGAGGGAGGAAGGCAGGGAGGGATGGAAGAAGGGAGAAAAAGAAGAAGGGAGGGAGAGAGAAGGGAAGGGAGGGAGGGAAAGAGAGGGGAACCATAACTTCACTAGTTTAATTCTCACAATCTCTACGTTTAGAATAGCAGGTGTTCAGTGCCCTGCCCTTTCTGCTCCTCCTGTGCATGTAGTTGTCATTCCTGTCAGACTTGTTCCCTCCCTGTTTAACCTGTCAATTGCTGTCAAATGTCTTCACTGTAGTGAATCTGGAGGAGTGTTTCAAATCACCCAGCCTGATCCTGTCCAGTGACCCAGCCTTCAGAATTCTAGAAGACGGCACAATTTATACAACACGTGACATGCTTTTGTCTTCTGAAAAGAGGGGGTTCTCCATCTTGCTCTCAGACGGTCAAGGGCAGGAACAAAAGGAACTAGAAATTGTACTGTCAGCAAGAGACAAAAAGGTAAAGCATGCTAGGGCGGGGCACCCTTTCAAGGGCCCTGTCACGCCTGCAAGGCTGATGTCAACCTTGAATGATTCTCTTGTCTTTTGCACTCAACGTTCTCCTAACTGAGGACCAGACTGTTAAAGAGAGTGGTGTTTACACTCCTTAAACGGTTAGTATTGATGAAGACTACGGCTAGGGAGCAAAGTAGGAATATCCAAAGTTTCAGATAAATTTTAAGGTGTGGCAGGAAGAACAACCAACCTGAAGAACGAGAATGAGGCAGGGACGGGTTTCAGGGACCAGTGAAGGAGTCCAAGAAGCACCACTCCACCCTGTGCCTTCCTTCCAACTAACTGGGCTGGTGGCAGTCATCCAAGAGACCTGATCTCCTACTTAGAAACTTTTGTAGGACCCCGGCCATTCGAGTGGATGTGTGGCCTGGCCAGTGGTGTTCTGTAGAGGTGTTTTGATCGTAATCTCACTTTCATGTGTTTAAGGGTGATGAGTCCTGGGCATAAAAAGATTGTTAAACCTCACATCTCACTTTAAGTAAAGTAAACATAATGACATAGTCATCTAAAACTATTGATTACATTTATAAATAGATTCCCCAAGTACACCTCTTTTGATGTGTGAACTCTTCCTTGAGTTTAAAATATGTTCCATGCTTATAAATATTATTCTTTTAATCCAAATTTCATGAAAGATGTTTGAATAAATGATGTTCATCTTTTGTGTGTGTGTGTGTGTGTATGTGTGTGTGTAGGTATATAAATGCTGATTGACAGGGTTTCAGTGGATTTCACCTGTACCATTCTATACAAAATGCAGCCAATTCTTAAATATTTGCTAATTGATTATCTTCTGGGGAGGCAGGAAGAGTCTATAGCTTCTTAAAGATACTTATATTAATGACTAACCAAATTCTGATTGCTAACTAGTTATATCAGAAAAACAGGTAGAATTTGGGAATATAATATAATACGGGATCAGCGTGTGTGTGTCTGTGTGTGTGTGTGTGTTTACTGAAAAAATATAATACAAATGTTTTGGAGATTAGTTATGATATTTTCATGTATTACTCTTACTTATTTTTCCCATTTTGTGGTAAACAGGAAAATCACAGTTTTAATAACGCTTAGTGATGGTGTATTTCTTCATTTCTCATCAAATGTAGGTTTTTAGGAAGAGGCATACTGAAGAATCAGTGCACAAGCGCAGTAAGAGGAGATGGGCTCCTATTCCGTGTTCACTGATGGAGAACTCATTGGGTCCATTCCCACTACATGTTCAGCAGGTCTGTTATATGTCCTTTTATTTCATATGTATTAAATATTTTCTCCATTAAACTTTCCTGTTTAATTTTAATGGACTGGGGTTGTAGCTTAGTATGTGTGTCCAGCATGCACAGGGTCCCAAGCTCTATCCCCAACACCCAATAAAATACTTGAATAAGTAGTGTACAATACACTGAATGAGAGGTTTAAATTATTGACTGTATTGACATCATCTATCCATCACAATAAGGAGCATATAATGACTCCAGGGAGTTTTTTCATACAAATACTAGCCATTCAAACATTTTATTTATTTTTTGGGGTAGGGGGCACATATGCACCATACAAACAAATGTGTGTGAGTCAGCAGGCTGCTTAGAAGTCACTGGTTCTCTCCTTCTATCATGTGGGTTCTAAGGTTCAAACTTAGGTAGTCAGACTTGGTGGCAAGTACTTGTACTCTTGAGTCATTGTACAAGACTGTGCTAAATTTCTAAGCATTAATTTGCAGAAATTTTATCTACCAACTTTGCATAACTTAACTCTAGCTTAAATAAACACGCATCCCTCCAAATTACCTACTTGTTGTTGCTGTGAAGTAAGTGAGATATCTCACTGTTACACAGCTAAAACGCAAACACAGGGAAGCTTTGGAACAGTCTGAGATCTGAAGAATTATTTGTGCAAGAAGTTGTACTACTTCAATAGTGATCAAACCTTTTTTTTTCCCCAAATAATTTGAAATCACAGAAAGGTTTCCTGTGCCATGTATAGAATCAGAAGATAGTAAAGGCACACTGCTCTACAGGCTCCAGAACTTCATGAGAATAAAACATTAGGGATCAAACAAGGGACAAGTGTCTGTGACTTTACACGTGGAAGAACGGAGATAAGATTTTAAATAAAATGGACAAAGGAACAGAGGAAAGAAAGAAAGTTATTTGAAACAAACTCCCAAAAGAGACTAGCTTAAGGTATTGATCATGATGTATCTGTTCTTTCTCCAAATTGTTTCCTCTTCTTGTTATAGATCCAATCTGATGCTGCCCAGAATTATACCATCTTTTACTCTATCAGTGGACCAGGAGTAGACAAAGAGCCTTTCAATTTGTTCTACATAGAGAAAGACACTGGGGACATCTATTGTACCCGAAGCATTGATCGTGAACAGTATGACCAATTTTTGGTAAGATTACTGAAATATTTATTTAACATTAGGTCTTTGTTATTTATGTTTTAATATTTAAACATTGATTTTTTGTAAAGAATAAATACTGTGTCAAATAATTTATTTATACATATAATATTAGTAATATTCAATATAAACTGGTGCCAGGCTGAAGAAGAGACAGTAGGGTTAACAAGGGAAGCAAGTGGGTAGAGGACGTATAGAAAACAGAATGACAAATTTTCAAGCACAGATGCTTATCTACAAATCTCTGGAGGAGCAACTGAGATTTTCATTGGGTTTAAAGTTCTTTACAATAAAAAAACTTCTATCATTGTCAGCCAAGCTTTTATGTTGTAAAACACATGAGACCTTAAAAACAAGATAAGTAAAACTGCCACTTGGGTCCATGCCCAGAAAGTCTGACCTAGTTGTACTGAGCTGGGCTGTATCACCCATGTGATTCTGAATATGTATATACATTGGTTGGATCCACCATTTCAGGCCTTGCTTATTGTGGTGGTACCCCCCCCACCTGCCACACACACACACACACACACACACACACACACACACACACACACACACATACACACACACACACACACACACACACACACACACACACACACACACACACCTTTCTTAAGAAGTTTAACCCTTGAATTGCATTTTGTTTAAGTATCTAGAACTTATTCACTAGTCTATTTTATTCTTCTACGTAAAGACAAATCCGCATATCTGTTTAGCATTCTAATCTTTAACTGGCATACAAGAGACAGCCCCATGGCTTAGGAGGATGACATTGAAAAACACTATTTAAGGCCTTACAATTACCAACTCTCAGTGAGGGCAATAACAGTGTTCTTTGCTGTTGGGATTTAACCAAGAGAAATACCTGTGAAGGAAGTCCAGGGGATTCTTTGCAACCTTTTTTTCCCCAAGTTTTGGCCCCAGCAAGCCACCTGTGAAAGAAGATAACTTCTGTGAGGAGTGGAGGGCTCCCAAGAAGATGATGCATTTATGATAGAAAAACCTGTTTGGAGCCAGGCATCCTGGACAGGCCTGTCATCATACCAATGCAGAGGGGAGGCCAAGACAGGAGGATTGTGAATCCAAGGCCAGTCTGGGCTACTGAGTGAGAATCTTAAGCAATAGCAAGAGAAGAATAGAAAGGAATAAAAATGGGAAGAGAAGTGAGGGAAAGGGAGAGGAGAGAGAAAGGAGAGGGAAGAAGGATGGTAAGATAAAATGTTATTCAACACTCAGAATGTGAAATACAAGGGAAGAAGGACAAATAAAGAGCAGAGGGCCCATGGTAAAGAATTAATAAAGAGGTGATTAGCCTTTGTTCTAGAATGTCTGTAAAAGAACTCATTAAGGTAGTATGAGTTTTAAAACAACATACAATATTTCTGCTGTAGATATTTCATAACTGAGGACAAAGGTGGGCCTGTTGTGACACTTTCTGTATTTTATGCTTCTTCCAAAGTTCTCTAGACTAAACATATTTTGCTTTTACCAATATAAAAAAACATTTTTAAGAATGTTTATTGAAGGTGTAAGAGAGAGAAGCCAATCTTCATTGTAACCGTTATTTTTAGTTTTTGAAGTGCTGGGAGTAGATTCCAATGGCCATTGGCCATAGCTGGTGAGCAGGAGCTCTGTTACAGAGCCATCAGTAACCCAGCATGGTTGTCATTTTCATCTCTACTTTTTTTGGTCCTGGTGATTAAACACAGGGTCTTACCTACATAAGCTAAATGTGAATCCTATACCCAGTCCTATCGCAATCACATTTACCTTTCTGTCTACATACAAGTGAAAGTTACTGCGAGAGAAATATAGGACACTTACTGCTTAGACAACGCCTTTCTCAGAAGCAGGGCAGTTACCGAGGATGTACTCTGCCCAGACATAAGAAGCCATCTGCAGTGTATGGTGTGGGATCTACTCCACTGAATATCAGAGTTCTGATAGGAGCTAGTCTTCAACCTTCGGTTTTTCTTTGCTTCTTACTATTTATACTGTCAGAGGGAGGTGAGAGAATCATTAAAACAAACCTCTTTGACATTAAGTTTATTTGTTTGGTTTTCTTTTTGTATTTTTTTTTTTTTGGTTTTTCGAGACAGGGTTTCTCTGTGTAGCCCTGGCTGGCCTGGAACTCACTCTGTAGACCAGGCTGGCCTCGAACTCAGAAATCCTCCTGCCTCTGCCTCCCAAGTGCTAGGATTAAAGGCGTGCGCCACCATTGCCCGGCGACATTAAGTTTATTATAGTTTGACACTTTCATATATTTATACAATGAATTTTCGTCAATCTCTTTTTTGTCCTCCCAAGCTCTTTTCCTCCTGGAGCAGTCTTCTAGTCACACCGCTTTTTCCTCCGCATCATCTTTCTGTGTGTGGCCTCTGAATTACCTTCTTGCTTTGCTAGTTTTACACTTTTTATGATAAATAAAATAATTTGGAATCTATATTCAATTAAGATTTACCTTAAGAATTACCCTTTTCCTCTGTTGTTGTTAGGTCTAAATTGGCATTCAGAAATGGCACTTGTAAAATATAATGTTTAAAATAGAATTTACTAAGTGAAGTATTATAAGAAGATGTAAACACAATTTAAGCTATAAAATCATTAGAAGCAGGATGAAATAGAAGATTCCTTTGTCCAAAGAAAAGTTTTAATTAATTTGCTTATAATTATATATCAATATTTTAAAACAATAATCCATTTAATTATTTTTAACATGATAGAAAACTGTATGAGTATATTTGTTCTTTTCTGTTTTTTATTTAAAAAATTATACAATATATTCTTTTTCTCCATAACTCCTCTAAAAACCCTACTCATTTCCCTACCTACCCAGCTTCATCTGCCCATGTTAGAAAACCACAGTAAAATAAAAAATAAAGATCAAAATAGACAGATAGACAAACCCCAACAAGACAGAAGTTATCAAAATAAAACAAAAACCCACACAAGAAAGCATGGTCTTTGTTTTGTGTTGGACCATTGCTCTTGGGTATAGGATCTTCTGTGGAGTTTGGTTTATACACTCCATGATGCTCCATTGGAATAAGAGTTATTTCTCCTTTTCTTGCAGGTATCAATTGCAGATAACTTCTCTATTAATGATAGTATTTTCTGTCCATTTCCCTTTCTCAGCGCTAGGATGTTGTCTGGTTTGAACCTGTTTAGGCCCTGTGTTTGCTATCAGAGTCTCTATGAGTTCAGATGTGCATCAGTCCTGTCATCTGGGAGACACTGCTTTCTTGGAGTCATCCAGCACCTCTGGTCTTGTGATCTTTTCAAACAATTCATGTTTTTCAAGATATAGTCTATGGTTTGTTCCTCCAGTACATCTTAAGTATCTGTCACTGTTCCTTGTAACTTGGTGAGCCACAAACTCTAGGAATCTGTTTTCTTAGCTTATAGGCTGCTAATATCTATCATACCTACCACAGAGGTATTCTAATGTTGAATTGAGAATATTACATGCAAATAAGAGAATTCCTTAGTGACATATAATATACATATTCCACAATTTTGTAGTAGGGGTTTTGATGCATTTGCTCGGCCATTTACTTTTATTTAATTTATATAAATGTGAGATTTTAATAATAAATTACTATGTTTAAAATAATTTCATTTAACTAACATATTCCTCCAGAAAAATTGAAAAGGGAAAGGGTATAAAAATAACAGACTCATGGCACTGAAAAAGCATTCTTGATACATGATTAATATTATTACTATCATACTAAGATTTCAGTACATTATATTGCTTTTATTATATAGAACAATGACATTTAGTTAGTACATAACAAACATTACTTGGAGTTTTTAAGTGCTGCTGTAAGGACCAATTAAGAAAATATCTATATTTAGTTCCTCTATTTCATAAATATGAGCAAATTCTATGAGAGGTCGAGCTCGACTCTATTGTTAGATGCTTTCCATTTCAATTATCCTGTTTGGAACTAATTCAATTAGAATTTCATTGGTGGGGATTCTAGACCCATTACTAGTGGAAACTAAAACCAATATAGTATGTGACACAAGATCACTGAGTCCAAATTAGTAGCTGCAAAAGTGTCCCTGTATGTATTCAACTATTAAGAGATGAGATGATTATTTGAAGCTACAAGTGCTTCCTACAATGGTAGGAAAATGGTCTCCAATGGAAGAGTGAACAGGCAGGAGGCACTGTAAGCAATGTTAGAAATGGATGGAGTTAGGGACCTGGTGTAATCCTTTATGAAAAGGTAGACCAATCAATACAGGAGTCTCAAAGAGATGGGGTAGTTTGTTTTCCTAAGAAGGAAAATGATGATGCAATAGAAAGAAAATGTTAATTAAAACTTATCCATCATAAGGCGCTCTGTTGCTGTGTTAGGTATTGCAGGAGATTACCTGTGACCCTGCAGCTTCATATCTGACGACAGCTGTAATCTATTTGACAATTTTCTGCTTTCATCTAGTCTTAAATTTCAAAACCAGCATTTTGAGAAAAACACATACAGCCTAGGGGGAGAAGAGAGGAATGCATGGAAGATTGAATAGTGAAATATTTGAATGTTATAAATATGGTGGTGAAGATGCAGTGTGATGATAGGGGTGGTGATGGTGGTGACGACAGCAGTGGTAGTGATGGTGATATGTAGTGAGGGTTATGGTGGTGATGTTCGTGGTCTTAGTTAGGGTTATTATTGATAAGATCCAGCATGACCAAGGCAACTTATCAAAGAAGCATTTAACTGGGAGCCTGCTGACAGTTTCAGAGGATTAGTCCATAGTCATCATGGTGGAGGGTGTGGTCATAGGCAGGCAAGCAAGATGCTGAAGTAACAGCTGATAGCTCACATCCGACCTGAAAGTTGCAGGCAGAGTAAGGGAGACTGGGCTTGGAACCGACTTTTGTAACCTCAAAGCCCACAGCAAGAGACACACTTTCTCAAGGAGATCACACATATTAATCCTTCCTTACTGTCCACAAACTGGGACCAAACATTTATATGTATGTGTCTATAGGGGTCATTCTCATTCAAACCACCACAATGGTGAGGATGGTGATGGTGATGGTGGGGATGGAGGTGTTAGTAGGATGGTGGGATTAGGTTACAGGGATTAGTTAGGATGTAATTCATTAACTACTTACTGAACACCCATTATGCACCAATACATAGAGTACAAAAATAACTGGGTAGAATTTATACGGAAAAAATCAAAACCAAACATTAAATCCTGTTGGTTGGAATCAAGATGCAACCCATTGTCATGTAGTTAAGAATAAAAATAAGTTTTTATTAGCATTTTATTAAAAATGCATGTTTGTAATATAAAAATAAGAAAATACAGTCAGAGATATCACCCAGAATTAATTGTGATATAATATACATGTATATTAAAATTGAAACATGTTTATAAGCTTTGTTAGTAGTTATTATGAACACAACTACAATGGGAATATCTGTGTTCTAACAAGTTAAAAAGCACAGTTAGGTCTGGAAGCACTTGGAGCTCATGAAACTGAGAGCGCATGGGGCTTTGGTAGAAGAATAATGAGAAATAACTTTTCAAGGGGGCGAAGGTACAGGGTGCACACACCACAGTGACTATGCCTTCTGTGCATTGCATTGTTTCCTAGCTGCACAAACCTGTGCATGTTTTTAAACAATAGCTCTGCCCTACTCCTGGGCTTCCTTCTGTGCATGGTTTGTCACGTAAGAAGCAGCTGATGATGTTCCCTCCCTTCCAGGTGTATGGATATGCGACGACTGCCGATGGCTATGCCCCAGACTACCCTCTTCCCCTGCTGTTTAAGGTTGAAGATGACAATGACAATGCCCCATATTTTGAAACCAAATTGACAGTTTTTAGTGTGCCTGAAAATTGCCGATCTGGTGAGTTCACATTAAAAAGCAACATTCATTAACGTGTGTGTGTGTGTGTGTGTGTGTGTGTGTGTGTGTGTGTGTGTGTGTATGAACCTATCTTGGTTCTCTCCTTGTACTATGGATTTGGGGTCTTGAGCTCAGGTCATCAGGCTCAACAACAAGCCATATAGCCAGTTTCATCTTGCTGGCCTGACATTTTACAGTAGTATACTAAGAAGATCATTTATACTTCAGAAGTACTGGATGGCAAAATGATTACCAGGCGTGGTGGCACAAACCTTAAATCTCAGCACTCAGAAAGTAGGGGTCAGTGATGTCTGGATATCTAAGGCCAACCTGGATGTCATAAGGGCAGCTCTGGCTACATAGACAGATACCTTCTCAGTAAAAGTTTAATTTTATAATTTCATTTTGTGCTATTTTTAGTATTTTGGATTACATATATCCTTTGTTCCCTACTAGAATGTTTTTTTCTATCAAGGGCCAAATTGTTTCCAGCTAATATTTTTAAATTTAATTTTATACTTGATAGAAGTTCATATCCTTTTCATATCATGACCAGGATTATGGTAACTTTTATTTGATTTTGTTCTCCCTGTGGTTAGAATTCAGTGTTTGGTAGTTTTATTTCTTAGAAATATTGTAGTTGAGAATAATGGCTGGGTTTTCCTTCAGCTGGGATGGTTCTAGAAGAAGGGAGAAGTCATAGAATATATGAAGTCAGAGTGAATATATGAAGCCAAGATCCCCAGGCCTGTGGAAGAACAACAGAAAACTGTTCAGTGTTTAAAACACTTGTAAGAAGTGTTAGTTATTGTGGACTTCTGCATTCTGTTGTAGGGTCCATGTGCAGGTATGAAGTTTCCCTCTTAGAAGCATCTTTAAAACCCTCATGTCCGGTCTAGGAATATCCTCCTATTACTGCATCACATTTAATTACACTTAATTCTATATTAATAACTGCTCAAATCTAAGAATAATTTGGTACCTTTATTATTAAAGTGAAAAATTCAAAGACTTTGCTATAAAAAGGCATGATATGAAGTTGTGCTACAAGGAGAGAGTTTTCCTTTTAAAAATAGTCCATGAACTGTCATTAACTGCTAATCGTTGACAGGGAGAAAGACTTTGAGAATTACTCTTACCAAAGGTCTTAATCCCTTGTATGTAAAATGCAAGACATGGTTTTCACAGTATATACCTAGCTGATGTTTCAAGGAAGAGAGGCTTAGAAGAAGTTTGTAAAAACATTTATACACTCCTCAGATTATCCGTTAAAAAAAAACCCAGCACTGCTCTGTGTGTGTGTGTGTTTGTGTATGTGTGTGTGTCTTGTATATGTGTCTATGTGTGTCTCTCTTTGTGTGAGTTTTTGCAATCTACTTCAATGATACCTGAATTTTATTTGTTTATACCGCAATTATATTATCATTCAAATTTCGACAACATTGGTTTTTTCTCAACAGGGACTTCAGTGGGACAAGTGACTGCCATAGACAAAGATGAACCAGGAACCCTACACACCCGTCTGAAGTACAAAATCTTACAACAAATCCCAGATCAACCAAAGCACTTCGCCATCCACCCAGACACAGGTGTGATCACTACCACCACACCCTTACTGGACAGAGAGGTAATTGACCAGTGCATTAATTCATCAGTCTGTGTTTAAGCTGGTAATTACTGCCAGGATGATTACAGTACAGCCAACGTGCTTACTCCCTAATCTTTCTTCCCAAGCTATGCCCAGGGACTCTCTGGAGACTTCTTTGCATCTGCAGAGATGCTGAGATAGTACAAGGATAAGACAGGTCTGACTTGCTCTCATTGTGTGGATGTAAGGTCCTGATAACACTGCTTTAATTTACTTCATTTTTGCTTTTGAAAAAGTAATTTCATTACGATGTATGCCATTTGGTAAATCAATCAGATTCCCATTTGTTTCCTTCCCCATGCCTGCACAGGTCCTCTGTGACAGGTCTATAGTCTATTCATAGTTTCTCCTCCTTACCTCAGAGAACCAATCACACACACACACACACACACACACACACACACACACACACAGAGAGAGAGAGAGAGAGAGAGAGAGAGAGAGAGAGAGAGAGAGAGAGAGAGAGAGAGGATTTACTTACAGTTTCACCTTTTCAAGAATGTCACAGTCTGAGCCACACAATAGGAAGCCTTTCCAAGCTGGCTGCTTTCTCCTAGTCATCTGAACTTCCTCCACGTCTTTTTATGGCTTAATAGCTTATTACTTTACAGTAAAAATTATTCTTCCATTGTCTGGAAATACGAGTCTGTTTACTCATTTCACAGCTAAAGAATCTTTGGGTTTTGCTTAAGTTTTTTTCAGTTATGAATGGGTAAGTTGAAATTAACTGCATTATTTGTTCAATTTCTTGTTTTGTATATGTATTTATGGTGTTTTTATTAAAAGATATTCAGGACTTGGCATGCAGTTGTGTTAACACACACATGTATAAATTTTTAAAAGCTTTTTTTGTAATATAACCACAACAGAGTATATATCATAACTGTCAGTGAGAGGAAATAGATGTATTTACCAATATACCTCCTTCCATTTTTCCTTCCTTCCTTCCTTCCTCCCTTCCTTCTTTTACAGAAATGTGATACTTACAAGCTAGTGATGGAGGTACGAGACATGGGGGGCCAGCCCTTTGGTCTCTTCACCACCGGAACAATCACGATCTCACTGGAGGATGAGAATGACAACTCACCATTCTTTACTCAAACTTCTGTGAGTAGACTTGTGTGCTTGTTGAACCCGGTTCCTTCATATTAAAAAAAAAAAATCTAGAATATGGCAGCTTCCTGAAAACAGACATTTTGTTTTAAATAGCAATCACTTTAAAACCAAGTAAGAAAAGCGTGGTCTGTGTAAGAACTGCTGAGGTGCTCAAGTTTCTGATGTAAGGAAATACCTTTGCTCTTGACCACTGTAGAACACTTCCGTTCTGATGTACCTCATGTAGTCGATGTTTGCTTGGTCATTATTGTCAATTTGGGGATTCTTCTAGACATTGAAGAAGAGGCTTTCTCTCCAGTGTCCTGTGTATTTTAAGTTATGAAGTAGAGAAAAGATCAGCCTTCTATGTTCTGCTGGGGTCAGAGGAAATTCCTGCCTGTAGCTCCTCCTATGAGACATAGTATATGATGGGATTGCCAAGGAGTGATTGTTTTTCTGACTTTTAATGAGTAATTTTGCATTTTTTCATGAATCTATACCAGAGTTTTAGTCAGAGAATAAGAAATCTAATATAGTGATGGATACTTCATTATCAAGAGTTCCTTCATATACCTAAATCCAATCATTTTCATCTTATATCTTTGTACAGTTTTTTTTTTTTTTTGGTTTTTTGAGGCAGGGTTTCTCTGTGTAGCCCTGGCTATCCTGGAACTCACTCTGTAGACCAGGCTAGCCTCGAACTCAGAAATCCGCCTGCCTCTGCCTCCCAAGCACTGGGATTAAAGGCGTGCGCCACCACCGCCCTGCCTTTGTAAAGTTTTAATTGCTGTGAAGAGACACCATGACCACAGCAACTCTTATGAAGGAAAACATTTAATTGGAGCTGGCTTACAGTTCAGAGGTTTAGTCTAGTATTGTCATGGCAGGAAGCATGAAGGCATACAGGCAAACATGGTGATAGAAAAGCAGCTAAGAGTTCTACCTCTTAATCCACAGGCACCAGAAAGAGCAGTTAGTCGCTAGACCTGGATTGAACTTCTGAAACCTGGAAGCCCACCCCCCAGTGACACACTTCCTCTGAAAGGCCACACCCACTGTAAAAAGGCCACACCTACTCCAAGGCCACACCTACTCCAACTAGGCCATACATACTCCAACAAGGCCACACCTCCTAAAAGTGCCCTTCCCTATAGGTCTATGGGAGTCATTTTTATTCAAACCATCACACATCTCTTGCAGATCATAATTCATTCTTTTAATCTTTTAATATCTTATGCTTCTGTCTTTTTATTTTAAAGAGTCTATGATTTAATTTCTCAAGAAAAGAGAAAACTTTTCTCTTAAAATCTTTGCTTGTGAATCAAAGCAAGTGAAACAGGATTACTGTGAAAACTGATAGTTCTGAGCTGCTGTCATAGCTCAGTTGTTGAGCATTTGCCTTGTATCTTGAGGCCCCATATTCAACCACAATACTGTGAAAAAAACCCCAAACAATATACGTTTTCACTATGAGTATTATATGACTAATACATTAGTATAATTTAACTAGTGTTTATTATGTTTAAAGAGGGGAGTACACTGGAAATATGATACAGAGTCAGAGAAGAGACAAATCTGAGGTTGAAGGAGAACAGGAAAATCACGTCACTGAACTTTAGCAGTTAAGAGATGGGTTATCCTTGGTAAATGGAAGGAATTTGAAAAAAAGGATAAGAAAGGAAAGTTAGCTGGGCATGAAACTTTATAAATTCTTTTCCAAATTCTGAGCATCTAGTACTCCATATTACATTCTTTGAATAGAATTTGAAATATAAAAACTGTGGACATATACTTATAAAGACACTTTTCCCTCAGTATACTACAGAAGTAGAAGAAAACAGAATTGATGTTGAGATTCTAAGAATGACGGTGCAAGACCAAGATTTGCCCAACACCCCGCACTCGAAGGCGGTATACACAATCCTTCAGGGGAACGAAAACGGGAACTTCAAAATCTCAACAGATCCGAATACAAATGAAGGTGTCTTGTGTGTTGTCAAGGTAAAGCTATTCTTTACAGCATTCAAATCTGTGCTTCAACATTGGTATAAAAACTATTTCCGTCTATGAACCCATCTCTGGGGCATTAGAGGCAGTTAAAGGACACTTGGAGAGGAGAGTCACTTGTCAGTGTAGTAGCCAGTTGATGTGTAATAATAAATACATTAAAAATTAATGCTTCACACACACACACACACACACAGAGACACACACACACAGTAATGCAGTAGGTGATGGTGATGGAATGATTGACAGTGGTTTACACAGACCCTTTCTAGTATTTTCCTCTTGCTAAGCAGAAACTCACATCAGACACACTTCAGTCCTCTGTACATGAGGCTAACTAAGGCAAAGGAATGTTGAATCTGACAGTGACCTTGGTGGGCAGTACTGAATGTGTGCTCTCTGACTGCTCTCTGAATCATTGTGTCCTTGTCCTGATGCCATTCCCCTTTAATTCCCCAGGGGTAGTTCAAAGCTTTCCAAAGAAGTTATGTTTCTGATAAGATTCTTGTAAAATGTTTTTAATTTTTATGCTGTGCATTCTTTCTTTTCCCCTTTTGCTGGTCTTCTGTATCTTTTTTTCCTTCATTTTTTCCTTTGAATTTAACTTGTTTCAGGAGCAGATACAACCATGCTGCATTTTTATTAGTGTTTAAAGTTACAATAAAAAGATGAAGGTGGGATCTTCCAAAGCAAAAATGTAGGAAAGAAAATGGTCAACCCTTAAAAACTGATTAATTTAACAATTTTAAAAAGATAATTGGTGCATTTATTTATTTATTTATTTATTTATTGGTTAGCACCAGCTTTGGGCAACATCTATTGAATCTTGGAATCATTAGTTTTCTGCATAACAATATGGGGATTGATCAGTGTATGTTTATTAAACAGCCATTGAACTACGAAGTCAGCCGCCAAGTCACTCTGCAAATCGGCGTCCTTAACGAAGCCCAGTTCACTAACGCCGCCAATGCACAACCTCCAACAATGTGCACCACAACTGTCACTGTGAAAATTAAAGACAGCGATGAGGGCCCTGAGTGCCTGCCGCCAGTCAAAGTCATTCAGAGCAAAGATGGACTGCCCGAGGGCCAAGAGCTCCTGGGCTACAAAGCGATAGACCCAGAGACGAACAGTGGTGAAGGCTTGCGGTAATGCGCGTCCCTGAAAACTCCCGCATTGTCCCTAGAGCATGAACTTATTTCAAGTCTGTGTGTCTCCGCTTTGATCATTCGATGTTTGCTTTCTGAAAACCTAGGTATAAGAAGGTAGGAGACGAAGATAACTGGTTTGAGATTAACGAAAACACCGGAGACTTGAGAACTGTGAAAGTACTAGACAGAGAGTCGAAGTTTGTGAAAAACAACCAGTACAATATTTCAGTAGTGGCAACAGATGCAGGTGAGTGCCATTTTCTAAAAGCAAAACGTGAATATAGAATGGGTCTGTGTCTAGGTCAAATTTTACTCCAGGCACAGCTTCCTCTAAGGTACTAATTAGTAATCAACGACAATGTGTTCAGTAGGATGGCTCATTTCACTTAGATCGCCCATTTAGTCCCCTGTGCACCCCTCGAGCAGAGCCACAGCAGAGTAAATGACCGAAGTCTAATTTTGAGTACTGGTGTATTTATTTCTGCTGAGAGATATCATAATGCCTTGTCTAGGGACTTCTTTTTTAAATTGTCCTAGGTTTTGAAACACCGTGACAAAAGCAAGTTGTAGAGGAAAGGACTTATTCACAGTTCCGTTTGACAGTTCATTGTCAAAAGCAGTAAGGGAGGAACTCACACAGGGCAGGAACATGGCAGAGGCCATGGAGGAGTGCTTGTATATCATAGCTTGCTCAGCCTGCTTTCTTGTAAATCCGGAAGCCCAGAGAGGGCTCCATTCACCATGAGCTGGGCCCGCCCACATCAATCACTAAGAAATGGCTCTACAGGCCTTTCTCCAGTCTTATGGAGACATTTTCTGAACAGGAGTTTCCTCTTCTCAGATGACTCTAGCTTAAGATATGGATTTAGGAGGGAGGGGAAGTGGGGAGGAGTTGGAAGGATGTGGGGGACAGGAAACAGTAATGAGAATTTATTATATGAAAAACATCTATTCTCAGTTAAACAACAACAGTCACAAACTAGCCCTAGAATCTACTCTATAGAGTGTCTCCTTCAAATACTGTCAGTTGTCAAGTGATGATCTTGAAAGTCTTGAAATAAACATCTGCCTACTGGAACCATGTTAGATAGTTTAAATAAACATATGCATATAAATGTGCTAGTAATGTTTGCTAGAGTGCACAGGTTTTATTATGCAACATGTTATATAAATCTATGCCATAGAAATAAATGAAATAAAAGTTAAAATGAGTAATAAAATATAAACAGAAGTTACACTTTGGTTATGTACTTACCCATGTAAGACAAATCCTCACAGGGATTAAAAAAAAATTATCTTGGGATTTCCAGACAGAGCTAAATCTTTTGCCTATTTGATTAACTCAAGAAGATTTCTGGTGTTTTTAGATGCACAAGCTGAGCATATAAAATGTATTTGCCAGACAGTAGCATAGGCTATTTCTACACATTTCTTGAATTAGTTCAAATTAATAATATATATCGACTCCCCAGATAGTATTTGCTGTATAGCCTATTTTAGCTACAATGTTTTTTTTTAAATTATATAACAGTGTATGTACATGTGTATGTCTGTGTATAGGTGTGTGCATGTGAGTGCAGGTGGCCAAAGCGGCCTTAGGAGTTGCAGGTGGTGTGAGCTACCTGATATGGATGCTGGGACCTACACTCAGATCCTCTGGAAGAGAAGAAATACATGCTCTTCACCACTGAGCCATCCATCTCTCTGGCCCTTTTGTTGGTTTTAAAGCAAGAGCTGTAGCTGAAAGAGAGACAAAAGGGTTAACTGTTGAAGATGTCAACTGCTTCCTGTTTATGCAGACAAGGCAAACTGACTCATGCCCACTCTGCCCAGTAAGGCTTTTCTCACCTCTCAGTTCAGCTGCCTTTGAGATGGAAATACCAGGTTACATATCCTCTTCATGACCATGGAAATGAGTCATGAGATGAGGCTTGGTCCTTCTAATAATGAAAGCTATAGTGCCTTATATTCTAAGCACTAAAGAACCGTCTTATCAGCTAAAATCATCTAGCTTTCGAAATCTGAGCTCCCTCTTAATGTAAACGTCATTACCAAGTAAACTACATGCATATCACCTTTCTCTTTGATCTACACCTCAAATATATGTTTGTTTTATAGAGTTATTTTACTATAAGTTCCAAAACTCTGCAGAATAGCCAGTGGGGGAATATTACCTGAGAAACATATTGACCTAATATACATTATGATTCCGGGTGATGTGGGGTTTTGTTTAAGTTTGCTATTCTTGTAAGTAAAAAATGAAATCTAAATGCCTTACACATATGATTATGATATGAAACAGGGCTCTCTGTCTACTTACTTTTAGATGTTTAAATTCCAAGCACAGGACCTAGGAAACTAGGAGGTATGAGGATTTGGTCCTTCTAATAATGAGAGCTTTTCTGCCTTATATTCTAAGAAGAGAGTCTATGGTATAATTTTTTTTTTTTTTACCAGTAGAGAATGTTTAGATCTCTCTACACATTGAGAGAGTTCAGAAGCTTTCAGGGTAAAGCACAGAGAGGGGAAGACTATAGAAATCCTGGCCCTAGACGAAAGGAAAAATAAATTCTTCTTTAGAGATTAAAGAGAGCAAAAGAATAGAACTTTGTTGCTTAACACTGAAAGATACTGAGGGTAAGCATAGTAGGGTTAGCATAAAAGAGCAAAGCTTAGGCAAAACAATGTCCCAAGTCATACACAACCTAGACGTGCCCTAGAAAAGATGAGGATTTGACAAAGATTTATGAGAAAATTATACAGTAATCATGTATTCATACATAGAGATGACATATATATATGATATGTGATATGTGATATATGATATATGATATTATATATAAATATATATAGATATGAACTTGTTTTGGTGCTCAAAGGTGTTCTAAATGATAATTTAGGAAATCCTAGTGACTCCTTAGAATCTAGCTTATGTCCCTGTGTTTCTCATGTTTGTCATTCTTGTCTGTCAGGTTGATCTCTCTGCTGTCTGTCTAGAGGACACTGTTTTATGCACCTTACTCCCAGAACATTAGAACAGCAGTGTCCTCTAGCCCTACCCTGAAGCAGATGTCTCTTAAATTATTCAAATGAATAGCAGTGACAGCTTCTGTGATTGTTCTCTGCTAGTCTATATTTGATTCATAATACTGCAATTTAAGCATTATTGTACACTGGAAATAATATACTAATTATCACATATGCTGCACTGTTACTCTGAAAGTGTGCCTTCACTTACTCTCATTCATGTTTTTTTTTTCTTCTAAATTGGTTAAGAGCTCAAATTCCCCCTCCCTCCCCCTCCCTCACCCCTCTGGTAAACTGTCCCTTTATCGAGCATAAAGATGAAAATTTGGTACATATCTGTTTAAGGCATATTTTTTTTTTTGGTTTTTTCGAGACAGGGTTTCTCTGTGTAGCCTTGGTTGTCCTGGAACTCACTTTGTAGACCAGGCTGGCCTCGAACTCAGAAATCCTCCTGCCTCTGCCTCCCAAGTGCTGGGATTAAAGGCGTGCGCCACCACCGCCCGGCTTAAGGCATATTTTTAAAAGTTCTGTATGTGTGTGTGTGTGTGTGTGTGTATGTATGTATGTGTGTGTGTGTGTGTGTATGTATGTGTATGTGTGTGTGTGTATGTATATGTATGTGTGTGTGTGTGTATGTATGTGTATGTGTATGTGTGTGTGTGTGTATGTATATGTATGTGTGTGTGTGTGTATGTATGTGTATGTATGTGTATGTGTGTGTGTGTGTGTGTGTGTGCGCACCTGTATGCATGGTCTTTAGAAAGGTAGAAGAAGGCATTGGATCCCCTGATGCTAGAGTTGCAGGCAGAGCCTGACTGATCAAGGCTTCCACAGAGACCCTTATGAAAGGACAAAAGGGATCTAGTTCCGTGTTCTTGCCCAGGGACAGACTTGGCAAGATCCAGTCTATGGCTGGGGCTAGGGTCTCAAAGGAGTTAAGATTTCAGTTCCTGACAACTTCTTCTCCTTCCCACCCCCACCTGAGAGACTGACATTATCAGTCCCAAGACCTCTGTGTACATCATTTCTGACACTCCTATACTCACTGTGTGTGTTATTAGCCTTCTGCTAAAGTTGTCCCATTTCTCCCCTAACAACTGTATGTAAGATCCTTATTTCTTAATAGACTTGCTTGGCATAACACACTGCTTGTGCAATAGTTCCTGACCCCAGGTTTCCTGTCTCCTCTAACTTCTCTTCTGGTCTTCTCCTTTCGGACCCTTTACTGAAGAATGACCCATTTGTCCATGTCACCTGACATGAATGTTAAGATCTAAACTGTGGTCCTGGGCAAGAGTAGCAAGTACTCCTCTCCAATAAGTCCCAGCTAATGTGTGATGGTTAGACTTGTCATTCCTCTGTGGTTTGAGAAGCACATAAACCTTCAGGTTCAGACTGTGAGATTAGCTACTGAGGCTTTTACAACTTTGATGTGTATTTGGTACTTAGAACAACTGAGCTCAAACCTTATGAAATAACTTCTTAGTTTTAGCTTCTGAAAATAGCCTCAAAATTATTACTGAGTGGCTATCATAACAAAGTGGTGAGCATTTTCTTGAGTCCAAAAGTAACACACACAATGTTGGGAGATAATGGGTATACCCCCAGTCGAGAAGAAACAGCATGGAATCTTTCTAATAGTAAAGAGCTCTATTCATTCAGGGTGACTTATAATAATAGTGAGCTTTTGGATGTGGAAAACATAGTAATGGCAGCTACTCACTTTAGAAGCTCTTTCTAGGAAGGCTATGGATTTAGATTTTAGTTGGTGCATTTACTTCTTAGCTCTGTGACTGGCACTCCCCACTCACTGACACTGATGAATCAACTAAACAGGTAATTTAAAGTAAGCCATTGAACTAGATAAATATATGAAGCTCTCTCTTCCACCATTTCCCATAAATGGAAAATCAGGCTTTAAGTGTCTAGGAAAATTTTCCAAGAGTTTATTGTCAACTCTGTTCTAACTAATAAACTTCCAAGTAATGTGAAGCATCTCCTGTTCAGTTTTTATCAGCATGTTTCAAACAGAGAATCTTATAGGGAAAACATGACATGATAAATATTAGTTAAATGTAGGCTTAAGTGAATCTGAATTTCCTTTGCTGTCAGAGTAACCTATTTTTATTTATCCTAGCTGGCCGATCTTGCACAGGGACACTGGTAGTTCTTCTGGAAGATTTTAATGACCACCCACCACAGATTGACAAGGATGTGATCATTTGTCAACAGGAGAAGGATTTTGCTGTCTTAGAGCCTGTCGATCTAGATGGGCCAGATAATGGCCCACCTTTTCAGTTCCTTCTGGATAATTCTTCCACCAAACTTTGGACTCTAGAATCACAGGATGGTAAGTACTTGTGCTAAATATTGTAAGCAATCCCAGTTCAAGATTGCTGAACACCTTTGCTTTTACCTTGGTTAGTCATAATAAATACATATGCACTGTAGGAAGTTATTCATCTTGGAAAAATAATAATTCTTTAATGTTTATTTTCTCTTTGTCATCTCATCTACCTACCATATGTCTATAATTTAATCTATGTATCTATCTATCATCTATTTGTTTTGCAACTCTCAACCTAATATCTATCAATTATCAATTGACAAAGACATGACCATCTGTCAACACAGGTGGATAAATTATCTACCTACATATGCATGTGTCTATCTGTGTACCAATCATATATCACATATAGATAAATAGATAGATACTCATACATATAGACATATATATGTATACCTAATACATATACATATATGTATACCTAATATATGTGTAGACTAAGTGTATTACACTTAGATTTTTGCTCTGAATATCCTTTAAGGAAACACAGAAACCAATTTTAAATCACTGGAATAACAGTTTAACTATAGATAAATCTTCTTTCTTTCTTTTTTCTTTCTTGTTTGGCTTTTTTTGGGGGGGGGAATAGGGTCTTTCTACATAGCCTTAGCTCTCCAGGAACTAACTGTATAAACTGACTGGGCCTCAAATTCACAGAGACCTATCTGCCTTTGCCTCCCGAGTGCAGCGATTAAAGGCATGTAGCACCATGCACAGTCTGGAGATCAGTCTACCTTTAATTTAAAATAATGTCAACCCTTTTCCTACTTTTCTGAAACATGAAATCATTTTTAAGAAAGAAAATGAATCATTAGAGTTTTTCTTTCAGATAAATCCTTGAACTAAGTAAACAAGTAGCCAAGTAAGAACAATGTTGTTGTTGAAATGTCATATTAATACATACTCTACCCTTTCCCTTTAGGTAAACGTGCCATTCTTCGTCAACGACACAATCTTAATTATGACTATTATTCTGTGCCAATCCAAATACAAGACAGGCATGGTTTTTCTGCAAAACATGTATTATCAGTGCGAGTGTGTGACTGTACCATTCCATCAGAATGTAGAATGGGTGTTAAGGAGGAGAGGGATGTTAAACCAAATGTAATCCTTGGGAAATGGGCCATTCTTGCCATGGTCCTGGGATCTGCATTGCTACTGTGTAAGTACCATTATGTAAAGTATTGTGGAATACTTACATGTTAATTTCCTGGAGCAAAACTCTTTAGCAGAGAAGTTTGTTTTACTTCAGTTTCAGAGGTCTCAGCTCATAACTAACAGGCTCTTTTGTATTGTGTCCAATGACCAGTAGCATGTAACTAAGCAACCAACTTATGGCAGTTAGAAACCAAAATAAGGGAAAGAAGAGGTTAGGGTTGTCCCCAATGATGTAACTTCCTTCTATTAAGGCCCATCTTTTGAAGATCCCACCACCTCTCAATAGCACTCTGAGGTAGGGACCAAAACTTTTAACACATGGGCCATCTGGGACAGTTTATCAGAGCTATGATAGTCTAGAAAAATATACTGCAGCTCATTATATTAAGGACATGAGTAACTGTTGGTCGATGTGCCTTTCAAAAGTCTTGAACCTCTCCTGTAAGTGGGGATCTGAATCAGCACTAACAGCAGATTAAATCTGTTTAGGTAAGTTTCAGAGGGCATGTTTAACTCCCCAGAAGTTAATCATGAGACTGAAGATTTCTGAAAAGCTGTGCAGACATTTTGAAAATTGTTATTTTTGATTTTTTAAAAATTTTTTTGTTTATTGTCAAATTATTTTAATATCTTCCAGATTGTGAAAAATTATTTTACTTTGCTTCCTAATTTTTGCTGTAGGCATTTTGTTTACATGCTTCTGTGTGACTACTGCCAAGAGAACAGTCAAGAAATGCTTCCCAGATGATGTAGCCCAGCAAAATTTAATTGTATCTAATACTGAAGGACCAGGAGAAGAAGTGACGGTAAATAAGAATTAAGGTCCCACTGAATTACATGGTGACCCAATGAATGTAATTGACTACTCCACAGTAATAGTAATAGCATAATAATTATTGACCAATACTGAAGCAAGCAGAAATTGAAGTTCCCTGCATATTTGAATTCATTGCCCATTTGTATTGGCTTTAAGGAGCAACTCAAACAATAAAAAACACATTTTCCCTGTTTTATAGTCTAGATAAGATCGGAGACCATATTTCCCTTGGAGGTCCTGAGGAGGGATAACTCTTTTCAGTTTTTCTCCCTTGGCTTGTGGCCACATAAAGCAATTTTCATAGTATTGTCTCTCTGAATGTCTTACAATCTAAAATTTTCCTTTTTGTAAGAACATTGGTCATGTTAGATGAGAGACTAACTTCTTTGAGACTTACATGATTGCATCTACAGTGACCCTGGGGTTAGGACCTCAACATATGAATTCCTAGGAGGCAGAGTTTGATGCAGATTATCTATGGTATGATTCTTAGCATTATTCAGATTTTACATGTGAAGAACAGAGACACAGCAAGTGACTTGTCTGTGATAAGAAAGAGCTGGTTTCTATGTCATCGATTCATTTTTCTGATTCTATCTTTAGGAGGCAAATATTAGACTCCCCACACAGACAGTCAACATCTGTGATGCAAGCACATCTGTTGGGACTCTTGGTGGCCAAGGAATCAAAACCCAGCAAAGTTTTGAGATGGTCAAAGGAGGTGGACACCATACCTTGGAGTCCAGCAAGGGAGGAGTGCTAGGAGCAGCGGACACTGGCCGATATGCTTACACAGACTGGCATACTTTCACTCAACCTCGGCTTGGCGAAGTAAGTGCTCAAGTCTTCAGGTGCCCTATGTGCAATCCTAACATGATATGTAAACCAGGGTTTCCCCACATACCCCTTATACACCAGGATCACACTTTTTCATCTCCTGTACAAGGATAGGGACTGATGTAAAGAACACACTCAGAGTTTAATGTAAAAAAATATGATTTGTGAGACTTTAGGACTAGTTTATGTCTATGTCTGTGGGATATTTGGGAAAAAGACTGATGTCTTTTTCACTAAACATTATCAGAAAAAATATCTTCAGTAAAGAATTAAATATAGTATAATAAACAGATCATAAGTTGTCACTATTTTGCCAGTGTGCTGTAGTTCTATATGTAGTTATCAAATCTTACCTCCCTCAATCAACCAAGATTGGTAAGATTTAATCTTAGGTTCCATTCTGCATGTTTTCCTTGCTTATTTCAGATTGCTCGGGCTGATGTGAGCCAAATGTTAGATAATTACAGCTATATAATATGAACATATTATACATGGTATATATAACATGAATGTATTAGACTATCATAACTATTTACAGTATAAACACAAGAACCACAGTCTAGACTGGTTCTTTCCCATATATACCAAGACGACATGGAGGTAAATTTCCACTAAATACACTTTATATTCACGTGAGAAGTTGTAAGTTATTTATGTGATATATGCATAGCATTAGTTCTCATAAATGTGTTCACTCTGAGCATTTATTTATTTGCTATATTTTAAGAATGAATATAATATAGACCAATCATGTGCATTTTTTATATGTAGGAATCCATTAGAGGACACACTCTGATTAAAAATTAAACAGTAAAAGGTAAATCCAAGATATCATTTTTATGGTAGTCTGTTTAGGTGTCTTTTAAAAGTCATAGTGAACTGTGCTCTTTCTCCATACAGAAGGTGTATTTGTGTGGGCAAGCTGAGGAACGCAAGCATTGTGACGACTACGTTCGCTCATATAACTATGAAGGCAAAGGTTCCATGGCTGGCTCTGTGGGCTGCTGCAGCGATCGGCAGGAGGAAGAAGGGCTAGAGTTTTTAGATCACTTGGAACCAAAATTTAGGACATTAGCAAAGACATGTGTGAAGAAATAAGGTGCTGGTTAATAGAGCGACATCTGGAAATGAATACAGAGGTATCACTGGATGTAAGAGGATAGCGGCTTGCAGTAGCAACTTTGGGTATTAAAAGAATCTAAAGTCATTTGTAGATAAGGGTGCTTTACCAACCATAGCTCTCCAAATTCTCCTTGTCTCCAGAACTTCCCTGATGTCGAGACAGGACGTTGTCACTGTCACTTTTCTTTCTGTGCATGTATGTATTGCCCCTTCAGGACTGAACTGCGTGTACCATTGAAATTCTGGTGATGTTTGGAACTTAAGCTCTTTTGCATGCTATGCAAGACTCCATGATGGAGTTGGGTATTGTGGAAGCTTAAAATATGAGTTTGCATATTGTATATACAAATTAAATATTTTTTCAAGGTCATGAGAAGAATTCTGCTTCTAAAGTATTTCCTTTAGTACCAAGATATTGTTTTCCCCTTTCCAGAGCAACTTCAGATGATTTTCTTTAAAAGTGTTTTTAGTATAGCCTTTTGTGTGTTCAAACAAGCTTTACTCTCACTGTATGTACATTTCCCTCATTAGAAAAGTACTATCTTCATTCAAGGACCTTCAAAGCTTAATACTTGGGTCTCTGCCCACATGGCTATGTTATCATTGGGATCCTGTCTAAATGATGTGGGTCAGAACATCATGCTCACAGCACCTAGAACTGCAGAGATTAGTTTAAAATTTCATGAAAACACTGGAATTCTGATCTCTATAGGCTAGCTTAGGCGTACAGAAAGATATACTTTCTTGCTGGTCAAACTTAATGTGATATTACCTTACCACATTTATATGTACTAAAAATATTAAAAATTATATAAATGCTTTGGGAGAACTGTTAGCTCTTTAACTTGATACTGATCTACTATTTCAGTGGCTTTTAACTGGTCTGTGTCTTCAAGCCTCTCTCCAACTAGTCGTAAAAATATCAAGCTGTAATTCTGATGTAAGGCTTAGTTCTTATCAAGTGTCAATGCTGGAGTTAATGTCCATATTGGGACACAATACTCGTCTACCTTGGTAATTACTCAAAGGAAAAAAAAAGCTGGAAGGCTAGAAATAATTTTAAGTAGATATGCATTAAAATTATTAGTCTATTACACAACACCTAACAAATCTTATTGAATTAATAGATATTTTAACATTCATGAATAAATGAGGTATAACATTTTAATAAGATATTGTTTTATTAATCTATAAAGAAAAACCATATATTTAAATGATATTTTATTAGTCCTTTGTGAGAAACTACAGATATGGGTCATGTTACATCTCATGAAAACCTTACATTTAAACTAAACTTACCTTTTTAATCCATTAGTTTCTATCTATTGGCAAAAATAGATTTCTGTTTCACTTAGGTTTTGTAACTAGTCTTATTGGTCTCTTTTAGGAAAGGTTCTCTTTATTGTGAAATTGGATATTTGAATAAAATGAAATATAGTGTTATTAAGGCAGATATGATCTTGTAAATTCCCCACAATGTGTGATTTTTACAGTCACTGTAAGATGATTTGGGGTGATGCAATTTTTACTTTTTGAGGTAAATGTCACTCTGACAATGTGAATTTTGACATTTTAGGATCTAATAGTACCAATTTGGAAGTGCATCAAATGTCATAGTAAGATATTTTTCAATGTTGTTATTAAATATTCTATGGAAGTTTCAAATTGCTAGCTTTATCACTTATATGTTGTTTTTGTAATCTTGCTCTTAGACTTACTGAATTGTAGATGAGAAAACTTGCATCTAAATTAAACAGTAAAATTTATAACCACAGGTGGATTTCTTTTGCATCAAGAGAAGGCTTTCTAAAGTATTAGAAGTTATTAGAAAGCACGGGGAATTGATTTGTATTAAGAAGTTTTAGCTATTTAAAATATTTTCAAGACATTATTAAAACTTTTCCAGAGGAATTATATTTATTGTTGGATTTATTTGGGCAATTCCTAGTAATTCTCATTTTGCATCAAAAAATTAAATATTAACTGTATGATGAACTAAATATATGAAACCCTACCAGACTGCACAGTTTAGTTTGCTAATAAAGTTACTGTATTTCATACAAATTTTGATTTAATTGTTGACTTAATAAATTAATAGTTATGAAATGTTTTCTGTGTTTCAACGCATATGGGTGACCATACAATCCAACTTTTATCTTTTTGATGTTGGTTTCAAATATTTCATGAGGGAGAGAAAAAAAATACCCATGGGAAGATCAGGAGACAAAATGACAAAGTTCCTTTGAGCACTCTTCCTCAAATACTCTCTAACACACTAAATGTTAATTCTCACCATTAAAAATATTCCATAAAACTTGAAACCTGTGTATGCACTTACTTTGTAGAGATGTCATTTGGAAAAAAAAATCAAAATAGGTGTTTTAGAGCTGAGGAATTTTGCTTCCCTTTTTGTAATGTGTCAATTATTAAAGTGGTGTAGTGTTTGAAATCCGAAATGGAATGATAATCATGGAATAGTCCATATTATGGCATTGACCCATCTTATTCTCTGCTTCTCTTATAAATCTATGGGAACATGATACATGACCAGACACTGTCTTTGTTTCTCTTCTTGTGTGTGTGTGTGGGGGGGTGGGGAGGTGGAAAAATATAGAAGGAGAAAGCTTTCTAAGAACAGATAGACTCACACAGTGTGCAGAGCCCAATAAAATAAGTGAAAATACAATAAGGACGTTCTGGAATAGATGCTATCTGCATAAAGATCAAGACCATGCTGTATTACCTCAGATCCTTTTCATGAACAACGATAGCCATTTTAAGATGTGTGTGTGTGTGTATGTGTGTGTGTGTGTGTGTGTGTGTGTGTGTGTGTGTGTGTGTGCATGTATCAGTATAAAATCCCTCTGATGTGGCCCTCAGATTTCTGATGTATTTATAATGTATGTTGTATGAAGATAAATTGTTTAAAATCTGCATTACTTGTTATTAATGAATAGAAATAAGGTACCTTTTGATAAACAATATACAGAGTTAAAAGTCATTTGTTCACTAACGTTAGTGATAGAGGAAGCGAAAGCACGCGTGTCCTTTTGGTCAACACTGGGCATGAGAATATGAACACATGGGATTTGAAATTTCTGTTTAGTTATCAATGTGCAACCATGAATAGATGGAACTGGGAATTTTATTTCTGATATTTAAAAACTTTAATCCATATGATATAACACTCTTAATTCCAAAATAAAATTTCAAGGCTGCAGTTGAGGTATGAAGCTTTTTGCTTGAAATTTATGTAGAATCATTTTTTCTCTGTTGAATTTCAGGAAAAGTTAGAGAAGCTGCAATCCACAATGGGAAGGAACGGAGGGGTGCAATTCAGGGGCAAATTGTCTAACATATGTGAGCAGCTAGGTTTGATCCCCAAGACTCCAATGCAAAAGACAGCCCAGAGTGGAAACACAAGGGTTTTCTGTCTATGACTTTGCCTCCCAGAGAATGGTTAGAGACTGAGGAATTACAGACTAGAAAATGCCTACATAGCTCAGAGTTTCTCTTAGAAGGTAAGTCTTTGAAGACATTCCACCCGTGGGAGCAATTCTCTAACAGGGACGGCTCTGGCTTGTATGCAATCATTTCTCTCATTGCTCGTCCAGGAGAGTAGAACCAACAGCATAACCTGGGATATTCTTTAAAATGCAAATTTTTGAGTCCTGGCCTGAATGTCCCAACAGTGTTGAGGTTTTGTCTTTTATTGTCTACTGCAATGCTACATGCAGGCCCCCAAGACCTGAAGTCTGCACATAGCCCCTGTGACCCTGCCACCAAGTGAATTCTGATTAGTGAATAAAGATGCTGATAGCTAATAGCTGGGCAGAAAAGATGTAGTTGGGGGTTTAGGTTTCCAGGGCTTGGGACCATGCTTGGAAACATGAGGAAGAAGAAGGAGGAGGAAGAGGAAGAGGAGGAGGAGGAGGAGAAAAGGAGAAGGGGAAGGAGGAAGAGGAGGAGGAGGAGAAGGAGAAGGAGAAGGAGAAGGAGAAGGAGAAGGAGAAGAAGAAGAAGAAGAAGAAGAAGAAGAAGAAGAAGAAGAAGAAGAAGAAGAAGAAGAAGAAGAAGAGGAAGAAGAAAGGAGAAGAGGAGGAAGAGGAGGAGGAGAAGAAGGAAGGAGAAGAGGAGGAGGAAGAGGAGGAGGGGGAAGAGGAGGAGGAGGTGCAGGAGAAGAGAAAGAGCCGCCATTGGTTAGGTGAACCATAAAATCATGGCCCTGAGGGCTGCCCAGTGGGAATAAACAGCAACCCCAGTGGAACACAGGAAATAGTAAGTAATAACTGGGAGTCATTGATGGGAAAGTAGAGTCTAACAGTGTGGAAAGTAGGTAACTGCCTAGCTATTGTGCTGCTAAAGGCATATTGTAAATATAAAGGGAGTGCATGTCTTTCATCCGGGAACTCAATGATCAAAGTGGAGTAGAAGCCCTGGACCAGGAAGATGACTCAGTTGGCAAAAGCACTTGCTGTGCAAATCCTGAGTTCAAATCCCCAGGCCCCATCTAAAAGGAACCCCTATACTCCTACAGCATAGATGAAAGGTGGAAAAGGAGAATTCCCACAAAATTCATGAGACTTGTCTCATATAAGGTAGCAAGGGAAGGACAAAACCCAAAGTTGTCCGCTGTCCTCCACATGTGAATGCTTGCATTTATGCATACTAATGTACACACACACACACACACACACACATTCACTCATATACATAAACTCACATACACACACACACTCATACATGGCGACACTCACACACACTTACACACATGCATTCATAGCTTCCACGCAGTCATACACACTCACAATCGCAATCTCTCTCTCTCTCTCTCTCTCTCTCTCTCTCTCTCTCTCTCTCTCTCTCTCTCTCACACACACACACATTCTCTTATTTTCTTAATCGGTTATTTTATTTGTTTACATTTCAAATGTTATCTTCCTTCCCAGTTTCCCCTCTGCAAACCTCTATTCCCTCAGCCTCCCCCTGCTTCTATGAAAGCTCTCCCACCCACCCACCCACTCCCACCTCACTGCCACCTTCTGCTACACTGGGGCATCAAGTCTCCACAGGACTAAGGGCTCCCCTCCTATTGATGCCAGATAAGGCCATCCTCTTCTACATAAGCAGCTGGAGCTGTGGGTCCCTCCATGTGTACTTTTTGGTTGGTGGTTTAGTCTCTGGGAGCTCTTGGGGGAGGTCTGGTTGGTTGATATTGTTGTTCTTCCTGTGGGATTTCTAACCCCTTCAGCTTCTTCAGTCCTTCTCCTAACTCCATTCAGGTCCCCGTGCTCAGTCCAATGGCTGGCTGTGAGCATCCACATCTATATTGGTAAGGCTCTGGCAGAGGCTCTCAGGGAACAGCCATACCAGGCTCCTGTCAGCAAGCACTTCTTGGCATCAGCAGTAGTGTCTGGGTTTGGTGTCTGCAGATGGGATGTGTCCCTGGGTGGGACAGTCTCTGGATGGCCTTGCCTTCAGTCTCTGCTCCACTCTTTGTTCCTACATTTTCTTTAGACAGGAATTGTTCCTAATATTTTTTAGATGGTTGTGTGGCCACATCCCTCAATCAGGGGTCTTGTCTAACCTCTGGATATGGTCTCTACAGGTTCTCTCTCCCTCTTCGTTGGGTATTCTTATATATGCAACATACCACACACATTCATCCACATACCTGCATACATGCATACTCACACAGCACTCAGTCACAGACACACACATACACACACTCAAACATACATGTACAGACAAGTTTTTGCTAGTCAATTTAAAAGTTTTGGAAACACTGAGAGACTGTTGGAAAAAGAAGCCTGTCATTAAGCCTGATAACTGAGATTCAATCCCTGAGGCCACATGGCTGAAGAAAAGAATAATTCTTTCAAGTTATCCTCTGACCACCTCCCCCCCACATGCTCCATGATGTGCTTACACATGTGCACAGGCATAAAACATATGAAAAATTATTAGTTCAGTGTAATGTTAATAAAAGTAATATTGTTTAGGATGTTGTATGCATAGTGTAAACATACTATATAAAAGACTTATTACAATATAATGAAACTATTAATATTAAATGTTAAATTTAAGTTTTGTGGTTTGATGTAATTATATTTAGAGTTGAACACTCAGTAGACACATGTCACAAATCAGCATATATTTGTTATTTCATGGTGTTTGGGGCTAAGACTCCAGGGTATTTACCATCTGTCTCCTAATACCTATTTCTGAGTCTAATTTTATGAAGTATATATGCCCCTAGCTAAGACATGATTATTTACCAGCCTCCTAAACTAAATGTGACATTATCTTAAATTCTGACCAATGAGAAGTGAAAATACTATGCATGAGATTTCTGGGTAAGAGTCTAAAGAGAACTGATGCAAATTATAAAAAGCATTTTTTCGACCTCCTTTACTATATTTAATATGTGACAAAATGACTAGTACCCAAGAAGCCATTTTGTGAACATCAGATGAGAGGCTATGCACTGAGAGTAGCAGAACTAAGGGTTGAGAAAGACTAAAACAAAGATTAGTATACTTGCTTTGAATTCTAGCAGTCAGGAGGCAGGAGGCTCTTTAGTTACAGATGAGCCTGAGCTGCAAAAGATCTTTTTCTAAGCAAACAAACAAACAAATGAAGGAATAGAAATAGATGAACAGAAGGGTTTATATATAGATGATAGGCAGTTAGTTAGTTAAATATACAGATAGATATAGGGATGATAGATAGATAGATAGATAGATAGATAGATAGATAGATAGATAGAATAAAAGCTCCCTTGGTAGCTTTGTTACCAAGCTATTAAGTAAGTTATGAACTTCTGCATATCACAGACATGAACATTTAGTTTTTTTGTTATTATGTAGCTGATTCTAAGCAACTACAAATAACAAAGATTGTTTCTAAATATTTTTGCCTCAATTAGAATTCGACAAATTAAATTTTCTAGTCCCACCCTCCTTTATCTCCCCCCCTCTCTCTTCCTTTCCTTCTCCCTTCTTTCCTTTCTGTCTTTGTGCCAGGGTCTCATGCAGTCTAGGCTGTCCTGGAACTTGCTGTGTAGCCCTAGATGACCTCAACATTGAGTTCTCCTTCCTTAACCTCCCTGTTGGTAAGATCAGAGGAGTGAGAGCCATGCCTGCCAATAACTCATTTTATTTTTATTCAGAATTCAAACCAATGAGTCCTGATAATATTTTAGGGTTCTCCTACCAACCTGAAAGTAATGTGTGGGAGAGAATTAATCACTTACTCTAATAAGACCAGGACAATAATAGACAGCTAGAAGGTACTCTCTTGCTGCCCCTCTAAACCCAGAAGCCTGACGTTAGAGGACTTATGGGACCTGGAGCTTTCTGATGAGAAGCTGTGAGGTCCCTTTCAGGTCACTGAACCTTATTAATTTGACCTTTCAAGTTTTAAGACTAATTTTGTGGTTGATTTTATCACCACATTTTCATGCTCTTGTATTCAAGGGGCCGTTGTCCTTGCTGTACTTTAGCACTTTACAACCAGGCTCAACCGTTTCGCTTATGTTCTTACTTTTTGCTATGCTGGGGATGGTATTGAAGCTTTAATTGTTGCATTAAGTCAAAACGCTGAATGGAAACAGCTTTTGTCAGTGTACAGTGTGTTGTATTTGCTGTATGCTTTGTCCTCTTTGTTCATTTTACAGTTCACTAAAATTCTGTCTCCTTATATACATGACAACCCCAAATCATTTTCTAGGCTTCCTTGAATAGACTTCAGCCTTAGAACAAGTAAAGCTGAACTTGACAGAGATGTTGGAAGTTTCTGTTTGTGACAAGTCAATTTTACAGTTTCGCTGTATGACCAATGCTTATATCAGCTTTCAATGAATTGCGTTCAAACTCTGTTGTTCTGTGTTACAGAGTATATAAACCATATTATTTATTGCAATGGAATGGCTGGAATCTGGATTAGTCTGTAATAACATGCAATCGGCAGCAGCTTAAACAAAGTAGAAGCTAATTTTTTCTCTAGTGCAAAGCAAAGTAAATATTGGGACCCCAATATTTGCAATATGAAGGCAACTTAATCAATGTTCTGAAACCATTTTTAATGACTATCTTTCATACAAATGACTTTGTAAATATACGATGACCAATGCAATTTTAATTATCACATCTGCCTCTAAAATGACAACTAATGTAGAACTCTACAGTTATCTACTATACAAAGACTGGAAGATGCCTGGCCGTGGTGGCATATGCCTTTCATCCCAGGACTTGGGAAGTAGAGGCAGGTGGATCTCTGACTTCAAGGCCAATCCAGTCTACTGAGCAAGTTTCAGGCCAACCAGGGCTACACATAGAAAAACCAGTCAACCAACCATACAAACAAATGAAAGACCAGAAGACTAAAGACAGGAAATAGATTTATAAATCTAATCATTGCAATTCTTTAGTTGGTTGTAATGACAGAACTGGAAAGAAAATCATCACAGGCACACGAAAGAGTCAAAGACTTTTTTCCCCTCTTTGGAAAAGTGCTTCATGGCTCAAGAGAGGCAAGAGACAGCATTTTGTTGTTCCAGAAGTAAAGATGAGAGCCAAGAAAAAAAATCCCAGAAACAACCAAAAAGAGCAGTAGAAGCAACTAACTGAAGTGTACTAGGAAACTGATGGTGTCTGAATAGCTGGGAGATGACGGGGAGCTGGGAGGTGAGCACGGAAGAGATAAAGAGGCCAGCATACTGAGGATCCAGGAGCTTGATGAGAGGCCCAGGGAGAAGCAAGGCTGAATCCTATGACTCTAGTTTCTTGATCAAGTGGGAGGGGAGGATGACGAAGTCATGAACTTCACTGAGGGAAACAGCAGAGATCATTTTATTTTGGAGCGACGATGCTTATTTAGATTAGATATTTTGAACATGAGCTATTTATGAGAGCTTCAGGCAAATCCTTCCTGTCTCTAATTAGTCATAAAGGACATAGTAAATGTTCCTTTTGCTACTATTTAATACCTGTGCAATCTATTCCTAAGTTTTGGAAGTGCGTTCAGGGCAGGGGTCAATTATAACATAGCTATAAAATGACTAGTGCTCTGACTGATTCTGTGTGGATATTCAACTGTGTGGATACTCAACTGTGTGGATACTCAACTGTGTGGATACTCAACTGTGTGGATACTCAATTATAACATAGCTATAAAATGACTAGTGCTCTGACTGATTCTGTGTGGATATTCAACTGTGTGGATACTCAACTGTGTGGATACTCAACTGTGTGGATACTCAACTGTGTGGATACTCAACTGTGTGGATACTCAACTGTGTGGATACTCAACTGTGTGGATACTCAACTGTGTGGATACTCAACTGTGTGGATACTCAACTGTGTGGATACTCAACTGTGTGTATTCAGCTTATGCTTGAGGACATGCCAAGCATTTTGTCTCATGTCTATTTCTTCCCACTCACTTAAGCTCTTTTATCCTGACTCAGGTGCTAGGACTCTATTGGGAAAATCACACTAATATGTTAATCACCATCATCACCATTGTCGTCATCATCATCATCATCATCGACAGAATATTTTGTATCCAGAAAAGCCTTGGACTTTACATATAGATGATGATAACCTTGAACTTCTGAGTTTCAGGCACACACCACTATGCTCTATTTGAGGTGTTGTATATTAAACTTAGGGCTTTGTGCATGCTAGGCAATGAATCTACCAACTGAGCTACAGACCTCATCCTGAGTCTTACTTTCTCATGAAATATAATTTACAAGAGAGAGAACAACTTAAGTTCTATCTCAATAAAACTATTATAGAAAGAAAAACAAAGTGAGAAAAGCCAATATTATTCCCATGACTAATAAGTGGCTTATTTTCTGCTAAGTGGACATGATTGAATAGAAACTGGCAGGAGAAGTACATTTTAGTTTCCAGGAGACAGCAGCAGGCTGTGGAAAGCATCTTGAGGGGAGTCTCAAGGGATGACTCTGAAGACTTCTGAACATGCTGAAATAGCCATGCAACACTTGAGCTTTCAAATCTTGGAGACTCTTGGAGATATTTAGCATTTGATTTCATTGGGATAAGACATCTCTGTGGGATTTTTGTTTTGTTTTTTAAAATTTCAGAGGATCTTAGGACAATAACATAATAATCCAAACTATTGATATCTATTAACTTCTTAGTGATGAATTAAGAGACTCTCTCTGTAGCCCAGGCTAGTCTTGAGCTCCTGATTTTTCTGTTTCATTCTCTTGAGGGCTGGGGGGAAGACATGGACTGTTAGATCCAGTCCTAAATTGTTCAATGACAAAGAAAGCAAAGTTGCTTGTTGTAAACAGATTAAAGTTAGGAGCCCATTGGCAATGACAAAGCCAACTAAGATGTTTTTGGCATAACCCCAAGGAGAGATGATGATGGTTTGAAGCAGAATAGTATTGATAGAGATGGTGGGAACAAAAGCCCACAGATGTTCTGTAGGTACCTTTGGTAGGATTTACTGATTGACCTAGGATATAAGAAAAAGAGAAAAGCCAAACTTTGCCTTAACTGCTGGCAAGGGGTGTTGGTCTTGACTGAAAGGAGGGAGACTGATTCTGCAAGACCTTGGGGGTACCAGAGTTAAGAATTATATTAGGCAGTTGGAATTTAGAATCCAGAGAGAAATCTACAACAGAAATTTAGACATGCTTGTCTCAGCACTCTGCCAAGACTTAAGGTTGGAGGCTGGATGAGCTCAATATGGGAGTGAGAATACTGGGAACCACAATGTAAGTAAGTGCATCCCACGGCACTGTGATACTGCAACGTTATACAAGGAAAAGACACTGATTGGTTAATGGCATGGGAAAGGAAAAGCAGAAGTCAAAAGAAGGATATGTTTCAATGATTCCTGCAATTCAGATATTGAGACAAAACTGAAAAAGAAAATGTCTGTTCCACTCAACTGTAAGAACATCCCTTTATTCTTGTGGTGTAGTAACTAGCAGAAGAAATGGGGGCAGAGTAAGGTCAGGGCTTTCCTTGTTTTTCTTCATGTGTGATGGGGAAGATAGAGGTGGTTTAGTGGATGGTGTGGGAGAGAAGAGAGTTTTCAAAGCAGGGACCTTGAGCCTAGATGAATGAAGATATATGAGGAGAGCCCGCCTTTAGTCTTGAATGGGGTGGTGCTTACCTCAGAAGAACAACCATGAGGAAAGGAAGAAAAGATCACATAGGTGTTTGGGTGGATGGAAACTTCTAGAAGTTCTCTATAATGTCCAAGTGCTCTGTGAAACATGAAGCAGGTTAGTAATGGAGTAGGCAGATCTTCTGAAGTTTGAACAGAGGAGAGATATGTAAATGTTGCAAAAGAAAAGTCCTAGGGAGATTCTTTTCTTAGCTTCACACTGCATAATGCTGGGTCCTCACAGAAGGAAGAGGGCCTGAAGACTGTGCCTATCAACCATCACTGTTGTGTCTCCCATCTTTTTCCATTATGACACTGAATGCCCCCTAGGCACAGCGACAGCTGCTGTCCTGACTCTTTCTTCTGTCAGCTGCCCCATCAAACACTATGAAAACCCATTGTTGAGGGCCTCTTTACCACACATAATTCAAGATCAAATCTTTACATTTTATTAACAGAACTTCAACATGAACATGTGGAAGCTGGTCATAAAGATTATCAGTTAAGGTTATTTTTAAAACATAATCTGTAGGTGAGTTGATGGCTCTTTAAATATGTTAATATTTTAAATATTAGAGTTATTAAGCTATAAAGTAATTGCAGAACACATTCCTGGATTTTTCTAGACAATCAATTCTATTCATCAATGTCTTCATTCTGTATGACTTTTATTGTTTTATGATTACTAATCCATTCATCTGCTTAAAATTTTAGTAAGATTTTTTTTGATTCATTATGGAGTCATAGTATTTCTAAGAAGCCCTAAAGACTAATAGAGTCTTAGATAGACAGTGGTTATAGAATATATCTACTGAACAATTTCCTGTTGGGTGCAGAATTTAGTGACTTCCTCTCTGGTTGGTTAGCATTTCAGGCATGTGTCATCAAGGTTTCTTAACTTTTCCTACTAAAGTACAATTTTCCAGTAAATAAAATGTTTATGCCTGTCTTAGTCAGGGTTATATTCCTGCACAAAACATAACTAGTAAGAAGCAAGTAGGGGAGGAAAGGGTTTATTCAGCTTATACCTTCCACATTGCTGTTCATCACCAAAGGAAGTCAGGACTGGAACTTAAGCAGGTCAGGAAACAGGAGCTGATGCAGAGGCCATGGAGGGATGTTTCTTACTGGCTTGCTTTCCTGGCTTGTTTAGCCTGCTTTCTTATAGAACCTGAGACTACCAGCTCAGGGATGGTACCACCTACAAGGGTCCCTCCCCGCTTGATCACTAATTGAGAAAATGCCCCACAGCTGGATCTCATGGAGGCACTTCCCCAACTGAAGCTCCTTTCTCTGTGATAACTCCAGCCTGTGTCAAGTTGACACACAAAACCAACTAGTACAATGCCCAACTTTTTCATATGAATATTTACTATTTGTGATTTGAAATGTTATTCCTTGCACACCTCATATAAAACACTAAAAATCTTCTGGTTTGGCTGACCTATTTGAAGCTTACATTCTCACTCATTTCTGCTGTAAATATGGACCACCTAGTATTTTCACCTTCTGTTAACAGATTTTTTTTAAAGCAAGAAATATTTTTTCTTGGGGGGTTGCTATACCCAATTTTATTTCTAAATAACTATTGGGGGGTTCTACCCCACTATTAGTTGCATAGATCCCGAGTAAAGGACACAGGGACACTACAATTTATTAATAACCTGTAGACACTATGGTGGGCAGGTTCTGAGCTATTTTAATCCTTCCACCTGTTAAAATCCACACAAATTTCAGTCATTGGCCAATCTGGTGTCTCCCAACCTGATTTGGCTCCTTTGGCCTGTCCTCAGAGTGCACGTCTCTTGGCCTCATGTTCTTGATCTGTCCTGCTTGATGGCGGCCTCCTCTTGTCTCTGTCTACTCTGTCCTTCTCCCTCATGGTCTTTCTTGAGACGCTCACTTGATTCTCAGTCCCATCTCCCATCCTTTCTGCCCAGTCATAAGCCCTAGACACTTATTGACCAATCAGAAGTTAATGGGGAGAATTCTTCACAGTACATTGGCTAATACAGAGACCCACTCTCAAGTTACAGTCTGGTGTGCGGCACAGTATTCAGCTTCTGAGTACACAACACACAAGATGAACCCAAACAGTTATGATCAATTGAATCTGGCCTACCTTACAGACATTTTGTTTTCTTTATTATATACTGTTGGAAATGCAGGATTTTATGATTATGTATGACTAACTATCAGACACAGAAGTGTACTACCAGTTGTGATGTCCAATATATGTGTACAACCAATTCTTCTAGTTCCTCCCTTTGGATCAATATGGATTTCTTCTCTACTCACTTGACTTATTAATCGTTCCCTTCATTATTATTCCTTATTACAGGATAGAGACAAGAAGACATATAATAAATGGCAGTATACTGTCCATTTTCCCATTATTCCTCTTAAGAAGAGCAATATATTCATTGTTTTCTCTTTGCTAGTCCCTCCTCTCCCGCCCCTAGCCTGCACACCTATATTTTTCAATGAATATTTATCTCCATGAGGAGTTTGTTTAGAATGTACTTTTTTGCATAAAAACATGCTGCTGCTGTAACTCTTTTGCTCACTTACATTTAATTCAGACATATTCTATTTCAGCTATTTGACTGGATTCTGTTCATAAGAATGAGCAGTACTGCCATACGGAGCTTGGTGTTACTGACTTAGAACAGAGATCAATGGGAGACCGTGATTTCTCCACTTGCTCTCTGAAGATGGTAATGCAGATTGCTCCCAACTTCCTTAGAACAAACACTGAGACTCTCTTATTGCACAATAAGGGAACGATTGCTCAAGCAACAGGATATGAGGGTATTGTTAGATTACTTAGCTTAACCTTCTTTCAAATGTGTAATTCTATCAGGTTTCTCAAATTATCCAGCACTCATCAGCATTTGCTATTATTTGGCAAAAGGATAATTTGATATTTTAGCCTACAATTCTCTGATTTCTTGAAATACACTGCACATTTGCTGCAGTTTCTAGTCTGTGCTAGGTATGTTTTGGGCTTTTTGTCACACACACACAAAAATTTCTAACAGCTAACAATCTAACAATCTGTCAGTCTAACAGCTGTTATAGTGTCCTTTGTTAAACAGAAATCTTGAACTTCAGTCAGGTGGAGGCAGAAGCAGGAAGCAGGAAGGCAAAAGGTGAGAGACTATCGTTAACCGTGAAAGGCTGGTCCTTCCCTAGGGTTGGAAGAATTGGTTTGATTTATTTTGAAAATCCTTTTCTACTTACTGGGATACAGTTATTCATTTTGCAGTGTCTTCCATTAACTTTGTGGATCTGCGGAAGCTACTTCACATGTACTGTTGAGTACGAGCCTGGTTTGATCTAACCGTGAATCTCTTCTCTTAAACCCATCTCTCAAGGATTTCTTCTTTTCCTCACAGTGTCTGTATCAGGCACGATCCTCCAGAGGGGCTGAGCTGACAGAATGCGTCCATATTACAAAAGAAGAAAATGTAAATAGATTGGTTTGTATGCTAGAGGCTGGACAGTGGTTGTCTGACTGCCTGAGAAGCCATGGATCCTATCACTGGTCAGTCTATGAGGCAGGATGCTTCAGTTTGCCTCATCTGACATTAGAGGAGTGCAGCTGAAGTAACAAAGGACAGGTGTCCTCACCTGGGACAAGCAAAGGCACCTGTACTCCCCCCCCACCCATCAAAGGCACTGGTCACCTAGGGGTGGACCTTCTCCTTTATGAGATTATGGAATTTCTCTCAAGTGACTTTGGGATTATCTGCTACCACCTTTATTTATTTATTTTTAAAAGATATTAAGGTCTTATCGCACATGCATCTTTCTTAAATTGTAGGTTAAAATCAACCAGAGTATTTGTCTACTCTTTTACACAAACAACAGTGGTCTTTCCTTGTATGTGCTCATCTTTATCAATCAAATATGTTCAATATGTTTGATAAGTATTAGAAATTCCTGCCCTAATAAATGTAACCCAAGATATTAATCTAACATGTCAATATACATGGAGAATAGAAAAAGAAAAGAATTATTTCTCTAAAGTATGCCCAAATTATTTATATGTATAAATAATAATATAATAAATAATATATATGTATATATATCTTATTAATCATTCATCTCACAAACACTTAAGTGTCAATTGTTTGGGAATTGTGCTAGTATGGGAGACATGAGTGAACTAAAAAACATAGTTATTACACATAATCTTTGGTGAGAAAGAAATATTAATTAAAAACTCACCCTGACAAGTGTTTTGACCTGGTTTTATGAAGAGGGTTTTACCTTGTCAAGGGATAAATGAAAGCTGACATTTCTAGAAAGGAGCACAGGAGAAATCTTAAAGCAGAAGAAAGAACACACCATAGCACTTGCAGCAAAAGAAGCCTCTGAGCGCAAGGGTCTGAAAAACACAGGTGTTTGCATGTGCATGTGTGCATGTGTGCACATGCATGCACTGACAGTTAGGAGTGCAGCAGTAGTTGTGAGTCACATGAGGTACAAGGGACAGTCTATACACAATCAGAAGAGAATACAGACACAGTCAACAAGAAAGAAGAAAACCTGGATGAACAATCTTTGCTTGTTTGGCTGGGATTTAAACTCAGACACACCCTCCATAACTGGCTCCCTTTTATATCTTCCACTTCATCGATGCTAATTTTGAAAAGCAAACTTTAAAAAGGTATATGCAACAGTACAAAGTAAATAGTTTATTTAACAGAGATGAAAAACTGGATTCCTTGCATTACCAAAGAACTCATTAAAAAAAAAAAAACACTAGTGCAAATTTTACTAAAAGTACACAAACCTTATATAGCCTCATTTTAGTTTTATAGTTGCCAAAGGATGTTTTCCCTCGCTGTAGAGATGGGACTGAACGATTTGAAGTGGTGGGTGAGTTAGCGTTATGACTGGTCCTAGACTAGGTCAAGCGCCTCCGTCAGACGCATACAAGAAAGGCAGGGAAGAGACACAAGAATGAGATGGAGCCTGGGTTTAAGTGGCCAGAGATGGGGCAGGACGGTGGAGAAGAGGGTTGCCCATCATAACAGACACAGAAGGAAGTGAGGAACATTTTGAGCATTTATTCCGAGGGCATCGCGCACCGTACCATGTGATCCCCGAGACAACTCTGGGCAGTGGATAGTTGTGCTGTAGCTATCATCAGGTTTGTTGCCTACTTCTGCCTGTGCGAGACCTAAGCAGTGCACTTCACTCTTCAGTCCTCCTCCTTAGATTTGTGTCACACTAGCTCCACTGTCATTTTGTATTAGGGATCGGTTGAGTCCTGCTGAAAGCCACATTCAGTCACCAGTTTCTCTTTCCTGGACTCCGGCAATCGCCGGGGTTAGAGGTGTGGATGTACAGAAGACTGTGCAGATCCGTGTAAGTGGGGTTTTTGTTTGCTTATTTAGTTTCTGGCTTCTGAAAGTAGAAGGCTGTGAAGCTATTGGGTGGATTTGGCCCCAAGAATTCAAGGTCTACATTGTTCCTGTCTTTAAGGAACTTTGGGTTCTGACTGTGATATCTATGCAACTGACTTCTGCCTCGGCTGTTTCTTAGTAAGTCTTTCAGGATCAGTTTAGCGGTTGAGATTTAGATGAAGGAGTTACCATAGGCAGCTGTCAGTGTTCTGGCTTACTTATCAGTTGTGAGTACAGATGCCAGAGGCCTTCTCAAAGCAAGGCAGGATGGGCAGGAAGATGATCTTTACATTTGATGCTGTCAGAGTAATGGAGAGCTGGCTTCTGTCTCGGAGTTCTGTCCGCAGCAAATAGCCTCTAAAAGGAGTCACATCGATCTGTCTACGCTTCTCATACTTTCACAGTAGGATGTTTCAAAACTGATTCCAGGAGACATTTACAATATCCAGTTATTCTAATTTTTTAAGGCAGAGCATTTTACTTAGAGTATGTAACTTTTATCTAAACCCTTGAGTAAATTTTCACAAAGAAACAAAGTTGCCATTTGAAAGCTTCATTTATCCGAGATGAATTGGCATATTGCTTCCTTTTCCTTAGTGAGGAAGAGTGTGAGTCATTCCAAGGGTACTGGAGACTGAAGGTAGGCAAGAGTTTGGCAATGTCCTGTTGTCAAGAGGTGTGATGCTGAAACCAGCTGGCTTCTATGTTTTCTGGAAAGCTTGGAGCTGGACAGTGTGATGTCATCACCGATGAGTTGATAGGCATTTACGAAGTGAGCCTACATGAATGAGTTTACTGAGCAAACATGAATGAGTATCAAGAAGTAAGAAAACAAAAACAAGACAGTCAGACTCATGACCCAGGCTTATTTTACTAGCAAAGGATGCTAATTTTATGATCGTGGAGACAATAGAACACCTACATTAATAGAAACCACCAGGTCAGGCATTTACCATTAATTTTGAATTTAACATGTGGTTGCTATTACTACCATTCTGGGTCTGTTCACAGAGGGGAAAACATTTTTTGATAATTGAAATGGTACTGAGTGCTGTGGTCAGCTCGTCAAACGTGTTTTTCTGCAACTATCTTTAAACTAGGCAACAGGGAAGGGACACGGTTGTCTTTCTGGTGAAACCTCTATGGCGTCTTTGAAAAGAGGTGCAGGAGGTGAGTCAGAAAGTACAGCAAGTGCTTTCTGAAGAGTGTGAAGCTCTCAGGATTAAGCTTCCTGGTTCAGTGCTGCTATAACTCATGGGCTTTAGTGCTGTCAAGTCAGGATGTAAATGGTCTTGTTCTTTTTTACTTTTCACCATGAATTCTAATCCTGATAACAGCACAGAGAAAAATAATTGGTACCAGGATATCTAGGACTCCATGAGGGACATGATCAGAGAGAAATCACAAAAGATAACGTAGAGGAAATTAGAGGGCCCACATTTAGTCAATCTGAGGCCTCAGTTGATCTGGTTTTCTGTAGTAACTTTGGTGTATTCCGCCCTCCCTTCCTCCCTCCTTCCCTCAATCCCTCCCTATCTTCCTCTCCACCTTCCTTTCCTTTTCTCCCTAAATTATAGAACCAGTGTCACTGTCAATCTATTTTCTGAACCTTGAGACCTTTTAGGATGGAACTCCTGTTAGAACCTTATTTACACGTCTGTGGGACTTTGATTCACACAATAGAATGTCCCTTGAGTCCACTTCTTATCAGGCTAGCTTCAGTCAGCTGTAACTCAGGCAGTTACAGGGCAGTTGTGGATTTGGGAGTTACCCCCAGGTAACTCCACCGGCAGTGGGCAGTGCTCTGGGCGGGGCCAAGGCCAGAGCTCCCCTGTGAATCTTAGTACAGTCAGGGCTTCTGCTGGGCAGGGCCAGCTGTTAATCCTGCTAGACCGTCATACGGGGCGGGGTGGGGGGGGTTGGGGGGTGACAAGGGACATATAGGTGGCGTCTGCTGGTGAGAAATACCTAACACAGGTCAAAGGGTGGCGGCCAGAGGGAGTTCCCACCCGTTGAGTTCTTAAAGTCATGAAGACTCAAGAAAAATAACAAGGAGTGGCCTATTGGAGTCTTTTGGACTTGCCCGGAGCTCCACCCTCGGCCGGAGGAAAAGCCCCTGGGGACCAAGGCGGGAGCATCAGAGGAGCGCCAGAAAAGCGCCTGTGCGCGCTCCACCTCTGCGCAGCGGGTGCGGGGCGGTGACCTGTCCCTTGAGCTGGCCATGGCGGCTGCGGGATCTACGCGCTCCGGGAGCCCTGCCCTCGGCCTGGGACACCTGTTGATCCTCGCGGTGAGCTCCAGGGACCATCTCAGAGACGGGGAGAGGGACATGTGGCCGGGGAGGCTGGCCCAGGTGGGGTCACCGGGCCTCAGGACGCCTTAAACTGCAGCAGTTGTTGGCGGTGACGGAGGGCAGCAGGAAGCCGAGCGACCCGGACACCAAGGTCCCGCAGGGGAGGGAGTGTGGTTGCGAGCTGTAATAGGCGCGCGCGCGGATGGAGACGGGGGCGGATCGCGGACACCCAGCCAAAACCCTGGCCTCGGGGTTCTCTGGGAAGAGCGGGGTGCGTCGGGGCTGTTCCCAGGCCTGGAGCACGGTCACCGGAGCCCTGGGTGCAGGCCGCCCTGAGTAAAGGCAGCTGCCTGGCAGAGGACACCAGAGGCCAGTGTGGTGTCCTTGGGGTCAAAAAAAAAAAAAAAGGACTTGTTGCTTTTGAGGGTTCCTTGCTTGGGGATGGGAGCCTAGAAGTGCATTGGAATGAAGGAGAGAGTCTGGATTTTCTTCCAACGTTAGATGGGTGGACATGAGGTGACCATTGATCCCCCTAATCTCTGGGAAATGAACATCCTAGCCCTGAGATCTTGTCCTAGAAGGAGTTTGGATTTTTCTTCTCGACTCCTGTTCAAATTCTTTCTTGCTTTAAGAAGTACAACAGCCAAGACCTTCAGCCCTCTCAGAGGTGTGAGTCAAAATTTATGGTTTTATTGAGGACTGGATCTCCCTAGGGAACCAGAAGACTCAAGAATTCACCCTGGGAGTGACTTTGGGGAGTGTGGGAAAAGAATGCCCCAGATTATAGCTGTGTCAGGGTCCCTTGTACAAGGAAAAAGTTCACAATGCTAGGTGCAAAATAACTACCAATTTGTTACTACCCTTTAGCCCTTAGCCTGTAGCAGGGGCTCAAGCTGACTTTGAAAGAGGAACTCAGGGAACCAAAGTGGGTGGAAGTGGGGGGTTCCAAGGATCTTGGCATCTTCCATTTCTCCTTGTCTCCTTTCACAAGGAATTCCTGCATTTTTAATTACGGAAAATGTGAATGGTTACTGGACATCCCAAGGAGTGACTGGTCTAAACGTTGTTGTTCGATCAGAATTCCCAGAGGCTATTCATGAACACAGGTTGACAGTGCCTAGCAGTCAGGATTTTATGGCTAAAGAAACTGAGAATAGGGCAAATAATCAGCACAAAATATTCTGCTGATGACCAAGAGTGGACTTTGGTTGATACCTAGTGAGGGACATTGCCGCTTCCTTTAATATCACAGGACCTTATTCTTTGAAGGAAAAGGCATGCATGCTTAGTCTTCCTGATATAGCTGCCCTGTGCAAACCCATACTCCGAGGTCCTTTAAGAGAAACGTATGCTATGGGTGAATAATTAAAGCCCTCGGGTTTTTTTTTTTTTTTTTTGAGTCTAGGAATGGGGGTGGGGGTGGGGGTGTTTTGGCTACTCCCTTTATTTTGCTTTCAAGCAGTAAAGTATAGTGTGAGTCCCCTCAGTTTGTTTGAAACTCCAGCGACCATGTGAACAAAGCTTCTCTAGCCTCAGATAGGTGTGAGAAAAGCCTAGAGTAGGTAAGCAGGATGTCTACTGAAGAAGTTTTTCAGGGGTGCGGCTCCCTATGTATCTCCTCTTTCTCATACACTCAGGTAATCCCTTGACATTCCACCAGTCAGCTTCTCTCCACTTCCTAGTACTGCCCCACCCGGCAGTGTCTTAAGCATCTGAGCTTTCTTCCAGAAAGCCAAACGGGGCTTTGTTCTCTACAGTCTTCTTAAGAGCTCCCTTGACAAGTTCAAGAGATGCGTTCTACTCTATACAGAATCCTACCCCATGATTCATTCTTTATTTTTCTGGAAATGAACACCTTAGAAAAACTTTCTGGCCCTCAGAATCTGACTCCTTATCAGGTTTCTTCATTCTCTAACCCCCCTTTTTTTTCTGTGTATGACTTAAAGGCGTAACATGAGATCTTCCCTTTTGACAGGGTTTTCAGTGTACAGTAATAGAAAATTAACTACAAGCAGATACCTTGAAACAGCTGTCTGGATGAGTGTGTCTTACACAACAGAAGCTATTCTTGTCAGGCAGCCCACCCTCCTCTTTCTACGCCCCACGCCCTCGCCACTGCCTTCTGTTATCCCTTCTGTCTGCTTGGCCACCATTTTTCTCACTTGTAAATGCTAATTTTCTGTGGAACCTTGTTCTAAGTCTTGTTTCTCAGAATGTATATCCCCCCCACCCCAACCCCGAGGTCATTTCCTCTACTTTATGCTTTAAAATATCACATTATCCTAAATTAATATTGCTCTCTCAGATATCACCTTTAAGCAACAAGCTGGTGGATCTATACATATACACTACAGCATACCACTTACTACGTTTCCAAATATTGTTTTCCTTTTGGTGTTAGAGATTTCAATATATAGAACTTCTATATGCATCAATCCTCACGGAAAATTCTAGAAACTTTTTTTTCCTCCTTATTACTCCCCTTGTTCCTTTATTGTTTCCATAAGTTCATTTTCAGAGATTTAGTATGGACCTGTTTACCAGTATCTATTTCGTTTGTTAACAGACTTTTGCTCTCACTAATAATGTCATAGTGGATACAATTGGCTGTATGCCATTCACATGTGTATGAGGAGGCATAGTTATGGATGGGAGAAACCTGAATTGGAGATGACAAATACAGAGCCAGTGACTGTGATTTTGGACGTTGTTCTCTCCAAACAGGTTGCATATGGCTAGACAGGAAGCTGTTTTATGTCATGTTACAGGTGTGGTTCTCAACCTGTGGGTCGAAACTTTTTGGGGGTTAAATGACCCTTTTCACAAGTGTTGCCTAAGACCACCAGAAGACACAGATATTTATATTATGATTATATTATATTATGATAAAACATCAGCAAAATTACAGTTATGAGGTAGTGGCTGAAATAATTTTGTGGTTTGGGATCACTCTGATGTAACTAACTGAATTAAAGGGTCGCAGCATTAGGAAGGTTGATAACTCCTATTTCACATCTTTAAGGATTGCATCAGTATAAGAATTATCGAGATTGACTTTAAGGCTATTCAAATGAGTCAGAAGTTTAGGAAAAGATAAAATCGAACCCATACTTTTCTCAGAGCACCACAGGAAACTCTAAGTAGATGAATTATTAAAGTGCATGATGATGCCATGTGAGTTATAGGAGAAACGTGCTAAATTCCTATAGAGTTTCAGTTAGGAAAGCCTATGACCTAGATTTCAACTTCTTCTAGTATGGATATAGACAATACATACTCTAGAAATAAAAAAAACATATTTAAAATATAAAAATAAAAAGTGAATTAAAAGCAGTATTTCACATTTAACGGTTTTAAACAGCATGCTGTGTAGGCAAGAGTGTGACAGATAGAAAACTCTCACAAATTGTTAATGACAAATGTTGTGTGTCCTCTGTGGACTGTAAATAGATGAGGTGCAAGCAGGCATGGAGTCTGTCTTTATAAATCATGTAACTTTCTACCCACATACTGATACACAGTTTATTTAGTAGAGCTTCCTGTGCTCTGTTAACATCTACACGTCCCTTTGTTGCTCTTCTTTTTCATAATTTTTCTATAATCCTTGAACCGGCTCGTTTAACTCCAGGAAATACTCTGTGGAGGTTTTTATAGGGACCATAAAGTTGTAATTTAATTTAGGATTGATATATGTATGCTGCCCATTTTCCCTACTGCAAACTGGATCTGCCCTTCCCTCTGTGTACATCTGCCTATGTGTTTTGCGTTTAGGTTCTTCTGAAGTAGGCAAGTCTTCAGTGGGAAGGTGCTTGGTGCCGACAGTCAAGAAGCAGATGGCCTGGTACTGGCACGTGGCTTTCTAGGGTTCTACTCCCTGACATTTCCACACATGTCATTGCTTTAGAAAACAACTTCTTTTATAGTATGGTACTGGTCTTATTTATGGACACAGAGTAGTGATAGCTATATTTAGCATTTGCTTCTCTCATGGTAATTTGTTGTTTGGTTTGCTTGAGTTTTGTAGGTAAACACAAAGCAAATGCAAATAGAGAAATTTTCCCCTCTTTGCAATCCCCTCACTCCTGTCTAAGATTTCTTCAGTGTGACATGAAGCAGTGATGGTGACTTTGGTGACCTTGGAAAACCTATTATACTTCCAGGTTTAGTGATGAGATCATCTATTTTTCTTGTTGCTGTGAACAAATACCAGAGAAGAAGTGAGGGTTTGTTTTGGCTACATTTTGAGGCTAAGGTCACTCTTGGTGGGACCTCACAGTTGGTGAGGCATCTGGTCCCATTGTATCCACAGGCAGGAGGCAGAGGGCATGGATTCTGGCACCCAGTTGTTTTCTCCTTCTCACTCAATCTTGTGTCCCTGCCCACGGGATAATGCCACCCACATTAAGGGTGGATCTTCCTTCTTCATTTAAACCTTTCAGAAATATCCTCATAGACACACAGAGGTGCATTTCCATTAAATCCACTGAAGAGTAAGCATGACCATGGGGTTGTCTCTGATGCTTTCTCTGTGCCATTGTCCTTATAATACCCAAGAGACTTCTGACCCAAACCATGGATTTGAATGTGGATCCTAAACCCATGCAAAGTCCAGATGGGCTGTGGCTCTCCCTTATATTGAGCATGTAATGAACAGCAGCTTCCTGTACACTGCAGGAGTGTCCCACATTTTCACTTCACTCTATCTCTGTTGAGGCCAGGAAACCAGAGTCAACCTTTGCAGGTCAGAAGGTATTTCTGGATTCTTCTTTCCTACTTTCTATGTTTCAGTTTTACCTGCAGACCCAGCCTTCCAATTCTCTGCTCTTTTCCATAGTTCTTCAATGCCTTAAGATGTTTCGAAATCATGTTATTCATCACAGCTAGTTACTTTTCTCACAACATTCTTCAAGTTGTCTTACTTGTCTTCATTAAAATAAAAGTTTTTCTCCCATTCTGTTTCTCCACAATGTTCAGACTTACCACTCTCCATTATAAACCTGCTTAGGTAATTTATTTACTTGAGACAAATATTTGCTTTCGGTATTGGTCAGTTTTCTTCATTGTTCTGACATAGACCCAAGAAAAAGAAATTAAAGGAGAGAAGATATATTCTTGCTGTCTGACAATTTTAAAAGTTTTAGTTCATGGTTAATTGACACCATTGCTTTTAGGCTCATGCAAGATACACAGAAACAGCATGGAAGAAGGTCACAGTGGAGGAAAGCTATCTCATGGAACACCTTAAGCAAAAGAGGGTAACAGAAAGGAAGCAGGACAGGACTCACCTCCACTGACCTTGTGTGGTTCAGGAGCCAACACAGACTTTCCACCACCTCCTAACAATGCCTTCAAATGAAGCACTCATTGATAGCCATTCTTTAGGTTAAGCTCACCCAACACAGTTCCCTCCCAGTGATTAGATGTAGCACCCAGAAAGCATACCTTTAGGGTTCCACCTTATTTGTAAACCGTAGCAGCTCCTTATCACGTGTAAGAGAAAGAATCCACATGGGTTGTCGACACTCTTCAGAAGTTACTCCTTATGCTTCAGAACCACGTTATTTTTTTTTTCTCCTTAGATTGTACACATCTGCCACTAGAGCAGTGGTTGTCAATCTTCCTAGTGCTGTGTTGAGACCCTTTAGAAGAGTTCCTCATGTTGTGGTGAGCCCCAACCATAGATACTTTATAACTAATTTTGCTTCTCTTATGAATCGTAATATAGCTATCTGTGTTTTGGGTGGCCTGAGGCTATCCCCGTGAAAGGGTCGTTTGATCCCCAAATGGGTCATGTGGTTGAGAACCACTACACTATAGATTTCTTTTTGGTTCTCTGTCATCTGTCATTCTGTACTTTTGCAGTTTCAACCCTGCCTTCTCCTATCAGGACTGACTCACGGCCACTCCTCAGTTGACCTCATCTGGTTCCTAGGTGAGGCTTGCTCCCCCTGCTCTCCTGCCTGAACTTCCCTGCCCTGGCATTTCCATACCCTATTGAGTTTACAACTATGTCTTACTCCAGGATTGGATTTTCATGCAGATTATGTTTGCTACTAGGGTCTACTAAAGAGTAGATATTTAATTTCATTTGTTTGATATATGAATAAATGGGTGTCAGGAACAGAGTTTCCAAAAGCAATTGTCTTAACTGGGCCATTCACCTCTACCACTAAGACTTCCGTGTAAGTACCATGTGTCTATAGTGCAATGCCATTGCAGCTGTTATCCTGACTTCCGTGTGTATGTGTCTGTAATCTTGTTGCCAGGCAACCGGCTGACTGATTGCTGGTGAACGCCAGATAAAACCATTCTGTAGCTTTATGCTGCTTTCCTTTGCACTCGGAACAAAACAGTCATTGTTCCAGAAGGTTCCTTATGTGTAGCTGGTTTGCTCCCTCAGTTCACAGAGGACTCAGCCTTCTCTTCCTTCTTTCTCTGCTCTTTTGCTACAGGAATTGTTATCTGTCTTGGCCGATCCTTGGTGGGATGTGACATTTGTGCACTTGTCTGTCTTGGTTGGTGTCATGCCATGTGATCCGCTTTGCTCTCTGCGGGAGCCGATGACTGAGCTTAGCACCTCCTTATCCCTGAGTGTTGGTTGAATGAATAAGTGTTGGCTGAGTGAATGAGTAGATGTACTTTGTCAGTCACCCTGAGCCACAGTTCTCAAAACATCAGGCTGTGCTCCTGAACTCTTGGCTATGAAGCCTGTGAAAGTTCACTTTTTTTTATTTAACTTTCAATTTAAAAGTCTTTGAGGAGGGTGAGACAGCCATCTATTTCAAATTTGCAAATAAAATATAATCTCTACCTTTTTGGATTCCCTTCTATATAGTTTAAACTGGATAATTACAGGTGCTTTAAGATAGATTGCAGATGAAATTTTCATCCAAATCTAGTTGATTTTAGCTTATGTTTACTTCATGCTTAGCAGCATAGCTGCTGGGTGGATTCCTTGCTTTTGGCCTAGAACTTTGGTAAGCTGAAGAAAATGGAGTATGTATCTTTCAGAAACATCCACAGACAAAGCTCACAACAGAATTAAATCTGAGTCTTCAAATGCACAATCGATTGGAATTGGCTCATTGTAGATGACTAAATCGTTTAAAACGTTTGAAGTAAAGTGTTTTCTAAAATGGCCTTAACCATCAGGGAGGAGAAGGCGTGTCCTCAGAATAAGGTCCCATGTCCTATGGACTCAGATCTAGACTTTGCCCACCCTTCTCATGGCAGCCACAGGGCCCCTCAGCAAAGGCACCGTGGTTTGCTTTAGCAGGCTATTGCTTTGGCTCTGTAGCTCCTGGGATGTTGAATGGAGGGAATTAGTTTGACGGTTTGGTGAAGTTACTTATTTCTCTTTCCTGTGTGTGTTTGGTACTGTCTTCACTTGGACCTCCCAGTCAGTGTGAAGATACTAATAAATTCACTTTACAGAATAGCATAAAAACAGCCCCAAGAAAGAATGTGGTTTCCTGAGTATGAAGTGCATCGGAAAGAAGGGAGCTATGGGGAGTGATTAGCCTTTTACTCATCTCCTTCCTATATTTCAGATTTCTTACTCTAGTACACATTTCTTATTTTATTTTGTTAATTTAAATTAAATAAATTGTGTGCATGTGAGTGTGTATGTATATATATATATATATACACTATATACTTTTATATATACTATATATATACATATATATACATATAAATATACTTTTGTAATTAATGCTTCTTTTATGCAATTAAATGGATATTACTATGTAATTGAGACTCAGGTGAACTCTATATACATTAGAAACATCTTATGAGTGTATGACACTTATTTGTTTGTTTTAGATCCTTTCATTTGCCTGTGATGCCTGTGAAGAAGTCATCCTCCGGGTTCCCTCTGAACTACCTGCTGAGAAATTTGTTGGCAGAGGTAAAGAGAAGCTGCAGTGTGTGATAAACCCTGATGTGGTATGCTCTCTTAAAAGTCCCTGCGACTTGTAGGACCATGACGATATTGTGATTAATAGCTAAAAGCGAACAGTGCCATCGTCGTGTTAATACTTGTTATATCATACCAACGAAATAATTATTATTTATTGAAACACATGATTACCCAAAGGAGATAAAAAGATGAAGTTCAAATAATATAAATTTTGATATTTAATTTCCATGTATGATATTTTATATGCTCTATATGCTTATAAGCATTTGAGGAATAATATTGAAATTATTTCTTGAGTTTGATGGTGTTCTTGAATTTTCATCATTAAACATTTTGATATCGTACTGAATTTTATTTCTTCTTCCTCCTCCTCCTCCTTCTCCTCCTCCTCCTTCTCCTCCTCTCTCTTTCTTTCTTTCTTTCTTTCTTTCTTTCTTTCTTTCTTTCTTTCTTTCTTTCTTTCTTTCTTTCTTTCTTCTTTCTTCTTCTTTTAGGTGTTCTGGGCATCCAACCAGGGCACTGCATTTGTTGAGCAAGCAATTTATCCTGAGATAAATATTTAGCTTCAAATACTTCTTTTTATAAATCAATTCTTTATTTAGTTTAGCTACTAAAAAAGTGTGTGTGTATGTACACCTGTGTTTCCCCTGCCCACACACATACATATGCAAGGTAAGAGCTTTAGTCCCTGACATCTTGCTGGTCCAGTCAATTCTTTATGTGATTTAGTTGTAGAAGGAAAAAATCAACTAAATGTGAAAAAAATATTAATTATTTTACTTTGGTGTAGACTTCAGTAGTATTTCAATTTAGTAACTGTTGACTTTAATTCGTATATGGTCTCTAATAGCTAATTTTAGATTAGAAAGAAAATCCATTTTGTCAATGTTCAAATACTGGAATTAACATGCTTTTTTTTTCCAGGACAAGTATCACTTTAAACACATGTAAAACAAAGTGTTAGAAGCAATATGTGTATTTTGGGAGGACCTTAACCACAAAGTTTCATATATAATTTAAAAATACTACATATTTCACTGTGTGATTTAAGTGTTTTGATCCCTTGCACATACATACTGGATATACTTTTGAACTCTATGTTGCCAAATTGACTGCTGTGTGTATTTTCTGCAGTGAACCTGAAGGACTGCCTTAAATCGGCAGATATAATTCATCTGACCGATCCTGACTTCCAAATCTTAGAAGATGGTTCTGTGTACACAACTAATTCTGTTGTTTTGTCCTCGGGACAAAGAAGCTTTACTATTTGGCTTTTCAACACAGACAGCCAAGAAGAAAGGGAGATATCTGTCCATTTAGAGGGCCCAGTAGAGGTATGTGAGATGGTATACGTGAAGTGTGATTGGTGTTTCTTTAGGACTAACTGACACTGATAAGGAGGATGTGGAACCAGAGAAGACTTGGTATGGTTTGGTTAAGAGGGGAGTGAGAGCCAGGGTCAACCGTGAGTTAGTGAAGGAGGCTTGGTTGTGAAACATGTCATTACAAGTTGTCATTTGGGATAAGCTTCACATGAGAACAGGAGACAGGACACAGAGAAACACTTTGACTTGGGGTATGTATTTCCAAAAACAAGTTTGGAAACTCTACCTCTTGAAAAGCCCACAAAAGGAGTTGGGGCCGAAGACATGGATAGTTTAAACAGGCATTTATTTAGCCTGTTTATTTATTTAGCCAAGCCAAGCCAAGAAAACAAACACTCTAGAGAGAGATTTAATCCTGTTGCTCCTCAGGAGTGATCAGCCAGTGAGTTCTGTGTTGTGGATCTTAAAAAAAGGTTTTATGAATATTCATGAAGCAGGTAGCATATTCTGGGGAATCTGGGTGATCTGTTTTTTTGGCATCAAGTTTTGATGGCTCACCTTTATAGGTTTTTTTCCGTGGTCCTCTAGAAAAACCCACAAAAGGAGTGTGGGTGTGGTGGGGGTGGTGTATGGGGACACAAAGTGATAAAATGATGACATCAGGCCTTGGGGGATGCAGACCCTTTGTTAGGGGACTTGCGAGGGAGAATGCCCTGGTGCCTTAGTTTACAATGTATTGGGAACAGTCTAACTGAAGCTTCAACATATTTACCCTCACAGGGGTTCTGAGTGGAGACTCTGCTACCTGAACACAGCTGCAACTTCCTTCTTTATCCTCACATTTAACTCCTTCCCTACCCTGTGTCATTAGCATGGCTCGTAGTCTTAGAAGACAGATAACAGTGTCAAGGTTTCGACCACGTGTGTGCCTGTTGATTCTGACACCAAAGGTCAAAATAACCTCTCCTAGTCCCTGGCTGTCTGAAGCGGTGTGAGCACTGTCGCCGTATTTCCCTCTTCCTTCTGACAGATCTCTCTTGGTCCCCAGGCTCTGGCTGGTTGCTGGTGAGTGGAATGTGCTTTTGGTAAATCTGGAAGGGAAGCCATCCACGTCATTTTCACTGCATCCCTTTCCCTTGTGATCTTTCATGGCAACGAGGCAGCAAACATTTGCTTTTCAGTGTGACATCTACTCTTCTGGTCCATCTGTCTCTCTCTTCCATATTTCCACCAAGTTATTTTCTCAAGAGAGTAGCTGGCATCACAATAACCACAGTCTTATTCTTTGTCAGTAGTGTTATTATTTCTGCAGTATTGAAGTTTAGTTTGGCTTTGAGGTACTACCATGAGTTTACATGTCCCTAGCCAATCCTTAGTAAGAGGAGACGAATGAATTTGTTTGAATGTCTGGGGATGAGGTAGTCGTCGACTTTAACAGTTAAAGCTTATCTTTTTTGTCTTCTAAATCAAGGTACTAAATAAAAGACTGCATACAGAGAAGGTTCTCAGCCGGGCCAAGAGAAGATGGGCTCCTATCCCTTGTTCCATGCTAGAGAATTCATTGGGTCCCTTCCCACTCTTCCTTCAACAGGTAGAGTTTGCTTTGGCAGCTGAAGTCTGTCATTTCCATTTTCAAAAGTAGTTAATAGCTATTTAAAAATAACTGTGTAAGGGCTGGAAATGTGTCTTAGTGATAGAATGCCTGCCTGTTATGCTTAAGACTGGATGAATCCTTACTAATTAAAAACCCGAAACTATATAAAATAGTTGCATCTAAATATATGAATGGAAGGTTTAGGTATCATGCCTCAACAGATTTCTTTATAGTTGTGCACACATTTTGCAGCTTTAGCCATGCAAATGTAATCTATGAGAACTATAAAACTCATCTAGTATTCTAAAGCAGTACCGGTGTTGTCCATTTTATATACTGTTACAAAGATAGCTGCTTCCAAGTGTATTGCGTATTTTGACCAAATTTACTCTCACCTACTCACTTCTTTCTCTCTTCTTCCTCCCACCGCCCTCTTTCCTTCCTCTACTTCCCCTTATACTTTTGTACCATATAGAAATGGCTTTATATATGTCTATACAATCTAGATTCCTGAATGGGAGAAAATGTGGTATTTTCCTTCCAGAGCTTGGTTTATCCACATAGAGGTCTTATCCCATAGCCTCAGGCTGGCCTTACCTCCTAGTTCTCCATCTCTCTTTCCCAGTGCTGGGACTACAGGTAGATGCCACTATGCCTGGTGAAAGCCAGCCTTTGAAATACTCCTCTAAATACAATAAAACCTCAGGCCTTAAATTGAGGGGGCAACAGATAATCATTCAATATCATCTTGCTAGTCCCAAGTGTTTGGTTCATGTATATAGTGTTCAGTTTATAAAATATTTTTTGATCTGCTGCCACGGGATTTTGCAAGTATCTTGTTTTTGAGAAATTTTCATTGTAATTCCTTATTATATTGCTGCATCTTTCTGAAAAGAAAACGACAGGGGAAATTGTTTATTTTAGTAACTGGCAGTGTGATTGAATAAAAATACACATACAAGCTCTGCTGAAATGAAGATATGTCTCATTCTTATACTATCTGCTCTCCTCTAGATCCAATCCGATACAGCTCAAAACTACACCATATACTATTCCATCAGAGGTCCAGGAGTTGATAAAGAACCCCTAAACTTATTTTATGTGGAAAGAGATACTGGAAACCTGTACTGCACTGGTCGTGTAGATCGGGAACAGTATGAGTCCTTTGAGGTAAGGTCTGAAGTTTATGTGTTGTATTTTAACAGAAAGCTGGGGAGGAGAGGTTTTATTTGGGTGATGCTCTACATCACTGTTCATCACTGAAAGAAATTAGGTCAGGAACTGGAAACAGACGAGGAATGTGTAGGCAGGAGGTGATGCAGAAGCCATGGAAGGGTGCTGCCTGCTTGCTTGCTCACCATGGCTTGTTCGGCCTGCTTTTTAAATAAAACTCAGGACAACCAGCTCAAGAATTGTTCCATTTACAATGGGCTAGGAGGATCTCCCTCATGAATCATTGTTAAGAAAATACCCTACAGGTTTGTTTACAGCCTAGTCTTATGCAGGATTTTTTTTTTTTTTAAATCTGGGGTTCCCTGTTTTCAGAGGACTCTAGTCCCTGTCAAGTTGACATAAAATTAGGCCCATGTAGCAGTTATTAACTTTAGCCACTATATCATTTACTCTCTTACCCCAACAAATTAAAAGGAATAAAATAAAATTCAATAGGTTATTTCTGGCTTTACAATTCTTTTCTGTTTTAATTGTCTAAAGGAGAAAACATTTGGCTGTGCATTTGTTTGTCAGAGAGTTTAGCTCAGTGGAAAGAGCATGCATGACCCATATGAGAAGCTGAGTTCCATCCCCGGCACCACAAAATCAAAACATGGTTATTTTTACTTTTTTTTTTTCTCATGATTTTCTCTATCCACAGCTGACCGCATTTGCAACAACTCCAGACGGGTATACGCCAGAGTACCCGCTGCCGCTCCTCATTAAAATCGAGGATGAGAATGATAATTACCCAATCTTTACACAAGAAGTGTACAGCTTCACAGTTCTGGAAAACAGTCCCATTGGTAAGTAGCTACACCACTGATACAGGGCTGCTTTGAATTGGACAGCCTTGTGTGGTGGCAAGAACAGGACATTTTCTTCTGCCTTTCACTGGTTTCTTGGTTTGACAACCTGTGGTTTCTTAGTTTCTTATCCAGTCCATGGGTTATCTGCAGACAAGAATTATCAAAAAGACTGCATGCCTTCTGGTACCCTCCAAATAAATTACTTTACATATCTATGAGCGGTAAATGAAATGATTTTCGGTGAAGAATGCTTAAGTGAAGTCCTTCAGCATGTGAGGCTACCTACTGCACTCCAGGGATGGGTAAATGGGTAGGAACATTCTGAGCATGATCAAGAGTCACTGAGAACCTTTGGGGACTTACCCTAGGAAGACCTGACGGAACCAATTAACATTTAGAAAGAACTGCCTCAAATGGTTAATGTAAGCACAGGCTTGCAAATGGAAGAAGAGCTCAAGAATAATCAGAAAAAAACAAAAAAACAAAAAAACCCTCAGTTTAGAAGTGCAGTTCACAGAGGGGCAGCGTCATTATTTACAGAAGCCCACATGAAAATACAGTGAAAGTAGGGGTGGTCACCAGATTCTCAAAATATTACAATGTGAGTGTATTTAAGAAGAGGTGTTATTTTATGTGGGTATCTATTAAATTATAAAGGCTGTGATCCTGCTCTGTCAGAAAGTGCTCCAGAAGAATTCCGAAGTAGCTGAAAAGAGTGAATTAAGAGGCGTAGAGTGCATGAGGGTTTGGAAACTGAATAGGAGTTTTTCCTTTGCAGGTTCTCCCGTTGGGGAGGTCTGTGCAACAGACAAGGACGAGCCGGACACAATGCACACTCGGCTGAGGTACTCCATCCTGCAGCAGTCGCCTTCTCCACCCACGTTATTTACTATGCATCCCAGTACTGGTGTGATCACTACCATGTCGTCTCAGCTAGACAGAGAGGTAACAAATGTCAGCAGAGAGCACTGGATTAGAGCATAGCTTTTAAGAGCACGCTGTCTCAGCTGGACAAAGGGGCCACAAGTGGTAGTGGATGAATCTGGGTATTTAGGAGTATGGATACATTATCTCTAATCTGAAAAATCTCAAGGCAGAGATGCTCCAAAATATGAGCTTTTTTTTTGGAGCAATAATTTGATGTCATGGACCAAAAATTCCACACCTAACCTCATGCAGTCAAAACGAGGCATGCTAAAAATACAGTATAAAATCACCTTTGAATTTTGTGTATTGGGTGTAAGTGGAACAAGCAACAATTTTTGTCTTAATGTGGTCCTGACACCAAGATATTCTGCGATGTGAATTCAAGTGTACTAAAATCTGTAAACACCTGAAACATTTCTGGTCTCCAGACACTTTAGATGAGGGGTGCTTATGCCAGCTGTCTCTGAGCATCACCTGTGTGTGTGTGTGTTTCTGGAAAGTATGATTACTTCCCAACTTTGCAGAAATGTATTGTCTTCATTCTGCAAATGAAGGTCATTAAGTAACCTCATGGCATGCTTATTTAGAACATCTAGATTACTTTCTCCTGAGTTTTATATTTTATGAAATCAAAATTTTCATAGAGGTATATTTGTAGTATTTAAACAAGGAAGCATGTAATAAAAAGCAAATCTTTGCAAGATGGGTGGAAATATGTAATCCACATTTTAACTTTTAAAATGAAAGAATACTTTTAAGTCTTAAGTCTTGTTTAAGTTCTTCCCCTTATGTAGATAAAATATCTTTGGTTCCAATTTTAGCTAACTGCTCAAATCCTTATCTTCTGCCCGGATATTTGAAATGTACCTTAGATGCAATGTATGTAAAATTTAACTCATCAGCAAGATCTTCTCATATTTTGTCTTTTTTTTTTTTGAAAATAACTTTAGTGAATTTCTCAATTGATGACTTTTCTAATATCCATTTGCAGTCATGCTGTCAAAACTGTACTTCTCCTCTCACCTAGATCCAAAAACGTTCCAAAGTATGTTGATATTCCCTCTGAGGATATTTTCCATGAATATTGTATACTTGTACTGTGACTACCCTATTAGCCATTTATTTACTTCCTTATCCAACATTCCACGGCCAGTGCTATTCACGTAAATCCCAATAGCAGTTTGCTGGTTTTATGTAATGTCATCTGTGATCTTTAATCTTGGAGTAGTACATGATTATTGGGTATCACTATGAATCTCAGAATTTCTAACAGTGGCCGGAGAGACACTCATTAGTTGGACCTGGTGGCACTTTCAGGGACCTGTGTTAAGTTTCCGGAACCACATTGGGTAGCTCACGGTTGGTTATAACTCCAGAGCACGTGACACCTTCTTCTGACCGCATGACTTCTGTGACATGTGCTCATGTGCATGTACTTAGGTGCACACACATAAAATCCAAATAAATAAAACAAAATCTTTAAAAAACCTTTCTGGTTGATATATTTTCTGAGAATCCAAATTCTTAAATACTGGTAAATGTTAAACAATATTAAGCTATCATGTTTTTGCTTCTTTATATACCTTATATACTTCAATAAGAAGTGATTTAGCAAAATGTTTTATAAATGTTCTCTGGGCAACTACAGGTTCCTTTCATGTATAAATAGGTGCCCTTTGGAATAAATCAGACTAAAAAGAACTAAGATCAGAATGGCTTGTTAAGCTTCCAAACCAAACCCTAAACGAACACTTAGGGCTGGAGAGACGGCTCATTGGTTAAGAGCGGATACATAAACATGTGCTGGGAACCTAACCCTTACCAACTGCTCATAGCACTAACCCCAGGGGATTGACAATCTTGGATTCTCCGACCATCTACCCTCACAGAAACACCCACATATACACATGATAATAAATAATGAATCTCAACAAGTACATGAATATTGACGATAAAGTCCGTAACAAACATTGGACAGGTGAAGAAGTTTACTAAATAGTGCTTGGCAATGAGTTCTTAAACTTGGGATTCCAGTTTACACATGTAGCTTCAGCCGTTTTAAGTATTGGAGCTTCTCTTTTGTCTGCAAATAACACAAATCTGTGTTTTAGGATAGTAAAAAAGGATTTCTTTGCCTTCTTGGTCAACTGACTATTTTCAATAATCTCAGTGCACTCTGCTGCAAAGGAAACAAGCACCCCTCAGGAGAGACCCGAGTGTGAGGTAAATAAGGGTAGGCAGGTAAAGAAGTTGGGCCATCATTCAAGCCTGCAGACGGAAAAGGTTGCAAGGGAGACAAGGGTTGCCAAAGGTGCCTGTGAGTAACATAAACATTAGCACTTCAGTTTTATTTTAGTCAGTTAATGGGTAAAGGCAGGAAGGACCAGCAGGGCCTGAAATTGTTGCACAAAGATCGCTGAAAAGGAGACAAGCAGCCCTTTCAGTTATATTAGTTTTGAATATAAACATGTACTTTGGATGGGACATAAAACATTATCTGCATCGCTGTGGAGTACTAACGTACCCATGAGTACAGTGTTTCCCTTCCTTTTGAAAGTTCCTAAAGCTAACTGGTTATATATTGGGTCGATAGCACTTTCCCTTTGAGAAACGACTCAGTCTTCATATATTGATCACACATTGTTAGAGCGAGACATCTTTTCAAGATGTAAATGCTGTGAAACAGAACGATGTTCTTCTACATTATCAGTGCAAGGCGAGTTACAGAGTAGAAGTCAAGATTCCATTTATAACGATGATCTTTTACCTAATAGTTACATTTTTTTGTTGCTTTCAGTTAATTGACAAGTACCAGTTGATAATAAAAGTCCAGGATATGGATGGCCAGTATTTTGGTTTGCAGACAACAGCAACCTGCATCATTACTATTGGAGATGTGAATGACAACTTGCCAACGTTCACTCGCACTACGGTAAGTGCCTGCTGTTTACTAGAGAGAAATGTCTGACTTGGTGTTAGTTTTAAAGTATCTGTATCCCTCTCTGTGCCTCATGGCTTAGCACAAAATGCTCACAGTGACTTGAAGATTTAAACATAAGAACATGGTACTTTGAAAATTGCAAGAACAAGACTTACTTCACATGGTAATCTTGTTTTTCGAGGCTCAATTAATGTAGCCTTTTTCTTCTTCTTTTAGTACGTGACATCAGTGGAAGAAAATACAGTTAATGTGGAAATCTTACGTCTTACTGTTCAAGATAAAGATTTAGCTAACTCACCTAATTGGAGAGCTAATTACACCATTTTAAAGGGCAACGAAAATGGAAATTTTAAAATTGTAACAGATCCCAAAACCAATGAAGGCATTCTGTGCGTGATTAAGGTAAGAATTCATTATTAAATTGGATATAAGTAATTTATAATATATAATGGCAGGCAAAGATTTAATGGGAAGAAAGATATTCTGGTAAATGGAAACATAAAATATATAATTTAGGTAATTATAAATACTATTTCATTCATATATATTAAATGAAATGAACCTATTCGTATTTGAGTAACTGTTAGTTTGCTTTCTATAGCTCTGATAAAGCACCACGAACAAAAGCAACTTGGGGAGAAAACTTTTTTATTCATATTTGCTTGCACTTCATATCACAGTTCAAAGAAAGGCTAGGAACTCAAGGCAGGAACTGAAACAGAGGTCATGGAAGGATGCCGTTTATTAATTTGCTCTCTTTACTTGCTTAGTCTTGCTTCTTAGATACCTTAACAGCTTCTCAGGGGTGGCACCACCGACAATGTGTTGGGCCCTCCCACATCAATCATTAATCAAAAAATGACCCCACATCTGTCCCACCTAGCACCAGCCTTTATCCTTGGATCTTTTTTTTTGTCAACTGTCCTCATCATCTCCCTAAACAGGCATAATAAAGCATACTTTCCATCGACCGTGGATGAAGAGATTTGAAAAAGGAACAAATAGTGTCTCTAAGCTTTCTGTCTTGCTGTTCCTCTGCTCTTGTGTTCAAATCCACTGGGAAAGTCCAAAGACTTAGACTCAATTCAAAATTCGATTAACCGAATTTATTCTTCAGGCTAGTAGAAGGACAGCATCCTTAAATAGCATCATGCCCTGCCAAAAGAAGCTAAACGTAGGGCTCATAAAGATGGGCATTACAGGTATCTATGGAATCCACAGCTGCCCAAGAGAATTGTCTTCCTCCTCTCAGTTGTTTCTCTTGCAGAGGAATGGATACAGAAAATGTGGTACATTACACATAGTGGAGTACTACTCGGCTATTAAAAACAATGAATTCATGAAATTCTTAGGCCAATGGATGAAACTAAAAAATATCATCCTGAGTGAGGTAATCCAGTTACAAAAAAACCACACGTAGTATGCACTCCATTATAAAGTAATAAAAAAAGCCACTTCATCCCAGTTCCACAGCATGAAGAGTTTACCTAAGAGACAATAAGGGAAGAGAAAGCAAGAGTCTGAGACCAAGGGAGTTTACAAAAGCAAATATCAAGCAGTTACTACCTCACAGCAGGAACACCGTTATCCTAGTCTTATCTCACCTGCAGGCCCCTAGGATCTCACAGGCATTCCAGGGTAAAGGTCAATGGTCCTTAGGGGGAGCCTGCTTCTTTAGCCATCACAGGAATGCTACTGTAGTACATCTAGCACACACAAGGCCTTTGATTCAAATTCTAAACAAACTTAAAGTGGGTGTGGTGGTACACAGCTGTAAAACCCAGCCTTTGGGAGGTGGAGTCAAGAGGAAGAGAAGTTCATGTCATCTTTGGTCAATCTTGGGCACACAAGGCTTTAAAAGAAAAAAAAATCTCAAAAATTTGACCTAGTTTTTGACTTCTAAAACCAGGGCAAATAACCATCCCTTCATAGACTTTAAGCCAAGCTGATTTAAAGTAAAGTGTAAAATAACTGTTACAATCCATACCTGAAATTGGAACAAACATTAAGAATCTAAGTGATTAAGTCTTATCTAGAGCCTTATCTGTGATACCTTTCATTTTCAATTTTCTTTTGAGGGAAAGATGTTTGTTGCCAGCTCCACCCAAATACTGGATTTGTTGAAAGCTCCCCCCACGTTCAGGCCTGTGTTTAAAGTTCCATAACTGTTCCCAATCTGGTCCTTAATACTTTCACATCAGCAAGTGCACTCCACCAGCTCTTTGATGCTTTGACCTGATCCTTTATACACTTCCTGTAGCCTCTGGACCACGAAGAGCAGCAACAGGTGACCCTGCAAGTTGGCGTAGCTAACGAAGCCCCTTACACTAGGGAGGCTAGCTCGAAGTCACCCGTGAGCACAGCTACTGTGACTGTCACCGTGACGAATCAGGATGAGGGTCCTGAGTGTATCCCTCCAACGCAAACTGTGAGGATTCCAGAAAACGTACCAGTTGGTACTAGAAACGATGGGTATAAGGCGTATGACCCAGAGACCAGAAACAGCAATGGCATAAGGTATTTGTTGTGTTCTTGTTCCTTTAGCATTTACCATGCTAGAAAAGTCCCTAACTCTTGTTATTGGCATTATGATTTGACTCATGATGCTTCTTCTTTTTGTGTTCCTTCACTGTGGTTAACAGGTACAGGAAGTTAAGTGACCCAAGAGGGTGGGTCACTGTTAATGAAGATTCAGGATCAATTGCCATTTTCCGAACGCTGGATCGAGAGGCTGAGACCGTCAGAAATGGCATCTACAATATTACAGTCCTTGCATTAGATGCAGGTAAGAAATCTGTTTTTAAGACAGCTACCTCCATTTTCAATTATAAGCTTCCTCAGTTTTAAAGTAAATACATATTTTTAATCTCACGGTGCATGGGATCAGACCCAGGCCTTTCATATGTAAAACGAAACACCCTCCAAACAAGTCTTGCCCAACAAAATACCTGTTCATCTTTTGAGACAAGAACTCACTGTGCATCCCTGGCCAGTAGGGACCTCTCTATGTAGACCATATTGGTCTTGAATTCATAGAGATCTATCTTCTTCTGTCTCCAAGGGCTGAGATTAAAGATCTTTGCTATGATGCCCAGCCTACCAAACATACAGTTTTAAAACTGGCTACATATATTCTCATTTTATTTTACCTCAGCATAATACATAATTAGAAGTATACTGTCATTCATTAACCAGTCAGCTTACAGACTATAGTATTAGATGCAACTATAAGATAACATCATGTAAGATGGGGCCAAGGAGATGGCTCAGCTGGCTAAGGTTCTTGCTACAAAACCTGAAGATCTGAGTTTGATTCTCAGATGCGAGGAGAGAATGGACTTCGGCAAGTTGTCTTTTGACCTCCATTGTTGCTAATAATAATTTTAAAAAAAACACATTCTATAAAAATTAAAAGAAAAATCAAATTGGTGTAAGAAACAAAATATATTAATGATAGTCCTATCAAAGTGGGAAATCTACTTTAGAAAGATATTAATTTATCTTGCAACGTTCAGGATGTTCGTAAGAAGGAGGAGGTATTTAGTCACATAGTACACGTCTAGAAAACATAGCATTCTACAGGAAACTAACAGGAAACTTAGGATCTAGAATTAAGCACATTGTATAAAAGGAATCAGTCACAGTTAGTGGTGTGTTGTAAAATGAGAGAGCCTAAATGTCAGTTCACGTAGCCCACTTTCATTTATGTCGCTATGATGAAATGACCTTACGGAAAGCAACATAGAAGAGAAAGAGACTTTTTAAACTCACGCATCCAGGTTGTAGTCCATTAGTCCAGGCAAGCGAGGGCAGGAACTTGAAGCAGGTAGTCACATCCACAGGGAAGAGCAGAGTTCTCACTGAGCTCTCTCTATTCCTCTACAGCCCAGGGCTCAACATCCAAGCTGATGCCATTACTAGGTGGCTGGGTGTATGCACCTCAGTTAAGGCAATCAGCACCACCGTCCCACAAACCCCTTCTGCACAGACATGCGCACAGGCCAACATGATTCTACTCCTGACAAGCTGACAGTTAAACTAACCCCACACCATATAAGAACCTAAAATAGAAAATTATGTTTTGTGCATCTTGAAAATTCAGAAAAATATGAGCACAGTGAGTGTGTATGTAAGACCCATTTAGTGTGTGAAGTGTAATTTTGTTATAAGATATATAGAATCAATTCAAGGCCAGCCTCAATTACCTAACCTGGGCTAACCTCAGACACTTTCAAAAAGAACTTGAAAAACAAAAGCTATAATTGAATTGAGTGCATTTGTAAAATAAATATTCAGTAATAAGAAACATAACTCATTATGTTCTAACCAGCAAAATTAAATTGTATAAGTGATATTGGAAGATGATTTAGATATTACAACTCTCTCTGAGTTAACTCAAACATTCTCAGGAGTGAGTCTCCTTAAATATTTTTTTATTTTCTGATCCTTCCTCTTCTAGAATATGTGTGAGATGAATTTTTGCTGTTTCATTTTTCCAGGATTTGATTTTTACCAGGATTTCATTTGTGTTTGACAAATCACCTTCTCTGTGTTCTTGAAGATCTTACATGTGCTTGTTTCAAAACTCTCATGTAGAGTGAATTCATCTTCCAACTGGTGATTTTGTTGTTTCTGTTCATACTACTCATCAGGATCCATCCTAGTATTAATAGGGGACATCTGATCGACTCTGCCTTTGGATTCTCCCCTCCTACCTTACTCTATCTTAACTGGAAGGCAGTTTTGTAGTGACCTGCACCTACATTTCTGGTCTGTGGTTCAGACCCGTTCTTAGCCTGGTTGCCTCGTGTGCCTAACCTGTGATGACTCTAGAACTACCAAGAGCCAGCCCTTGTGGCAGAGGGCCCTTGCCTAAAGTTTTGGTTGCCGGGCAAGCTTAGTTTCCATTTGCTTAGGTTGGCAGCTGCATATAAGACAAGATCCCAGGCTCTGGGTGGTGCAGTTTTTGTTTTTCCTTTTCCTCCATCTGTAGTGTCCAAATCCTCCTTAATATGTAGAATGAACAAATGGTTTAGAGACAGGACTCTTAGTCTCATGCTTGGCTTTAAACTTCATGACCTCCTTTCCCTGTGATTGCTCTATCTCCGTATGCTGCAGACTTCCTGATGTATAGAGTTATCAGAAAGATTTACATATATGAATGACAGATTAATTACGGACATTACACCCACAGTCCTAAGTGCCATTTACTTAATATATAGATGACAGGCTATTTATGAGGCTACACCCATAGTGATAATTTCTACACTTGGAAATGTCTCTCTACCCTTGAATCATTTCTGGTTAAATTTTCTGAATACGTATCTCTACTATGCAGCTTCCTCGTTCCACAACCTAAGCATGTCTGCTAAACTCTAGTCTAGTTCTCTAGTCTAGCATTCAAGGGTTCTTAGCTCTTGCTGGCATCAGCCCCCACCTTCTTCTTTCTTCATTCTCTCCACATCACTGGTATGTTTGACATGCTGCCCGAAATCTTAAGCTTAGTATGTGTACTCCTTCTATACATTGTTTTTGTCTCTTCAAAATCAACTAAAACTTCTCTGTTGACATTTTTCATGCCTAGTGAATGTGATCTAGTGAACAGACGAAAATATTTAAGTAGCAGTTCTTACGTGTAAATTCCACTTGGAAGCAGTAAGAGTTTTCTTTGAGTGTTCCGAGTGTTGTTCCTCATGGCTGTATTTGTTGCAGTAACCTACGCATAAGTGATAATTCCATGTAAATGTTAATTTTTAATGTAAGATTTCCTATCAAAAAATAAATGAATAAAAGCAATGTGTTCTTACTGCTCTATGTCTAGATGGGAGAAGCTGTACTGGAACTCTGGCGATCATACTTGAAGATGTGAATGACAATGGCCCATTCATACCCAAGCAGACGGTGGTGATATGCAAGGCTACCATGTCCTCTGCTGACATTGTTGCTGTTGATCCTGATGAGCCAGTGAATGGACCACCATTTGATTTCAGTTTGGAGAGCTCTGATTCGGAAGTCCGGAGGATATGGAGGCTGACAAGAATCAATGGTATGTGCTTTCAAACATTGCCTTTCCTTTTCAACAGTGTTCTCTCTCTCTCTCTCTCTCTCTCTCCCTCCCTCCCTCCTTCCCTCTCTCTCTCCCTCTCCCTCCCTCCCTCCCTCTCTCTTTCTCTCTCTCTCTCTCCCTCCATCTCCCTCTCTCTCCCCCTCCCTCCTTCCTCTCTCCTTTCTCTCTCTCTCTCCCTCCATCTCCCTCTCTCTCCCCCTCCCTCCTTCCTCTCTCCTTTCTCTCTCTCTCTCTCTCTCTCTCTCTCTCTCTCTCTCTCTCTCTCTCTCTCTCTCTGTATTTTGAAAAATAAGATACAAATTTTGGTGTAATGGGCAGTGAACCCCTCCAGTGTTTGCTGGTGATGATATCAGGGTCCCCTGAGGTATTCCTTAAATTTGCATTCATATCAAAGCACTCACCTGCATGGATGTTTTGTAACTGTGGCCTGCCAAGCAGTTGGGACCATAAGTGCATCCTTGTGGGGGTATCTATGTCTTTCAGCAATCCCAGCATCCCACAGCTTCTCTGACTGCCACGCTGGTGTCTCCACGTTTTGTGTCTACTATGTTTCCCTTGGGAATCTTACTCACTTTGGTTCCCAGTTGACCATAGCCCAGAAGGGACCTATTGTGTCAAGAATGACTGGACTTAAAGTGACTTTTCTCCATTGCCACACTTCACCACACCAACACCATCCCTTAATTCTAGTTTCCTGTACATACTGTAGTGGACTGGGTGTCTTGAAATATCGCTAATTTTTTTTTTTACATCATGCTTTCAGTGGCAGTGCACCAGTTTCCTACCATGACAAATTAAAGGAAAAGTTTTTAAAAAGTGCAAGTTGAGGTACCCTGTCTTAGACCATGATGATCTATGCTGACAAGATACACAGATTTTAAAACAACATTCTCTTGTGTGTCTTAGGGAAGAGGAAATAAATTTTTATTTTTCTTTCTTAAGAAAAGAAAACTTTATTCTTATATTTTTCTTCTTCCTGCTTGCTTAATGTCATAGTATTTCAGTTTAAATGCCATTAATAAAAAATGGGGGATTTTAAACAAGTCTCTTTAGCCAGATAATATTTGGCTGTAATGTTCTAGTCAGAAGGCTTGTAAGTTATTTTGTCTCTCTGATATAAGAATTGAACCCAAGGTCTTGTACATGCTGGCCGTGTGTTTTTTAACTGAAATGTAACCCAGCTCTAAATTTTGTTATTGTAAAAATACCAGTCCTTGAACACACGAGGAAGCTTGGGAAATGCCAGGGTAAGAAGAATGTACCAACAGAAGTCTTGAAGTGACATGGGTTTCATGTCGAGAGCTGGATATACCAGTTGTTACATAAATCTGACAATGGTATTTATTCTCTTGGAGCATCGGTTTACCCATGTGTAAAACTGGATTATTTCTAGAAATCAACAAGACAATGAAAGACATAGAATATGACTCACTCTTAGTTTTGTTTCTGGACTCATGATTATGTCTTAGTTCACTGAATTAGTAACTGTGGTTTCTATTGAAATTTTGGCTCTGCGATTTTTTTTCTGTCCTAGGAAGCCAATTTCACAGTGGGAACTTCAAATACTACACAGACAATGAGTACACTTCATTGGGAAATTAAGTAACACTGATTATTCTATAGCTTGTGGCTGTCTACAGTGAGCGTCATATTACATCTTTTGCTCTGAGTCCTAGATCCTACCAGCATTTGATCTGTATATTTCTTAGTTTTGATCTAAAAAATACATCAAAACAGCAACAAGAAAATTTAGTTGGTCCAAGTGTCCTATACGACTATAAGATCAAGTTCCTTTGGTTTGCTTATGATCTGCTTGTTAAATAAATGTATTCCAAGCTGTCAGAACCAGTTCTTCTTGATAAACCACAAGTATTTGTGTCCATTTGGCGCATTTTATGAAAACAAAAGATAGACATCCAAATCTCAGATGACTGATGCCCTAGTGGGTCCCACATGAAGGGAAATCTAGTGTGATGGGTTTAAGTGACTAGATTAAAGATGGGACAAAGACTAACCTCTTACCAAGTCTATTAGTTATGGTTGGAAGGATTTGTTTATGAACAGATACTTTATTACAGAATACTTTATTACAAGAACCAAAGGTGTTTAATAAAGAGGCAGGGCATTAGTTAGCTCCCTCACTGCTGCAACAAAATAACAGGCAAAGGAAGCTTGAGGAAGGGCAGGCTTATTCTGGCTTGTGGTTTGAGGATGCAGACCATCACAGTGGGGAAGGCATGGCTGCTGGAACTTGGATGGTCACATTCCGTCCCCAGTCAGGAAGCAGAGAGCCATTAACGCTGATGTTTGGCTCCAGCCCATGGTATACTGCTTTCAGTGTGGCTCTTCCCTCCCCATTTAAATCTCTCTAGAAATGCCCCAAGACACATGCCTCTAGGTGACTTTAAAATCCAGCCAGGTTGGCTGTGGGCCAAAGAGATTTTCAGTTCAGCTACAGCTTTGGGAAGGATCCAAGCATTTAAATAATCCATGAGTGTCCATTTGTAGGAGAGTGGACATCTGTTTGATAACCAGCCAGATTTGCACAAGACGCGTTTGTAACCCCTGCTTTTATTTATTTATTCAGATACAGCGGCTCGTCTTTCCTATCAGAATGACCCTTCATTTGGATCCTATGTAGTTCCCATCCGAGTTACAGACAGGCTTGGTCTGTCCTCCGTCACGTCATTGAATGTCATTGTATGTGACTGCATTACTGAAAGTGACTGCACACACCGCTCTGGAGAAAGGACTGGCTATGCTGAAGTGACACTTGGACCATGGGCTATCCTTGCTATACTGTTGGGTATAGCCTTGCTATTTTGTAAGTTCTTTCTTGAGTTTAGCTCAAAGCCTTTAAAGCAATTTAAAGTTATTCTTAGAATGAATGTTAATACTTATAGGTAGTAGTTTGAACATAGATACATTTCTATTTAACACAATATACTTAACAAGTACACTTAAAAACTTTTTATAGATGCCTATTTTATTTTGGTGGTAGTATCCCCTCTGTGAAGGTCAGAGAAAAATTTTCAGGAGTCTCTTCTTTCCTTCCATTAGGTGGGACTGTGGGAGGGAACATGGGTCATCCATTTGGTGGCTAATGAGCCATCTCACCCACTCATGTGTTTAATGTTATGTTACACATGCTTATGTGTAACTCTCTTGTCTTGCCAGCAGGATATGCATTGCCATGTAGAGATATACCATGTGGTATGTGTATGCAACATACTTGCTCAGGACACACTCTTCTGCTGTACATGCTTTGACACGTGTAAATATATGTTCTTGAAAGGTGTTTAGGATGTACCCTTTAGTGAGTGACTTATCCAAACCAGACACCAGCAACTCAGTTTTACATTATTTGATGAGACACTTAGAAGAACCCCTTTCTTTCTGCCTCCAGGTATCCTGTTTACATTAGTCTGTAGTGTTTCCCGGGCATCAAAACAACAGAAAATTCTTCCCGATGACTTAGCCCAGCAGAACCTAATTGTATCAAACACCGAGGCTCCTGGAGATGACAAAGTCGTAAGTCACCTGTGTTTTTAAACCAAATACAGAGCCTATAGTATTTCTTCTAACCATTTTTTTTCCTCAAAAAACTTCTTTTGGTGTCTGATAACTTAGCAGCAAATGCCATCCAGCCCAGGGAATTGATAAAAAGCATCTAGTTTTCACAGTACGTGGTATCTCAGTTTGGACATGTTATGCTATTTGATATTAAAATAATCCTCTAGCACATACTTTCTTTTTCTGTTTCATATGTTTCAAGGCTTCAATGTTAGACTTCTATTTTTAAAAAAAAAATCCATCTAAGCAACTGTTGATGTTTTCAAGTGTTTCACTTAATTACTCACAAAACACCAGTGTAATTGTTTTTTTTTTTAAACCTGGCTCCAGCAATAAATCTCTACAGACTTTGATCATGGTGGGAAAAGGTTTATTGGACTCTTCCTAACTATAATGTGGGTTAGAACTGAGCCTGAGGCGGACAGTCTAAAGTGATATGCCACTGAGAGGAGGCTGCTCAGAGGCTCTGACAGTTTTTAACGCAGTCTGTGAGGGAAGAACAAGTAGACATCTGCCTAAGGCATGACTGCTGACTGGAGCAGGAGACACACAAATAAACGACAAAACCAAACCAAATGACCTAACCATACCTGCGAAAAAGACCAAGGTGGAAAAAAAACCTTAATTACATGTCAAGATCTAAACACACAACCAAGAAAAGGGGTGGCCAATGGGCTGGTGTTTCTGGAATTTTCCTGCCTGGTTTACTGTTCGATTTATGTAGACTACAAGGAATGTAGGTTTACAGTAAAAAATTTTTTCTGTGTATTTGAGTTGGAAGGAATGGTGTTCAACGTCAACTGAGAAGGCTTGCTACTGTTTCTGTGTCTTCTCTTGCCTGATAAAAGAGACTGAGTTTAACTGAGACAGTAAATACCTGTGGCACAGCAATGCTGCTTTCAAGGTGCCGAAAGGATGGACAGAGCATGTGCAGTAGGCTAAGGAGTGTTTAAAGGTGGAATCTACACGAAGTTGCTTTTTTTGATTTGCATCGGCAATTTGTTTCTCGTGTTAGACACTACACCTAGTACGATGCACATGCTAGGCGCTCAGAGTTGAGAAGACAGAGGGAAACAGCAGATCCAGCCCGTGTCTTTGGAAGGATTACCGTGTCAAATCCAGGCAGCATGTGCACAGGCTGCCCTTTCTCACTGTCTTTTCTTCCACTGCATATGTAACTGAGGCGTGTCGTTACCTTTTCAGTATTCCACAAATGGCTTCACAACTCAAACTGTGGGAGCTTCTGGGCAGGCAGCTTTCACCACCTCGGGGACTGGAGTCAAAAGTGGAGGGCACGAGACCATTGAGATGGTAAAAGGAGGACAGCAGACTTTGGACTCCCGCAGGGAGGCTGGCTATCATCACCATACTCTGGATCCTTGCAGGGGAGGACATGTGGAGGTGGACAACTACAGATACACTTACTCGGAGTGGCACAATTTCACTCAGCCCCGACTGGGTGAGGTAAGTTTCTGAGTGGTTCCCCAAACTCTGTTGATGTAATTTAAATTTTACATGCAGTTCCAACTTATAGAGTTTATGCAAATTCCTCTTTTTAGTTAATGATGAATCTATTTATTGGAAAGTTACCATTTTCTAGTTAATTTGGGTTTAATTATGTCCTGATTTATCTGGTCATTTAGTTTCCTGCATTTTTACTTGGCTTTTATTAATTCCTAAGGAAATAATTTTGTGCTGTGATTTTGCATGGGAAAAATTTTGTTTTAAGCAACCCAAAATCTAGCACAAGGCAATATCAACATGTACGATCACTTTGCCTGTTCGGAAAGAATGGAGCTCACATCAATTTGGGTTCAGTTTATCTGGGTGTGTTTTTCCTTTTTCTATGATTTTGAAAGACAGAAGCAATGGCCGCATAAAATGAACACTTGGGTGATCTCTGACATGCAGAACTTTTAGAAGCATGCTAATACTGGCTTTTCAGTGTGATTTTATGATACAGACCAATCATGTGCATTTTCTACACATAGGAAACCATTAGAGGACACACTCTGATTAAAAATTAAACAATGAAAGGTAAATCAAAGCAATTCCTTTTCTGTTAGTATGTTTTGGTGCTTAAAATAATAAAAATAAAATATGTTGTGCTTTCTCCCCATCAGAAGGTGCAGTTTTGCCATGAGGATGACAACCAGAAGCTTGCTCAAGACTACGTCCACACATACAGCTATGAGGGAAAAGGCTTGGCCTCTGGCTCTGTGGGTTGCTGTAGTGACCTACAGGATGAAGACGGGCTTGAGTTTTTGGATCATCTGGGGCCCAAATTTAGGACATTGGCAGAAGTTTGTGCAAAGAGGTGAACCACTTCTAATAGGGTAGTGAAAACTAATGGATTCACCGCCTTGTCCTCCCCACTTTTAACTGTAAACCAGGAGTTTTCAAAAGCAGAAGATGTTCTATTTGGGGCTCCCTCCCTCATCTTGGTCTGCAGAATCTTCATGCAAATGCACATTTACAGAGAAACTTTGTATATTAGTACTTCAAAACTGTTGTGTACAGGTTTCAATTACTTCTCTTTTACCAGATATCATCTCAGATGGAAACTTAAGGAAAACTTAAGTTTTACTTACTGTTTACATTGGGTATAATGACAACAGCCAACTTATAGTGCAATAAAATTGGATGGATCTGAGTCTATTTACGGACTATTGACTATAACCCAATTGGAGACTGTAGTAGACACCATTATCTCCAGTTAATGGATTAACTATTTGTTCACATGGTGCTTGGAAACAGTTGTTTTCCTAATCATTCTAAACTGTATACACTGTGCCTTACTTTTGTTATATTCTTGTAAGATGTCTTGGCTTCATAGTACAAAGGAGAGTTGCCAGGGAGCCATTGGGTGTGTTTGAAATTGTAATCCAGTGGGGTTGCTTTTAGCTTCTATTCTATGAAAACCTTGCACTGACTCTCAATCTCTTTTGTACCGACTTTGTCAGTTAAATTTAGATTTCAAAACTTCTTTATAATGTACTCTGGTTTTCCTCCTAAAAGTTTTTACCTGTGAATACCAAATGGCCTACACTCCCATTCTCTCTTTATTTTTATTTTATTTTTTTTATTTTCTCTCCTGTTTGACTTTGAAAAGTCTACTTGGGTTGAAGAATCCAAGATATTCCTAAAAGTTGTCTCTTCTCATAAAATAATTGGTGTGTATGCCTATGCATTGTTGGTTTTCTTAAGCTCAATGTAATAGCAACATTATTGTTTTAGATTTTTCAGTAATTGCTTCATTTTTGTCCTTAGTGAAGAACTTTAAATTTTTCCAATGAAACCATAGGACTCTTTCATAATCTTTTAGAAGCAACGTTCTTTGTAACAGAAGCAATAGTGTAGTTGGAAGTTGGTTCTGGCAATCTATTGTAGAATAGCATAGTTACAATTTCCAGCCTTAATTCAAGCACAAGGGAAGTGGGAAGTAGTGATAGAGTTTAAGCATCTCAGCATAATAATCTCAGACAGTCTCTAGGATGATGACTTCACTAATGTTTCAGATGATATCGTCAGTCACAATTACATGGTTGTAAAATTAGTTTTAAAAACAATCTTTTAGTAATTACAGTTATTTTATGAAACATAGAAATGGGCCAAACAGTTTAAATTTTTTTTTAGGAATTTGCACATGAGCACACTTCATAGCCAGTGAAGTTCTAGGTCACAGGTCTCAGTCCCTTCCGTCAGTGAGCTCAGCACTTACCCTAGATGGATAGGTATTCTAGGATGGACATTCTAGGTGCCATTCTGATGCGTGTGATTGTTCACTATGTGTCTGTCTTGAATTCACCAAGTTGGCTTAAAACAATTGTTTCCAGAACAAACATTGGGAAAAATTTTGAACACCAACTATGTATGCAGTGGGGTCATTATTGTTCAGTCAAAAGTATTTCTCAGAGTTATTTTTAATAAATTATGTACAAAATGATCGTGTGCTGGTGGTGATGATAATGTGAACTAAGCTAATTTAAGCAACTGGTGTGGGTTGGTTACTTGGGTTTGGATGTGTGGGAAAGTGGTTTTAATGGAGAGAACCAACTTCTAGTTCCCAGCTTCTGTTCCTGGGATTGTAGATTATCTGGATCTACAGACAGCATAATTATCAATACACCAGGTATTATTCCTGGGCTGTGGATATTAGTGATTTTGCATTTTCTCTATTTTTATCATCTTAAGATAGAATATACCTTTAGCATTCTTACTCTATATGTTTAAAAGACACTTGAACAACAACAACAAAATAAATGTGTGTGGTTGTGTCTTAGTTAGGGTTACTCTTGCTGTGATGAAGCACCATGATCAAAAGTAACTTGGGAACAAAACATTTTATTTGGTTTCCATAGATGAGTTTTTAAGAAGAGAGGCAGAGTTAAGACTGAAAGCCATAAAAAATGTTCTATTTAAAGTGACCCCTAATAATAATGATTTTAAATATACCATACATACAACCTGTTTAGTGCAAATAATAACCAATTAAGAAAATGGTACAATGGAGACTATTTTGAGTTGTCTTTTGCCATTTGAGGCTGTGTCCCTTCCTAATGATCAGCTGATGACTAAATCTAATATGTGCAGTTGTTCACACATTTGCCAAAGGTTGGGGAAACATCTGTATAAGACTGCTGAATTTGTTATGCTGTGGAGAGACCAGGGTAAAGCAGATGGGAAATAGAACATCTCTTTTTATATAGATGACTTTTCTGAAGCTCTGTGAATTACATCTGTTTCTAGGAGTTCTTTCCTCAGCTTTTCTCTTACCTGTGTTCTGCCAGGTATTAGTAATGGATTGCTGCAAAGCTGTAGTTCCTTCTAGTTAAGATGTCAATCCACAACCCATAGACTCCAGAGTGGATTCCCTGATACACATCCCATTGCTAAGCTACCCTTACTATGTATGGGCTTTGAGGTGCCATTAAACTGGTCTAGGCCTAGTTCCTTGCCTTGTATCAAGAGGAGTGAAGACTGCTCAATAGGACTGCTGTGAAAGATGAGTTAATTCACGAAGACATTTTGCAGAATTTACAGTCTCCATTCTGCTGTTGTGTGCCCCCTGCCCCTGCCCATCTATCCCAGAAGCCTGAGCAGCACTTTACCTGCATGGACTTTGGGACTTTGTGGTTCACAGTAGTTTCTACATCTCATTCGTACCATAGCAAAGCCTCTGTTGTACTCATCTGTAGTCCAGAAATCAGAGTAAGAAGTCTTGAGATGACTGAAAAGGACAGGAAGCTTCCTAGTCAACTGTCATCGTTTCAGGAGGCAGAAAGGAGGCGCAGAGCAATGGATGTGATGGCATCTCCACTAGGACAAAACCAAGGGCCTCTGTTGTCAGTGAAGTCAATTACTTCTTTTTTTCTTTTAAGACAGGATCTTATTATATAGCCCGGGCTAAGCCTCAAACTCATGAGCCTTCTGTCTCAGCCTTCTAGGAAAGATCAGTGAAGTTTTATTTGGGGTTCATCTGTAACCATTTTCTATTCCTGTGGTTTTCCTATTTTTTTAACATGAGTTTTTTTAACATGATTTTTGTTTAAATTTTTGTGCTTTATAATATAATTAAATTATTTTTCCTTTTCCTTTTCTCCCACCAAACTCCCATATAACCCTTCTTGCTTTCTTTCAAAGTCATGGTCGTTTTTTATTGTTATTAGATGTATACATGCATGTAATATTAGTCCTCAGGGAGTCAGGTCCGTGACCTCTAGGCCCTTTCTGAGGTGCATAGTGTGTTCAGCTATACAGACTTGCCCTCCTTTTCTGGGGTAGAATCAAGTACAATAGTAATAGCTTGAAATGACTTGGGAGTCTCTTGGACAGCCCTGACCAGCAACTCAAAAGAGGGCTTCACATTCCTGGTGCTGAGGTTTTTGTTAGATGATCTTTGGCTCGTGGAGGGAGCACTGTTAGTGCAGAAGAGATAATTTTATTTAAAAAAAAATATATATATATACATACATATTTATACTCAGGCTTTGATGCATTGTAGTTTTTTAAGGTAAATAGTTAATAGTATGATTCCTTATGACTTTTTCAGATACCTTTACTTGTTACATTGTCGTCTGTCCTCCCCTCCCTCCTTCATATTTATCTCCCACCCCTCTCTAACTAAAGCCCCCCTTTTCTCCTTTCCTTGATCAGATCATTTGCATCCTGCTCTTCCCTTTCCTCTCTTGCTCCCCGACTCCCACTCCAGCAACACTTCCTTTTTACTTTCCTGATTCCTCCAGTTACTCCAAGATTTGACATAAGTGATTAATCTTGGGTCCTGATCCTCTCGTATTAAATCTGACTTTGACCATACCCTTCCTCATAAGTCTCTGTTTCCACCCCTTTTTCTTGGCCACAGATTTAAAAAAAAAAAACTTTTTTTTTCTTTTCCATTGTGGAGTCTTGAACTTAGGACCCCATGTAAGGCAAGTGCACACTACTGATCTACAAGCTGATATCTTGGCATCTGGTTTCATTCTGGCCAGACACTCTTGTAGCATCTTGGAATAAAATGCTTTTCCTTCTGTGACCTTCGAAACTCCTTAAACAACAAAGCACTAAGAGAAGACTTGGTGTCTATGGACCTTATAGGTTGTGCTCAGTTCTGAGAAATCCCCAAAGACTCTCTTATACTCTTCATTGTTTAAAAAGAGTAAGATTTTGCTACGTTATCAGATGTGGTCCTCCCAAGCCCCTTATTTCCATGGTGTCCTTCCAGTTTCTTAGGCTTGAAATCAAGAACCTTTGATCCCTCAGTCTCCTACACAGCACATTTGTTGCTCACATTGTCAGACTTCTTGAGAATTTTTAAATTACAGCCTCATTCATGAAACCATTGTCTAGCAGCTATATGATGCCTTCCTTGTGCAGTCACCCATGGCCTTCTAAAATGTGCACGTAAGGACTGCAGCCCATGAGAAGGGACAAGATGAATCAGCTTCTCAACCCTCCCACATCCTCTCCTGCAGGTCAGGACATGTAGGGTATGGATAACATATTCACCAAAGCCTGTAAAATGCATTTGATGCCTGGAATAAGGTAAGCATTCAATGTGTGTGAGTCAGCTCCACACAGTACAAACAAATGGGTGGTGTAGTCCTATCATCAGTCCATATACATACATACATACATACATACGTACATAGTGTGTTTGCCTGTGTGCAAAGGGCAAAGTATATGTGAGTATAGGAGTCTTTGAGGGCAGGGCAGGGCAGGGGGAGGGCTTCAGAATCCCAGGAGTTGTCATTATGGGCAAATGAACACTTCAGTACAAAGGTCCTGGAATCTGAACTGTGGTCATCCTCAAGAGCAATGTTCACTCTTAGCAGTTGAACTGCCCGCCTCCACCCAAAACAGAGTCCTTTCACCAATACCTGCTCATTCAAGCCCTCAGCATGTCAAGATGTGCCTCTCAACCTCTCTAGCCTTCTTCCAACTCCCACCGAAGATCAGGGAAGATTGTGGCATTTCTCCCATGGAAAAACTGACTTTCCGTGCATCTGAGACCTACAATCACATTTTGTTACTGAACTCTGTACTCTCCATGCTCCCTGCTGTGCGGATGGTTGCAAGTACGCTGTTCAGTTATTCTAGGGGGGAGGTACTGAGCAACTCTAGATCATTGTGTGCACACAGCACTGCCACAAACCCTTCTTGTCCATGGCCAACCTATTGCAGCTGCTCGCTGTCCATTTTTTTTCCTTCATATAAAATAAGACTATCTTTGATGATATGTAGTTCAAACATCATCTCTTCCAAAAGGGAAGACATCTACGCATCTAGAGCACAGTGGTGTCTATAGTTTTCACTCATAGGTTTACACATACATATGAATATGTGTTTCTTCTTGTGAGGAATTCAAGAAGAACTGACTGGTGTGCACATTTGCATGTCCTTAAAGCGCCGCTGTGAGCACCTTTTAATAAGGTCGAATTGTATCACCTATGTTACCAACCACAAGCACATTAAAATTATACATTAGAGGTTTGGTTTGCTCCCTGCTTTCTCTTGGAATAGATTTTTTTTTTTTACACAGACATAATGCGTGCATTACTCTTCCCTGAATTCTTTTCTTACATAGGGACATTAAATAACTAGAACACTGAACATTTGCATTTGTCTTTCAGCACAGGAAAGAGCATCACTAAGGTTCTGAGTCCCCATATGCTTCTGTGCTGTGTGGTGTAGGTGGCCAAGAGCAGGAGTTCTAAGCCATAACACTTGAGTATGTGTGTGGCTTTTGGTCATCTCCACTCTTATCACCATTAATCTGGATTTTCGTGACCCACAGGGATCTGTCCCTTCTTCTTCACGGTTCTCCAGTATTTAAACAGTAGACAGTGTTGATGAGTGAAAGGATTATTGAAGGCATCCATAGTGTAAACTAGGTACCTCACCAAGACTGGACTGGGATTAAGAGTCTTTGTGTCCTTTACTGTGAAACCCATTTACCAACATGAAAACTACATCCGAGAATATTTCTTTATTTTCACACATTCCAACATGGTAGTGATTTTTTTTTCTTGAGATTATTCTGTGTCTTAGTCAGGGTTTCTCTTCCTGCACAAACATCATGACCAAGAAGCAAGTTGGGGAGGAAAGGGTTAATTCAGCTTCCACTTCCACATTGCTGTTCATCACCAAAGGAAGTCAGGACTGGAACTCAAGCAGGTCAGGAAGCAGGAGCTGATGCAAAGGCCATGGAGGAATGTTCCTTACTGGCTTGCTTCCTCTGCCTTGCTCAGTTTGCTTTCTTGTAGACCCCAAGACTACCAGCCCAGGGATGGCACCACCCACAAGGGGCTCTCCCCCCCTTGATCACCAACTGAGAAAATGCCCCACAGCTGGATCTCATGGAGGCACTTCCTCAACTCAAGCACCTTTTTCTGTGGACTCCAGCCTGTGTCAAGTTGACACACAAAACCAGTCAGTAAAATTGACCCCTTGTCAACTTGACACACAGACATATCACTATTAAGTCTCAACCCTTACTTTCTTTTTTTTTCATTTTTTTATTGAAAAAGGAAGTAAAAACATTTTATGATAAAATTGAAGATTTACATGGAAAATATTTCTGACAAAATTGAAGAAATATATAGAAAAACTCATTAAAATTGACAATTTTCATGAAAAATTGAAGAGTAAAGTGGTAGACATAAAAAACATTGCTAGGTTGAAAATGGAAGTAGAAACATTGTATGATAGAATTGAAGATTTACGTGGAAAATATTTCTGATAAAATATTAGAAAAATTTAGAATAGCATGTTAAAATTGAAAATTATCATGGAAAACTACAGATAAAATGGTAGGCATAAAAATATTTCTAAGTTGATTGAAAGTGGAATTATAAACATTTTCTGATAAAATTGAAGATCTAAAAGGAAAATATTTCTGATAAAATTGAAGAAATATGTAGAAAAACATGTTAAAACTGAAGATTATCATGGAAAATAATACAGATAAAATGGTAGACATAAAAACATTACTAAATTGAAAGAGGAATTACAGACATTTTCTGAAAAAAATTGAAGATTTACATAAAAATATTTGTTAGTCTGTCTTTTTTATTGGGGAATTGAGTCCATTGATGTTAAGAGATATTAAGAAATAGTGATTGTTGCTTCCTGTTATTTTTATTTATTATGTTATGTTATGTTATTTTTATGTTTGTGTGGTTACTTTCTTTTGGTTTTGTTCGAAGAAGATTACTTTCTTGCTTTTTCTAGGATGTAGTTTCCCTCCTCGTGTTGGCATTTTCTATCTATTATCTTTTGTAGGGCTGGATTTGTGGAAAGATATTGTGTAAATTTGGTTTTATCATGGAATATCTTGGTCTCTCCATCTATGGTAATTGAGAGCTTCGCTGGGTACAGTAGTCTGGGCTGACATTTGTGTTCTCTTAGGGTCTGTATGAGATCTGCCCAGGATCTTCTAGCTTTCATCGTCTCAGGTGAGAAGTCTTCAACCCTTACTTTCTTATTCATCCCCAAGATCTAAATAACTTTAAAAGTCCCACAGTCTTTACATATTAAAAGTTCAATCCCTTTAAAATGTCCAATATCTTTTAAAATTCATAGTCTCTTAAAAATTCAAAGTCTCTTAACTGTGGGCTCGACTAAAATACTTTCTTCCTTCAAGACGGAAAAATGTCATGACACAGTCACAGTCAAAGCAAAATCAGACTCCAACCATCCAACATCTGGGATCCAACTCATAATCTTCTGGGCTCCTCTGATGGTTTGGGTCACTTCTCCAGCCCTGCCCTTTGTAGCACACACCTTGTCTTCTAGGCTCCAGCTGCCTGTACTCCACTGCTGCTGCTCTTCTTGGTGGTCATCTCATGGTACTGGCATCTCCAAAACACTGCTGTCTTACACTGTAAGGAGGCTTCACCAATAGCCTCTCATAGGCTCTCTTCATGCTGCTAAGCCTTAACTCCTTTCCATGAACCCTTCAGTCCTGGGCCATCAATTGCAGCTGAGGCTACATCTTCACCAATGGCCTTCCACGGCCTCTCACAGTGCCGAGGCTCAGCTGCTCTTCATGACCCCTTCATGCCTTCAAAACCAGTACCACCTGGGTGACTCTTACACAGTACCAAGTCCAGCCACAGCATAAGGTACAACTTTGGCTATCTCTGGAACATAGCCTCTGTGTGCTCTTAGAAAACACTTCCCAGATTTCACCTCAGTGATGCTGGTCTCTTCTTAATCATTGCTAATGTCTTAGCTCCAGCTAACCACATCAATAGTCCCAGTAATGCAAAAGTTTTGCTTTAGTAGTTCTGGTATCTTGTTAATCACAGCTGATTTTTCAGCCCCAGCTCACCAAAACCACAGAAACTTCACAATCAAAACAGCAAAAGCCCTGATAAGAGTCTTAATTTTTCCCTCTGAAAATTCACAAGCCAGGCCTCCATCTTCTGCACTGTACTCAACATTATCTTCCAAGCTCCTACAGAACATTCCACAGAGCTCTTAACATCCTAATTGCTCTTCTTACTCAAAGTTCCAAATTCCTTCCACAGTCCTCCTCAAAACATGATCAGGTTGTCACAGGAATACCCCACTACACTGGTACCAATTTGTCTTAGTCAGGGTTTCTATTCCTGCACAAACATCATGACCAAGAAGCAAGTTGGGGAGGAAAGGGTTTATTCAGCTTACAGTTCCACATAGCTGTTCGTCACCAAAGAAATCTGAACTGGAACTCAAGCAGGTCAGGAAGCAGGAGCTGATGCAGGGGCCATGGAGGGACGTTCCTTACTGGCTGGCTTCCCCTGGCTTGCTCAGCCTGCTCTCTTATAGAACCCAAGACTACCAGCCCAGGGATGGCACCACCTACAAGGGGCCCTCCCCGCTTGATCACTAATTGAGAAAATGCCCCACAGCTGGATCTCACGGAGACACTTCCCCAACTGAAGCTCCTTTCTCTGTGATAACTCCAACCTGTGTCAAGTTGACACACAAAACCAGCCAGTACATCCTGTTTATTTTATTTTTTAATATTTTAATTAATAATTAATTACTTTACATACCAACTGCAGTATTATTCCCTCCCTCTCTTCCTCCAAGTCCTTCCCTCATTCACTCTTCTTCCCTTTCTCTTCAGAAAAGGAGGACTGACTTATAAGTGGGTATTAGCCAAAAGATAGTGATTTTTCTTTAAACTGAAGGAATTCAACTTCTGAAAAAATTCAACTAGGAACTCCTCACATTGAAGGACTCAAGAAAGGATTTCCTGTAAGTTTGTCAGATTCACTTTATTTACGAACTGCTGTAAGTCAGACCTCAACTCAAGAAATGTCATGAAATTGGAAGGCAGGGTTGTCATCACAGGCCCCTCACTGCCTCCACTGAGACAGGAAGAACACTGTTCACTGCACTGTAGTGCTCATATCCATGTGACAATGAAACCTTCACAGGAGGATCCAAGATCTGGAAAAGAAATAGATGCCCACAAGGCTCCAAGGCATTACATTCTTTCTAAAGTCTTCTGATAAAATATTAGAAAAATTTAGAATAGCATGTTAAAATTGAAAATTATCATGGAAAACTACAGATAAAATGGTAGGCATAAAAATATTTCTAAGTTGATTGAAAGTGGAATTATAAACATTTTCTGATAAAATTGAAGATCTAAAAGGAAAATATTTCTGATAAAATTGAAGAAATATGTAGAAAAACATGTTAAAACTGAAGATTATCATGGAAAATAATACAGATAAAATGGTAGACATAAAAACATTACTAAATTGAAAGAGGAATTACAGACATTTTCTGAAAAAAATTGAAGATTTACATAAAAATATTTGTTAGTCTGTCTTTTTTATTGGGGAATTGAGTCCATTGATGTTAAGAGATATTAAGAAATAGTGATTGTTGCTTCCTGTTATTTTTATTTATTATGTTATGTTATGTTATTTTTATGTTTGTGTGGTTACTTTCTTTTGGTTTTGTTCGAAGAAGATTACTTTCTTGCTTTTTCTAGGATGTAGTTTCCCTCCTCGTGTTGGCATTTTCTATCTATTATCTTTTGTAGGGCTGGATTTGTGGAAAGATATTGTGTAAATTTGGTTTTATCATGGAATATCTTGGTCTCTCCATCTATGGTAATTGAGAGCTTCGCTGGGTACAGTAGTCTGGGCTGACATTTGTGTTCTCTTAGGGTCTGTATGAGATCTGCCCAGGATCTTCTAGCTTTCATCGTCTCAGGTGAGAAGTCTTCAACCCTTACTTTCTTATTCATCCCCAAGATCTAAATAACTTTAAAAGTCCCACAGTCTTTACATATTAAAAGTTCAATCCCTTTAAAATGTCCAATATCTTTTAAAATTCATAGTCTCTTAAAAATTCAAAGTCTCTTAACTGTGGGCTCGACTAAAATACTTTCTTCCTTCAAGACGGAAAAATGTCATGACACAGTCACAGTCAAAGCAAAATCAGACTCCAACCATCCAACATCTGGGATCCAACTCATAATCTTCTGGGCTCCTCTGATGGTTTGGGTCACTTCTCCAGCCCTGCCCTTTGTAGCACACACCTTGTCTTCTAGGCTCCAGCTGCCTGTACTCCACTGCTGCTGCTCTTCTTGGTGGTCATCTCATGGTACTGGCATCTCCAAAACACTGCTGTCTTACACTGTAAGGAGGCTTCACCAATAGCCTCTCATAGGCTCTCTTCATGCTGCTAAGCCTTAACTCCTTTCCATGAACCCTTCAGTCCTGGGCCATCAATTGCAGCTGAGGCTACATCTTCACCAATGGCCTTCCACGGCCTCTCACAGTGCCGAGGCTCAGCTGCTCTTCATGACCCCTTCATGCCTTCAAAACCAGTACCACCTGGGTGACTCTTACACAGTACCAAGTCCAGCCACAGCATAAGGTACAACTTTGGCTATCTCTGGAACATAGCCTCTGTGTGCTCTTAGAAAACACTTCCCAGATTTCACCTCAGTGATGCTGGTCTCTTCTTAATCATTGCTAATGTCTTAGCTCCAGCTAACCACATCAATAGTCCCAGTAATGCAAAAGTTTTGCTTTAGTAGTTCTGGTATCTTGTTAATCACAGCTGATTTTTCAGCCCCAGCTCACCAAAACCACAGAAACTTCACAATCAAAACAGCAAAAGCCCTGATAAGAGTCTTAATTTTTCCCTCTGAAAATTCACAAGCCAGGCCTCCATCTTCTGCACTGTACTCAACATTATCTTCCAAGCTCCTACAGAACATTCCACAGAGCTCTTAACATCCTAATTGCTCTTCTTACTCAAAGTTCCAAATTCCTTCCACAGTCCTCCTCAAAACATGATCAGGTTGTCACAGGAATACCCCACTACACTGGTACCAATTTGTCTTAGTCAGGGTTTCTATTCCTGCACAAACATCATGACCAAGAAGCAAGTTGGGGAGGAAAGGGTTTATTCAGCTTACAGTTCCACATAGCTGTTCGTCACCAAAGAAATCTGAACTGGAACTCAAGCAGGTCAGGAAGCAGGAGCTGATGCAGGGGCCATGGAGGGACGTTCCTTACTGGCTGGCTTCCCCTGGCTTGCTCAGCCTGCTCTCTTATAGAACCCAAGACTACCAGCCCAGGGATGGCACCACCTACAAGGGGCCCTCCCCGCTTGATCACTAATTGAGAAAATGCCCCACAGCTGGATCTCACGGAGACACTTCCCCAACTGAAGCTCCTTTCTCTGTGATAACTCCAACCTGTGTCAAGTTGACACACAAAACCAGCCAGTACATCCTGTTTATTTTATTTTTTAATATTTTAATTAATAATTAATTACTTTACATACCAACTGCAGTATTATTCCCTCCCTCTCTTCCTCCAAGTCCTTCCCTCATTCACTCTTCTTCCCTTTCTCTTCAGAAAAGGAGGACTGACTTATAAGTGGGTATTAGCCAAAAGATAGTGATTTTTCTTTAAACTGAAGGAATTCAACTTCTGAAAAAATTCAACTAGGAACTCCTCACATTGAAGGACTCAAGAAAGGATTTCCTGTAAGTTTGTCAGATTCACTTTATTTACGAACTGCTGTAAGTCAGACCTCAACTCAAGAAATGTCATGAAATTGGAAGGCAGGGTTGTCATCACAGGCCCCTCACTGCCTCCACTGAGACAGGAAGAACACTGTTCACTGCACTGTAGTGCTCATATCCATGTGACAATGAAACCTTCACAGGAGGATCCAAGATCTGGAAAAGAAATAGATGCCCACAAGGCTCCAAGGCATTACATTCTTTCTAAAGTCTTATTTATTTGTTTCTATGGGTTGCATGTGTATGCACTGAAGTGGGAATTTCTGGTTCCACTGGAGACTCAATTTTGTCATGTGATGTTTTTCTGGAAACTGTCTTATGAGAGGATGTTCTGCTGAAGCAGACATGTGAGAAGATGTTGTGCTGAGAACAAACATGTGATTTTTTTCTGGAAGTTGCCTGGTGAAAGGGTATGTGATGTTTTCCTGGAGCGGACTCTTGAGACGTATATGATGTTTGGAAAGAGTTTAGAGATGACTCAATAGACAGGACAATACTCTTGCTTCCCTTACAACCCTTTGATAGTCTTCACTGGGCTTTGCTGACACTGGTCTTCACTGATGATGCTCTGGGATTTATTTATTTTACTTTTTTCACTGATCTTCACATGTCATGACTTCATAGAAAGAAACACGCCAAAAATCTTCTGGTGGTATTCCAGCTTTTTCTTGCTGCTTCCATAGACTTGCCAATTAGCAGAGCTAATTGTGGTTTCTTCTGAATCAAACTTCTTCTGCTACTGATTTGTGTTTGGTGTTTTTTTTATTATTATTTTCTTTATTTACATTTCAAATGTTGTCCCCTTTCCTGGTTTCCCCTCCGAAACCCCCCCCCCCCACATCAACCTGCCCACTCCTACTTCCCTGTCCTGGCATTCCCCTATACTGGGGCATTGAGCCTTCTCAGGACAAAGGGCTTCTCCTCCCTTTGATGCCCAACAAGGCCATCCTCTGCTACATATGCAGCTGGAGCCATGGGTCCCTCCATGTGTACTCTTTGGTTGGTGGTTTAGTCCCTGGGAGCTTCTCCAACATGTAATAAGGACACATGCTCCACTGTGTTCATAGCATTTGGTGTTTTGCTAGTGGACTGGACTGCTGACAATGAAGATTGGAATTGCCTTAAAGAACATGTCCACAACCCCCATTTCCTATTAATCATTTTTTTCCTCTACCATAATTAAAGTAGGTTTCGAAAAATCTAAGTCTACAGTGCATAAATGTGAGTATAGGTGTGTACATACAGGTGTTTATGTGATTATTATTCTCTACCCATTCCCTTGGAGCCAGACTAATCTCTCTGAACCCAGTGATCACTTCTTCTCAGCTAGGATCACAGCCAGTAAGCTCTGTTGGTTCTCCTGTCTCCACCTATTTCAGAGCCAAACTCACAAGTGTCCACAGGATACCTTGAATGTTGCATGGATGATTCTGGAGGTCTCATATAAGCACATTTTACTGCTGAGTCATCTCTTCAGCCTCTACCTGGATTGTGGAGATGTTTGAAAGCTTAAATATTAGTGGTCATGATGTAACTATTGGCTTTATGTATTATTTGAGGTTCATGAAACAAGTACCTTGCAAAATGTAAGCTACATACATTGTATTCCCAATGTATGTATCTTACTTATGTGGTTAAGACAGAGGATTATCCAAGTAAATACATAAATGAATAAAATAAATGAATGAAAATTTTCAAGAGTCTTATTCATGTAAGGTACTTTAAGGAAATTGCTAGTAATACAGAAATTGAAGCATAGTGGTCAGCAAAATGCTCCAGTTTCAGTAAATTAAGTATCTTAGAAGATAAGCTCATTTTCATGAGCTTATTGCATGAACGTGGACTTGTGGCATAGTAGTATGATTGGAAGGAATATGGACAAGAGCCATAGCAATCACTAAACAAAAGGAAGTGATTATCCCATGTCTGCCGATAAGCAGTAGGACATACACACATTGGACTGAATATATCCCAAAGACAAAGTGGGTGTCAGATCTTCAGAGATAAGTAACATCTTGTGGAAAAGATGACTGTCCAGGAAGTAGCAACTATTTTGTAGCACTGTACTATTATGTTGTATTGGGAAGGTGGCAGATCAACCCTTATTGGATGATCATGTTGTCTCAGACCTGCACAAGGGTCCAAGAAACATGAATGGGGGGCACGGACAAATCAACAACTTTGTAAAGTAAAATTCCCATAAGAAGGGGGTAAACTAGAAATTTCCAGGAACCAAGGACTTGAAGCAAAGCTTTAGAGATAGAGAAACTAAGCAAGCCAAAGCTGAAAGGACCTGAAGCAGTCAATGCTTAGTTCTGACCCCAAATGGGAAGTCTGTATAGGTCAAGAGAATTATATGAAGAAGTAAGAAATAATAGAAATGGTCTACTCACTAAGTGTCTCTGAGGCAGTAAACTCCAGTAAGCAGCTAGGCTAAATGCCCCATGCTAGAAAAGATGAATGGTGTTACGTTATTGTGAAACAGTAACCATAATGGGGCAACAGATGTAAAGATCAGGGCCACTAACTCTTGTTAGAAAGACAGATCCAAACTTCAGCATTGTCAAGTTTGTAAGATTCCATTTTCTTATATAAAAAGTGAAGGGAAAATAGCAACAAATGAGGATCCACTTAAAGGATCTATCTTAGCTTTTAGTTCCCTGGTGTACTGAGAAATATTGGCTTTTATTATTGGAATAATGTTGGTGATGGAGAATCATGTGGTGGTTTCAATTTGAAGAAAATTAAATGGAGAAATTCATAAACATTACCAGTAGGAAGAAGAAAGGTCTGGGGCTGTAGCTAAGCAATAGAGTGCTAGTTTAGCATGGAGAAGGCCCTGGACCCAATCTCTAGCACTGGGGGGGGGGGGAACAAAAGAAAGAAATAAACAATTCCAGATCAATATAATTCTACTGAAGAGAAGGAGGCTATTTTAAGTGAAACATGGAATGATAAAATGTCATGGGCTTTAAGTGTATTCCAGTTTGGGGCTGAAAAGATGGCTCGATGGTCAAGGCACTTGCCACACATGCAAACATAAAGCCCGCAATTTATATTCCCTCCTGGTGGGGTGTGGAGACCCACCTATAATTACAATGTTAGAGGGCAGATGTATTCCCACATGTTTCCAAACACAGTGCACAAATACATGCATCACACACACACCGAGAGAGAGAGAGAGAGAGAGAGAGAGAGAGAGAGAGAGAGAGAGAGAGAGAGACAGAGACAGAGACAGAGACAGAGACAGAGACAGAGAGAAGGTTATCAAGTTGTGCTTGGAAGGCAGACCTTTTATCATATATAAGTGTCTGTTAATATATACATTAAATGACCAAACTGAAGTCAGGGAAAACAAACATTTCCTCCTCCAATGTTATAATTGAGCATATTCACATATTTTTTATTTGAAAATATACTTTAACATATCTAGTACATAGCATTTGTAACTTTTCATATACTTTGAACTTATTTAGTATTTTATTCTGCTCTAATGTCTCCTGCAGTGCACACTCCTAGCTATCTGCCCAAATGCCCTGGATTCTTGAATGAAAGACAAACACACACACACACCAAGCCTAGTATTTTAGTACGCCTTAAACAGCGTGATAGCTGGGCACTTCTAAATCTCCCTGTGACTAACACATACTCCCATCCCATATTCCTGGAATTGTTTCTTACTAAATCCTATTTTCCATCCTGGCCTCCCCAGTCCCAGGTCTGTGACCCTCGAGAACCACGCTCTCTGACTCTTACCTGTTGATAGTCTCTCTGCCTTGCACTTCTCAGGTCTAATCTTTCTGCTTTCCTGGCATGGCAATTGCAAATTCTTTCTCTTTCCTGGGTTCTTTTGCTCTGGACATCTAAAGCCTCTGTCTGCCTGTCCAGCCATTGGCCACTAGCAACTTTATTTACCAATTAGAGTCAACTGGAGGCAGGGACCCATGACATCTTACATGCAGGCATGCGAATTCCCGTGTAATTTGGGAACCTAATTAGCATAATATGAGTAATAACCAAATCCACTACAGTTACTTTTAATCTTTCTAATAGTCCAGAAGGGCTCAGTGTGGGAAAACTTTTCTTTCTACATATTTAAACTCCAAGAAACATGTGACTCCTTAAAACCCCTCTGTGCATGGGACTTCCTGAGGAAACCAGGGAACAGAAGTGACGTTTCTCATTTGGGGAGATATAGACAGGAAAGAACACAACACTCCAGGAAAACATAATATTAGCTAAACCAGCTGATTCAGAGAAGGCAAAGTGTGACTCAGAAAGCTACTAGGAACTTTCTAGAATACCTAAGTAGTTTGGGAGACACTGCAGTCTTCTTTCTTGTGGTGGGTGATGCGCTGTCCACTTCATTCAGTGTCAGTTACAGAGGAATTAACACAAGCAGGCACCTGGGAGTGGTCTTCCTGGCCCTTTTCTCTTGGACATCACTATCCTGTCCACCAAAGTAGAAATCCCGAAGGGCATGGAACTGACTGGTAGTTTTCCACACTATTACTTTCCCTTTCTGTAAAAGGCATCTTCATAGTGTAGTGATTTCAGGGTTGCTGATTTAACTTTAACACAACACCAAGACCTTTCGTGAAACCCAAGACACCTCAAGGGCTAACCTGAATTTGGTGATGTTTTGTAAAAGAATCATAAATCTAAACCCATGATGCTTTGCTTTAATAGATGACCCAGACGCACCTGGAAAGAGGGTCTTAGTAAGGCATTGTCTACTTTGGGTTGTCCTGTGGGGAGGGGCCTGAATTAATTTAGTTGACGTGGGAAGAATCCAGTATGGGCAGCACCAGTCCTTAGGCAGGTCATCCTGAAGTTTGTAAGAACAGAGAAATTAAGCCAAGCACAAGCAAACAAGTGTTCATGTGTGCATTTCTTTCTGCTCCTTTCTCTCATGATGTGGCTGACAGTTTAAAGTGTCTGCTTTGACTTTCTCCCAGTGATGCACTGTGACCTGTATTGTGAGCTGAAACAAACCACTTTCTCTCCTAAGTTGCTTTTTTCCCAGTATTTTGATCACACTAACAGAAATTAAACTAGAAAAAAAAACACCAAAAAACTCTTATGAACATGATGTAGTCATCAGATTTCAGACTTCTCTAGTGAGGAATTGAGAGTATGAAGATTTTATTGCAAAGCCTCCTGGTAACAAATCTATATCCTATCAACAGAAGGAAATCCTGCTCTTGCAGGTAGAGAGTGTATTGGAACTACAACCAGAAGCCAAAGAGGTTGGTAGGTACTAAAACCAGACATGGTAAATGTTATCTTATGAAGAAGATAATGCTGGCTATTTCTTACTATAACCACATTTCTCATTTTTTTTTCTGCCTAAACTCTTCTGAGTAAAAGAATATGAACTATGACTGGGACTAAGTCTCATTATATGTCCAAGGCTAGCTTTGAGATGATCTTCACACTCTAGGTGCTTGAATGCTAGGATGACAGGCTTGCACCACCATGCTTGCTTGGCTGAGCAATTATTTCTAACTATGTTGATCTATCTCTTATCTTCAAACTCCTTGATGCATAACACACTATAGGCAAACTTTGTGGCAATAGAGATCACAGTACTAATGCATCTGTGTAATGCAAATATTGCTAAAAGCCTTTGTGTGGCTTAGTGATTTCTCATAAGCCTTCAAAAGAACAAATTATAAGGATAATAAAAAAATCTGGATAATTTCCTAAAGACAAGAGCAAGATTTGACTTGCAAGTATTGCTTCATTTTATACTGGTATAATTAGGTATCCTGTTTCTCCCAAGAATGACATTAGTAATTTAAACCTTGCCAAGACCTTTCTAAAGTACAAATGAAGAAAACAATATTATTAATTTAGTTTTGGTTGAAGGATTCATTTATGTTTAAAGACTTCTTTAAGAGACTAAAATAGAAATAACGTACATTTTATCTTAGCATCTTTCTCCCTCCCTTCCTCTTTTCCTTCCTTTCTTCCTCCTTCCCTACCTTCCTTTTCCTTTTTTTTAAAACAAGGAATCATATAGCCCGGACTGACCTTGAACTCCCCATGTGATTGATGATGACCTTGAATTGCTGTTCATCTGCCTCTGTTTCTTGAACACTGTACCATCACAGCTGCATAACTGCATGCTGAGAATTGAACACAAGAGCTCACGGTGTCACTCTTAGTCTTCTACATGAGCTCCAACCCAGTTCAATTTTGTCTTCCTTAGAAATTTGCAGTGTGTTTTAGGTAATTCGCATAACCTTCTTTGGGCATATATTTCTTCAATATACTAAAGAATTAAGGCTAGCAAGACGGCTTAGAGGATAAAAGCCCTTGCCACAAAGCCTGATGTCCTGAATTGTGTGGTGAAAGGAGAGAACCAACTTCTCTGACTTGGCCTTTGATCTTCAATCTGTGCTGTGGCATGAGCAGGAGTACTGCTGCTGCTGCTACTACTACTACTACTACACACACACACACACATACACACATACACACACACTCATATAAAATAAATAAAGATGTAATTAAAACTTTAAATAAGGATTTAGATCGAACTGAATATACGGTTACTTTCAAGTGCTGTTTTCTATAAGGGCATGCTAATTAAATATGAAAGAAATAGCATTTAAATATTGTATTAATAAAATATTGATTTTCTATCTTCCTCCCAGTCAGAGACACCACACTTCAAACATCTTCAGTGCGTGTGGTTGTATGTCCAATGTGGGTCAGGGTTTCTGAGTTACTTTACTGTTAGTGTCACAACTAAAAGAAGGTGACAAGAGGCTACGGGGACAGCTAAATGACAAGACACAAGCCTCAGGCTTTTACTCAGGGCTTTTCTGATTCCTGGATCACATCGCTGAAGGCAGTGCCTTGTGTATTGAAGAGAAATGTTCTATGACTGAGTCTCAAACCCATCCTGGAAATATTGTTTTAAAGCAGATTAAAGTCAACAGTTCAAAAGAGTGACCTTGTGAATCATTTGCTCGACATGTAGTCTGATTTCGGATCTGTATCCTACCTTCTTCAGGTCATATTTAATTGCAATTATGAACCAGAAGCAGACAAGAAAGCCTTCATCTTCCCGTTACCATCTACACAGCACCTCTATGTACACTGACTAGCAATCCTTATAATAAAGAGCCTCTCTCTGCATCCTTGGAGACAGTGTCTCTGTTATTTCACCTCCTCAAGAGCTCTCTTCCTCAGGGTTCTTACACTGCCATGCATTCACTCTTACCTGTATGGTCTATAAGAATAAGCAGAAGGTATTAGTAAAGAAGCACATCTGAAATATGGAAGCTGACTTGCTCCACACCCTGTTATGGAATTGCCATGCTGTGCCTGTTGATTCTCTTTGTCCTCCCCTGGATAAGGAATTAACCATTCCCGTGTTATTTGTTGTTTGTTTGATTTTTGGTTTTTGTGTTTTGTTTTGTTTTGTTTTCTGTCAAAACTCTTAGGTGAGGATGGAGGTGTATTCTTTCCTATTTGACCCTCTATAAGAAACTCAGCCTATTCAAAACCTCAATAGCAACCTGCTAATGCAGATGATCTGGTGAATTCAGATGCAGACTTATGACATGAAGCAGTGAATATTTTAAGTATGTGTCATTTTAAGTCTGTGAGCTCAGAGGTACTTAATATGTATTATTTTAAGACCATGCATGTCTGAAGCACATTCCATGTGTTTCTCAAAGAATTTATTAGTTACTTTCCTCATTGCTATGACCCAATACTTGAGAAAAAGCAATTCAAGGGAGTCAAGATTTACTTTGGCTTATAATTTCAGAGTACAGTTCATCACAGTAACAGCAGGGTAAATTTGTTGGTCTCATTTAGGCAGATGAGACAAAGGAAAATTCCAGAATTCAATTGACTTTCTCCTTCCCCCTTTATATTCAAGCCAAGACACAAAACCTAGAGAAGACTTATATTTAAAAAAACTATTAAAGATTGCTGAAATAAAAAGGTAATAAAGGCAATAATTTGGAAGTGTGATAAGTTAAAACTAGACCTCAGAAATATTCATTTATAGATTAGAGATGGGTTATGAGAGACAGAGAAGTCACAAGGATGCTCACAGTGGACTTTGGACTAAGCAAGACTTTGGGGAGAACGAAGAAATGGAAAAGTCAGGGAAAGAAAGTGGTTTCTATTAAAGTATCAAGAACTGTGAAATTCAAGGTGTCTATCATATGAACAAGTTAACCTGGATTATTTAAAACTTTGAGAGAATGTCTAAGGAATGAGCAAAGACAAAACCCACCTCCCAGAGTCTGGAGAGAAGGAGGCAATGACTCGTTCTAGACTAAGACCTGGGTAGAACTGTGAACATGCGTCCCAAAAGCCATGGAGGACAAATTGTCAAGCAGAAGAAAGTAATTAACTATTGGAATGGTGTTTGAGACGTCAAGTAAGAAGATTAGTAATAAAAAATCAACTGTTGGTTTGGACATAAATAAATCACTGGGGATAAGAAAGTCAGATTCATTGGTCTGTTAATGGTGAAAACTAACAGCAGTGTATCAGAGACAGACCCAAAGAGACAATAAGGAAATGGAGACAGAGCTGATTTTTCTCAGGTCACTGCTTCCCATTGGTTCTCCTGAAAGATCTAGCAGAAACCTAGATGTAAGTGAAACTAGTGTGACTAGAAGTAAAGCCTGAGGCAGAGGCAGAGAAAATGTAGATGTGAACAAAGGGTGTGTTCCTGAGATAATCAGTGAAGAGGTATTAGCCTCTGAAGTTAAGCTTCCTCCTCAATGGTTAATTTTGATGGCCAACTTCATTGGAAGAAAGAACATCTAATGAAGGGTAATTGATGAAACATGCCATTGGGTGTGTCCATAAGGGATTTCTAGAGAGGATTAGTTGAAGGAAGAGGAAGGTGTTGGCTTTCTCTAGGTCTGGAGATGGAGAGGGCTCCAAGGAGTCTACAAGAGTGACTCCAGCTGAGACTCCTAGCAGTGGGGGATATGGAACCGGAAGTGGCCACTTTCTGTAGCCAGGCAGGACTCGCAGTGGAGGGATGAGGACACTAACCCACCCACAAAACCTTCTACCAAAATTTGTCCTGGCTACCAGAAATGCAGGGACAAAGATGTGACAAGGGCCTGAGGGAATGGCCAACAAATGACTGGCCCAACTTAAGAGCCATCCCATGGGAAAGCACCAATTCCTGACACTCCTAATGACACTCTGTTATGCTTGCAAATAGGAGTCTAGCATAACTGTTCTCTGAGAGGCTCCACCCAACAGCTGACTGAAACAGATGCAGAGACTCACAAACCAAACATTAGACATAGCTCAGGAAATCTTGTGGAAGAGTTAGGGGAAGGATTGAGGGACCTGGATAGGGACTCCAGAAGAAGACCAAGAGAGCCAACCAACCTAGACTCTTGAGGGCTTCCAGAGAGTGAAGCACCAACCAGAGAGTAAACACCAGCTGGACACAGGCCCCCTGTACATATGTAGCAGATGTACAGCTTGATCTACATGTGGATCCCCCCACAACTGGAGCGGGTGCTTACCTGGACTCTGTTGACTGCCTGTGATCCTGCTCCCCTAACTGGGCTGTCTTGTCTGGCCTCAGTGGGAGAGGATGTACTTAGTCCTACAGTGACTTGAGGTGCCAAGATGGGTTTGTACCCAGGGAGGGACCTCCCCTTCTCGGAGGTGAAGGAGAGGGGTAACGGAGGAGGAATCTTGAGGAGGGGGAGGAAGAGATGGGGAGGCTGTGATCAGGATGTAAAGTGGGTAAATAAATTAATGGTAATAATATAAATCCAATCATGTCCCATATATTAAAATAAGAGTTTTCTTCAATATCTTTTTGTAGGTGAAGTTAAAGCCTATACTCTTCGACATGTGCCATGAGACCATTGGTAAATCATCCCTGCTCTCTTTAAGTCCTCCGAGTCCTTTACCTCTTGTTACCACTACACCCCCATACCTACTCATTTCTCTCTGTGCTCTGAGCAAATCAAGCGTGTCCTGATTCAGGACTTCAACAAGAAGTCTCTCAAACTGCAATGGTTTTTTTCCTGATCATTGGCCACTTCTAGAATCTGAGTGTTGAACTAAAGTTCTCATCTCAGTCTTTCATGGGGACCTCTCTAAAATACTACCCTTCTCATCTATTTAAATCAGTCCTTAAAGACATGGCAGAAAGTTGTGGTTTCCAGAATCATGATGCCATTACTGTCAGAGGTCTGTCACCTAGAGTTCTTAGCATTTCAGTTCAGAGTTGGAAGGTGAGATAAAAGGTAGGAAGAAGAAAGATAAATGGAGAGATTACAATAAAACTCATGCTCTGCAGGTGGAGATTAAAGAGCTATTTCAAAGAGAAGCAGAATTTACTTTCAGAACTGTCCTAAGCCCAAGATTAGTAAAGTACTGTACTTTAGTAGTTAGTATTAGGTAGTGGAACCATATGACTTTGTCTTGTATTTACTTATCTCCAGATGCTAAAAGCGTTATTGAGACTTTAGCTACCCAAGAAGGAATATAATGGTGATATAATGTGGGAACTCTTTTCAACAGCTTCAGACATCAAAGTGTAAGCATCCTGTATTTTGTTAGTAGAGGGAGTGTTAAAAGGAATCATATAAAACAGTGAGTCCTCAGAGTTAGAAATAGATGTTTTCCCTTGGGTATAGGAAAGAGAACCCCTGGGGGCTTTGCAGTGGTGGACATTTCTCCAAGGATAAGAAACATCTGGATTCGAATGATAATGAGAGAGAAATCCTTTCTTAATACAGCTGTGTATTGGAGTTGCCCTAAATCAAAGAAAAGACTTTGAACATCAGAGAGTAAAGGTAAAAGAGGAACAGAAATGATAGCATGCTCAGTCTCACCCACCAGGAAAGGACTTGATGCTTTACAAAAAAAAAAATCAGATTTTTTAAAATAAAAACACATATTATATGTATAGTAAAGGTTCTGTAAAGAGGGCTAAGACTTGAGGAATGGAGACACTATTTAAACTCAAAATAAAACTGATTTTACAAAAGAGCTGTTGGAGAACCAACTCATGCAATTCCCTATACTTCATGGAGGAAACGCAATCAGCAAACCACTCCAGATATGTCCAATCACTTCCTGAGTGTAGTACCGCTATCATAATGTTTCTAGGTAAACAAAGGGGTCTCAGTTTTCTATGGATATTACTGAGTGAGGAGTCAAGGTTTGGGCACTGTGTATCTAAAACAAGAATCATATCCTCCTCCTGCACAGTAGAACATTCTTGGGAACCTGACAAATAGCCCAAAGCAGTATAAAATTCAATCCTTTCTCCAAGATATTCATGTAATTGGACTGAGGAAGGGTTCCAGGTAGAGGAGGGAGCTCGGGCTTATTACAATTCCCTATGAGATATGTAAACATAGTCAATATTCAAAACTACTTTTTGTGGTGTTGGTCCTCTAAACTTATAGCTTCACTTGTGGGAGAAACAGACTTTCGTCTTGGCTCAGCTGCAGCTCAAATTCCCATATGTTCTAGTCATGTTCAGACCTGAGTCCCTTTTGTGATGATGTATTTCATCTAGGTGGATAAAAGAATTTTAAACTTTTTATTTGCAGGGCTGGAGAGATGGCTTAGCAGTTAAGAGCACTGACTGTTCTTCCAGAGGTCCTGAGTTCAATTCTCAACAACCACAGGATGGCTCACAACCATCTGTAATGGGATCCCATACCCTCTTCTTGTGTGTCTGAAGATACCTACAGTGTACTCACAAATAAAATAAATACATAAATCTTAAACATTTTTATTTGCATTTTTGTTGAATTATTCTGAGGCATAAGTGTTCTTATCACCCCAGGATCATCTTCTTTTTCTGTTCAGCCTCCTCTTCTGGTGCAAAAGTTGTTAGCTTCCTTGGCACTATCTCAGTATGGCATTAGTAAGTAACATATGCATTAATCTACCCATGATCTCTATGAGCCCTGTGACATACCTTGCGTTTTTTGTTCATATCATTCAATGGCCAGAGAATGTATGGCAAAACCATTAAGTTCATTATGAGTCTCTCCATTTTCAAGAGGACCTAACAAGAACTCAGCACTTTCTTTTGGTCTATCAACGCTGGTCTTCATGCTTTCACAGCAAGCCAAATGGGATATATCCCCAACCTCCATCTATAAAGAAACGTTAGAATGGTCCTTTGGTCCCAAGGTGTTTTTGCATCTATCTTCCTACCATAAACTCAACTATAGAACAGCAGCAACAAAAGCAGTTCCTATGGAAAGAAAGAATTGGGTTAGTTTTACAACAAAAAAAATAGAACTCTAGTTGAAAGCATGCAAAATTTTTATTTTTTAACTAAATAATATTCATTTGATGCTATTATTATATGTTATACATAATTACAGATCAGGTAATATTTGCCAAATATTAACATTATGAAGCATTAATGCAGTGAAAAGCAACCCTATTGAACTTACAACTGGTAAACAAGCACATGAAAAATTGCTCAACACTGTTAGTCATTACTGCAATACAAACACAAGCTCAAAGAAATAGACTTCATCAGAGGAATGCAATTTAAATCAAGAGATGATCATGGCTGAAACTCTCAGTTCAGAAGAACAATGCTGAGAAGGACAGAGAATAATTAGATTCCCTGATGCTGATGAGGACTGGCTTATTTCTAATGAAGTCAAATATAGCTTCTGCCCTGTGGCTGGGTAATTTTGATGGTGGAGACATAAAGATAAAGAACAGAAATAAGACCTATGCACACAGAAAGAAATCTATAATGTTCACGGGTCAATACAACACGAAAAGAAAAGGTTTAGCATCTTTTAATGAATTCGTACAATGTAACTCTGTAGGACCTGGAGAAGAGTGTGCTGCTGACACACTGAACTATATAGACAATAGGTCTCAAGCATGTTGTCTGAACAAGAGCAGACATGATCACCAGTGCCATGTGGCTTATATTGAGCCGCTAAGGAGGTGTTCAGTGGTTTCTGCCTTTTGGTATTCACAGCCTTGTGTAACTGTGGTGCTCATATGCTTTCCTGGATGAATAATTGCCTAATGACTTCTAGTTAATAAAAGTCATCGAAATAACAATCACTTCTGATACTGAAGTCAAAGTCAGCAGCTTCCATTTCGGGTATCTTTTCTTCCTTGCTTTTTCTGAATGAAGCCTGGTAGATAGACTGTTTGCTGCCTCACAAAGGCTCCTCACGAGACATACATGGTGATGATGCCTCTAATGCCAGCACTCAGGAGGCAGAAGCAGGAAAATGAGTATGAGACCAGCTTCAGCTACTTAGGAGACCCTGTCTCAAACAAACAAACAAACACAAAGTCTGTTGGGTCTCCAACTGATGATCATTAGGAATCTAAGGCCTGCCAACTGACACACTATTGGGCTTCAAGCCAGGATTACAGTGAGCCTTGAAATAATAGTACTTCCAGCTAAACACTGACTAAATCCTTGGTGGCAGTCCCCATGTAAAGACAGATTATTAAGCCAAGCCCTTGTTTAAGACACTAAATGATATAGAAGTGATTTCCAATAGATGAAAAGAGAGGCATTAATAGATCACAGCTACAGTGCAGGGTTTCCTTTACAAGGAACTCTAGGGAACTCAGAATGACTGTAGGTGAAGGAAGAAGATTGTTACCCTAGGCTATGGTTGGTGTTGGTGAAAAGAAAGAAACTGTCCCATTTATCATTGTGAGTGGTGACCCAAGTGCATACATTTGTTAAAATAGACTGAACCCCTACATTTAGTTTTGGAATTTTATTATATTCATTATAACTCATAAAGAAAAATGAATGGCCAGGACTGTCATTCTTTAATCAACTGACTGAGATAACTTTGAATCTAATTTGGGTGTATTGATGACAATAATTGCATAAAATGGAAAAGAAAAAATCTTTCCCAGAATTCTTTGTTCTTGTAAAATGAAGCAGCCAGGGTTTTGAAAAATAGAGCCTAGCTTAAGGCAACTGTGCCAAATGAGTCAACAGATGATTTAAAAAACTTCATTAAAGTAGCTAAGCAGATAGGGCTTAGAAAGCATCATAGTTCAGAAACCTAAGATTCGTAGTATTGGAGAAGCATCTTCATTTTTTTTAGTACCCTGTGATTACCTAAAATGCACCTTTAATTTTGTTCCTACAATAATCAAATGCACAAAGGTATTGAGAAGTAAAGAATGTTGTTCCCATTTGCTCAAAATTAGAAGTCATCTATAGGAGACATAGGCCGGAGAAACCTGGTGCCCATCTGGTTAACTGCCTTAACACAATTCTTCCTCTTGTGGATAGAAGTGCTTGAGAAGCTGCCAGTGGGTCAGTCAGAGGGATGTTCTCATAGGATGACATTCTAGGAAATTATTTACATTATAAGAAGGGAATGTGGAGGAGTGAAAAGTACATTTAACTTGCCTGAGTACTAAGACCATAGTGTCTTGAAAATCCTCTCAAAAAAAAAAATCCTTCAGGAGAGAAAGCCCAAGTAAGAAAGAATGAGATAGGAGGAGCTGAGACTGGATGCCAGTTATCTTCAGAATGTTACAGAAAGGCGGGTCACCATAAAGGATAAAAGAGGGCATGGTCATAGCCAGAGCACTTAGTCACCTAGTCTATTTGAAGGCGGCTAGGACAGGCGACTGTAGCCATGTGAATAAGAAGAAAGCACTCTAACACTTAGCCTCAGTCCCAGCAGTGTCCACCATTCTAGTACTATGGAGTGCAGATGCAGGCAGGGCACAGCACAGAAGTGAGATGTTCATCATGGGAGGATTGAGAATCTGTTCAGATACTATCCCATAAAAGCATAAGTCTGCCATTTCCCCTTCTCTAATCAACCCTCCCCCACTTCCCTGTCCTGGTATTCCTCTACACTACAGCATCAAGTCTTTCCAGGACCAAGGGCCTCTCCTCCCTTTGGTGTCTAACAAGATCATCGTCTGTTGCCTACCTGTCTGGAGCCATGGGTAACTCCATGTGTACTCTTTGGTTGATGGTTTTGTCCTTGGGAGCTCTGGGAGTACTGGGTGACTCATATTGTTGTTCTTCCTGTGGCGCTGCAAACCCCTTCAGCTCCTTGGGTCCTTTCTCTAACTCCCCCATTAGGGACCCTGTGCTCAGCTCAATGGCTGACTGAGAGTGTGTCCCCCTCCGGTCAGCCAGAACTTGTGGGCATCCACAATAGTGTCTGGGTTTTGTAACTATATATAGGATGGATCCCTGGGTGGGGTAGACTCTGGATGGTCTTTCCCTCAGACTCTGCTCCACCTTTTATCTCGGTGTCTCCTTCTGTGGGTATTTTTTCCCCTTTCTACAAAGGACCCAAGGATCCATTCTTTGTTCTTCCTCCTTGGGCATCATTTGATATGTGAAATGTGTCTTGGGTATTCCAAGCTTCTGGGCTAATAATTGATTGGGGAAGGGGAGATGGCTTATGGGATTTTCAGGGGAAGGGGGAACCAGGAAAGGGGACAACATTTGAAATGTAAATGCTGAATATATCTAATAAAAATATATTTAAAAAAAGAAAGCATAAGTCTGACCAGAACTGAAAGTAAGGCAACTCTGGCGATATCAGTTTCTGAGTTTGGGATCATTTATTCAGAGAATTGTTTTAAATTACTATTGAATCAGTAGATGGCATAAATTAGTAAACTAAATACTACTTCCTGATTAGAGACTCTTAATTTAAAACTGAAGCATTACTAAGTATGAAGTTTTTTTTTTTTTGATTACAATCCAAAGAGAAGTTGGAAATAGTGAGAAACAGACAATTTTGTGGAATATATCAAGGTCACTGAATTCTTACTGGAAAGTGTGGACAAATATCTTTTCTGATAAATTCCACTACTAGGAAGATTGCTAGCTCACTTCCAATATTTTGAAAAATATCATTTATAGTTATTTTATGCATATGAGTGATTGTCACGTTCACCAAGTTTGTACCTGTTGCCCACAGAAGCCAGAAGAAAGAGTAGAATCTGAATCTGAAGTTACAGACAGTTGTGGATGCTGAGACCTGAATCCCTATCCTTTTCAAGAACAGTAAACACTTTTAGCCACTGAGCCATCTCTCCAGTGCCTCCCCTCTTTAAATGTTCATATAGGAACACTGAGTTGGATTTGTGAAGAAGTGGGACTCTGGTTGTATTCTTACATAGATGAAGTTGAGAGCAGGATAATTGGAGAGGGAGAGTGGGATGCAGCTATGACCTAAGCACATTCATCTATGAAATTATCAGACTCTACTAAAAAAAATTAAAAATCTCAGCCAGTCTTGGTGGTACACGCCTGAAATTCCAGTATTTGTAAGGCTAAGGGAAGAGAATCAGTGTGAGTTCAGTCATGAGATACACCATGAGTTCCAGAGCAGCTTGGGCTGTCTGGTAAGACTCCGCCTCAGAAAAAAAAAAACAAAACAAAACAAAGCCAAAAGTCCCAGAACAAATGACATAGCAAAAAAGAATACGGACAAATAAAAAGGATGTGAAAATCACAGACTTTAAAATAAACCAGTGCACAATTTTTAATAAACTTAGGAACAATTTATTTTTAAATAAAACTTAAGCACAATTATTATTAAGCAAAGAATGAAGGAATTAAGGTTAAGCAAAAGCATAGACTTCACATAGGGAATTGATAGGAAGCTCCTTTTGTACTCCTGACCTAGGTGGCAAGCATCTGAACAGGGCCAGTCGCCTAGGCAGATGTTGAAGGATGGTCCTCAGGTTTTGGGAAACTCAAGGCTGATGGGGCGGTGATTCAAGCATGACGCCAGGATAATGACACATGAGATCTGGAAGTCAGCCTACTCACACCTTAACGTTCATGCTTGGGCAATAACTTCCTTACAGGCAGAAGCTTATTGTGAGCTCCAAGGACACTGAAAGGAAGGTCCAGAAAAAACTGGAGTCTCAGCCAGTAAAGAGCTTCTTCCCTCTGAAAGAACTACAGTTGGAGACTTATAGGGCATTTCACATGGGATTTTTAAATTCATTACATGAGCTGGAAAGATGGCTCAGTCAGCAAAAGCACTTGCAAACATGAGGACTTGAGCTCAACTCATCAGAACTCTTAAAAATCCTTTGTCTTGTGTGTGTGTGTGTGTGTGTGTGTATGTGCATAAGTGTGTATATGCATGTATATGTATGTATGTATGTATGTATGTATGTATGTGTGTGTATGTGTGTATGTATGTATGCTTGTATGTGTGTGTATGTGTGTGTGTCTGTGTGTGTGTTTGGGGTGGGGGAGGTAGCCTAACTCCAGGCTCGGTGAGAGATTCTGTCTGTAGGGAATAAGGAAGAGAATGTGATAGTGTAGAACTTCCAACATCTGTCTCCTGATCTTCATCATGCACAGCAGTATATGCATTTACATACAACACACACACACACACACACACACACACACACACACACATACACATACACACACACCCCACAATCAGTTCCTCTGACTATGAGCTTTTGTTCATGGCTGTAAGACATCATCATTGACACAATGGGCTTTTGTTTTCTTAGTGGAAATTATCCTTCCTACCAGACTAGTGGGAAGTCGCTAGGGCTACTGCCCTGACTCCATAAAAGGACTGCTTGCTGAAGAGACTAATTGTGAAGAGCTTCTAGACTCTAGTGGAAGGAGAGAAAGCCCTTGTAAGAGTTCTTGACTCACATGTTAGTAAAGGGAGACTGACAGACATCCAAGCTTGGCACACCCTACATGAATTCATGAATTGGACTTACTGTCATCATTCCTGAGACTGCATGGTGGTGAATCTGGGCAATGAATAAGTGTTAAACTTGTGTGATGGTTGCTAATGCTATAGTGGAATGTCAATACTCTTAACAGAAGAGTTTTCTGTGGGCAACACTGGATAATCCTACTATTAATCACTCAGGGAAGAAACGAACCCTAGGATGAGAAGTGAGACTTGAAGGGACCCATAGCAGAGCTGGGTGAAGGAGAAGTGCCTCTATTCTTAGGAGATAAGGCCATTTTGATCTATATCTGAGGTTCACTGGGCTGCCTGGAATATTTCTGTGGGACAGAATAAAAGCTGGGAAATTAGGAAGGGAGTCAGACAAGGATCTGTGGATAGCTCTTATACTGGGCAGAAGTTCTTGAATGAAGGTTCTCTTTGGTACCAGCTTCTAGCAGCCTTTTGAGTGGACCCCCAAGTCAAACTTACTGTTTATTTGATATCCTGGGAGGTTTGCAGATGCCCTCTAATGATGTTGCAGCTTGTTATCTCAAAAAGTGGTTGTAAGGTAAATATCCCATGCCAGAATTAATTTATTTTGTGTCACTGGAATGATTGTTCAAGGCCATCATCTGCCTGTTCTTCACCAAAACTGTGTTTCAATTTCTTGTTGACAGGTTTTTTTTCAGGCATCCTGCTGTCCTGGTGCAATATTACAGAAGTTTTTGAGGTGACCCACACTTGTTACATCCCTGACCACAGACACAGAGATCGAGTGGGTGTGTTAGACCGGTTGGTGCTAGATTGCACAAGCTAGGCCTGATCAGTGGATCAAGGGTCAGCCTCTGCTTCCTAAGATCTGCCATTGCCAGAGACTCTTCCCCGGTCCACGCACATTACCCACTCCCTCTGATTCTTCACCCTCCTCCTCTCTGTGCTTTGGGCTTCAGATGCTAGACTTTTGCTAAGCAGCCTACTTGGGGCTGGAACTTACTGCACAACCTCGGTAGTCTCCACGCCACAGTATTCCTGTTACCCCTTCTGCATACTGAGAATCTGGGTGCAGTCACAGCATTCAGTTCAGAAACTCCTCGGATTGTTTCAGGTTTGCTTTCTGAGGACTACACTCTAATCCACCTGGACTAATACAACTTTTCACGCTCACCTCAAGCCTCTTCCTATTATTGATTCTTCTTTTCTAATTTTTTAATCTTTAAAACAATACCAGAATGGGTGGGGGTAATAATTCATTTCCCCATTGGGCTCATTATGCTTTTAGCAGTGATTCCCAAGTGAATTCCTATCGTGAGGGTCAGAATATTGAGACACATTAGAACAGTGCTTTTTGCTTCCTTATGTCTTATGATGATTTAAAGTTGATGTTTTTTATTACAGATAACACCCAATTCTAACTATATTCAAGCCCAAACTCATATTTTAAACAGACATTCCAAAGATGTTTTAAAATAGAAAAAAAATGTAAAAATATATGCATTTGAATGTATCGCCAGGGTGTTCTATGTTGCCATTATAAGTGATGGAAAGAAGTTTCCCTCAATTACAAATGCACGTTACCTTTAGGTAGGAATTAAGAGTAATGACTGCACAGAATGGGGATTTCCAAGCCAACTACTAATGCTACATTCTACCATCATAATGCACTTAACACGCTGCATGTAAACTTTTATAATGCAGGTTGAATGTACTGCTCACGTGTTTTCTTAGTGTGTATGAAATAGACTTGAACCAGTGTTATTTTTTAGGAAGAAACTAAAAGTAACTGTGTTATCAGTAGGCTTATCAATACTCTGCACTCGACAACCCAAGAGCCAAAGGACAACCTTACTGAAGTTTTAGCCGTTTGGGAGACAGCCAAAGGGGTAAGACTCTAGTTAAGGTAAGATCTAGTTGAGGTAATTAAAAATTATAGGAACATTTACAATAGTGTAGAATGCATAAAAATATCTATCTACCTATGTGTGTGTGTGTGTGCCTATGCATAGAGAAACACATATTCCGTAATGGTTAAGGGAGAATCATATAGAAGAATAGTTTCATGAATAATGGACCTAAAAATTCTTTACAAGCCCTTAGTAATCAATTTCATATATGCTGAAATTGAATGAATTCTCATTTCTTCTAGGACAAGTTCTAGTTCCTCCATATGACTTCTCATGAGACAGTCATCCTAGACCGTCTCTCAGCCACAGGCATTCCTGTCCTACTGTTCTAAATCAATAGCCCGTTTCTGCCTTCATCATGTAAGATGCCAAATCTCTCCAGTGTTTCTCACACTCTGGCCTTGCTGCCTTTGCTCTTGGAACACATCTAACTGTCTGCCTTTCTCTGTTCTTATCTCATCCTCATAGAATGAAGAGTCCTGCTCTAAAGTTTCTTAACTCTTCAGCCCTTCAGTAGGAGGAAGAATCTTGAACGGGACAACCCTGTGCTGTCCTGTCCTTCCTCTTTGTACAGCAGAAAAGCCAACTCCACTCTGGATTCCAAGCTGATTAAGTTTGGGGAAGACTCCCTGAGGTTTCCCGGAGTAAAGGAAGTTTGAGAACACGAGCTGTATATCTCCAGAGGGGATAGATTTGAAGTGTTGTCTCTGAGACCAGAAGGGCCTTCCACACAGAATTCAGCTGATGGTGTCTTACATGGATCAGGGAGAAGACCATGGAGCGAAATCTAGGCTTGTCTGAATCTTGAGAGCTCAGGGAAGCCTCACACTTTGCAGGAGCTCGTGGCTTAGATAAGAATGCTCTCAGAAGTAATCAGGGCAGGTGAAGGAAGATAGTCACATGCTTACCACATTACTGTGCGCTGATCCAGGGCTCTGAGCAAGGATTTTGAGTGGGCTTTGAAGATCAGCAACACATCTGACAGTGACTGAGGATCTTCCCACATAAACTTCGAGTCACTTTGGGCAAAAACTGGGTCTGTGTGAATCCTTTCTCCTACCCTTGGGACTGAAGACTTTGGACTCCTAAAAATGTCTGTTGAATGATTGGTGAAACTGCAAACCCCATTTTATGGAACACTTTGTCTGGGAGATTTTCCTGTGACCACATTTGAAATTTTTTTTAATCTTTATACAATCACATTGAAAAGAAAAAAAGGAAAACCTATTCGACCAATAAGTGAACATGAAAAAACAAGTCTCTCCCCACCCCTTACCCCCTCCTTCCCTCCCTCCCTCCCTCCCTTCTCTCTCTCTCTCTCTCTCTCTCTCTCTCTCTCTCTCTCTCTCTCTCTGCCACAGATGTTGTGAGTAATTAAAGAACCAAGCTTTGTTTTTGCTTTGTGGTTTGGGTGTGGATAAATGGTCAGGTAAGCACTTCTTTTCTCTGATTTTAATATCTGGCACAGATAATCCATGGCATTCGGGACAATTTTCCTTCAGTGGTTTATTTGAAAATGTTAATGAGGTTTGGAGAGACTACCTGGGTTTTGTTTCAACGTGTGAAGAGTCTGTGCAGATTTTGCACAGCAATGGACTGGATGGGAGGATCCTATGATCAGATCAGGTGTATGTTCCTGGCACCCAGAGTAGAGTCACAGCAGGCGGCGGCTCCAGGTTCGGTAGTGGTAGTGGGGATGTTCAGCACAGTGTCAGCGAAAGGGACGCGGGTAAGGTTGGGCGGCAACCCCGCGGGGCAGAAAAAGGGTGTGGGAATAGCTGGCAAAGGGTGGACCCGGGACCGCTTTCCCGGGGAGTGAGCTCTCTGGCGGCCGCGGGGAGCTCAGGGCAGGCTCAGGCAGCTCTAAGGCGGCCCCGGAGGTGATAAAACTTGAGAAATAACTAGGAGGGGCCACCCAGCGTCTCCTTGGTCCAATCCAGTTTCAGGCGAGAACACGCTCCTGGGCGAAGAAGCTTGAGAGAGGCCAGAACAACTTCTAGGCAAGCTGCTGCGGAAACCCTCCTGCGCCCAGGCTCTTAGAGTCCTCGCTTGGCGCCCACCAGCGTCCTCCTGAGGCTGCACGGAGCGATGGTGGTCCCTGAGTTCCTGAGCCCGCAGAGCAGGCCACTATGCACGAAGCTGCTGCTGACCCTCTGGGTGAGCCACTCATGGGTGCCATAGAATGGGGACTCAGATGGGGAAGGGGAAAAGGTGGAACCTCTCTGATCTCAGTGGGGACTCAATAGACGACTAGCCATGGGCTGATCATCTATTATTTCTTGCATGGTTCAAGTTTTGGAGGAATGATGGGCGAAAAGTTATTTGAGGAGATTTTTGATTGAGGACTCGTTCTCTAGCTTCTCGGCGCACTGGTGTCTTGGTCACAGTGGGCAGTAAATATGTGTGAGTCAAAAGCAAGGAGGACAGGTGTGTGTGTGTGTGTGTGTGTGTGCGCGTGTGTGTGGTGTGGTGTGTTTTGGGGAGGGTATTTAGGATCCTCGACTTAGCAAAGCGCTGATGTGGTGAAACTCCAGGGACTTCCTTTCCCTAGATGTGTATTGAGCCCAGCAACCTTAGCGCAGGGCCAACGCTGTGCCCCTGGATGCTGTCCTGGGGCTGTTTCTGAGAAATGGTGTTCTCAGCTATGCCTCCCTTAAAGGATTACTCAGAAGGCTGGCCGAGCTGCCGTCCCCTCGCCTGCTCACTGTGTGAGTCTGTGCTTGCCTGTGTGTCAGAGATCCAGGTGTGGGAAGGCGGCTGAAGGGCTGCACTGTCGCTCCACGGGGAGAACTGGAGTCACAGGACTGCTAGACTGAGGGAAAGATTTGAAGAGTGTTGTCAGCTGGGCCCTGCTCCTGTGCAGGACATATATCATTGGATCTCCTGTGTCCTCCAAACCCAGACTTGAGTTTTGATCTTCCTAGAGAAGAAGTTAATGGCAGTTTTCTAGAGCCAGGGAGACTAGATGTGGAAAATTAGGAATTCTGACCACATGGTGACCTGTAAAACTTCAGACCTGTCCAAGCTAGTTCGAGTGACAAACACAAAGTGGCTGAGAACATTACCACTTCGATGCACCAAAGACAGGCAAGAAGTTCAGGGGGCCAGAGGACTCTGACTAGGGAGTTGGTCCACTGTGCTATTCAGAATCTTATTCATTTGAGAGTAACTCAGACTGACCTTGAATTAGCTATGTAGCTAAGGATGGCCTTGATCGCCTGATCCTCTGTCCTCTACCTTTTGTCTGCGGGCATTGTAGACATGAACCACTCTAACTGGCTCTTGCCTAATTCTGGCAGGAAGACCCAAGATTATTCCCTTTTTAAATCAGGAAGTTACAGACATCAGACCTGTTTGATATTCACAATCTGAAATACATTTATGAGCCAGAAAAAATCATAATTCTGCCTACCAATCTGCTCCCAGCAACACTAAGAGTTTGGGTTTTGAGTGACTGTAAATAATCCCTCCTCAAATGCTATGCTCTTCTGGGATAGATATGTTCAGATGAATTTCTAATATCTTATGACTTTGGTATTTTACGTTTTCATTGAGTAAGGAATTAGGAAACAAAAGGACACTCTGTGAGTTTTGTTCTCAGGATCTAGGTTATTAGTTGGGAGGTCAAAGAAGACAGGGCACTATAAGCCAGGAGACTGTGGATCAGGGTCCCTGTGTGTCCAGGCTGGATGGTGCAGGCAAGTCTAAACAGATGAATCAGCGTGCTCCCTCATAAAAAGGAATTGCAGTGGGTACAGAGGGGGTGTCGCTGACTCTTCTGCCTGCTTTGAGAACCTTTTCTTCTTACCCAGGGTTGCCTCCTTCAGCCTTGATGTGAGTCATGTGTCTGGTCTTACTGTCACTTGTTATGCTGTGTTTGGTTGAGATCCTGGGGATCCCTGCTCTTTTCTGAAGAGAAACGGGAGTGGATCTAAGGGAGAAGTGAGGTGGGGAGGGGCGCTGAGAAGAGAGGAGGGAGGGGGAACTGAGGTCAGGTTGTAACATATGGAAGAAAGAAAGAAAGAAAGAAAGAAAGAAAGAAAGAAAGAAAGAAAGAAAGAAAGAAAACGAAGGAAGAAACTAACAAAGGAATTGTCCAGAGTGTAAACACAGACTCTGAAATCAGAGCATGTGCACAGATTGGTCAATTGTCTCAACAGTAGCTTTTTTCCAGTTTACCAATTTGTTAAATTTCATGTCTGCACTTTTCTTTGACTCAGTGGCCTTTGAGCATAATATTAACAGGAACATTTTAGAAACATCTTTATTCCCTAAAGGGTAATCGTGGAACTTTAACAACAGCGTGACCTGCTTTGAGGAGGACTTTTCAAAGCAAGCCTAGCACAGGTCAAAGACGTACATCTCCAACAGTCCGTCTCCCCAGCTATTGGCATGTGGAGGAATCTTTCCAAATGGCAGGTTTCTGCATCTCTTGTCCACCCAGACTCCGAACGCCACAGAGTACAGTGGAGGGAGAAAGAGTCAAATTAGGAAAAAAAAAGGAGAAAACCAACCACCTCATAATTAATGAAGGGTCTTAAGCATAGCTTTTAGAGTGTCTTCCCCGGCTAATGTGACAACAGATTCCCAGGAAACAGTATCAGATGAGCTGTTTTCTGCACGTTGCAGGTGATGGGACCATTAGCATTTATGTTTAGTGCTGTTCTCCACATTGAGTCTGTGCTTGAGGCCACATTAGCTTTTGCCATTGATAAGTGGTATGTGTGTGGAGAAAGTCTGCCATTTTCCTAAAAGAACCCACCCTCTACCTCCCCTCCTTGGAGCGTGTGAAGTTACCTCCAGCAGAGGTTGGTAAACATGCCCTCCCTCCCTCTGTTTAGGTTGTATTTTAACTTCGGAGTGAAAGACGATTTAAGCAAATGAGTAAGTAAAGGAAAAACGGTTTTATTTTAAAGCCTCATTATATGGAAGCCACAGTTTAAGTCAGGCATGGTGGCATGTGTCTTTAATGACAGCACACTCTAGGCAAACTTGGGAAGACTGCTCGTTTGCATAGCCTAATCTACACAGCAAACTTTAGACCTGTGAGGCTACATGGTCAGATTCTACTCTCCAATAAAAGAAAGAAAAGAAAATCAGACTTTTAACATATATTTAGGTTGATTCATTTTCAGCTAGTCTCTCCCATGCCCAGTGAACCCCAGGCCTCATACTCGTTAATCAGCACATTTTAAAAGAAGTTGTTGATAGTCATATTGAAATGACTGTGTCTGAGAACAACTCTGACTATGGAATAAATACAAGGCTATGTACATTTTTGGACCCTGTTGTAATCCTCATGCCCAGTGTCTTCCATAGAAGGTATCTCTGGAGACTTGTGGTTAGTCACATTTCTCACCGAGCCCGAATTTCCCTCTAAAAATGAGTTTCATTAGAAGAAAATGTATTAGAGTCATCTAACTACCGTGACTGCCGAGTTCTAGGTCGCAGGTCTGTCCTTGAGGCTGTAAGAATTCAAATGCTCGTGTTTCTGTCCTGTCGAGGATCATTGTGCACAGGAGAAAGGAAAGGTGTAAATTCCAGTGTTGATCACTCTGCTCAGACAAGGCATCAATCACCATTTTCCTTCTGTATCTCTGACTAGTGAACGCGGGGCTCTACCAGTGCTGGAACACAAAGCTGAGCCCCACCCAATCCCATTAGGTAGCTGCGTTTGCCTTCCTTGGAGAAAGGCTTGTTGAGGAAGTCTCTTTTCTGTGTGGAACTCACAAAACTGAACTATTCAAAAAGGAAACAATTGCAGATAGATTCTTTAGTCTCTCACTCTCCATTTGGCATTGCACCTTTAAATCAGAATTTAATGGCATTTCTGACAGTTGAGCAACCACATCAACTCTAAAATTTATATAGTACTGCTAAAAAAACCTAAAACTTATATTTTAAGGCTATTTAAATTTTTTCTCAATTAGATATTTGAAGTTACTCTTGAGAGTTTTCCTTTTAAAGGTTTTCCTTTAAATTCAAGTTGTCAATCAGTTCATCAATTTTATAAAAATAGTGTTTTTGTATGTTGTGTTTTAAATTGTATTACCTTCCTTCCTGCTCTCCCTCCCTCCCTTCTTCCTTCCTTCCTTCCTTCCTTCCTTCCTTCCTTCCTTCCTTTCTTCTTTCCTTCCTTCATTCCTTTTTTCTTCCCTTTCTTCCTTTTCTTACCTTCTTTCCTTACTCCCTCCCTCCTTCCTTCCCTCTCTTCCCTCCCTCCCTCCCTCCATCCTCCCTCCCTCTTTTCTTTCTCTCTCTCTTTCTTTCTTTCTTTCTTTCTTTCTTTCTTTCTTTCTTTCTTTCTTTTTCTTTCTTTCCTCTTTCTTTCTCTTTCTTTCTTCTTTCTTTTTCTTTCTTACTTTCTTTCCCCTTCCTTCCTCCCTCCCTCCCTCCCTCCCTCCCTCCCTTCCTTCCTTCCTTCCTTCCTTCCTTCCTTCTTTCCTTCCTTCCTTCCTTCCTTTCCTTCTTTTGACACAGTACATATAATGGCCTATGTGGGAGGTCACAGGACACGTTGTAGGCACTAGTTCTCTTCTACCACCAGGGTTAGAACCTAGGCTTGTCGTCAAGGTCTGGAGAATCAGTCTGCCTCTCCGTCACATCTACTCTGGATACTGAATTCAAGTTGTCCAGCTTGGAGGGAAGCCCAAACATTTGTTCTCCTTTGTGCTTGGCAGACTAGTAAGAATTAAGTTATCTCAGAATTATACAGAATGGACACAGAACAGAATTCTGAGATCAGAAATAAGTGGACTCTTCTTAGCTCTCTTTATGAGAACTCTGAAGTGAGAAAGTACATGAACATCATGTATGGGAAATGATATAATACATAGCAACCAGCAAAACCCACAGTGTATCTGAAAGTTATGTCTTAAGAAGGACTGCCTTACCTAAGACGTATCATGAAGTTATTTGAGACCTTTCTGATTATTTTTAATATAGGTACTTATAGCTATTGATTTCTTTCCCATTATTGCTTTCATTGTATATTAAAGATCTAGCATGTTTTATTTTTATTTTCATTGCATCTTTAAAATTTTACAATTTCCTTCTTAATTCCTAAGATGGATAATTCATTGCTCAATAGGATGTTGTCCAGTCTCTATAAATCTGTGTATATTCCATGGATGTTTCATGTATGTGCTTCTTCTAAGAGAAATGTATATTCTGAAATGTTTGGATAGACTGTTCTGTGGATGTCTGTTAGGTTCATTTGATGTTATACCATTTAACTCAGGTATTTCTCAGCTTATTTTCCTAGAGATGACTTTTCTATTGTTATAGTAGTGTTTGATGCATGTGGGATTAGTACATAGTTTGCTTATTGTCATGTAACACCATGAGCTAAGACAGGCAGAGTCATTGTGAAGGTGCCATCTGCACTGTTCTCTGCAGCAGGAGATAAAGATAGACTCCATATAAATGGAGGCTTATAAGTTAGAAGTGGTTTTGCAATTTTAGAAGAAAATATTGTATATATACTTATGACAGATTAGGAGCTATTAAGTCATAATAAACCCAAACCAGAAGGAATTATTAATGTAATTGTTTACAAATGCAAAAGAAATAACAAAGTTGTTTTCTTTAAAATTGTAATCATTTATATCAAAAAATGCCACAAATTGTGCAAAATAGTAATTTTTTTAAAAAAATATTTATTTATTTATCATATGTAAGTACACTGTAGCTGTCTTCAGACACTCCAGAAGAGGGAGTCAGATCTCATTACCAGATGGTTGTGAGTCACCATGTGGTTGCTGGGATTTGAACTCAGGACCTTTGGAAGAACAGCTGGTGCTCTTAGCCACTGAGCCATCTCTCCAGCTCCCACAAAATAATATTCTTGCAACTAAGAAACCCCCAATTTAAAAAATACTAAACTAAGCCGAGTGTATTAGCACAAGGCTTTAATTCCAGCATTATGGAAGCAGAGGCAGGTCCATCTCTGTGAATATGCAGAGAGCCTCATCAACATAGTGAATTCCAAGGCGGCTGGGGCTACAAAGTAAACATAGTAAACAGTGTTGAAGAGGAGAAGGAGAACTGGGTGCTACAATGGAAGGCAAACGGCACCCTAGGTGGAAAATATGCTGTCTCAAAAGTAATGTAAAAATGCAAATGAAACAGTCAGCAGATTAATATGTTAAAAAGGAAACAAAGATTTTAAGAAGGGCTGAGGCATGCACATCAGTGTTTCAGCTGCACAAATAGTAAGACGTGGAAAGAATTTACCAATGACCAGTGAGATGTAAGAATGCTCTAACAGCTTAGTGCTGTTCATATTGTATGTTTTAATCCCTTAAACCTTCAATGCATGCTCAGTTTATTATCTTAGGATAGAAAAATGAAACCAATATGAATAACCATAAATACAGAGGAATGATAAAATTATATTAAAATGTCAATGTTAGAATATGGCTGTGGCTCTTCTACTTATTTACACAGACTGTAGTGTTGCCATGAGTTCATTCTTAAATCTGTATACATGGCATACTTAACTATATCATGGCTGAGATCCTTCCTCGTGATTCTTACAATATTCTCCCGGGATTGTGTATACAAGTTCGTAGTTCTGAAAGAGGCAGAAATGGATGTGTAGAAACATGGCAAGGGTCATATTCTTGTAGATGTTGTACCTTGTTTTATTTCTAAAAGACTTGCTGTGGTCTTGTCTGAAACAAAATTACACTCTCTGAAGCTAACAACTCTGTGAATTTCAGGAAACTTAGAGGTCGCAGTGGTAACCATGCTCTAACTTTGGAGCATTTCCACTGCTTTTCCAGGAAGCCTTGAGCCCATTTTAAGTCACTTTCTCTTTCTTCTCCTAGTGTAGGCAACCAGCACCCTCTTCTGTCTCTACCTAGCTGCCTGTTGGGAATACTGCTTAGAATGAAATACATAAACACTGACTCTACTCTATCTGATGGGTGTAATGTTGATGGGTTTATCCATGTTTTAGATTGGATCAAGTCTGTTTATTTAAATAGCAGAAGATGACGAATCTTTGCGATCAGCAGACCATGCTACATAAACTTACAGTGAAACTTCACTTATTGCATGTCTAGATCACATTCTGTTGATCTGTTCACAAGCTGGAGGATGTATATGCACTTATTCATCCTTATCAGGACTGCTATTACGACTACACCTGTAAAAGTTGCTGTGGACACAGATTTTAAAACAGCACAGAATTTATTTGATGTGCAGTTCCCTTAGAAGCTGCAACTATATCACCTTCCATTTCCATGGACAACGCCAAAGGTTTCTAGTTTTTCTGCATTCTCAAAAGCAACATCTCATTTTCTGTTTTGTTTATTTTAGCTCTTCTAGCAAGTAAGTCATGGATTAGATGTACATTTCCACGTGTTCCATACTGTTGGGAATTTTTTCATCTTCCTAACCATCATTGGTACATCTTTGAATACCCTCTATTCAAATCTTTTACTAATTTTTCATTGTTTACCATCCTTTTATGGAGCTAAGTTTTATAGTATTTAATACTTTTGGGGAGCTAAAATTTATATTATTATGGATATGTCACTAATTGTTCTCTCATTTTGAAAATAACATTTCCCATTCTGTGCTTTTTTATTTTTTTCCTATATCATGTTGTCTGAAGTGCAAAGGATTTAAATATCAAATTGATTCTGTTCATCCTGGTCCCTTACTGTCCATGTTTAGATAGCACAGCTAAGAATTGTTGCCCAACATGGTTCTGACAATTTTTAAAAAATAGATCTCATCCTTATCTGCTCTGAGGTAATTTCTGTGTATGGCATTACTTATGATTCATTTCCACTTTTGTGCAGAAGAAAATTTTAATCATCTCAGAACCATTTAGTAAGGAAATTTCTGTCCCCTAAACTTTTCATAGGAGATCAGAAGTGAGTCTTATTTATAGGATGTGATTTCTATTCTATTGTCTACACACTTGGCTTTGATTAGTGTATCCTTGAACTACCCTATTCAAAACTGGGTAATGTCAGACCATTTTTCTTTTGGGGGGACAGGGGTGTCTCTTACAATTCCTTAAGGACTAATACCCTTTTCTCCTTTCTATTTCCCTTTCCTTTCTTGACTGTTTTCTTTTCTTGAGACAGGGTTTCTTTGTATATCCCTGACTGTCCTGGAACTAACTATGTAACCCAGGCTGGCCTTGAACAAGAGATTAGCTTGCCTCTGCCTCCAAAGCACATCTGACTAAACGGTCAATTTCTTCAAAAGGAGATCTGAGATTCAATAAGAGATTGAGTTCTTAGACTTTGTCCTTGGATCCACGGAGAGAGGTGAAGTTCACATTTATTTGGGTCTTTTAAAACCTCTCTCACTCTGTTTTACTGTTTTCAGGGCCTGACCTTGTACTTCTCTTTTTTTCTGTCAGTAAAGACTTTAGTAGTATGAATCTGGGGGCCTTGTGGGTCAAATCCTCCTTCAACATTACCAAGACACCATAAAATTAACAGTAGTAAGCATGATGGTGAATGAGCTTAGCTAGGTTCCTTCCAACCAGACCTGTGGTTATCAGCCTTCCTAATGCTTTTCGTACAGTTCCTCATGTTGCAGTGACCCCAACCATAAAATTATTTTTGTTGTTACTTCATAACTGTAATTTTGTTAGTCTTAATGATTGTAATATAAATATCTGTGTTTTCTGATGGTTTTAGGTGACCGCTGTGAAAGGGTCATTTAACCCGCCAAAGGAATATCATCTTGTACTTTTTTGACAAACGTATTCCAAAGTGTTTTATCCTAAATAGAACTGTTTTAGGATTCCCCCCTCTCTCCCTCCCTCTCTCCCTCCCGCTTCCTTCCTTCCTTCCTTCCCTTCCTTTCTCTTTCCTCTTGCTAGCTTATAGGAAAGCAATATGTTTATAATATTGTTTATTTGGTGTGTGTGTGTGTGTATTTGTATAGAAAACAACTTATTTACAATACTTGTTTATTTGGTATGTGTGTGTGTGGTGTACGTGTGAATGTGTATGTGTGTGTGTGTGTATATACCATGGTATGTTTTTGAAGGTCAAAGGAAATGCTGGTGGGCATCAGTTCTTTCCTCCCACCAGTGGATTGTGGGTATTGAGCTCAGGTTGTCAGCCTTGGTGGTAAGCAAGTTGGTGGTTCAGACACCCACTAATCTGTGTTGGTGGTCCAAAACACCCACTTTTGTATATACATTTTATTTCCTACATTCTCTCTAAAGTCATTTATTTGTTTTGTTGCTAGTGCAAAAATTGTGTATTCCTTGTTCTTGTATATATACATGAATGTAGTATTTATGAATACACTTTTATTTCTTCTTTTCTAACCAATTTGTATATTAACTTTGATTAATTTTATTGTGTAAGTGCCCAGGTAAGAAGCTCTAGTATAATAACACAAAAAAGTGGCAGGGACAGATATGCTTGTATTTCCAATAATGGAGAACATTTAGTCTTTTTCAATTAAGCATGAAGTTAGTTGTCAGTTAAACACAGACATGCTAGTCTGTCACTAAAATGATGAAGCTGTTTTCATAAATTGCAGGTAGAGCTTGTCAATTGCCTGTGTTCTTCATTCACTGAAATCTTCATGTGGTTTCTTTCTTATTCTAAGATGAACTAATGTGATGTTTAAAAATTTCTAGGTCTTCAGTTTTGTTGGTGAAGCCTGTAAAAAGGTGACATTTCATGTACCTTTAACACTAGAGGCAGACAAGATCATCGGAAGAGGTGAGGACTTTCTGAACAGTCTCTTTGAAACAGCTTTATAAAGTTCTTAGTCGACCAGGAGTGTGGGGCACTGCCTATGCACTCTGGAGTTGGTCTACATTGACTTAGAAGTAGAGACAATTCAGTATTATTTCAAATATGCATTTTTGCCTTGTAGCTGTTGAATCAAGTAATCAATCCTACTGTGAGTTTTCAATCCATGCTTCTGAAGTCATTAATCTTAACAGTTTAAAATATCATACTGTTGATACTCTAAGGTTTGAGTATTGCAGAAGTATAGATGTGTATTGAAGAGAAACACACTGATTTTCTTTTATCTTAAATCTAGATTTCATTTATTTGCATTTGTATGTTTGCACACCTGTGCTAGGGTGTGTGTGCATGCATGTGTGTGTGTGTGCATGCATGTGTGTGTGAGTGCATGTGTGTGTGTGTGTGTGTATGTGTGTGTGAGTGTGCAAGCGTGTAGATCAGAAGACAACTTGTGAGATTTTGTTATTTCCTTCTACTTGGTGAGCACCAGGGAACAACCTTGCAGTGTCAGGCTTGGCTTCAAGTGTCTTTACTCACTACGCCATCTTGATTGCCCTGGAGAAGTATTATACCATTATTAAGAAAATAATGCTTTCTCTTCAGAACTGTAAAGAATCAGCCATTTTAAAATGGAGACCTGAGGACCTGACTGAACTTTACTCTCTCCAAGCAGTTGGGTAGCATTGTCCAGATGTGCTGTGTGTGTGTGTGTGTGTGTGTGTGTGTGTGTGTGTGTGTGCGTGCATGTGTGTGTTGGTGTACAGAAATTAGAGGAACCCACCATGATATTTTTTTCAAAGGGAAATACTTGCCCTAGATATATAAAATTGGCTTTTTAATAATGTGTGCAATTCTGACAAAACTGTCTCAACTGATGTCATCAAATTAATCTCACTTTTTCTACTGTGGGAAACAAGAAGAGAAAAAGATAAGGAGAGATATGGTATTCCTCTGGGAAAATAAACAAGAAGGACACATTCAGCTAAAAATATAAAGAGGGGAGAAATATATTGTTAGAGTCCTTAAAACCTTCACTACCTTTTAGTGAAGCATCAATCATTTTATTAAGCCCACCCATAACAGATTTGGGCTGAAGCAAAGGTACCCAGGATGCAAAGGAGCCCTTAGGTGCGGTCGGTCATTGTTTGAGCATCATCAGTTTGGTTTCTATAAAAGCAAATGGAGAATGGGATGGGAAACAGTTTATTTTTGATACTTAAATATCATTACCTTTTATTAGGAGGCAAAATTCCCACATATAGAAGATGCCACATGGTGTTTCTGTAGAGGGCCCTGGAAAATAGTGTTTGTGGCTATGGATTGTTCAAAAAGTGCTATGGAAAGAATTCAGAGACCAGTTTTTCTTACTTGACCATCAGCTTGTATGCTCCTTTGTTCTCTGTGCATCTTTGTGTATCTTCTGACTAAAGGCAGGTGCATCTTGAGACACCCTCAGTGTATTGTTGAGGGAAATTTCACTGTGTTTATTCAGGTGCATGTGAGGGCGTGTGTCTCACCTTTGTCATGAGAATCACGTGTCCACCTGCTCAGTGGAAGATCATTTTCATAAGCCTACTAGAAGCATGTTGATCTCTAAAACAACTTTTTTAATACAAAAATGCAGACAAGACAATGCTGATTAAAATAAAATCACTACTTTTAGGAATGAAAGAGGACTATTAAGGCATTCCACAAGTGCAAAGTGCTTGGATTTTATGATAATGTGTTTTATTTTAACATATATGTTTTCTTTATGCATGTATCTCCACCTTGTGAATGGAAAATTTTTGCCGGCAGTTAATTTGAAAGAGTGTCTCAGCTCTGCTGATAGCATTGTGCCAAGCGATCCTGATTTCAGAGTTCTAGATGATGGGTCAGTTTATCCAACCAGAGCTGTTGCATTGTCTGATGAGAAAAGATCTTTTGTCATTCAGCTTTCTGATTCAAAGACGCAGACACAGAAAGAGATCATAGTAATCCTGGAGCACAAGAAGAAGGTATGCAAAGTACACTGGACATTCTCAAGCATGGGGGGGGGAGCGTCTTTCCTAAAATTCTTCTCTTAAAAATAGCAAAGTGGAGCAATGGAGAAATAGCATCTCTCCCCTGCCGTCCCCTCCTCTGCTGTCCCCTCCCCTCCCTTCCTCCTCTCTCCTCGCTTGTCCTATTTTGTTCCTATTATTTTTCATCTCTTCTCCCTCCATTTTCTTACTTCATTTGGTCTTTCGTTTCTCAGTCTTTCTCTTATATTTTTGGTTTTGAGCCTAGCCTTTAATGGCTGAGCGATCTCTCCAGCCCTCAATCTTTCTCAACACTAGTCAAATGCTGGCTTTGGGTTTTCTGATGTTAAACATAAATGATATCCCCCCTTTGGTGAAGCTTTTGTTTGATCTGATTTCTAGCTGATGACAGTTGCGTTCCTGTATGGGATCTATTCATCACAGCCTTTAGAATTTCTTATTAGTGCAAACACATACTCATGTGAAGCAGCATTGTGAATTATTTACAAAATGGTGGACGATTTCAATTGGCCTACATATAACCTATGTAAATGAGCTAGTGGTAAAGCTAATTGAATGACTTCTTGGCACTTTATGGAATATATTATAAAATAGTTATTAATAATGACTATGAAAATAAGTGTCTCCCATTGCTGCAACATGAAATAAAATAATCATTTCTAGAACATTTGGTGGAACTTTTTGCAGTGATAGAAGTGTTCTAGAATGTTCTGTAATCTCTAGTGTCCGGTACACTGATGCAATGTTAATAGTTACTGATGTTTAGCATATAACTAGTGCAATAAAAGGATAGATGTTTCCATTTAAACTAATTTTAGTTAACACAAAAGATCATATGACTGGTGGTAGGTAGTGGCTACCGAATAGGACAGATGGGGCAGTGAAGGATGTGCATTTTCTTCTGTGGTTCATACGACTGTGATGTTTCTGATATGTATTTTTTCCTTTAAATTCAGGTACTGAGGAAAAGACACACTAAGGAAACTGTCCTTAGGAGAGCCAAAAGAAGATGGGCACCCATTCCATGTTCGATGCAAGAAAATTCCTTGGGTCCCTTCCCATTGTTTCTTCAACAGGTAGGTTGTGTTCCTTTTGATTGTGTTCCTTCTAAGTGGAGAGTTTGTTTTATTCAGGTTTTGTAAATATTTAAGCATTAAGCAAATAAGAAGACATGACTAAAGTTATTCATGAAACACAAGTGAATAAAATAAGAAGAAAATGACTGGAGTGCTAACGGTGTAAGACAACCTACGAGCTTTGTATGCTTCCATCATGAATTCATTAATTTAGGAGATGGTTACTGGATATCTACATCATCTATGCCATGGTGTGGTAGATCCTGCCATATGCACTGGAGATAGAGAGAAATTGAACTCTGGTTCTTAGTATAGCTACTTCTCCTGAAATTCTGGAAAGTCCCAGCATTAGCAAGGGAGATGCTGAGTCCTGTCCTGTGAAAGTGTGCTCCAGAGAAGCAGGCCCAGTGTGTGAAGACAGCACCAAGATCTCAAGAGATATGAAGTCTCAATATGTAGCCGAGACTGTCCTGATCTTCCTCCCTGTATTCTCCATATGTTTGTACTACTGGTTTAGCTTGACCACCTTGGTATAGTCAAAATGGCTTATCTCTACATTCAAAGTGTGAATACATGCTTCAGCTTCTAGAGTAGAACTTAAATTTTCATGGATATTGATAATTTTGTTTACATAATGTTTTACAACATAATTATTCATACTATTACTTAAATTAATATATTTTATTATTGCATTATTTTTATTGTTCATATTATTTTTGTATATATCCCATCAACTGGACTTTATGCAGCCATACCTAGCTGCAAGTGAAATGGATCTATACCGTTCTTCCTAGCATTTTTGTGCTCAGCTATAAAGAAGATGGCAGGATAGGGTCTGTAAGATGGATTAGTCTTAAAGGTGCTTGCCATCAAGCCTGATGCTTGAGTCATATTCCTGGGACCCACATGGTGAAAGAAGAGAATCGACTCCTCTATGTTATCTCCTGACTTCCATATGTGTTCCATGGCCTTACTCTTACCAACGCTAACTTATATTGTTCTTTTCTACTGAGATGCTGTTAAGATGAAACATATGAAAAATTCATACATATGTATACACATACACATACACATACATACATGATACATACATATAAAACATTAAGTGTATATACCTCTATGTATTTTTCTTTCAGGTTCAGTCTGATGCAGCTCAGAACTACACAATCTTCTATTCAATAAGTGGGCGTGGAGCTGACCAAGAACCACTCAATTGGTTTTTCATTGAGAGAGACACTGGGAATCTATATTGTACTCGGCCTGTGGATCGTGAAGAATATGATGTTTTTGACGTAGGTGTTTTATTGATAAATATGGCTTTATATTAATGAACTGTCTGTCTTCTGAGTCGTTGCCTGCCCTTTTCTTCCTGCATTCTGTTCTTAGAGGGCATCTTAAAGTCTAAGGAGAATCACATGCACTGTATGTTGGAATGCTTGACAAACCTTTATGTTAGCTTTGGCTAGGCAATCCTGAAATGAGGCAAAGAGGTTTAATTTTATTTGAACATAAAACTCAGTACAGTTTTAGGAGTTTGTGTTAACTTGCCAGACCCTTTCTCTGGTCACTCCACATTCTCAGTTCTCCAGGACAGGTCTACAGGTGATCTTCCTCCACTCCTCTAAGCTCACTTTTTCATATTTTATTCCACATATATTATTCTCTGATAATTTCTGATAACTAGATAAAAGAATAAACATGGGAAACCAAGTGCACATGAAGGTTAATAGGTCAACTTTCTGGTAGGAATAAGTACACAGTGGGTGGGGGACAGTCTTAGATGGTTTCCATTATAGAAGAGCGTGTGTTTGCTGTCATGAGCCAACCCTGAGGCTGGGCAAGAAGACTCCCCACTGGAAAGAAGGAGTCTGTTTCTAGAAGATGAAAGAGATGCTGAAGTATCAACCTGACTAGTGTCTTCATGTGGCATTGTTTGCCTCTGGTTAAAAATTGTTCAACCTGGTGTAATTACACACTGAGCTGAAATAAATTCTGTCTGGCGTTACATTTCCTTTGATTAATGAGCAGGGAGGGTATTAGTAAATGTGTTTTGCAATAAGAACTATTTAAATTCACCATCTATGAAGCATGCAGTAAGAAGATTATCCGAAAACAAGACTGGATGGTTTTGCTTTATGTATTATGTTGCAGGATTTTTTTATATGGCCATGGGATTACCATTATCCCAATGGAACTTACTGATGTCAGAGATACTAAAGACTGTCATCTGAGTCCTATGAACAACTAATCCCCCCCCAATATTGCATATGGAACTTCATTTCTAACTTCTCTATATTTTGACCTGTTCTTTATCTCAAGTAGAGCTATTTTCTCCCAATACTGAATACCAGTTGCTGTAAGGATCTCCATGTGGAGCAGTGATTAGGTAGCTCACTGCTGAAAGGATTTGCAGGGAAGGTTTCAGGGCATCTCATCTGCTCTGTGCCATGCTGATGACTGGTTGCTGATACTGCTTTTCTCTCTCCCACAGCTGATTGCCTATGCATCCACTGCAGATGGCTACTCTGCAGATTTACCTCTCCCACTGCCCATCAAAATAGAGGACGAAAATGACAATTACCCTCTTTTTACAGAAGCAATTTATAATTTTGAAGTTCCAGAAAGCAGTAGAGTTGGTAAGGTTGTTTCTATGTGAAACATGTTTGTGTATAATTTTGAGACACTGGGATTTTTATTGTTTGTTTTTGTTTGCATTTGTGCGTGTGTGTGTGAGTTTGTGTGTGTGTGTGTGTGTGTGTGTGTGTGTAGATGATAGTATAATTTCCACTGTCATCTTCAAGTCCCAAGACTGTTTTTCAACAAACCTATGTCCCCAACTGTGGATTTTTATGTTCGTGGCCAGTAGATCATGGGGTAACACAGATCTAGGATTTATTTATCAGAAGACACTAATCAAGTCCCATCAATTGTAATCAACAAACCTCTTACTATAGGAATTTCTTCCTATATGTTTAGTATGACACCAAATATCCATGATGGGATGTAGCTATTAGTCAGGATTTGTACACTGCTTGTAATATGCATTTTATTTTATCTTCTCATTATGTAGTTTTACCATATCCTGTTTCTCCAGAGGAGACTCACAGGGTAGAATGAACAGTAAAAACAAATGTAGTTTCGATATTTCAGTGGGGCTGTGGAAAAGTATTACATGATACAGACTGATACATGATACAGTTTTTAAAGTATTTTTAAATTTCTGTTTTCTTGAACTACTTCACTGCATAACAATTTGGAATAAACACTAGAACAATCTGAGCAACACAGATCACACAGACTCCATCATAAACACTCCCCTTCAATGGAAAGCAAATTATTTTATTTCTGTGGATTGTCATAGCTTGTTTCTGAGGATTACATTATGAAGAATGAACACACACACACACACACACACACAAACGCACATATCACCATAAAGTTGAGATGGAGCTCTGGCATAAAAGATGGCTAGTATATTTTTCTGCTAAGATGTCTGGTCATTGCTCACATCCCTACTGTACCATACCTGCATTTCCATATACTTCTTTTCCTTATTAAATCTCTGACAGGGGTGGTGGCAGTCTCTTTGAGTTCTCTCACTTGTCAGTATCATGTCAGAGAAACCATTCTGTTCTTTGCTTCATGGATCTATGGCCCTATCATATTTTTCTGGTTTCTAAGAGGGGTAACTGGTTTCAGTTTTCCCTTGAGAACCAAGAGAAAACATTTATATTTTCATTAACCTGGATTATTTGAAGCACATCTTACCATTAGGTTCATATATATTCATGTTGTGAGACTCTTAAAGGAAAATGAATCAAAATAGATGAAATCAGAGTAGACATAACAAGAAAGTTCGAAAGAAAAAGACAAAATGAAGTGTCTTCAAATGAGTGGGAGATGAAAGGGAAGAGGGAACTAAAGATCACCCCAAGGGCAAATGATAAAGTGCAGCAGATAAAGGAACTTTACACTAAGCCTGATACCCTGAGTGCATTCCCAGGACCCATGTGGTAGAACAGAATTGATTCCTGCAAATCATCCTCTAGCTTCTACAGATGTGTTTTAACATGTCCCTCAATAAATGATCAAACTGAATTTTAAAAATCAATTTGATCATTTACATAAGTATACTGAGTCTTAATTTACATATTAATTGAAAGTCATAAAATTGAATTAGTTTAAGAGGCATGGTTTATGCCTCTAGTTGACTTATTATTGTTAAAAGTGAGAATATATATGTATATTATACTCTATATATGTATATCATACTATATATATGTATATTATACTATATATGTGTGTGTTTGTGTGTGTGTAATTTTAACTTTATTTTTGAGTTGTGTCTTGCTGCATAGCCCAAGTTGGTCTCAAATTACTAATTTATTGCCTCAACATTTTTAGTGTTGGGAATATAAGCAGTGCCCACACCCTGTTCTGAAATTACTGTTGATTGACATTTAGATTTTCAAAATTTACTATCAAACATTTTAATCTGTGTCTCTCAATGCCAGAATGTTTGGATTCTCCCTGGAAGTCTTCTTCCTGAGTGCTGTCAAAAGTTGTGATTTATTTGGCAAGAATCACGTTTTCAATTAGGTTCCTACTGTCATGTGCCAAGTTGGAAAGTATATCCACCAAATACATTGCGCTGTTCCGGAAGTTCAAATTTGCTTTTTGAACACATAGGTACTGTAGTGGGAACGGTTTGTGCCACGGATAAAGATGAACCTGATACTATGCACACGCGCCTCAAGTACAGCATCTTGGAGCAGAGCCCACCCTCACCTGGGCTCTTTTCTGTGCACCCTGACACTGGCGTCATCACCACCGTGTCTCACTACATGGACAGAGAGGTAATGTCCACACTGCAGCAAGTCATTTCACTGTGGGTTTAACCCCTTTTCCCACTTGCTATAACTTGCTATTCTCTAATTTTATTTGAATAAGAATTCCTGGGATCTTTCCTGGTTTTTAAACTCTTCTATTTCTGTATGAAAGAAACCCTACTAAATAGAAATACAGTTTGATTGGTGCTTGTAAGGAAGGGTACAATGCCTTTTTTAGGAAAATGACTGTGTATTCTTTCATATCCTTTAGTGTGTAAGGCTAGTTGGTTCCAGAGTAGTAAAGGCTCAGTCATCGTGCAGGACATACGTTTAACTTCTTTTTGTTCTTATACCAATTCAGTTAGTCCAGCCGTATGCAGTTTTTACAAAGGAAAGTATTAGTTGGGATAAAATTAAATTTATTAATAATAGTATATGGTCATGTGTGTGGTAATTATATTCATTTTCTTTATGTGAAAATTACTCCATGTTTAAACTTATTTACTTGATTGATTAGGAGGGTTTAATTCATATCCAATCTGTATGTGTGAAGTATGATGGTTAGAGAAATTGATTGATTGGCCCAAGTCAAATTATTTTAAGACGTCTTCAGTCTTATTAATTTTTTTGCTTGTTTGGTCAGATTATTTATCTCAGAGTCAAGCATTATGTACTGACGAAGATGAGCCACATGTACAAAGTAACTTTATTGAGACACTTTCAATGTACCCACTACAGCTAGAATAATGTACTTAGAATGATCGCTATGACAAGGACAAATGCTATGAAAGAAATGTCAGTGGACTGTAACTCCAAAGCAAAGAGGAAAGAATATGGGAATCTACAGAAAGGAATACAAATTAGTAGAAAAGTCTTATTTACCATTATTTAATTTTTTTTGTAGCACTGGTAAAACACGGACAGTAACAACAGTATTAGTTGCTTTCCTATTCTTGTAATCAAATCCCTGATAAAATCAGTGTAAGGAATGAAGGGTTTATTTTGGCCCCTGTTCAAGGGTGTAGTCCATAGGGACAGGGAAACCATGGTGGCAGGCCCTCGAGGCAGCTGGTCACAATTGTGCTCTCAGCAGGAAGAGAGGGAGGAATTCTGCTTGCTCAGCTCATCTTTTCCTTGTTATAAAGTCCTGAACCTGGCCTGCTGAGATGTGCTGCCCACATTTAGCTTGAGTCTTTCCATCTCAGATACAGTAAGCTCCCTCGAAGACTGACTTACCTGAATAATTGTTTCCATGGCAACTTTAAATCCCATCAGGCTGACAATGGATTTGTTCTCATCTTGCTTCTTCAGTTTTCTTTTAAGATACTCTGTGCTTAGCTGTCTTCTTTTCCCTGTGCTGGAGAAGGCTATCACTCATTGTGTCTCAGCTCTGCTCATCATAACATCTTCTACATGATTCTAACTGCCTACCTATGGAAGGGTACCTCTCAATTGGTACTTCCTAACATGGAAGGATGGGCCACATGTTTAGGTGTTGCTGGTCCTTGATTTATTAGATCTTCATTAGGCAAATACAATCCTATGTGGGCAGGACAAAACTTGAGTTTGCAGCCCTATTTGCTCTCCTCTGTAACACTGCTGCCTTTAAAGAGCTGTCTCATTCCAATGATGGCTGGTGGTAGCCTTGTCTACCTGCCTATATAATTTGTCCCTGCAGATCATTCAACCTTATCTTACTTTCTTAAGTGGATAATTGGTTATCAAGTCCTACCCTACTCTCATTGTCAAGTACATTTCATCTCCATTTCCCTTTGCTTTTGTTTCTGCTGCTTAGGTTTGAACCACCTGTCTAGTGTAGGGGTTCACTACCTGTTAACCATGATGCCCAATTTGCTTACTCTAGACCAGTGGTTATCAACCTGATTTGCAACCCCTTTGATGAATCTCTGTCTCCAAAAATATTTTTACAATGGCTCATAACAGTAGCAAAATTGCAATTATAGAGTAGCAATGAAAATAATTTAATTTTTGGGAGTCACCACACCATGATGAGCTTTGAGAATCACTGTTCTGGACAACACTTACATTTGCTGAAGAGTGTCATAAAACTTAAATGTCATTACTTTGTATCTGACTTTCCTGCTTCCTGTTAGCACATGTCTTAATTCTCAATATGTCTTTTCCAAATTACCTTTTTCTTACAAACTTTTTAAGAGTATACCTAAATATATACATCAAATAAAGACAAGCAAAAGAATGTGAGAAACAGGTTTCATTTATGAGCCTAAACAAGTGTCTGAGCCAATTAATTGTTTTACTTTCAGGTTGTAGACAAGTACAGACTGATAATGAAAGTCCAGGACATGAATGGCCAATTTTTTGGACTAATCAGTACATCAACTTGTATCATAACCGTGCAAGATTCCAATGACAATGCGCCCACATTCAGACAAAATTCTGTAAGTTTAGAAAACCCAATTCTATCTTTGTTTCAGCTATTTCTGTTTATTAACTTGGGCTTACAAAGGTTTTGGCATACTTAGAGGCATGTGATCATTTATGAAAAAAAACTGCAGTTCAAATATATAATATGCACATCTACACATAGCTTCTGTTTCCTAATTTTAGTGTTTTTTTAATCTACCTCTTGTTGAAGTATAATAACATTAGTCTACATTTGTAGAAAATATTCCTTATCTTAAATTTTCATGAAAAAAGACTATATGTGATCAGGCTTTTAGGTAAACTAGGTAAACCCTATGAAAATAGGTTGTTTTTTTAAATTAAGAAACATTTTACTTTGTGAAAAGTTTTCTATTACAAGTAAAATTTTAAGTGACTTTCTTTTCTTCCAGTACGAAACTGCTGTGGAGGAAAATACATATAATGTCGAGATCTTGCGCATACCTGTAGATGATAAGGACATGGTTAACAGTGCCAACTGGAAGGCAAATTTCACCATCTTAAAAGGAAATGAAAACGGGTGGTTCAAAATCACAACGGACCCAGTGACAAATGAGGGTGTTCTGTGTGTTGTGAAGGTAAATGGACAACAAGTGGGAATCATGTGTCACTGGTTTCATCAGCTTGACGGTTTCATTAGCATTCTATCGTAGCCAGTGAGAAAGAGAACAGGTTAAAGAGTCTGTGCCTATGTGACTGCCATCTTTCTTGTCTCCTAATGAGTGCCAGAATACTGGTAAACCATGATGATTTCTATATCTCTAGTGACATCCCTCCAAAATTTAGTGAGTTCTATTTAAATTCTTAGTATAATTCTGCACAAGTCACTGTCTTTGCAACTTACATTCCTGAGCTTGGGTCTATGTTTATAAGACATAAATTATTATAATGCTACTGTGTCCATTTGAGACTTACCTTCTCCAGGGCCTATTCTCTCTCTTTTTATCCTTAGATATATTCTTTATTTACATTTCAAATGATTTCCCCTTTACTGGTTCCCTCCTCCCTGAAAGTCCAATAAGCCCTCTCCTCTCCCCCTGTTCCCAATCGACCCCCTCCCGCTTCCCTGTCCTGGTGTCCCCTCCACTGCTGCATCAAGCCTTTCCAGGACCAGGGGCCTCTCCTTCCTTCTTCTTGGGCATCATTTGATATGAATTGTGTCTTGGGTATTCCGAGCTTCTGGGCTAATATTCACTTATCAGTGAGTGCATGCCATGTGTGTTCTTTTGTGATTGGGTTACCTCACTTAGGATGATATTTTCCAGTTCCACCCATTTGCCTAAGAATTTCATGAATTCATTGTTTTTAATAGCTGAGTAGTATTCCATTGTGTAAATATACCACATTTTCTGTATCCATTCCTCTATTGAGGGACATCTGAGTTCTTTCCAGCTTCTGGCTATTATAAATAGGGCTGCTATGAACATAGTGGAGCATGTGTCCTTATTACATGCTGGGGAATCTGTAAGGCAAAGGACACTGTCATTAGGACAAAACTGCTACCAATAACTTATGAAAAGATCTTTACCAACCCTACATCCAACAAAGGGCTAATATCCAGTTTATACAAAGAACTCAAGAAGTTAGACTCCAGAGAGCCAAATAACCCTATTAAAAATGGGGTACAGAGCTAAACAAAGAGTGCTCACCTGAGGAATATCTAAAGAAATGTTCAACATCTTTAGTCATCAGGGAAATGCAAATCAAAACAACCCTGAGATTTCACCTCACACCAGTCAGAATGGCTAAGATCAAAAACTCAGGAGATGGCAGGTGCTGCAAGGATGTGGAGAAAGAGGAACACTCCTCCACTGCTGGTGGGATTGCAAGCTGGTACAACCACTCTGGAAATCAGTCTGGTGGTTCCTCAGAAAACTGGGCAGGACACTTCCGGGCCTGTTCTCAATGTAAACTAGGAGCCCCACATGCTTCTTGTTCTGTTTAGATGATATGCCTGTTTGAATTTTAACCCTAACAGACAATACCGAAGGTAAATATAGGATTACGTAAGACATCCCTGAATACATCTATCTTTATTGTGCATATAGTTATTCGACAGGATGCTATGTACTTGGGCTCAAGTTTTTAGGGCAGGAAGGTCTTTGTTTGACAAGAACATTTGTTTTTATATTTCTCTCCTAGAATAAAAGATAATAGTGTCCTGTAGGCAGGTAGTATGTCCGTTTATTGAATAAGGATCACTTACCTATTAATGAGAATATAATGGTAATCTTGCTGGTTTTAGTTGTTTTCTTATGTAATAGCTCTAAGAGATTGTATATGAAGGCCTATAAAGTTTGTCCAAATGTGGATAGTTGGATATGAAATCTCAGTCTCAGACATTGATTTCAGCATGTTCCCACTTCACTGGTTCATTTACTAAATTTCAGGTATCTAGACTAAAAAATTTTCTCCCCAGCAAACCTTGAAATATGTTTATTTCCATTATTTATAACATGACAATTTCACTTACATTTATAACTATGCATGCAAATTCATAGCTTTACATTCAACATAATTTATAATCCTACATACAGTGAGTACATTTAGTATTTAAAAATAATCAATAGGTATGAACTGTTCTATACATATACATAACAATTATATTTCTACATACAGTGAATAATTTAGTGTTTAAAAATAATCAGTACTTCTGAACTGCGAATATTTTATATGACAGTCAATGGAAGAGATTGTATATAACTTAACCTTAGATGTTTCTTCTCCTTTAGAATGAGATATTAATGGCCCCAACTTAAAGTAATAGTAATGAATAATGATAATGAACAGTTTGATAGTCACAGAGGAAAATCAGTTCCTGAGAGGCCAGAGGCAATCATCCATCCTGGAGTTCTCATGCTGGTTACCTTTCCATTACACCATGCCCCAGCAAGCTCACTTTTAGCAGAGCATAGTCACATCCTGACAACTGTTTGCAGTCTCTTCTCATAGAGCCCAGTTACAGTCTCATGTCTAAACCCTCTCGTAAACTAACACTGGTAGTAAATTGTCATTTACCAAATACCAGGCATATCAAGTGCTTACATGAGAATAGACTATTCATTACTTAGCTTACAATCAGTAAGTGCATTATTTACTTCAATTTGATTGATTCTAATAATTAAACTATTCATAGATTAGTTTAAAAATAAAAATATTTGGTGAAATTACCTGCTTCTTCCTTAATAACTGGGTTCTTCTAGAGGAATCACTGAGCATTGCCAGCTTCTCATTTGACATTTCAAAGGTCTCTTTCTCTCTCTCTCTCTCTCTCTCTCTCTCTCTCTCTCTCTCTCACACACACACACACACACACACACACACACACACACACACACCCCACAGGCTTCTAGAATCTCTTTTAAAAGGTTGAGGCAAAATTCATACATCTATTTCTAAAGTGGACTTTAATATATATTCAAGGAACAAAATCAACTCTATAATGTCAGAGTGTAGCAGTGAAAATTCTGATTTAATGACTATGAACTGAACCTTGGGAATCCATGCAGATTCCCCCACAATGTTTTGGTATGTAGCCATCACTGGGAACAATTCACCTTAGCCATGCCCACTCTTGAACTTGGTTTACTACAGTAGTCCCCCCTGAGTTTTGTTTCTCTAATATGTGTCTAGGATTTACATTCCTATCCGGAATTGAGATTTGTCTACAGTTCCTTTCTTTGTACAGTTGCTATTGAGAGTCATTATTAATTTGATCCTTGTTTTGTAACGTAAGCAGATCCTGCTCAGCTGTCTCAGTGAGTAAGAGTGTTTCATTCAAGCACGAGGAGCTGAGTCTGAATCTCCAACACCAACGTAAAAGCCTTGGCATGGCTGAGAGTGCCTGTAACAGCAGTACTGGGGAACAGGAATGGGGAGATCTTACTGACACAATGGTGCACTTTGGTTCAGTATGAGATCTTAGCTCAAAACAATATGGAGAGTGATAGACACAGACTCCAGAAGTCCAGCCTTCTCTGTCTCCAAACCTGCATGTGTGTGCACACCCGTACATTTATATAGTGCAACACACACACACACACACACACACACACACACACACACACACACTTTATATTCCTACTTCCTTGTGTTTTAAAAGAGAGTAGAAAAAAAAAACCAACAGCATTGAATTCAAATATTTATTAGACTTTCATAACCTCAGATGGTTATTTCTAATATCACTTCCAGTTATTTAATAAGGAGACAGAGTCAAAGAGAAGTAACATGCTGTGGCCCACATAAGTAAGACCTGTTGCTGGTGCTCCACATGTAACTGCAGCTTGTAACATGTAACTCCACATGTGCCTTCCCAGCACCAGAAGCTCTGTCCATTCAGCCAAAGCGCTATCCACCTGATGTAGTGAATTTTTTATCACACACTGCTCTTCCAGCATCATGACATATGAACATGTTCTTTTTATTTCAGATTTAACTTATCTGGCTTGATAAAGCATCTTTGCATTGACATGAAAGGGTATTTTATTATTGGAATTTTAATTAGGTTTTACTTTTCTGAATTCACATTCTAAAATATCTCGTTTTTCTAAATCAACTCTTTTGTTAATATTACGTTTTTTTCTAAGATTTTTAATCAATGCAATTTGTATTTGCCATATTGAATTCTATCGTGTGTGTGTGTGTGTGTGTGTATGTGTATTCATTCACAAAATCCTAGAAAACCAAATTCATCACAAAAGCCAACACTCATATTGAAAGGTGAATGCTTCTAGGAAAAGACTTGTGAAGCTCTATCCTTAGGTACCTTTAGCCTCATGAGTGGTCTTTCTTTCATAAATCAAACACTAAACATAGCATTTGGAATTCACCATGACTGTGTTTTCAAAGAGTAGCCTTTCTTAAAAGTTGAAGTTCTTGGGTTTTTGTTTGTTTCTTTGGTTTATTCTGGTTTGTTTGTTTGCCTATATGTTTTCTGGACAGGGAGTTGGGTAGGTGGGGAGGGAAGGAGGATCTGGAAGGAGTTTGGGGATGGGAAAGAGTGACCATAATCTATTGTGTGACTAAAAATTATTATGTATTATGTATATAATAAGCACACATACACACATATGCATGTACATATCCCTACTCATAAGAAAAAAAAAGAAAGAGGTAAGTGAGTTTGTTTACTCTAAAAGAATTCTTCATTTCTAATAGCCTATCTCTTCATTGTTAGCCAGAACCATATCCTAGAGAAGAAGGTACATTATTTCTTCTTTTATACATGGAAGAGTTGAATAATCTCTTGACTGAATCAAGAATTACTTGGTTATATTTCTCTTAGTTGTCTAGAACTTGCCAGTTTGTCTTGATCCAAATAACCTTGAATGGAAAAAGTACAGATCTTGGTCTTTTTTACATGGAAAGATCTGGGGTCTCTCTCCATGATTTTCTTTTAGGAAATTTGTTAACACTTCCATGCAGACATGAGATACTTTTGAATATTTTTTTTAAATTAATGATACAAATAAATAACTTAGTATAGAGAGAACTTGCATTCTTTGCCACCCTGACTTTGAGCCCAGAGAGCTGGCGGGAAGATGCTACGCGGCTTTCGGAAGCTGGCCTGGATCCTGCAGCTGCACTGAGCCAGAGTCTTCAGGCTTACTGGCATGGCCTCCACTTCCTCATTTCTCAGTGTGGTCCATGTCTCTGTGTGGCTGCCCCAGCATATGATTTGTGAGATGGTCCTTAGCAGCATCTAACAAATGGATCTTCATCTTCTTTTCTCTTGCTTCCCAATTCTGGGATCGTAATAAGAATAACTTCACATGCATGCCATAGGTTCTAAGATTGAGCAAAGGTTTTTCACTTTTTAGAGGATATTAACCTATTAATATTTGGTATGAGGACAGTATGAAAATAATTTTATTCCTCAGTTATTTTTAAATTATATGCATGCATGTATGTATGTATGTATGTATGTATGTATGTATGTATGTATGTATGTATACCTTATGTATGTAGTGCCCATGGAGGCTAGAAGAGGCTGTCAAGTCCCCTAGAACTACAATTATAGGCAGCTGGATGTGAGCTGCCTGAAAAGGATTCTAGGAACAAAATTCTGATACTCTGGGACAGCAGCAAGCATTGTTAACCCTTGAAACATCTCTCTAATCCCTCATATATCTTTTTGGATTTTGCCCAATATTCGGCCAGTGACTCTTGTGATAAGTGTAAAGATAATCAGAGAAAACATCCTGTGGTTTCCTTCACAGTAGAGCAGAAAATAACGTTTTACGGATTTTGCTAGCATGTTCTGTTTTTTTTTTTAATCACTTATAACTAAGGCATTTATTTAAACATTCCTGGAAGCCAATGAGCCAAATTATTAGAGATTAAAATGTACCCATGTTTCTACTTCCTTTTTCAATTAATTTAGCAATGTTCTTTATGTCTACCACTTTACTCTTTAATTTTCCATGAAAATTGTCAATTTTAATGTGTTCTACTTTATATTTTTTTCAATTTAGTCAGAAATATTTTCCATGTAAATCTTCAATTTTGTCGTAAAATGTTTTTACTTCCTTTTTCAAGAAAAAAAAATGTATCCATTAAGGAAATAGTCTGTGGCCACTCTACCTGTCTTCAAACTCTGGCCCAAATGAAACCTTTTGATTTTAGAGACTTTCTTTTTCTCTCCTTCACATTGCTGCTGTGTAGAATGGGGGTAATGATGTTCCTATTGCACATGGGTGTGGGGATTTAGTGAACTTAAACTCCCTCCTTAAAAGTGTGCTGTATGTCAGCAGTGACCACCATGGAGTTGATCATGTTGATAGTCTTCTGCATTTCTGTCATGTGGTAAATGACAGTGTCAAAGTGCCAGTCTTACACTGTCAAGAATATACTGAAGGCAGTACTACATCATTCAGGAAGAAACCATCAAAAACCAAAATGAATTCCTAAGAAGAAACGAGACCCTTGGTAGACTTTTATTAGAGGAAATTCAGACTAGAGATGCCTCACTTAAATGTCTTATATAAGGATACTTAAAATAGATATTTGGGATCTGAGTAAGGGAACACACCAGTAATCTCAGCACTTGTAAGGCTGAGAAAGGAGGATCATCCTAGATTTAATCCAACTTGGAACACAGTGAGTATCACACAGTAAGACTTGGTTTTAATTGCACAATGATGAAAATATACAAATGACAGAAACAGAAACCAAGTCAAGCAGATTCTCAAAGCCCCACAAACACAACAACAACCAGACTTTTACAATACCTACCAGTCAGAAAGTAAATCAAATCTTTTCAACTTTTAGAAACATCCAACTTTACAAGATTTCTCAAATACCAGAGTTAGAGTCTAAATCCAGCCTATTAGACATTGACATAATTCTGAAATACTCTCAGGTTCAGAATAAGTTTCCTTAAAAGAACAAAACTAGCAAACCCAAAAATAGTTAAGGGATTTCTTTCCCACTGCTATGTAAAGTTATCTTTGGAGATTTTGGAGGTGAGCCTTGGCCAAAGCTGGTTAGCACAGAATCACAGTTCCATCAAGGGAGGGAAGTCATTATTAATAAAGCATGAGTGTGAATGTATTTTGCAGTCCTGCCCATGTGACTAGTTACTTGACATATCAAATGTACTGCATACTGAGATGACATGCATATTCTCTATTTTAAAGCCACTGGATTATGAAGAAAATCGTCAAGTGACCCTAGAGATTGGTGTGAACAATGAAGCTCCATTCATTAGAGATGTAGCAAACCGAATACCCACCCTGAACCGGGCCGTGGTTGTAGTCCATGTGAGGGATCAGAACGAGGGACCAGAATGCAAGCCCCCTGAGCAATATGTGCGCATCAAAGAGAACTCAGCAGTTGGATCTAAGATCAATGGCTACAAGGCCTACGACCCTGAAACCAAGAACAGTAATGGCTTAAGGTACACAAATCTCTGCAGCCGCGTGCTAGTGAAGTTGTCATAATTGGAACAGATAACTTATTTCGAGGTATATTATGACTTATAAAATTTATTTTTTTATTAATAGGTACAAAAAATTGCAGGATCCTAAAGACTGGGTCAGCATTGAAGAAGTTTCAGGGTTGCTCACCATTTCAAAAACCCTAGACAGAGAAATCATGGCTCCAAGAAATGACTTGTACAATATTACAGTCATGGCAATTGACCAAGGTAACAAAGTATTAATAGAATGGAAGAATATATTGTCATTATACTTACGGTGAATTAATATTGTGGTAAATATATACAGTTCTTGAAAATTGCCTCAAGGCTAGTATCTCTCTTGTTGTCCTAGAAGATGACTGGTGAGAAGATACCATTTATTTCTGGTTTTGTTTGTTTTTTGTTTTGTTTTGTTGTTTTGGTTTGTCTGTGTAACCAAAGCTGCTTTTGAATTTACCATATAGCCAAGGATGACCTTTATCATTCCTGATCCTCCTGCCTCAGCATACTGAGTGCTGCTAGGTTGCACTCCACATTCAGAAAGATGTTTTTGTTGTTGACATAGAGTCTTATTTTGCAGCCAAAGATGACTCAAGTCCACTATATAACTCAGGCTGATCTTTAAGTTGTGGCAATTCTCCTGCCTTAGCCATGCCTGTTTACAAGTATGAGCCATCGTGTCCAGCTAAATAACACATTCTATTTATCTTTAGAGTTCATCTGCAAGAACTTAGTTCTTGCACAGATTTGTGATAAAGAAAAATAATCAAACTTGATCATGAGACTAGATTCAGTCATCTTCTCAGACTCTTCATGCACCTTTGTGTCACTTTACCTGGAGGCTTCCCCCCATTAATTAATTATTTTTTAATAAAGCAATAATTTTAATTATTTTTCAATTAATTATTTTTAATAAAACAATCAAGTTTAATTAATTTTAAATTAATTAATTAAATTTACATGCTTATTGAAGATTCCCCTCCCTCTTCTCCTCCTAGTCCCTCCCTCTCATATCCCCTCCTCCCCATTCACTTATCTCCTTCCTCATAAAAGGGGTGACTTCCCATAGATTATCAACGTGCATATCAAGTTACAGTGGGACTAGGCAAGACTAGGCAGCCCAGTTAGGGGAAAGGGAGCCAAAGGCAGGCAAGAGTTATTAAGGGTCCCACATGAAGACCAAGATGCTCTTCTGTTACATATGTGTAGGCAGATTAGGTCTGTCTCATGAATGCTCTTTGGATGGTGGTTTAGCTTCTGTGAGCGTCTATGGGCTCATGTTAGTTTACTCTGTAGATTTTCTTGTGGTGTCCTCAGCCTTTCTTGCTCCTTCAGTATTTCTCCTCCTCTTCCTCAGAATTCCCAGAGTTCTGCCTAATGTTTGACTATGGGTCTTTACATCTGTTTCTGTTAGTGACTGAGTGAAGCCTCTCAGAGGACAGTTATGCTAGGCTCCTGTCTGCAAGTACAGCAGAATATCAAATAGTGTCAGGGGTTGACGCTCTCTCATGGGATGGGTCTCAAGTTGGGTCAGTCATTGATTGACCCGTCCTTCAATTTCTGCACCATATCTATCCCTGCACATCTTGTAGGCAGGACAAATTTTAGGTGGAAAGTTTTGTGAGTAAACTGCTATCCCCATCTTTCTTTTACTTATTTAGCTGATTATTAAATCCTTCTAAACTTGAGTTCTAGTTTTTAAAGAACATTTCCTCTACCCATGGCTTTATTTGAAATAATAATAATTTTATTGTGTTATATTATCTTGTAGTCATTGAATTAGAATCTTTGGGTGTGGAGCTTTTATGTAATATATTAAAACCTCCCTATGGGCTTGAATGCAAGCTGTGACTAGAATAATATTTCTATAACCACTTCATCATAACTCATTAACATCCATGAGCCCAGGGAAAAAGAGCATTCAGTTCAGCATCTACTTCTATCACAGTAATTCTGACCAAGGGCTTGCTGAAATGTGTAGCTTAAACTACCATCAGCAAGAACCATCTTAGACAACCTGTAGCCTTTACTCATTTATATTCTTATTCCCCATTCATCTAATAACCAAGGATTATATTTTCAGGAAGTATAGATTGTATCTGTACCACTCAGCGACCAATGCTTCCATGTGATATGCTGCAGAAGTCATAAGAGTTGCGAATAGAACTAGTTTAGATGGTCATGATGGCTAAAGAAAACATGCCGCATATACACAATGGGATTTCGTGTCTCTGTAAAGAAAAATAGTGACATTTGCAGGAAATGGACACAACTGGAATTCATTATGTTACGAGAAAAGAGCTAGACTCAGAAAGACAAATACCATGTTTTCTTTCATGTGTTGGACCGAGGTTTAAAATTTTGTATTTGTGTGTATATAAAAACAGAGATTAAGATTTATTTTGCTTTTTTGGAGACTCTAAGACAAGAATCTGAGACCAGCACTGAGCCTTGTCCCTTTCCCTTCGCAGAGGGTAAATCATGCACAGGAACACTTGCAGTGAACATTGAGGATGTGAATGACAACGCACCAGAGATAATTCAAGATTACATTGTCATCTGCAAGTCAAAGATGGCGTATACGGACATTTCAGCTGTGGATGCTGATGAGCCTATCCATGGCGCTCCCTTTCAGTTCAACTTGACAAAGGCTTCTCCAGACATCAGCAGAATCTGGACCCTCAAACAAGTTAATGGTATTCCGGAAAGATAACCGCACATGTGATTTGAAACAGCAGAATGACTATTGGAGGGTTTACATATTATTTTGCACAAAGTATGATGCAAAAGTTCAGGATGTTAAATTAGTTTTGCCCAATGCAGATATCTGTGTGTTTCATGCATGCAAGTGTATGTGCATGTGTGTGCATCTCTCTGTAGTATGTTTATGTTTGTCTCTGTGTGTGTGTGTATGTGTGCGTGTATGTGTGTGTGTGAGCATGTCCATAGACACTAGCAGAGGGTGTCAGATTCCCGGGAACTGGAACTATAGGCTGTTATGAACTGTCCAATATGGATGCTGGGAACTGAACCCTGACCCTCAGGAAGAACAGTAAGTGCTTTCATCAACAAACCTATTTTTCCAGCTCCTAATATCATATTCATTCTACTAAACTTTATGATGTTCTTTCTGCCTAGAAAATTACCTTCACTGTGTCCCAGTTTCAGGCTAACATAAAAGTTATACATTGCTTACTACTAGTCAAATAAACTCCATCTCCTGAATATATGCACAGGGATAAGTCGGGCAGGCAGCACAGATCCTTAGCCTCTGAAGACCCTTCCCAGAAGTATCTGGAGGGCCCTGTGGCATTTTCCATCATGTTTTATAACACCTCACACCTTGTATGACTGCGTTTGCTCGCTGTCCTCTCTCACTTTTAGCACTGAGCCCAGGACCTAGCACATAATAACTACTTAAAAAGGTATTGCTTAATCAATGCTTTGAAGAAAGAATATCTATGAAGGAAAAAGAGCACAATAGGGTAAGAGTGATTGGGTTTCATCAGTGTTTGAAGGGTTTTTTAGGAGTGATGAGTATTTGGATATAAGAAAGGGTGAAATTAGGTAGTGAGGACTATGTCCTAAGCTGAGGAGACTGACCTTTGTACTGTAGGTGACAGTGGGTATGGATTGGGACTATGGAAAGGAGGCCATGGTGCATCCAGATGAATGTCTTATGTAGATGACAGTAGTGTCAGAAGATAATTGGGAGAGTGCTGAGCTGGATAACAAGGAAACTCCAAGGTTGTTGAACTATGACAAGTATATGAGATGGCTTTAGCTTATCCAGTGGTCTTGAGAAAGAAAGGTCAGTGATTTGCATAATCTTTCCTTAGATATGTTTCCTTAGATATGTTTCCTTAGGTATTGTTAAGTAGTCTGATAGAATCCAAGAACCAGTCATAGTTTTCTAGCAAGCTTTCAGGTACAAGGTGTAGCTAAAACTCAACAGTTCTAACAGGCATTTAAGCTGTACAGACTCCAGGAGTTTTCTGGGTTGTATTCTATGATGCATATGGTCATGTTTTTGTGTAATGAGAAGTAGAATAATTAGCTCTGTTATGGAGATTGTTTCTACATACAAGGCATTAATCATACAGGAAGTACTATGCTTTCTGAAACATGGTCTTTTCTAAGAGGGTTAAAAGACAGACAGCAAAAAGTAAATGGCTTAGTGCTGCATACAGTTTTAGGAAGCACGCTTCCCCTTAACTGGTCTCCTTGTCTGGTGCCGTGGCCCCTGATGACTTAGCTCCGAGATCCTGCCTCCCCTGGCTCCACTTCCATCCTGCCCCCATTCCGACTGAGAACACCTACAGCTACCGCTCCTTTCCACAGGCTCTTCGCCACTGTGGCTGATCTGCCAACCACCAACCGGTACTCTGGTCTTCCTCAGCTCCCAAGCTAACTCTCACGGTCTCCACTTGCTGCTTGCTGCGTGTCCTAATGGCCGCCCAGGTCTCACCCAGCTCCCTTTAGCCCCATGAAAGAAAAACACTAAAGACTTTTGTATTTTAAAACTAACTCAAAGCCTGGTCAAAGAATCTCCCGTCCCATCTTCCTTGGTGTCCGCAGACACAACTGCGGAGGCCACAAACTATCGATGCCCCAAGAAACCTACATGTCTGTAGCTCTTGGTTTGACTCCCACTCCTCTCTTCCCTTTTTTCCTGTCCTGCCTCCTCTTTCACCCAGCAATTTGCTTCTGCCATCTTCATTAGCCAATCAACAATTGGGGAAGCAGGGGAATTCACCCTACAACTTAGAGCATGAAAACTGAGAACATTCTCTGTGTTTCTGCAAGTATTGATTCTTTAACAGCATTTGAGCTGGAATTAAAGAAAAATTTGACTCCGACATTATGAGACAATTCTTACTCTGTATAGATCAGGGAAAATAAGATATTACTGGAATGCTGCTAGGTCATTTCAATACCAGATTATTATTGTTTATTACTATTATTATTATTTTGGCCATTTGAAATAGGGTCTCATGAAGTAGCTCAGACTAGCTTCAAATTCACTGTCCTACAGTCCCCCTTTAGTCTCAAGTACTAGGAACTTAGGTGTGCATTCCTTACCTGGATTCAAATTTATTTTTTAAGGCTTTCTTCCATAGAATTTCAAGGGAAACACGTCTAAGAAAATGTTAATTCCTGGAAAGGGTTGAAGGCACCAAAGACAGCACCCTTTGCATTTTTTGAATTTGGTAGTTTTGTTTCTTTGATTTTTATTTGTTTTTCCAGCAAGAGTGGTAGAACAGATTCTGAGGAAAGGATAATCACTCATTACAGATAGCACTGGGTTAGGGAGAGCTCAGTCGATAAAGTGCTGTCTGTGCAAGCATGAAGAAGACCCGAGTTTAGTTCGCAGAGCCCACATGAAAACATCAGAATAGAGTAGTACCAGCTTTTAATCCTAGTACTGGTGGTTGGGCAGGACATGGGTGGGACACTGGGCTTGGTGGCAGGCAGATCAGCTTAATCTTCAAGTGTTAGGCAATAAGCGATCCCAAAACCAAGGTGGCTAGTTCCTGAGGAGTGATATCTGAAGCACTTATGGGAATCTCTATATTTAAGCACACTCACGTGTACACCTGTCCATTCAAAAATCAATTGATCAAAATAAAATCTTTTTATTTTCTCCAAAGATACAGCTGCCCGCCTGTCCTATCAGAAAATCGCGGATGTTCAGCTGTACACCATTCCTGTTACTGTAAAAGACAGAGCAGGCCAATCTGCAACCAAAAACTTGAAAGTCGACCTCTGTGATTGTACTCATCCCAGCGAATGTGTGCTCAGATCAAGGCGTGCGGGGGTCTCCCTGGGGAAGTGGGCCATCCTTGCCATCTTGCTGGGCATTGCTTTGCTATTTTGTAAGTATTTTCATTCACTCGAAGAGAAAATGAAAAATAATAGACTAGAGTATCAAAAAGGATCTTGGGAAGTGAATATAGACAAGCACCCATCAGCAGTGAGTTCTTTTGCAGGTTACTGCTATAGTCTATGGTAGCTGAGTTCTACTTCACTTGTCACTATGTGAAGGAAATTAATCCTTTCTGAGATAGGTTGCATGCTTAGACAGAATTGTTAAAAAGTCTTTAGTTTACTTATTTCTGCTTCCTTTCTTTTTTCATTTGTAGAGACAACCTACTACTCTTTGGGGGTACCATCGAGTTAACTGATGTGAAATTCTTAGACTAGTACATTCTGAGTTTCTAATACTCATTCATCATTTTTCACTAAGCCAACAAAACACCCACTAAAGTTCAGAAAATGGTACTAGGTAGGATTCACTGTTGAACAAAATAGGAAAATTAAAAAAATAAAAAAAAAAACAACCAACCAAACAACAAAATAGAACCACAAAATTCACCAGTCACCAAAATGTTTTAGTTTGACATGAGGGAGAAATTGGATTGCAGTAAGTAGGATGACCATGCTGCTATGCACGTGTTAGGCGATGTGTTAGGACATCAGTCTTGGCCACACATTTCAACACATGGTTAAATCCCCAGGTTATGGCTACGTGACATGATTTGAGGAGTCAGCCATGTGGCATACCCAAAGAGACAGGCTTTCAAAGACTACATGGTAGGATTAGGTCTGAAGATGTCAAATAATGGTGTGGAGACTCCTGTGTCTAGACAGAAGTGATCAAAAGGAGAAGGGTCAAGAAATGAAGCCGGAGGGAGAGGAGAGGGAAGGGGAGGCACAGGGATCCTTCAGGGGACAGTGGTATGTATATGAGAGCCATTTGGGTGGCCTGAAGTCAGAGACATCTGTAACAGGGCCATCACTGAGCATATCTGAATGAGAAGCATAGCCATATTGTCTCAGTATGTCGAATCTGCATGCTAAACATTAAGGATCTTGTAATTTTTATTCTTGTTTTCCTGTTTGGTTGTTTAGTTTGGTTGGGTTTTTTTTTGGTGTTTTTGTTTGTTCGTTTGTTTGTTTTGACACAATGTATCACTGTGTATTCCTGGCTGTTCTGTAATTCACCTTTTAGACCAGAACCAGGCTGTGATTTTCATATCATGAATTACTCATAATTATTTTCTTTCAACAATTTAAGGGCTTAAAATCTTAGGTCATGGGCCATATAAAAACATGTGGTAGGCTGGAATTGTAGCCATCGTTTGTCAGTGTGCTACAGGGTCTTTTGGACCACTGTAAATAGTTATTGTTACTGCTGTTTTAGTGATCGTATTATTTTAAATCTCCTATTATTATGATGTAGAATGAAAGTTTAGATAAGATACAAAATGTTCTTAATTTTGTTTATTGAAGAAAATCTTATCTAAGGGAAAAAAAGGCTTTTAAACTACTTTTTAAATTTTCTAATTGGCAAACTGATATCCTGAGGATCAGTAAATATCATTAATGTTTGACTTAAATAAATACTAGCAACTTTTAAGATCTACAACTGAACTCATGATTCTAAACACTTTCACATGAAAAGGAGGATTCCTTCTGTTGGAAATATCACCAAAACACACTTGTGATTACTGAACATTTCAAATTGTGCCTGTAAGTTTTGAAAGACAAGGTTAATTCAAGGGAAGTCACAGTTGATGGTCTTATTGTCCTCCTCTGGCCCAAGGAATAACTAGTAAAGAATGGTTGCTTTATTCTGTTTGGAAAATTAAGTATGATCTTTTAAAAATGTATTTCTTCTTATTTTTATTAGCGGTACTGCTAACTTTAGTATGTGGCGTTGTTACTGCCCGAAAAGGAAAACACTTTCCTGAAGATTTAGCACAGCAAAACTTAATTATATCAAATACCGAAGCCCCTGGTGACGACAGAGTGGTAAGTCATTTCCTTGGTGAATAATTATCTCTATAGTTTTAAAATTCATCCCTGTGAAGTTAGTAGGAGTTAATTTATATTTGTTAAGGGTTGGAATCTTATGAATTGTAAGTCTTCGGTCTGTCAGTGTTCCAGAGCTTATGGTGTGTGGCACTTACTGAACTTCACAAAACAAATTTACTTTTCAAGTGTAATTTTTCTGCTTTTTGGGTAGCATTAATTCAATCTTAGTCTTTTATTGTTATGAATTTTTTAGAACGCCAATCACTCTGATTGCTTTCTGCAATGTGTGAGGTTCTTTGACCCCCAACTGATGTCTTCTTTTGTTATAATGCAGTGCTCTGCCAATGGACTCACCACCCACACTGCCAACACCTCCAGCCAAGGCTTCTGTGGCACAATGGGGTCAGGAATGAGGAATGGTGGTCAGGAGACCATCGAAATGATGAAAGGCCACCAGACCTTGGACTCTTGCCGTGTGGCCGGGCATCACCACACCCTGGATTCCTGCAGGGGTGGACACATGGAGACTGACAACTGCAGATACGCGTACTCAGAGTGGCACAGTTTCACACAGCCCCGACTTGGTGAAGTGAGTTTCCTGAGGTGTTTTACTCTGACGCAGAGAACAATCAGACACTGATATTATTGGACATTCCTAGAAACTGCTTTGCCTCGGTGTTTATGAGTCTCCTCTTGTTCGTCATTTAAAAAGGCTTTGGTTTTGTTACAGTCTTTAAGTTTTAAATATTTTGATTCCTCTGTCACATTCATTCAGTTTCTAGACCCTTACAAGATCCAGAGGCTCCTAATATCTGCCCCTGAATGGTCATTTTTGGGTGTATTTCTATCTTATAAATTCCTTTGATAAGAAAAGAATATGAAAAAAAAATTCTAGTCCCTTACAGATACGCATTTCCCAAATCACATTTGTATTTTGCTGTGAAAACATAAACCTCTGAATGCAACTTTAGGTTAAAGACTGGCACACTTTACTGAGGAAGTTGTACACTTAACGTAAGCCACGCATAGTTTACTTAGTTTAGTTTTCTACCCTACTCTAAGTGGGTGAGATATCATTGCACACATTTATAGAGAGTGTCAAGGGATCACCTACATATACAATGTGATAGTGAAATGACCCAATTCACAGGGATATTTGAAATTTATTCTTAGTAATTTTGAAATACACAACACACCATCCTATGGATTGTTTTCAATATATAAAGCGTACTCTTCAGATATAAAGGGCCTTATCTAGAGAGATGCAATGGTCAGGAAAAAAGGGTTAAATAAGTGGGTCTCAGTCTAAATCAACAGTGTTAGAAAGCTTTTAAAAACACAAATGCCTTTGTTTCATTCTAGGAGATTCTAATTCTACTGGGATGTGTATATGTGTGTGTGTGTGTGTGTGTGTGTGTGTGTGTGTGTGTGTGTCTGTCTGTGTGTGTGTGAACAAAATCTCACATGTGATTTTTATATCAGGCAGGGTAGGGCAGGGGTCCTGTTTAAACATTCTTGCTCAGTGATTAATGTCTGAATCAGAGGGAACTGATGTGCTTCCAGCAAATATTGTACCAGACATGGTTAGTTTTGTGATGAACAGAATATGGGTAATATTCTAGAGGAGGGTTTTGGGTCATTACCTGCCCATATTATTATTATTTTATCTATATATTGTCATACTCAAATGTTTTCATGTTCTATATTTGAAGATGGCATTCATGTGAGATTATGAGAACTGTCAAAGCTCCAGACACTCATTTAGGAACGTCCTTCAGTGTCTTAACTGGTAATGGGAAGGGAGGCTAGCAAGGTCATGGATGAAACAGTTGGTAGCAGTCTGCCACGAACTGAAGGCAAGGGAAGGACTTTGCAGGTCAGCATAGGGAACCTTGACGATTTGAAAACAGGTCAGTGATACACAGTACTGAGGGTAGGAAAGAGAGGCCAGTGGGACTTATTACTGAGGTTACGGAAGACAGGACAGCAGGACGTTGTACTGAGTGTAAGGCAGAGGTGGGCAAAGTCTTGGCTGCTTCAGGGCACAAGGATAGTTTATGCAGTGTGAGTTAAATGAATGCCTTTAATTTCGTTGATTTTCTGGGGGTGTAACTCTGGCTTTTGGCTATGCTGGAATGCAGGGTTTTTTTTTATGTATTTCATCGCTGCTGTACACAATAGAGGTTCAGTTCGTGATCATTGTACCCTTATGAGTGATGGGCATAAGGAGTAACATAAAGAATTCATGATCATTGTACCCTTATGAGTGACAGGCATAAGGAGTATCATAAGGAGTTCATGATCATTGTACCCTTATGAGTGATGGGCATAAGGAATATACTTTCATCCATCGCTCTTTCTATCATTAGTTTCCCAAAATAACAAAGTGATATTGGAGGAGAGGTTGACTTAAAGTAACACAAGTTAGTAAATTAAGGTTGCTCCAAACCAGGACCATTTGGTATCCACCTACAAATTCCAACCGCTTGGCATATTGTCTCCGTCATGTGAACTGACCTCAACTATAGTCATAACATTTGGGGATAAATATTTAGTGATGACTTAAATGTACTTAAATATAACATTTGAAGACCTATTTTTATTTTGATTAATTATTAAAATGAAAACTTTACTGACTTATGATATGGCTGTAATATAGACCAATCATGTGCATTTTTTGTGTGTAGGACTCCATTAGAGGACACACTGGTTAAAAATTAAACATAAAAGGTAAATAAAATAAATTTTCTGTTCATATGTTGAAGTTGTTTTAAAACAATAATACAATTCTCTTTTTTTGACTTTACAGAAATTGCATGTGTGTAATCAGAACGAAGACCACATCCCATCCCAAGACTATGTCCTCACCTATAACTACGAAGGCAGAGGATCTCCAGCCGGCTCTGTAGGTTGCTGCAGCGAAAAGCAGGAAGAAGAGGGACTCGACTTTTTAAACAACTTGGAACCCAAATTTCTTACACTGGCAGAAACATGCACAAAGAGATAATGCCACCAGGTTACAATTAGACATGGCCTTAGTAGACATTCCAGAAGTTTGAAACAATGATACTGCAAAACAGACTCACTACTTACACAAAACGATCTTGAATTACGATGGCTTGACATGAGATATTCTGACTGTAGTCTAGTGTGAACTGTCACATATTCGGGAGAAACCACTTATGCAATTCTGATCTTTTCCCGGGGCTATGTGCTATGTGTAACTCTTCTGCAAGATGGAGCAGGAGCAGTTCTGTCGCAGGACCATGACCCTGGCAGTGTGCAGGGCATGCATGTATCTCCAATTGCTACTAAGGTACCCACATTGTGTGTCCAGGACCTTTATGCACATATAATTTTCTCCATTTTATAGTCCTTTCCTACCAATTTGTATTGTTAAAACAATTTGTTGCTGTCCACTTTCCAAAGGGTACAAGTTTTAAAATAGAGGACCCGAAGAGCTCAAGCTGCTGTAGTGGAATTAAACTGAGGTCTGCAAAGGACCCTACCGCGCTTTGAAGATATTTTCCTAACAAATAAAACTATTAGTCTGAAAATAGTTAAGTTGCGCCAACATCACATCCTTCTAAAAATGGTTTAAGAAACAAACAATACATTAAGAAAGAATGTTTCAGAACAGAACAAAACTTTACATTAAAACTGTGCAAAGCTAAAGATGTAGGTCTGCCTCTTTCTGATCTCAGCATCAAACACTTCATTGAACTTTGGAAACAAAATTTCGCAAACTAGCCTAATGTGTAGCAATTTTCTGTTTCAGCAGCGTCTGAAAACAGTGTTTATTTGTAACCAAAGTACACATCAGAATGACCTTTAAAAATGCAATGGAAACAGAGGAAAATGACAAGGATTGAAAATAAGCCTGGGTGTGGCTTATCTTGTAACAAGAAATCAGGATCTTAAAGGAGCAGACTCCCTTCTGCCAGGTGACTGTGGGGTGTGTGACACCTAAACATGTCAACCCCTGCCTGCTTGTGAAATTTGTTTAAATTTAGGAACATATATTATATTTTCAGTCGGGAAGAAAGAGACAGCCACCTGGAAGAGTAGATTCACTTTGCAGGATATATAAAAATTTGTACATTCAAACCTTAGAAGCCAACTATGGGAGCCGGCCCTCTACTTACTATACCGTTGGGGCCTACAGCTTCCTGGCTTGCAGCTTACAGAAAGGATGTGGTTTTCTTGGGACCTAGTGTTGACAGACGCTGAAATTACTTTTTTCTCTCCTCTCCTTTTCTTTTCCTTTTCTTTTGGGGGATCGGATTACCTCTATGTACTGGTTAGTCTCAAACTTACAATCCTTCTGTTCCAGTCTCTGGATTTTAGAATTATAGGCAAATGCCACCATTCTTGTTACTGAAGTAAAGCCAATCGATCTTGTCCTTTAAGTTTGGAGCCTTATGATGCTGGGAGACAGGGAGGGAGGATGTTACCTTCATGGTGACTCAGAATCTTAGCTTTGCTTCCAGAACCCACTCACACTTTATGTGAAAAAGCTCTGGCAGTCGTCCAGAAACCCAGCCCTCTTTTTCCTATCTGCCCAAAGCTGCATGGAAGCCCTGCAGCCGGTTCACCAAGCTGACAAACCTTCGAGAAACTCAATAATCCTTCAGTGTGACTTTATTTTTATTTTTATCAGTTTGCTTTGTTAGCGGGGATTTATTGCAACAGAAGAAGCAGGAATATTGGATCTGTACAGGCAAGACATTTTTCAGACCTCTTGTTACTTGGAATATGAAATCATTGGGCTGCAATCAGGGATGTAACTCAGACTGGCATAGATAGAAATAAAGAATTTGAATCCAAGCTCTGCATAAAACAGGCATGGTGGCAACCTGCCTGCAGCCCCAACACTTGGGAGGTAGGGAGCAGGTTCTCAAGGTTCTCCATAGTTAATGTGGGAAACTTGAGGCCAGTTCAGGTTACATGCGGTGAGTCTTTGGATGGGCCAGAACTGTTATACTCATCAAACTACATGTGTATCTAAGATTCTGATCTGATTTTTTAATTTTTTCCTGTTTTTATTTTACCCTGAGGGTTACTTTCTTAACAGACTTTTGAATTGTCAAATTTTTTGCTTCACAGCATCATATAATATTATTCTCTTCTCACATATCTAGGTGAAAATTGTGCTATTTTAGTGTGTAAGAAAAACAGCTCTCCTTTTGTAACACTCCTCCCCCTTTATGTAAATGTACAGACCATTTTTTTTTCTTACATTTATAAGGAAGCAGTTAACTGCCTAAGGAGCAATTGGAGTTTATTTTTCAATGTTATAAACAACTCTAGTTTGACAATTAAATTGCTTTTGAAACTTATCAAATAAAAATAAACAAGCATTGAATGTGTGAAAAAGCACTTCTTGATGAGGAATGTAATGCCGTGACGCTAGGTTGGTTTCCTGTCTTTGCTGAGTGGAAAGTGTAGAGGATCAAAGGTGAGAACCGCAGCAGGCTGAGACACTGAGTTCCAGACTAGCATGAAAACTAAGACGCCCCACCGTGCCTTTGTTGTGTAGGGGTGACTATGCTATGGAACAGGTCACTGGACAATTGTCAACATCGTCAGGGTTAGCAATCTGTCTAAACTCCACCCCACAGTTACCTGGCAACAACCAGGTATGCCTACTCCCCACAGTTACCTTGTAACAGCCCGGTAGGACTGGCCTACTATAAAGGGGGGGGGGGTGCTTGCCCCTCCTCCGTCTTATTCTTGCTTCCTGCTTGCTTCTCTTGGCTCTTCTCTCCCCCCTCCCCCCCCTGCCCCCACGTGGTCATGGCCGGCCTCTATTTCTCTACTCTCTCCCTCTCTGTGTCTTTCTCTGCCTCTACTACCCTCTTAACTCCCTTCCCCATGCCCTGAATAAACTCTATTCTATACTATACTGTTGTGTGGCTAGTCCCTCAGGGGGAAGGGGGGCCTTGGCATGGGCAGACTGAGGTATCCCTTTCCCACATACCTCACCACACTCCACAGGACATATTCTTAGACCTCTTTCTCTTTTTATAATCCCAACAGTCAGTATGTACTGGGACCGGGAATTTTTAAGGCAAGCTCTCCAGATGAGGACTGCCTGGAAGAACTGCAGGGATGACTGGTAAAACACCTGAACTTGATGATGAGTAATTGCTCTTAACGGCTGAGCCATAGCTCCAGTTCCTTTTATCTCTGGTGTAGGGATTTACTAATAGCACAAAGGTAGCTGTATTTTTGTGACATAAGTGGCATGCACTGACATTCTTCCTACTCCACATAAAGAAGCCATTAGGATCTAGGATGTGCGAGGCAAGCTGCTTTCCCCGGTGTTTTCTGGTTTGCTTTCAGGTGAGCTGAGTTCCTCTTGAGTTCTCCAGGTCTGAGAGACTGGTGTGTTCTCTTTTCTCAGCTCCCTCTTCTCACAGATTCTTTTCAAGTATTCGCAAGAGAGTGTGGGACACGCCCTTCAGTGACTCTGACTTCTTTTTTTCTCAAGAACCAGAAAGGACGAGCAAACTGACCTGACTCACACTCTGGCATGGCCACACACTTCCCCAAGCAGAAGCACCTACATCTACCCTGGGACCCCATATATTGAACTTCAGCAGGGAAACCTGCATCCTCTCTCATTCACAATCCTTGTCTTCTGTGAGAAACGTAACCCTTGTGGGGAGAAAATATTTCCAAGTAAGATTTACTCTGTGTGTGTGTGTGTGTGTGTGTGTGCATACACACTCACATGAATACAATTGCCTTCAGAGACCAGAGGGGATATCAGATCCCTGGAGCTGGAGTGAGTTGTGAAGTGGTCATGAGTTACCCTACGTGGATACTTGGAACTGAACTCTGGTCCTCTACAAGAACTGTAAGCACTCTTACCTACTGAACCATCTTTTCAGTCCTAGAAGAAAGAGTCTGTCAGTTCTCTTAGGCAGTATTTCCACCAGCCTGTGTTCCATACGGAACATTTTGTTCCGACACTCTTTACATAGATGTTTTGCTTCTTTTCTTTCATAATGTTTTATGCTAAATGTGCTGCGTGATATATAAATACATGCACATTGCTTTTGTTAAAAGATAGATTTCAATTTCACCTTTAATGATTCAGATGCCTTTATATGTATAATCTGTAACTCTCTAGTGTTACTGAATTACTGGTTAGAGAGCGATGGTATAAATGAAATTATGCTGGTGAATCATGCAGGCTCTCTGATATGACGTGATGTGCTAGACGCTAAAGACAGTCTTACAAATTACTCCTACTCCACTGGATTGCTGTTTTTAAATATGAATCATCATAGACAACTTAAAACAGACATATAATAACATAAATTTACTTGAGAAAATGCCAAACAAAAAAGGCCAAAGAAAGAGAGAGCACAGACACAAAAAACAGTGATACATTTTTCCCATCTTAGTAATATTTCTGCCTTGTGATTCTTAGTGAAGTGCACAGTACATCCGAGCCAAAGTCAGAATCGAGTTTCAGAGTTGAATGTGAATATGCATACGTTCAGATGGCCTAATGCCATGTCACTCTCCAAAAAAGAACCCTGTTTGCTTGACCTCATTGAATCTGAAAGACTTTTCAGATCTGGGTTTTTGTTGTTCAGATCTGGGTTTTATTTAAAAATCACTTATTTTTTCTTAAGTGTATGTGAACCTGAGTGTATTTCTGTGCCACATGGATACAGGTGCACATGGCAACCCAAAGAGGGCACCAGATTCCTGGGAACTGGAGTTGCACATGGTTATGGGCTGCTGTGGGGTACTGAGATGGGAATCAGGGTGTTCCGTGAGAGCAGGGAGTGCTTACGGAGGACTATCTCCAGCCCCAGGACTCAGATCTCATAGGTTAACCTGGGCTTCAAATCATGTTCCCAGTAACAAACCATGATGTCAAACACACCTTCAGTTTCCTCACAACTTAATTCTTCCCTGTACTCAAAAATATTTAGGCAAAAGGGAAATAGGAACATAATCCTATTACAGCAAATTGGAATACTTATATTTTTTAGAGTGCACACTTCTACAAAATTGTATAAATTCTTACTTCCATCACTATCAAGCCAATACTTTAACCAGTTTCAATTTTTGTAGAGGAAGTTTTACTTCCCTGGGTGGAATACAGACATGCCTTTAGTATATATCTTTAATGCCAAACAATGTAGGTAAGTTTAATTTGTAGAAGGAGCCATGTTTGATAGTGATGTCTAATTGAGGGGCAGACAATGTGACAAATCAGAGAAAGATTAGACAGTGTGAGTAAGAGACAGGATACACCCAACTCTCCTGAGAACAGATGGGAAAGAAGCTTCTTAAGAGCAACACAGGGAGAGAGAAAGAGAGTTGGGAGTCCTCAGTTGGGAGTCAGTGCCGAGAGTGAAGTGCAGAGGAGTTGAGTTCTTTTATGAGTTCATGCAGTTCAGTGCAGGTCAGCAGAGGCAGTTGAAGCCAGAGAATAAGAAGGAGTCAGATTAGAGTAGGTGGCCAGAGTTAGTTTGAGGTCAAGGAGAGCAATTTAATGAGAAGCTGAGAGAAGCCAGATTGAATCAGTCAACTTGGAGAGGAGTTTGAACCAGAATAGCTGAGTTGAACCAGCCAACCAGAGTTCAGAAAAAAAAGCTAGAATGAACTTATTCAGCAGGAATACTCCAAAATGACAATTACATCAGGCAAATAAAAGATACTTTTACAAATTTTCATTTTACAGATGCTTAAAAGTTGTATCTGCAATCAACTTCTATTCATATTTCTTAAAAAACACAATTAAACCAATTGTTATTTCTAACTGCTGATTAGATAAACTTCCAATCTCTACACAAACATGCAATAGCAATCATGTAACAACAGGTTAAAGCCACTGTCTACAGGAGACTTTAAGGCATCATAAGAATCCAGAGAGAGGGACAAGAAAACACAAAACCACAGACATACAATTTTGGGTGCTGGAGAGATGACACAATGGTTAAGAGTATTTGGGGTGTGTGTGTGTGTATGTGTGTGTGTGTGTGTGTGTGTGTGTACTTAGGCCAAGTCAAGAGCAAGGTTCAAGTTTGAGTGCAAATAGTGCTCTGATTGTTTGTCTCCATGTGTGGAAATATTTTGTAACTTGTCAGGTACCGAGTAAGTACTAGATCTACCTATGTAGTCTCTTGTGTAAACCATGATTATTAATTTATTCATTCAGTTAATGATCATTCTTAGTCAATTACTACATACTAAGGATAGTTTTAAGTGATGAAGATATAGCAGTGAGGAGAGTAGCTAAAGTCAGTTTGAAGTTTGAAGTTCCATTCCAGGAAGGGAGAGGAAATGCTTTGCTTGGTATGTCCCTATTTCTAATGGCAGCATATGTTAGCTGCAGTGGGTTGGGGTGGGGATCCCAGTAGGATGTCTGAGCTTGTGTCCTGTGGCTGCACTGTGTGTGAGATCTTGCTTTGGAGAAGTAAGGGGGACCTGCTTTCTTCCTTCTATTTTCTCCCTTCGTTCTTTTATCCTCTTGCTTTCTCATCTTCTCACTGTTTTCTCTTTAGTTCCCTGGCCTTATCCGTCTCTTCTAGTTTTCTTTCTGCTCCTTCTCTCATCTTATTTTCTGTGTATTCTTGAACTAGAGCTGATCTTGCAAGATCTTGCAGCTGGGCTTTGATGGCTGCCAGAGGTCTTTCTTTGCAGGTTACATGGAGGCTCCTTTGTAACCCACAACACTAGAAGGCATATGCCAGCAAGTGTGTTAGAGAATACCAACAGTCACTGTCAATACCAACATTTGGCATCCTGCTTATCTTCTGACGGTGGTGCTCTGGCTTATCCTTCAACATGTCTCTACTGCCTGGATCTGTAGAGTCGTTTACCTTCCATCTGGCCTATGTTACCTTTCAGTGTTTTGTCTCTACCTTGAGTCAATGTCAACGAACACTCAGAGCACCTCTCCTGGAAGCAAAGACCACCTGTTTAGTCTTGTTTTATGTTCTAGAGTCTTACACACTTCTGAATCCATATCTCTACAGTCTCGTCTGTGGTAAGAAAGGTAAGAGATAGACATACTTGTGCTTGTAGTAATTTGCCAGTCAAATATGTTAACAACAGGATTCTAAGAAGGCAGAAGCCTGAAGTTTATGAGACTGTTCTCCGGTTAAAAGTCCCCATGGATATGTGAGTGACATTCATTATGATGAGTGATGATGATGATGATGCATGTTCATTGTGCTTTAATCAGAGAAGATGGCCAGAATATTATGAGATTATTAGATCAGTTTATCCGTTGATTATGTCAGCTGCTCCTTAGTCCACAGTTAATATAATTACCCACTTCTTTAACCAAGAGCTTTGCTCACATGCTGGGAAATCTCAGTGTAATTTATGTGTGATAGATGACTATTCACACCTGAACTCTTTTAGCAAATGTGAGTTTTCCCTGAAGGAAAATGTTTCTGTTGTCACACTCGGAGGTCTCCCATTGGCCCATGTGACTTAGTGTTTCTCTTGACACTGTCATTTCTGGTACTTGTCCTTGTGTAAATTTTCCTTGGAGGAATCCTATATGACCCCTTTCTATTGATGCCTTACAAATGAACAGGAACTTTATAGATTTAAGGAGCCAAGATTTATAATCAGGATTCTATGACTCAAAAATAAATGTAGCTGCTCCTTTGCCGGGGATCCCAGGAAGCTGCCATATGGGCCCAAGTGCACTGAATTCTCACTGGAGGCCGGAAGGAGAAAGATCACACCCAGACTCACTCAGGTCGCTGGCAGAATTCGTTTCCTCAGAGCTGTAGATTTGTGAGTTCTAGCTTCTTGTTTTGAGACATGGTCTAAACTGGCCTTGAACTTGCGATCCTCCTCTTTCAGCCTCTCACATACTGGAATTACAGATGCCCTCACCACACTTAGTGAGTCCTGGCTTTTTGTTGGCTGTGGTCACTGTGGTGGGCTGCTGTCAGGTCTCACAAGTCACATACAGGCTTTGACATGTGATTTTTCTGAGTATAATCCTGCCTTGTCTCTACTGTGCCATATGAAGTCTTACATAACTTAGTCAAAGGAGAGACATCTCAGCAACATGCTTTTATTTTTCATATATTTAGAAGATATATATTCTAGTTATTGCTATTTTGCTGTGTGCATGTGCGTATGTGCACACGCATGTGGTGTGTGTGTGTGTGTGTGTGTGTGTGTGATGCATGGGTGAGGGCATATGTGTCACTGGGTATGTAGGGAGGTCAGAAGACAGCTCTGTGAAGTAGGTTCTTGCCTTCTAGCAGCAGGGATGGAACGCAGATCCACGGGCTTACACAACAGGCATTTTGTCCATCTCGTTGACTCTCTTCATGAAGGTTTAATGATTAAAGGAAAATTACATGTCCTCCTTCATTCTAAGAAACAGTTGGACACCCAAGGCATGAACAGAAAATTGAGATGTCACTAGAGGCCACTTAGGCTCTGTCACATGATGGAGATTGGTTCTAATGCTTTGATTCAATTGGGAATCTGAGTGTCCAAATGCTAAAGGGCCTTGTCCCCAATTGGTTTTTGATAGATCAATAAAGACACCAGTGGCCAATGGTTGGGCAAAGCGAGATGGGACGGGACCCTTAGAGTTGTGTGGGCTAGAACTCAAGGGGGAGGAAAGGGAGGAACTCGATGATGTGGAGGGAGGTAAATGGATGCAGGGGCTGCAGGAGATAAAGCCAACCAGACACGTGAGAGTGGCCACTTCCCCAATTAGGCCTAGGGTAACAGATAGACAGAGGATTAGAACTGCCCAGCCTTTGAGTATCCAAGGCATTAAAAAATAAGTTAGTGTGTGTGCGTGTGTGTGTGTGTGTGTGTGTGTGTGTGTGTGTGTGTGTGTGTTTCATTCGTGGATCCACGAGTTCCTGGGTCTGTGGCTGGAAGCATGCGACTGGCCCAGAGCACAAAGCGGTGTAGCAAACTGACCTCTACAGTCACCACAGTCTCTTCCTCTATTTTAGAGAACATGGAGCTTTAGGATATTGTTTCTTCTTGTGCTCAGTTGAATCCAGGCTTAACCATATGCTACACAGGTGTTCCCCCACTAAGCTGTCTGCCCCACCCTGGCTTGTTCAGTTTATTTATTTTAAAGTGGTTATCTGCAGGCAGAAGAGGAAAGTCTGGCTTTTCACATGCAAAATCCATCGTAGAAATTTTAATATTGAGACAGTGACTGTTTCTTTTAGCCATCTAATACATTTATGCTATGAGTTTCATGTTCTTGTTCTAACTGCTTTATCTAAGGGAGACCTCACATAACAATGGAGTCTGCATTGCTTGGAACATGAAAGGCAGATGGAAAGCCAACATTATTGGGCACATGTTATATAGTTAATTTTTGAATTCTCCTGTATGTCTATGTTTATTTTGTAGATTAAAACTTGGCTGCTCAGAGGTAAGGAGTGGGCTGAGAGAAGTACTGAGGGAGGGTGGGAAGAAGAAATCCCATACTAGGCCTCAATCTACCTCCCTTGAAAATTTCTTTGATTTGCACTATAATATTTCTGTTCAATAAATAAGTTACCTTTAATGAATAAACAATGGTTATGCAATGCCTGCAAATCAGTGAGGTTTTTATAAAGGTACTTTCTGAAGTTGCTCTAGGAAGTAGTTTTACACAGACCCTAGGAAGTAGTTTTACACAGACCCCTACATTCAATTTGGCTAAGAAAGTTGTTCAAACATGAAGCTCTCACCAAATATTTTTGCTCCCTCTATCACACACAGGTGCAGAGAGAGAAAATGTGGGATATTTGTACTCACAAGAAAAGCTACAATAGCACAAAATCCTGCCACCTGCTGTTGGACTTAGAGATTGCTGGACTGAGTGAAACAGGCCAGGCTGATGTTCTTACTGAATTATAGAAACCAAGAAATTAAACTTGTGGAGGAAGAAATCTGCTGGTTCCCAGCGACTCGGGAGAGCAGAAGGGCAGAAAGGAGGTCAACCGGAAGTGTGGGAGGAAGCCCCTTCAGTTCTTAGCAAACACAACTGGCTGTTGGTTACAATCGTCCATGCCGGGGTGTTTTCAGTTGACTAGAAAAAAAGATCAGCCCCTCCATTCCCCGCAGCTCATCAAGGTGACTGGTGGAGAGGTGCACAGTGGCTTAGCAGCTTCCTTTTATTGCTGCTAATTATGTTCCTGTGCTGAGTTACCAGGGGTGAATCAGCGAAAGATGAAAGTAAAAACCCCAGAGTGATTAGAAATTTGCCACCTCAAATTTCTGAAAATTTCATACACATTTGGAATTTTCTTATCTTTGCTTTTATTTGAAAATTTTATTTTCATGAAATGTTCTCTTTTTGTTCCACGTGTTTCTTTTAAATTCTCATTTGTTTGATAATATCATTTTTCCTTTGCTGAATGTCTGTATGGTACCCTTCTTCCCCCTCATCCCAGCCATCTCTTATTGTGTGTCTTGCATAGAACACATGGTTAAAGTATAAACCCTTTTAATAGGAGTGTGTATTTACATTTACTATCGCAAAGTAATCATTGACAGACCTGGCTTTTGTTCTATTGTAGTGCTATGTTATTTCTTTTAGTTCTATCTTTGATCCTTCATTTTTCATTCTTCATTTGCATCAACCCACATGAGAACATTTTATTATTTGTCTTGGAGTACAGTTCTAACATTTATGCACAGATGAATGTGTATGTGTAACAGGCACAGAGAAACACATCTCACATCCGTACAAGTCATCTGTGTGTAATGTGTAAAGGACAGGCTTCACTATAGTCAAAAGATAGTACAGCTGTTTCTACAGGAAATTTTAAGAACTTATTTACTGCACAAAGAAAATTCTCGCCCGTTCATTACAAGCTCCTTTACTGACAGCAGCCAGCTTACTTTATGCCAAGACATATTTACCCATACCCAACACTCATGCAGTGTGCATTCCTCTGATAGTGATTGCCAGTCTGTGTCTCTCTTTAAGTGTAATACTTCCAGTGCATATTAATGGTCCAACAGATGCCTGTCTGCCTGTAATTTGTTCTTCCTTTTCTCTTTTTCTCTCTCTCTTTTCCCCCTTCTTTCTTTGTAATTGCTGTGTGGACAAGGATGGTTTATAATTCCTGAATGCCCCCCTGGCTCCACCTTCCAAATTCTTTATTTTTTTTTTCTGTGAGCATTTGTATATACAATTCATGTGGCCATATGTGACAGGACAATTCTGTTTATTATCTGAGGAACTGTAAAGTGTTTACCAGAGCATGTATCTTACCTTTGTAGATTCTTTTTTGATAGAACTTAATTCATAAAGTCTTTTTCATATTGTTAACTGCAAGTTTATAGGACTGCCGTGTCTTATATATATTGGTCTTCTTTTCATGGTTTGTATAATTTTGTATTTGGTTTTTACTTATTTATTTATTCTCCCTTTTATTTAATACAATTTTCATTTATTTGTGAGTGTGTGCATGTTTTCGATGTGTACGTGTGTGTGTGTGTGTGTGTGTTTGTGTGTGTTTGTATGTGTGTAGGTCCGAGGAGTTGGTATTCCTCTTCTACTCTGTGGATGTCAGGTAGGGATCTCAAAGACGGTCAGCTTTGGTGGTCTCTCAAGCTCTTTATTTTGAGAATATTGAGTCAGAGAATATTTGAGGTTCACAGAGAAGCAAAAAGTGAGTTTTCTACCACTGGACTAACCTGCTCTTAGTGACTGTTCACAAACTTATAAATAATGCACCTAAATTCATGCTCCAGATTCTAATCAAGAGCAACATTAGGAATCTTGAATTGCACAACTTACTGAGTGGTTTGAACAATTGATAACAATTGTCCCAACAGGACAGATTTCCAGTGAGGTCCATTGTGTGACTTATTCCATGGCACCTACAAGTCCTTTAGAACTAAGACCCTACATTTATGATGGGACTTAATACTACTTTTCTCCCTAAACTCCCTGTTTTCAAACGCAGTCACTTAGAGAGCTAAAGCTTCCACAGACACACAGCAGAGTGAGTGGAGCTAAAGTTTAGCCCATGACAACATCCATTCCTGGAACTGGAGAATGATGAATCTTCAAAACATTATTATGAAATTAAGAAGTCAATAGTCTAAGCAAGAAAAATAAAGAGATCATGTTCTCAGCTTAAAAATTCAATTCATTTGTCTTTAGGCTCTTATTTTCTCTTTTACTCAACCTCCCACACAATTGAACCATTCTAATGAATTTTCTATTTCTCTTGTAGTTTTAGGTTCTAAAAATCATATTACTTAAAAAAAACCCTTTTGTTTATTTTTTTTATCAGTATAGAATTTTTATTATAAGCACATTAGTACCAGGTCTATAGAAATGTAAAAGTCATATAAACAAACTTAACAATGAAGTCTCCTGTTCCCAACTCATTCATCCTTATTTTTCCCCAGTCATTTCTTCTTTTTATTTTATTTTATTTTATTTTCTAAGTTTTTTTTATTTACATAAAACTTTTCTTTATAATATTCTGAATTGATACAGATTTCCTATGTTGTATGTCAATTAGAATTAGGAATTTCCTTGATTATGTAAGATCTTAACTAATTTCATGTGTATGCTTGATTGTATGATATTTAGTGCCCAGACCAATTAGAACCAGCCTGAGGCCATCAAGTCCCCTTAATTAGAATATGTAAATTAAACAGTGCTGAAAAATTTAGGCTGGCATGGTGGCATGCTTGTAATCCAGCATTTGGGAGGTAGAGGAAAGAGGCGTAAAGTTTAATCTCATCTTCAGCTGCATACAAGTTTGAAGCTGTTGTAGGCTACATGAGATCTCCCCCCCGCCCCCACTGTCAACCTCTGGCAAAAAAAAAAAAAAAAAGAAAAAAAACCCAAACCAAACAAAAAACCTAAAACCCGTGCATTTTCTGAAGCACTGATTAGCAGCTTGGCCGTTTTTGGATTTCTTAACTAAAACCTAAATAAACTGGTTACATTTTGGCAGGTTTTTCAATAATAAAGAGGATGGAGAAAATATCGAAAAAAAAAACCTTTTGTTTATAATATTCTGAATTGATACAGATTTCCTTTTCTCAAAATTTGATTTTATTATCTATTTATTCTCAGTATTTTTGTGGATATAAAGTCAATCTTTTTAAAAGTCTTTTATGAATTTGATGTCTGCACAATTAATTCTGTATTTTTTTTGGAGTGGATGTTCTTTGTGACATTGTTACTTCTTCTTCTTCTTCTTCTTCTTCTTCTTCTTCTTCTTCTTCTTCTTCTTCTTCTTCTTCTTCTTCTTCTTCCTCTTCTTCTTCTTCCTCCTCCTCCTGCTCCTCCTCCTCCTTCTTCTGTTGGATATTTTCTTTTTCTTTATTTACATTTCACATGTCACTCCCTTTCCAAGTCTCCCCTCTGGAATCATGCTATCTCATCCCCCCTCCCTCTGCCTCTATGAGGGTGCTTCCCTACCCAACAACCCACTCTTGCCTTCCCACCCTGGCATTCTCCTAACTGGGGCACAGAAACCCCTCAGGCTCAAGGGCTACTCCTCCCACTAATGTCCAACAAGGCCATTCTCTGCCACATATGTGGCTAGAGCCATGGGCCCCTCTATTTGTACTTTTTGGTTGGTGTTCCAGTCTCTGGGAGCTCCGGGGGGTCTGGCCAGTTGACACTGTTCCACCCCCCTGCCCCCAAATGGAGCTGTAAACCCCCTCAACTCCTTCAATCCCTTTTCCAGCCTCTCCATTGGGTAACGCCTGCGCTCAGTCCAATGGTTAGCTCTGGCAGAGCCTCTCAGGAGAGAGGCATATCAGCATCCGGTCAGCAAGCACTTCTCAGCATCCGCAATAGCTTCCTGGTTTGATGACTGTATATGGGATGGATTCCCAGGTGGGGCAATCTCTGGATGGCATTTCCTTCAATCTCTGCTCCATACTTTGTTTCCCATATTTCTTCTGGAGACTATTTTGTTCCCGCTTCTAAGAAGCACTGAAACATCCACATTTTGGTCTTCCTTCTCCTTGAGCTTTATATGGTCTGTGAATTGTATCTTGGGTATTCTGAACTTTTGGGCTAATATCCACTTATCAGTGACTGCATATCGTTTGTGTTCTTTTGTGACTGGGTTGTTTCACTCAGGATGATATTTTCAAGTTCCATCCCTTTGCCTGTGAATTTCATGAAGTCATTCTTTGGCATATACCCAGAAGATACTCCAACATGTAATAAGGACACATGTTCCACTATGTTTATAGCAGCCTTATTTATAATATCCAGAAGCTGGAAATGACCCATATGTCCCTCAATAAAGGAATGGATACAGAAAATGTGGTGCATTTACACAATGGAATACTACTCAACTATTAAAAACATTTACTTCATTTGTGACTTCTTAAGTGTACTTCATGTATACAGGCAGCTGCATATGATGAACCATTTCTAAAGAGTCTTGTCTCAGCTTTTCTTTGGGCTCTTGGTGGTCTGGTATATAACTCCATCTATGACATTAAATATGAATGTGTGTATTTTGCTATCCCTGGTCAATGTCATGAGAAACGCTACCTTTCTCCTTGTCTGAGGTTTGACTCAGAGTCTAGCAAACCAGTTATTCAAACATTTCAACTAGATTAGAAAACACACACACACACACACACACACACACACACACACACACACACACATACGCATACACTTTAAATAAGGTATTTGTATTCATTAGCTTTTCTCATTACCTTGAACAAATACCAACAGAATGATTTAATGAAGGAGTATTCTCTTTTGGCTCATGTGTTTTCAGAAGACTTAGTTTGTGGTTGCTTGGGCCCCACCCTTGGACAGAGATTCATTTATAGTGGAGCCATGTAGAGAAGTTATTTATTACACAGCCCATATGAGTGAGATGACAAAAGAGAAGGCCCAGGACGGAGGGGTAACCTTCCAGGGTCTATTTTCAGTCATTTAGTTCTTCCAGATAAGTCCCATTGTTCAAGTCTGCACTACTTTCCCAAAATTGCACCAGCAGCCTGGAGGCCACAAGATCAACACAACAGCTTGCAAAGAACTGTTTATATTTAAGCTATAACTGTGTTTTGTTCTATTAACTCCCAGGATGATGGGAACTGGACTGGCATTGTTGAAAGCCAAGGTAACGAGATGGGGGAGGGCTTGAGGCAAGTTAAATACTACCTAGCTCTGCTATCATTTTGGAAATGGTTCCTTCTTGATTTGGGGTTTGCTTGAGTCCTATAAATCTTTGTTTTCGAAGCTCACAGTAAATTGTTTAGAAGCATCTGCCTTCTCAGTGTCTCTGGAGGAGGGACCATTTGCAGTTCTGTAGTTTATCGCTTTGCTGATGGATTCCTCAGAGTTCTTAACTAGTCAAACAATTAATTTTCCAAGCTTCCACCCATTTTCTGGCATTTTATGTTAGAAAATATATGTTGGAAAATAAAAAACAACAAAGCTTTGCAGTGTTTAATCCAAAAGTCTAGTATTTTTTGAGTCATAGGTAGGATTAAATCCTAAAGATTCAGGGTCAGTGGTAGCATTTGCTTTTAGAAATTATTTATACAATATTTCCTGATTATAGAAAGATTTATAGAGAAACTTTTATGAGGCTAGACTTGATTTCCCTGTAGAATCTGTTAATGCCTTTGTACGTCTAAAGTTCTATCAGCAATCTGATTTGTCATTCTACTTCCTTCAAGTCAGTTACTTGCCTTCAATTTAGTGCATGGTACTCTTTTCTCTTTCTGATACAAAATATAAAATATATTTGTTTTCATTTAAAAAAATCAAAGTTATTTTAGAGATTTATTATATTTTTCTTTTAAAAGAAATAACACCTTTTCTTCTGAGAAACTGCAATGTGTTGGCATTGAAGCTGTCTTTGTGAAGGTAATTTTCAAAATCATGTTGATTTAATCAACTCAGTTAATGTTGTAATTATAAAATATCCTCACAAATAGGCTTGGAAGGTTGGGTTTTACTTTCAATTACCTTTTCAATTAACTAAGAAGTGCTTCATGGATAAAAAAAAATTGTATTAATAGGATTGCTGAGAAGAAAAGGGTCATTTCGAGAGAATGTCAACCAGACACTTTTAAGGGATTTTTTAAAATAATGAAACAAGGTTAGCCATTGTAGACAAATGAGCTTCTTCTGTTTTCAACTGCCTGGAAGAATGTACCAGAATGCCAGTATCCATGTGAATCAATAACTGCTTAATAACATGACATCATTAGGCATGAATTTCATAAATATTTACAGTTCTGATTTTATATTTAAATATCATTATCATTATAATAAAATACCTGCTTACTACTAAGCATATTACATAAAGAAAAGTACAATGAAAAAAATGCACGGCATTCTCTAATGTAAGGAGCAGGGATCTTTTCATTGTTGTGGGTAAAGATGCTGTGCTTAGCCTAGCACTAGGGAAGGTCCAAGGCTGTGTGTGTTCATCCTCAAGCTGAACCCAGTGACCTAGAGCTCTCAGTCGTTTTTTTGTTTGTTTGTTTGTTTGTTTGTTTTGTTTTCTAGTCTCAGAATCTTTCCCCTTATACAACTCCTTGCACACATGTCAGCTGGTTTCTGAATTGAAAGGTATTAGTAAGACTTCTCAGAACTTTAAAGACAACTTTATTCTTTGCTCAGTGGTCTCTCTTTAGATAGGCTAGGAGTAAGAATTTATGCTACATATAAATCTATAAATCTTTTGATTCTTTGCTACGGTATTTATTAGTTTTCTAGTGTTCTTCTTAGAATCAATTTTTCCATTGCTTTAAAGTGTGCATGAATGAATGTGTGTTTGTGTTTGTGTGTGTGTGAGTGTGTTTGTGTGTGTGTGTGTTTGTGTGTTTGTGTGTGTGTATGTGTGTGTGAGTGTCTTTGTGTGTGTGTGTGTGTGAGTGTCTTTGTGTGTGTGTGTGAGTGTCTTTGTGTGTGTGTGTGAGTGTGTTTGTGTGTGTGTATGAGTGTGTGAGTGTGTTTGTGTGTGTGTATGTGTGTGTGAGTGTGTTTGTGTGTGTGTGAGTGTGTTTGTGTGTGTGTATGTGTGTGTGTGTGCGTGTGTGAGAGTGTGTTTGTGTGTGTGTGTGTATGTGTGTGTGTGTGTGTGTGTGTGTGTATGTGTAGGTGTTGGCATGTCCATGTGGGTGAAAGTGCCTTTGGATGCCAGAGCTGTCAGATCTCTGTGGAGCTGGTCTTAACCGCAGGTTGTGAGCTGTACTGAGGAACCAAGTTGGCTCCTCTATAAGACCAGTAGATGCTTTTAAAGTGATGAGCATCTTTCTAGTCCTGATGGTGAGAGACCAAATTATGGGTTCAGACTCCATCTTACAGAACCTGACCTACGTTTGGACTCAAGGTCGGTACCTAGGGTTAGTTTCCAAGTTACCCCCAACAAAACCTGAGCCTAGGAAACCCCAACAAGACCTGAATCTCCAGGTTAATTTTCCCCAACAAACCTGCATCTAGCACCAGTATCCAGGCTGCAAGTCCACCCTGCCTAACAACCACCAATTAGGAAGAAATCAGAAGTTAAGTTTAAGATTTGGCTACCAGCACCAGCCAATTATGCTAAAGGCCACAGCAGCATACCAATTAGATGCTCACCAGGCTAGAGACACTCATCCCTCCCTGCTGCTATCTATAAAACCTTGTCCCGTGAATGTTTGGGGCTCTTCTCCACCAAAACGGTCCTGCAGGTTGGCGGTGGGCGAGTCCACGCTCGAGCTTGTGAGCAAAGATCCTTATGCAATTGTATCAGATCGGCTCCTGACTGGTCTTTCCGGGTTCACGAAAGTTACGTTTCGTTGTGTTTCATGGCACAACGTTTACTACTTTTCAAGGATTTGGGAACATAGGGTAAAGTTCCATCCTTTGTTAGATTAAAAATAATGAATTTACTTCAACTGCATTAGAGCTAACTACACTATGTGGACTTGCTGGTCTACCAGTCTAACTAATCCGAAAGCTCCGGTTCATGTGAGAGACCTTGTCTCAAGCATATTAACTCTTGGTTTATCCACACCACCACCATCACCATCACCTCTACCACCACTACCACTACCACCAGCAGCAACAGTAACAAAAACATTTACTAATGTCAGTCCAAGATTCTAGATATTTCTATAATAAGCATTAGACAAGATCATCCATAAGTTCCTGAAACAATGTGTGTGAGAAGTGTTTATTTCCCCAAATTTGTTTGAGTAAGTCAGCAGGTGATTTAGCCTATTTTCTCTCTCATTTGTCCTGTGTTACTGAAGTTCTAGATGGGAAAATGCCAACATCCTTGGTGTTATAAAACATTTTTCTATGCTTTAAAACATGGAAATACTATACTCATGTTCTTTCCAACTAGACTGAGACTTTAGATTATTGGTTCTCAACGTCACTAATGCTTCAGGCCTTTAATACAGCTCCTCACATTGTAGTGACACCTAACCATAATTTTTGTTTCTACTTCATAATTATAACTTTGCCAGTTATGAATCATAATGTAAATGATTTTAGAAGTAGAAGTTTGCCAAAAGGGGGTGTAGCCTACATGTTCAGGTTTAGAACTGCTGATTTAGACATAAGTAGTTTTTGCTAAAGTGGGTTCTAGAGAATAGGTCTCTTTCTTTCTTTCTTTCTTTCTTTCTTTCTTTCTTTCTTTCTTTCTTTCTTTCTTTCTTTCTTTCTTTCTTTCTTTCTTTCTCCCTTCCTTCCTTCCTTTCTCTTTCTTTCTTCCTTCCTTCCTCTTTCTTTCTTTCTTTCTTTCTTTCTTTCTTTCTTTCTTTCTTTCTTTCTTTCTTTCTTTCTTCCTTCCTTCCTTCCTCTTTCCTTCTTCCTTCCTTCCTTTCTCTTTCTTTCTTTTTTTCTTTCTTCCTTCTTTCCTCTCTCTCTTTCTTTCTTTCTTTCTTTCTTTCATTAATTATTTTATCTGTTTACATTTCAAATGATATCACCCTTCCTGGTTACCCTTCCACAAACCCCCTATCTCATACCCCCTCTCCTCCCTCCCTTTTACCTCTATGAGTGTGCTCCTCCAACCACTCATCCACTCTTGCTTCACTCCTCTAGCATCCCCCTATGCTGGGGCAACAAGTCTCCATAGGACCAAGGGCCTTCTGTCCCATTGATGCCGGATAAGGCCACCTTCTGCTACAGATGTATCTGGAGCCATGGCTTCCTCCATGTATATTCTTTAGTTGGTGGTTTAGTCCCGGGAGTACTGGGTGGTCCAGTTAGTTTATATTGTTCTTCCTATGGGGTTGCAATTCCCTTCAGCTCCTTCAGTCCTTCCCCTAGCTTTTCCATTGTGGTTCCTTGACTGACTGATAGAGACATTCTATTGGCTTAAACCCATGTCTGAGTAGTCTTTTTTGGGGGGGGGGAAGAACTCCACAACATTTCTAGAGATCCCTCCAAGATCTCAGAGAATAGATATCAAGAGCTTCTTGGATTGAGGAAGAGAAAGAGTATAATAGTTAGGGGACTCCTACAGGAGTGCCCAGCCTGATATGGAGCAGATGCCCAGGGTTCCTTCTAATCAGTTGTTACCTGATGTTTCAGCTTCAGTGGGATTACAATTTCAAAGAAAGCAAATTAGAAAGTCGCCTGTCTCTCACCTTGGAGGTAAGTCTGGTTAAGTTGCTTTCTGTTTGCACATACAGGAGAGGATAAATGCAACCACTGATTCAGTGTCTGGGAAACATGTGAGATATAAATGGATTTCTCTGTCTGTTGAGGTGTATGAGTATTTGGTGGCCACCCCTTGTTTATATTATTTAATCCTGACCTAGGATTTCTACCCTGCCTTTGACCCTTTAGCTTCCAGACAAAAGACACACACTTTTATATTTACAATAAGCCTTAAACAGCCCAAGAGCTGGGCTAATACCTACTTTCCATGCTAATAGAATCTACTTTCCTATGGATAACTACAAGTTATTACTTTTTGTTTACTGTGTTTCATCTGGGCTGTTCTTAATGCCCATTGGCCAGTCCTCAGGGCCATGGTTCTATGGCTCACCTAACACATGGCAGCTTCTCCTTCCTCCTTACCTTCTTCCTCTCCTCATGGTCCCCCTCCAACTCCAAGCCTGTGAAACCTAAACCCCACCTATGTCTCTTCTGCCTGGCTATTGGTTGTTGGCATCTTTATTTACTAATCAGTAATAACTTAGGGACAGAGTCACTTAGTGCCTATGTGTACACTTTCTCATTTCTGGGGCAACCCATCTTGGGGGCCCAGTATTAGCATTAAAATACAAACAGCATCAAGCCAACCCACTACAACCCCTGGTTGTCCTCCCTCCCTCCCTCCCTCCCTCCCTCTCTCTGTATATATATATATATACATATGTGTCAATTCTGTTTCCCTGTATTGACCAGTGGCTTCAGTGGCTTTCTCTGGTGTGAAGATCCCCTGGCTTGAGACCTTTAGACCCTCTTCTGTTGGGGACACAAACCCTTTCCTCTCTACCACTTTGCACAGGGAACCTAAACAAGAAAATAAACAAATAAATCAGCATGTGCCCCACTCTGGGAGCAGGTGTGTTTGGTTATATTGTTGCTTGACTTCAACTCATGGTCAGGCTTGGTCCTTGCATGAAGGTGAGAGCTGGAGCCTCTCATCCAAGGCTCCCTGCCATCTAAGTGGGATGCCCACAGTTCCCGAGGTGAGCCTCCCCTCTGCATCCTCCCTACTCTAATTAGTCTCAGAGAAGGGGAAAAGTTCCCTTGGGCTGAGCCCAAAGAAAAAGAGTTCCATTTCTTTCTCTTATGATTTGCTTTGCATTTTAAATTAATGATTTAAATAACTGGAAAACTTAAAACCAAAGACTCCCTGATAAAAGTAAACAAACAAACAAAACCCCAAACACTCCTAGGCTAGGCAAGATATACCTGTCAAACAATGTAGCCTAGAGAGAACACAATTTTCCTTCTATCTAACACTGACCAATGAAACTTTAAGCAATTTTTCTAGGTCCATTTAAAAAAGATTAAAGACAGCTGCTAAAAAGGTTTCCTTTGTCAGCCAGTCAGCCCCAGATATTAGAAATAAGTTCTAAAATTTTGAAAAATGTAAAGGTATAAATAGGTCTCAGTTGCTGGATGTATTTCAAAAGATGTTTAACAGCAGAGAACTGGTTGGAACAAGATCGTTTGAATAAACTGAAAGCCTTGTCATCTTTGTGATAATGAGACACAGACTTATAGATACTCAGCAAAATTTTGATGTCTTTGGTGTATTCTGTCAGCTAAGAATATCTCTTAGCTGAAAGTTCTGTCTCCAATCAAAATATATAGTTGGATTGTGTCTCAGATTGACAATGATTCCCAGGTGTATGGGTAAAAACCAACCCTCACAGGAACAGTACAACACCGAGCTCCTATGGTTACTTTCAACTAGCCAGTTTAGCTACCCCTGTCCAGATTGAACAATGCTCAATGATCCTGTAAACAAAGGGAAAATTTCAGGGCATATTGCCTAGCTTAAAGAAATAGGCATCTGAGTGTCTTGCCCACCACCCTGGAATACACCTCTCCTGCCTATGAAGAAACAGGGGACCTCTGATTCCCATGAGAGTAACTCTTCCAAAGAAATAGATGTATACTGTCTTGGAGCTGAAAGATGCATTCTTCAGCCTCCCATTGGCTATGGTGAGCCAACCCATCTTTGCTTTTAAATGGATAGACCCAGAGGGAGATTACAGCAGGCAACTTATACAGGTAAAGTTGTCCTAAAATTTTAAATACTGAATTCCTGCCTCTTTATCAGAGGTATCCTGGGAAAATAAATTATGAAAGGGCCACTGAGAGACTGCTTTAAGAGTTACAGACCTAGGATCTGCCAGCTAAGAAAGTCCAACTTTGTATATTAGATACTACCTATCTTGGCTACCAGCTACGAGGAGGCAAAAGGAGCCCAGTTCAGAGTAGGATTGCTGTCGTCATTTTTTAGATCTCAACTCCAAAGACGAAGAGGTGGGCTTGAGGGTTCCTAGTGCAGCTAGATATTGCTGCCTGAGGATACCAGAGTTTGTGTAAATCATCAGGCTAAGATACATCAGCAGAAAGTGGGACACTGAGCCCCTCATCTGAACTGAGTTTAAACAAAAGACATTGGAGGCTTTAAAAACAGCTCTGACTTCAACTCCCTCCCTAGCATGTCCAAATATCTCAAAAGACAAAAGGGGCCCATTTAGGGCCGTGGAAACACTTTGTGACGTACAATTAGACCCTGTATGCACAGGATGTCCTACCTATCTAATCTGCAGCAGCTACTGCTAATATAATGAAAAAGACGAGTTAAGTCTGGGTCAAAATCTTATACTCACAGCATCCTATACCACTGAGGCCCTCCTTCTACGATCCCCAGAATAATGGCTGTCTAATGCCTGTGTGACCCTCCCATGCTCCACTCCTGGACTACCCTTGAGTCTCATTTGAGAAACTCATTGCCATCAATCCTCCTACTGTATTATCTGATGACAACCCTCGGGTACTCATCCATGACTGTAATGAGAAACTGGGCATGTAGGAGATGTAGTAGTTGCTTTAACTGATGTGACCCAGACTCTCAGATGGTGAAAGAAAGCTTTTTTCTTTTTTTTCATACGGCGGTGAAATCTTCTTTTCCCTATTTGAGAGTCTGGGTCACACCAGTCAGTTCTGCTCTCTGTGCTGAGGTACCTGGCTTGGGCCCAACTCCTTTTAGTTAAAGTTGTCATGCTTTTTCTACTATGTGTATACATGATATGATCTGTAGAGAAAGAGAACTTCTCAAGAAAAAAAATGCCTTAAACTTTCTAGAGGAGTTGTCTAGTGGAGTATGTCCTCCCCTGCCAGCCTGCTGTCCTGGATGCCCAACAAATGACCCTAAGATCAGTGGGCCTATTTATATTCTGGTGACATACCCTGACCCAGTGCTGTTCTAAGACTCCATGGTATGACCAAGAAGAAATGGAAGATGCAAAAAGAAGGAATGGAGGGCTCCAACCCATAGGTTAATGGAGAACACCAGAAGGAAAGACCATTCTCCCAGAAACAACAAACAGGACTCTTGTAACTGACCCTCATCAGACTTCTCACAAAACTTTCTGAATTTCCCAGATCAAAGTATGTTATATCTAGACTAAACAGCCTAGAGTGGGATGTCTCAGCCAGATGCCAGGTTTGTGCTCAAATAAATCCGAAACAGGGAGCCATTACCAAGGAAAGGGTCCAAATAAGAGACCAAACCCCTGGTGAACTCTAGGAAAACCAACTTCCCCAAGACCTAGTTTGTCAGGGGAGGAAACAAATACTTTTTAGTTCTTATAGATCTTTTCTAAGTGAATAAAAGTATTCCCCACCTAGACTTAAACTGCTCAAATAGTTAAACAGCTCCTCTAGGAACTAGTCTCTGATTTGGCAATGGGGTACAACTATGGCCTGCCTTTCACAGCCAAGACCTCTCAATTAATAGCTAAAGCTTTAGACATAGACTGAAAACTTCATTTTGCATATAGATGGCTGAGTTCTGCACAGATAAAAAATAAAACAACAGATACAGAGAAGGTATTGGCTAGAGTGGCCACAGACCAGCAGCAACCTTTATTTATCTTGATCTTCACTCCGCCTTAAGTGTCTGCCTGTCTTGGAGAAAGGAAAGATATGGGAGTTTATCTTTTGAGATAGGAATACAGAGTTTACAACTCTATGCATTCCCTGTGTTGGGCCCCCTGGTTGCCAGGATCAGACTAGTTTCCATTGCAAAAATTGGCGTTGTAAAACAGAGGCTTTCTAAAAACACATGCATGAATATATAGAAAGAAAGTTCCCTTCTAACCTAATGCACAAGAGGAAAATGAAACCCAATGGCCATAAAATAAAAATCTGGAAATTTCTTTCTTTCAACTAAAAATCTGGAAATGTCTTGAGGATCATTTGATATGTGAATTGTGTCTTGGGTATTCCAAGCTTCTGGGCTAATATCCACTTATCAGTGAGTTCATACCATGTGTGTTCTTTTGTGATTGGGTTACCTCACTCAGGATGATATTTTCTACCTCCATCCATTTGCCTAAGAATTTCATGAATTCATTGTTTATAATAGCTGAGTAGTACTCCATTGTGTAAATGTACCACATTTTCTGTATCCATTCCTCCATTGAGGGACATCTGGGTTCTTTCCAGCTTCTGGTTATTATAAATAGGGCTGCTATGAGTAAGAACAAAGTATGGATACTCTGGTCCTTCTTAGAAGGGAGAACAAAATACCCACAGAAGGAGTTACAGAGACAAAGTATGGAGCAGAGACTGAGAGAAAGACCAACCAGAGACTACCCCACCTAGGGATCCATCCCATATACAGTTACAAAACCCAGACACTGTTACTGATGTTCACAAGTACTTGCTGACTGGAGCCAGATATAGCTGTCACCTGGGAGGCTCTGCTAGTGCATGATAAATACAGAGGGGGACACTCTCAGACAGCCATTAAACTGAGAACAGGTTCCCCAATGGAGGAGCTAGAGAAAGGACCCAAGGAGCTGAAGGGGTTTGCAGCGCCATAGGAGGAACAACAATATGAGCCACCGAGTACTCCCAGAGCTTCCAGGGACAAAACCATCAACCAGAGAGTACGCATGGTGTTACCCATGACTCCAGATGCATAGGCAGCAGAGGATGGCCTTATTGGACATCAAAGGGAGGAGATGCCCTTGGTCCTGGAAAGGCTCGATGCCACAATGTAGGGGAATAGGGGAATACCAGAACAGGGAAGTGGGAGAGGGTTGATTAGGGCACAGGGGGAGAGGAGATGGTTTATGGGATTTTGAGGGGGGATACCGGGAAAGGGGAAATCATTTGAAATGTAAATAAAGAATATATCTAATAAAAAAGAATATATCTAGTAAAAAAATAAATCTGGAAATTTCTTTCTCTCCCTCCCTCCTTCCCTCCCTTCCTCCCTCCCTCCCTCTTTCTCTCTGTCTCTTTCTTTCTTTCCTTCTTTCTTTCTTTCTTTCTCGTTTTCTTTCTAAAATTCTGGTCTTTGATAAACAGAAAACCTGTAGAACTCAGACTCTATGCCATAGGATGGGACCCTGGGAATAGAGTTAATTATTCCCAGCAAGAGATTGGTCAGGATTACTGGTTACGCTGAGGCACCCAGCCCCTGTACTGACTAGACAGTCATACTAATAACTGAGAAGTCACTGTGACTGGAGGCAGCCCAAACTAGATTTAAAGGACTTACAAGGAGCTGAAACTTGTCTAATATCCCAAACCTTTAACCTAGGCACTTGACCTTGTTCTGATGCCTACTGCTCTGCCTTGTGGTTTAATTCATCTGGATAACCGCAGTATTACTCAACCCTGGAGGCTACTTGGTGAGCACGTACTAACAGTTTGACTACATATGCCTTCTCTGATGTTTTCAAAGCTAAGTGGACTGATTGATCAGGTGATATTAAAAGTTTCGGTTTCTGAATTAAAACATCAGCTAGATTCACAGAAATGAAATACAAAAATTGGAGAGGCTTAGACTTATCTATGGCTTAGGGAGTAACATGCTATTTCTAAGCTAAATGATCAGGAATAATTAGAAAAAAAACTGTCATGATTTGAAAAAATTCAAAAAGGGAAAGAGACAAAAGACATAAATATTAAAAAACATGATACCAGCTCTCTTAGTCTTCCTGGCTAACTACACGGCTATCAACACTGGCTGAGCATTTAATTCTGGTGGAATTACTTGTGGGACCTGCATCTTAAACTATATAGCTAATTATGTGTGAATGCAGTAAAACTAATTGTCCTTAGGACAAACTGCACCTCATCAGAGCAGGGTCAGTCTAGTATTTGACTCATTCACTAAGACCATTGGGGAATATTACAGGGCCCCAGACCTTAGGAGTCGCCAGAGCTTGGTACAACTGACTCCATGATGGAAGTATCACTCAGTGTGTAGACATATCTCAGCGTGTAGACAGTACCACCTGCCAAAGCGAAAACACAGACCTGATCCATCAAAGTCCACAGTTCTAGGAAAGTCTCTAAATGTATCAATCTTGCTTTTGGCCTCTGTAGTTCCACTTCTGGCTAACTGTTCTTGTTAACTGAAGTATATCAACCCAGAACATGTCTTTTTCTGCTTAAAATCTCCCTGCTGAGAAAGACTCAGTACTACACTGGGATCACAAACACCCAGGGTAGTCAGTAGCAGGCTAATAAAGACATTCTTTTGGCTTAAAACCGTGTCTGAGCAGTCTTCTCTGGTGAATATCCAACAGCATTATTCATCTATGTTTACTAGCATGAAACAAGGTACCAAGTCAATATTAAAGTCATGTACATACCCCTCAGACTCTCCATGTAGCTGAGGACAGCCTTAAACTTCTAACCCTCTTGCCTCCACCCCTCAAGTGTTGAGAAATCCAAATGTACAGCTCCATGCCCACCTCAAGCCAATACTTATTCTTATTAATTATTTTATTTATTTACCTCTCAAATATTGCCCTCTCCAGAGTCCCCCCTAAGAGTTCTTCCCCCCATTCCTCCCCCCCCTTTGCCTCTGAGAGGGTGCCCTCCACAGCAATCTCCCTCTCTGGAGCATCAAGTCTCTACAGGGTTAGGTGCATTCTCTACCACTGAGGCCAGACAAGGCAGTCCTCTGCTTTATATGTGCCAGGGGCCTCGGACCAGACTATATGATCTTTGGTTGGTGACTTAGTCTTTGGGAGCTCCTGGGGTCCAGGTTTGGTGACACTGTTGGTCTTCCTACGGGGGTTGGCATCCCCTTCAGTTCCTTCAATCCTTCCCCTAACTCTTCCATAGAGGTTCCTGGCCTCAGTCCAATGGTTGGCTGTGAGTATCTGTGTCTGTCTTAGTGAGCTGCTGGTAGAGGCTCACAGAGGACAGCCATGCTAGGCTCCTGTCGGCAAGCATAACAGCATCAGTAATAATGTCAAGGTCTGGTGCCCAACAATGGAATAGGTCCCAAGTTAGACCACTCACTGGTCAGCCTTTCCTTCAGTCTCGACTCCATTTTTTTTGTCCCTGCATTTCTTTAAGACAGGAGCAATTTTGGGTCGACATTTTTGAAAGTGGGTTGGTGTCCCCATCCCTCCACTGGGGGCCCTATCTAACTACAGGAGGTAGTCATTTCTGGTTCCATATCTGGTTCCACTGTTGGACATTTATTTCATTTAAGGTCACCACATTGAGTCCTGGGAGCCTCCTCCATCTCAGATCTCAGGGGCTTTCTAGAGGTTCTCCCGACCCCAAACCCTGGCAGCTGCAGATTTCCATTTATTCTCCCAGCCCTCTAGGCTTCTCTCCTGTCTCCCCCGTACCTGATTCTGCCCCCATTTTCTCCTTCCCCCTTCCCTCTTCCACTCAGATTTCTTTCTCCCTCTGCTTCCCAAGATCATTTTTTCCCCCTTCTAAGTGGAATTGAAGCATCCTCACTTGGTCCTTCCTTCTTGTTTAAGTTCTTAGGGTCTGTGAGTTGTATCATGGGTATTCTGTATTTTGGCTAGTATCCACTTATCAGTGAGTACATACCATGCATGTTATTTTGGGTCTGTGTGTGAAAATATCACTCAAGATGATATTTTCTAGTTCCATTCATTTGCCTGAAAAAAATTCATGATGTCCTTGTTTTTAACAGCTGAATAGTATTCTATTGAGTAGATGTACCACATTTTCTATATCTATTGGTTAAGGGACATCTGGGAGGCTTCTACTTTCTGGCTATTACAAACAAGGCTAAAACAATATTTTAAATAAACTCTATCTAGGGCTAAAGTAGGATATTTTATGGAGTTCAGAACTGACAACAAACGGTTTTAGTTATATGGTTTCAGTTATTTGCAGTTAGTTGATAGAAGAATTATTTCTTTTGAAAGGCAGCATGACACTTATGCCTGATATGGTGGAAAAACTATAAATTTGGTTGCATGGGAACATCCACATGCAAATGTGTGAATGATTATTCAACAAATTGCAAATATATTGATAATATACATTTTTATATCACATTAATAACCTGGTACTAGTATACTAGTATGCAAACCAAAATTTAATGGCAGAATTTATAATGGCAGAATGGTGTTAATTTGAATTCAGTGTTCTAGATCTCTAGCCCTAGATAGAATCAACGCAGATCCACTTTCAGAGTTCAAAGTGTGATCTAAAATTTGACCACTAGATGGCAATCTATATCGATGAATTCTGTCGTTTTCCTTCCACTAGTTATAGGGTGGACAAATTTTCATGCACTGAAATATTTTAAGACAAATTGAGTTACTTACATTACTTGTTGGAGCACATGAAGAAACTTTTCAAATAATATTGAAATAGAGTTTTTTGAATTTGCTTTTTTTTTTTTTTGGAATTTGTTGGAATTTTTCCTCTGTTCATGTTTTGGGTTACAGCTAAGTAGCCAGTATTTCTAGCACCTAACTGTCAGTGTTGTGAATGGGAGAAGGTACGGTTCTTGCAAGAAAATATTAACTTTAGGTCTCAGTCATTTGTGGAAAAATGTATTATTAGCAGTATTTACAAGGTTGGATTGGATTGATTAAAGGCACTATCCTACCCCTACAAGCCCCCAAGGGACATTTCCCTGGTCCAAAAAAATAGTATGGAGATATCTTTTTTCCCCCCTAAAGGGAGGGTGTGTGGGATCCCCAAATGGAGATCTTATAGTGCAGCATTTTCTTATGGGCATTCCCTAGGGGAAAAGCATGCTAGATATTATTTATAAGTCAGTGTTGTATATCATCTTCTCTCCATTGAAACATTCTATCCTGCAGAAGCTCATTAAGCAAGGAGGTAAAAAAAAAAAACAAAAAAAAAAACTCTAATTAGCTTCAGGAAGTTCCTGAAACTGACCAGATTCACTAGGCTTCTCCCTAGAGTTAGTAATAAAAGCCAAGGTTCCCTCAGAGGAAGCGAAGCTGAGCTTCAAAGAAGATACCAGTCCAGCTGCCTGGAAAAGGCTTTGAATAGTTACTTGGAAAGGACACTCTTCCACCCATTGAGCTGCCTGCAGGGAGCTCCAGGTTCCCAGGTTTTATGAGCTGTCACCCATGCTAGGGTGGGCTTTGGTGATGCAGCTGTCTTTGAGTCATTTGTGCTCCTGTAAATAACCCCTCACCTACCCATATTCCTGTAAGCAATTCCAACAAAAGTCATTGGTTCACTAAGTTGAACTTTGGTGATATCCATACTTTGGTCTGTCATGGGAGTAGATGTGTATATTGTATTTCCTTAGGAAAAATTTTGTCACACAGCACCCAGGTGAGAAATACCATGTGGAGTGAGTGTAGATAAGTATGAAAATAGGAAATAAATCTAACCTGAAGATATACTCGAGACACTAACAGTGAACTCTTGAACATTAGTATCCCAATCCTAAAAGAATTTTTAAAGCCACAGATTGCCATTTTTAATACCGTGAAAAGTACTTTACATTGGTTAGATCATTAATGGAGCTTGGAGGTAAATTACATCCTGTTTGCAAGGGGTACCTGGAAATGAGCCCTTGTCGATGAGCCAAACTGAGCTGATACAAACAGGGGTAAAACCAAGCCCAGGGCTGTCACAGGCACAGCTTCCACACCTCTGCGGAATACTATTTTTTACTACAGGTTTATGTGCATATTAATAAACTTGTGAGTTTATAAGCTGAAATAGCACAAAAGACAGATAGTGCCACAACATTTCTTTTACCGGACTAAATAGAGAAATCTTTTGGTGAGCTGTCACTGAAGCCATATACGGGTGCAAGTAAATACCACACCCACGTTGTCCGTGAGTAGACTTGATACTGTTACCAAGGCAGAAAGGGATTCAAGTCTGATTTATCACTTCCGCTGGTTGGTTTTAAGTTAAGCAATCAGATTTGATTTATTGTTCTTTGCTGCCATCCTGTGGATATTTGAGATATGAATAAAGTGGAGGGATTCAGTGCTGAATAAATGATTGGAGCTCTCTGCTTTGTGGTGTAATGCAACAGCAAATGTCTGAGTTGAGCATGCACCTTCTGTCTGCAGAAAGAATTGCCTTAAGTGGCATTCATTCATTCTCTCCATCTTTCACTCCTGGAAGACACAGACCTACTTTAAAATGGTCTTTGTATAAAGTGGGGTGGGGGGAGAAAATTCTCAGGAGGATTTGCAAATTCAGATAAATGATGGTCTCTCATTCTTAAATATTTCTGTTGGGGTGGGGCATCTATTTCCACCTTAATTTTCATCTGATCGGGAGAACTCATTCCTTTCTGAATAGTCTTTCTAAACCAGGCTTTGAAAAATATCTGTGAAATGGAAGTGGTAATGAGAGTGCTGGAGCTGATGGGTAAAGAGCTGGGTTGATTTATTTTGGAATGTCACTACTTCAGGCTTTATCTTCCTTTTATATCTTAATGAAACATGCCGCTATTATGCAAGTATTCTTGCTGTTACTGCAGAATAATATGCCCTTCAGTGGAGGGAAAGTCTCTTTTAGGCAAAGCTATGTAAAAATACTTTCCTTACAGACAGCAGATATTGAATTATCTTCTAAATGAAGGGGAACTTTGAATCACCCACTTTTAGTGTCAAACAAACTCCTTGTTCTTGCATAGTTGTGTTTAATGAAAAAATTGTTTAAGGTGTCAGGAATTAATATAAATAATATTTGTGTTTGCCACTGTAGTGTTGAGTCAAATAAAATCATTAATCAGTATCTACTTGTAAGCAAACTTTCTGTTAACATTTCTATTTCATGTCAAAAGATATGATGAGCTTTAATATACACAAAAATATCATAGAAGAAAATTGAGGTCCAACATTCATTCTTCCTTCTTTCTTCATTTCCTTCCTTCCTTTCTCCATTTTTTTTTATGCATCACTGGCTGGCTTTCCTAGAACTGACTATGTACTTATGTACTGCAAACTGATCTCTTCATGGAGATCCACCTGCCTCTGCCTCCCAAGTGCTGAGATTCAAGGTGTGTGCTACCACATTTAGCTATGATCTAACACTATATGTTTAGTTACTCTCTCATAACAGACTTTGATATTGCATTTCAGAAAATATTGTTCTTTTCCTATTAAATATTTATTGTGCCACTTAAATGTTAAAACTACGGGTTGCTCTAATCAAAAGAAACACCACAATACTAATTTAGGAGAGCTCCTGTGTCTTTTACTTACTTTCTGTGCAAGGAATTATTTCCCAGATACCACTGTTTCAAAGCTCTAGTGAGAAAGAACACTGTGATTAAGCCAGTCTCATGTCTGCAAAGCAGCATGAATTCAGCAGACCTCCCTCTACATGCCACCCTTTATCAATTTCAAGCGCATAGTCACAATCATTATTTGATATTATACTTAGTTTCCTTCTGTAGGCAGAAGAGTTGTGTGCATAACAAATCAATAGAAAATAAAAGAGGTAAACAACAGCTTGCTAAATAAATAAAATAAAGTGATTCTCCATCAGAGCCTCAGTAATTACTTGGTGGAACAGGCTGCCCTTAATAAAACAATTAATTAATTTTTCTCAATGAATTATGCAAGCCAATATTTTCCTTCATTACTGTTTTGTTGAAATCATTAGGTTTTATTAATGAATAACAAAGAAGGAGTTGGGCCTTTCTTCTAACTGATATATATTAATGTGCTTAACGCAAACAAAATGTGCTTCCAGTATGTAATGAAATTTGAATCAATCAAGTCAATTTGCTAGTCAAACGTCCTTTTGGAGCACAGCTGCTCCTTAGGGATGATTGTCTGCAAAAAAGCAACCCGAATGTGATCCAGAAAAGCCACGCCTGTGCCAAGTATTGCATCCGTTCTTTACTACAGCATCTCTGATTTTCTAAAGTACGCAACTAGTGCCTTGTGCAGAACTCTATTATCTGATCTAATTAGGATGATAGCTTAACATTCAGCAATGCAAAATTAATCACCATTAACTCATGTGCCAGTTCCGTTCTCCAAAGTGAAAAAAAAAAAAAACAAAAAACACAGAGAAAGCCACGGCTATTGTAGACCTTTATGAGCCTGAACACAAGCTCTAATTTCTATGCCAATGTCAAAAGATATATGGTTATAGTTATTGAGAATGTCTGAGGAAGGGTTGTAGAAATGACATCCACACATCACTGAGAAAGTGAAAAATAGCACAAGCTTATTTCTGACATATTTGATACAGTACAGAACAGTATTGGTGCCAATGACAGGGTTTTATTTTTTTCAAATAGCTAGTCTGCATCCTATTGTGTATATTTTTAAACTTCTTTGATCATAGATGAACGTTTGGTTGAATACATATTTTGACTATCAGACATACTCTTGCAGAAAATACGGTTGTATGGGTGTAGGTGTCTATCTGAAATTTCTTCATTTCTTTTATTTATCTATCTGTCTATCATCATTGTAATAGAGGGGTTGTTGAATTATGTGGAAGTTCTATGTACAGTTATTGTGTGCAATCTCTGTATTGTTCTCCATCACAACTGAATTAATGTGCATTCCTAGTAACAGAGTTTGAGAGTTGTCTGCTTCTCCACATTGGTAGAAATTGTTATTTTGTCTTTGTCTTCTTGATAGCAGTCATTTTTTTAACTGGTGGGGAGAGATCTCATTATAATTTGACATTTTCCTGACAGTGATGGGGAGGAGTTTGTTTGTGTAGCTGTTCAAGATTTGCATTTCTTTTACTTTGTTTTTCCATTTTCATGTGTGTGTGTGTATGTGCGTGTGCTGTACATGCATGTTTATGAATAGTTTTGCAGGTGTGTATGGAGGTCTAAGACTAATGTCAGGAGTAATCCCCTATTGCTCTTCTGTCTTATTCAAAGAGGCAGAATCTATTGAACACAGAACTTGCAAATATGGCTAGTTTTGTTAGCTGTCTTCTTGTTCTGGGAGTTCCCAGTCTTTTCTTCCTGAGTCCAAGAATTTCAGGCAGGCTGTTGTACCAAACTGGCATTTATGACTTCTGAAAACTTGACCTCCAGTCTGCACACCCGTGCCAAAAGCATGTAGACACTGAGCTGTGTCTTATACATCCCTTTGTACATCTTTGGAGAATGTTCAGATATTTTGCCTAGTATTTCATCAGGTTACTTGATTTTTGCTATTATGTTGGATGAGTTCTTTTCCTATCTAGATATCTTGATCTTAGCCAAAAGGCTCCAAAGCAATCACATCTGGATATTAGCTCCACAGTTTGCACAAATGTTCCTCTATTCTGTGGTGTGACTCCTCTCGATCTGTGGTGTTGATCGTTTCTTTTGCTATCTCTACATCTTTTTATTATTTGTTATTTTCGAAATTGCATTTTTCATTGTGTGTATGTGTATGTCCCATCGTGCTCATGTGGAGGTTCAAGGACAACTAGTGGGAAGTCAGTTCTTTTGTACCACCACATGAGTCCTGGGGATTGAACTCAGGTTGGCAGTCTTGGTAGAAAGCTCCTTCATCCACGGAACCATCTTGCCGACCCATATGACAAAGCTTCTTACTTTTGTTTCAGCCCATATGTCTTCTGGTTTTGCATTTACTACCTGTGCTATAGAATTCCTAGTGTCCCATTGTCTGTAAATGTTTTGCATTATCATTTTGCTCCTTTGGTTTGCAGGGGTGACTGCTGTGCCTGTGACATTTCTTGCTTGTCTCTGTTCTTCAGAAAGACACTTCAACATTTCTTTTCATTGTGACTTCCTACTCACCAGTTTTATAGTCCTGTAGTGACACATCATTAATTTTTAATGATGGAAAACCACACATAGGATGATGGTGGATCAAAGTCAACACTATAGATCTGAAAGAACAATGAACGCTTGGAGGTTCATTCAGGAAAGCTTGAACAGTTTGGGTTGAGTTCTGCTTATGTTATGACATTTAGAATGACAAGCCATCTGGATAGACGAGTTCTGTGAATTAACCAGATGTGTCCAACCATCTACATTTGCAGCATCCAAAGGCTGAATTTTTATGAAGATAATTAGTTTTCTGCCTGACTGTAAGAATGGAGCATGATATTACCAATGGAAAGTGAAATTAGCCATCATTCTCTTCTTTGCAAAGAGTTAGTAGAGAGTCCCAGTTTGGAACTGGTCCTTGGAAGTTAGATAGTTTCTGGACTGAATCTTGTTTCTCTCTCCTGTTTGCTAGATACTTTTGGACAAGTTATGAAACCTCAATGTTCAACTTGTAAATTGCACATTATAAAGATTTTGATCATGTCTGTCTTCTGGAGTTGAGGTGAGATTTAACAGAGGCAATACAGATATCTTTAGACATAAAATGAGAATCAAATAAATGATGGGCATCATGTGGTATGCATGTTTTGTGTCTCCCACATACCAGTATTGTAATGTGGGCCTGGTTTTCTGCTGTCTTTAGTCTTAATATATAGAAATTCTGGGGAACTAATTATTAAATAGCTATTCAAAAGTGACTTTACATTATATCACTTCCTCTTTTAATATAGATTTCATTTTTGGATCTCCTTGTGTATATCCCTTAGAGTGTCCCTCAATAGATGTACGATGTCTCCATCAGAATGGATGTTTTGAGCAGAAGCAATAGTCAGGAAAATCTTAGATGAGACATTAATACTTCTTATTAGCATATTTTAAAACAAAATCAGTAGTTTTTACTTTGTTTTGTTTATTACCGTGGGATGAAAATTTCTTCTGTAGATGAGGACAATGAGGGTTAGGAATCTACTGAACGTTGCTCAAATAACTAAATAAAAAAGTAGGATTTGGATCAAGTGTTATGTAACTTTTACTTCTGCCCTCTACTCATGCCTCATAAACAAAGGTTATGACTGAATGTCAATGAAGTGAGTGACACAGGTGCAGTACCCTAACAGTTTTCCATTGACATCATAAGGCAGGAAACAGTCTTGAAACAAATGTTCTCTTAGTCTTTTGATGCAGAACAACTGGCTTAGTTAGATATTTAGATATTTTCCTAGTAAGTGACAAAGGGCCATAATTTACACATGGAATCTCCTTTTACACATATTTAAGAAACAGGAAAGCAAGATGGCTGAGTGGCTGAGAACACTTGCTCTTGTGGAAGACTTAATTTCAATTCCCATATCCTATATTGCATGATTCACAGGAGGACTATGGTAGTGAACCAAGTTCAAGGTTAGGCACAGCTGAGGTGAATGGTTTGCAGGGATGGCTGCAAAACATTGTGGGGAATCTTCAAAATGATGGATTTCTAGGGTTCAGAATGAAGTCATTCTAAAGTGGATTTTCTTCCTTGAATATATATTAAAGTTCAGTCTAGAAATAGATATGTGAGATACATGAGCCTCCTCACCACAGTCTTTTAAATCATATCCTATGAGCCTATGTTCTTCATGTGTGTGTGTGTGTGCCTACGTGTGTCTGTGTGTGTGTGTCTTGATTGTCTGTGTCCATACTTGGAATCAAGAGATAACTATGGTATCATCCCTCAAGCATCTACCATCTTCTGTTTGAGCCAAGGTCTCTCATTAGCCTATACCCTTTTCACATGATCCAGGCTAACTGGTCTACTAGCTTCAATGATTCTGTCTCTGTCTCCAGTAACAGGCAGAAAGCAGTATACCTGGATTATTTCACGTGTTCTGGTGTTCAAACGCAGGTTGACACATTTGCAAGGCAATAACTTAGTTGACTGATCAATCGTCCCAGTTCTTCAGTAGTTAGTATGTACTGTCAGTGCGGCATAGGAAACATCACCTCGAAATACAACGTGACATGTAAATCTACCAGCACACATTTTACCAACTGAGCTACAGGTCCTGCCCATCAGCCTTAAGAGAATTACCTCAGAGTCTCATAAGAACTAATCCCTAAATCTATTTCAAATTATGATTCTAATAACTTAAACACCCCTCACCAGCTTTCAGGTCTGGAAACTAAGGCCTGAAGACAAGGCTTCTGCTCTCAAAACCCTTAGGGAGAAAACTGAAATCCCCTGAACACAGGATCAACTCAAATTGAATAGCATTGTTGCAGCACTAGAAGACAATTTGACAAAAGGGATGTGTAGTGGTAAATAATTAACAAAGAGTACCGTCCTGCCAGGCCTCTCCACCACTCCTTCCAAGTATCTAGTAAATCATGACTCTTAAACTTGAATAGTTAGCCAAATATATTTGTGTACGTAAAACTCCCAATTACATAATGCCAATTTACAATGATAAAGTCTTATCCCAATTTTCTAATCTCTCCAAAACACCAGAAATATGTCTGAAGCCATCTGGATATCCATGTCCCCTTCTCTGCTCAGCTTGTCTTGTCATTCACAGAGCCCTTTCCCTCTCTCTCTCTCTGCCCCTCACTTCCCTTAGCTTCTCCTTCTCCTCCTCTCTCTCCTCCAATTACTGGCCTCTCACTGCCTCAATGTGAATGGATAGAAAATGTCTTGCAACAGGGATGTGATCTATCTTTATTTGTAGTGTTGGGTGGATTATACTTTAAAATACTCTATATATTGGTACACTGGTTTAGTCTGGTGAAATAGACAGCATCCAGACTCAAAGTATGTCAGAACTGACTAAAAGTACATTGGTAGGTCTGAAAAAGAAAGAATCATGGTTTTAACAAGAACATTCATTTTCTGTGATCAGAATGGAAAGGAGGAAGGCTGAAATTGGTTATAAAAACCTGGAACTGTCCTTAGTTGAGGACCAGAGGGCTAGGGGTGGGTTGGTCAAAGGTTTGCTCAGTTTGGAGATGGAATGACACAAACTAACAGCCGGAAAGCTGTGCTTGTTAATTTCTATGTGTCCATTTCAGTGGCTGCCGTGTCCCTACATTCTGTTTCAATGTGATTCCTGGTGCAGAGTGTTTGTATGGGATTGTGGTGTATTTGTCAGACTGAAACAGATGGCACTTTGTAATGCTGGGTAGCTCTCAACCAGTCTGTGAAAGGTCAAACAGAAGCAAAGCCCTTCCCAATGAAGAGGGGCTTCTTCCTGCCCAGCAGCCTTCAGACTCGATCCCAGATGTGAACTCTCCTGGGCTTGGCTTGCTGATCACCATAGTGGAACTAAACCATCCATTCTTCTATATTTTCAGCTTGCCAAGGCAGCCATAGACTGGAATTTCCTGGCTTCCATCAACATTTGTGAAACAACTCCTTGCAATAAATTACACGTATTCCGGATGTTTCAGAGATAAACAAGCAGTAGGCTACAAGAGCTGTACACAGCCCTCTACATCTCCAGCTTTTATAACCATGGATTGAATGCAGCAGGGATCAAAAATGCTTATGAAATCTTTGAGTCTATATTGAGCATGTGCATATTGCATATACTTTTTTTTTAGTTGCCATTATTCTGTAGACAGTACAAGTACCATTTACATTTTAATGTTTATCATAAATTAGTGAGAAATGTTCAAAAGCAATAGAAATGTGAAGTGAAACTTGAGGGTTCTTTGGAAAATCAGTTGGATGGTCTTCGACTGGGGTAAACACGTGAAGGAATGTTTTGTTGAAGTGGACATGGATGTGAAAGGCTAAAGCAGACTGGTGAAGGAACATTTTGCTGAAGTAGACACAAGAGAGAGTATGTTCTACAAAAGCAAGCATGTGTAAGGACACTGGTGAAGGATTCTTTACTAACAACATGTATGTATTGGTCCACCTTATGGGTAGTTGAGCTGCATTTTTCGGGACTCTATACAGATATATGCACCAAAAAACTTCTGGTTGTGTACTGCTGTTTCTTGCCGCTCCTATGGACTTGGGCTGACTGGATGCACGTGCTGAGGCAAGGTACTTGGAGGACCCGTGATGTCTGAAGGGTATAAGTAGTACTTGACGGAGTGACACAGAGAGAGCTTGGCTTGCTGGTACAGTTAGCTGTGCAACGTGAAGCCTGCCTGTCTCTGCTAGGTAGTGCCACGGCTGCTGATTCATGTTTGCTCTCCAGACTCTACAGAACTGACCTCCTGGTGTGTCCATGAGGTGTTTGCAAGTGGATTGAGCTGCTCTGCCACCTGCTAAACTGTGAAGAAAACTGACAATTTCCAAACAACGTAGATGGGAGTTGCTCCAAAGAACCTTTCTGAACAGGTCCATTTCCCCCATGTCCTTTCTTTTCCACTACCTCTGGTGGGTGGTGGACTACAAGGGAGGTTAAAGCATTTAAGAACCATCACTAAAAATAAGGTTTGAAAGAAATTAAAGTTACAGAAATGTGTTCAGGAGATATGCAGCCATTGTGCTCTTTAATTAAAGAGACATGAGCACTGGTTTTGATATCTGTGAGTGTCTTAGAACTAACTTAAGAATACAGAGACTGTTTCCATGCATTATGATTAGTTTTTCATTTCCCCCAGCATCCTAATACAAGTAGTAGTCTAGAACAAATTGATTAACATATACTATCTACATTTGATCTCTCTATTGACCTAATTCACAACGAATCTCTGAAAGCTCAGTTTCACTGGATATACAGCTTTGTGGAATCACAAGAACTCATTTAGTTGGGTTTACGATAACACCCACCACCCACATCTGTAAGGAGACTTGAGCTCCATGTATCTTCTGAAATCATCATTTCCACAATGGCTCATTGGCTTGACTTATTTGCCACCACAGAGAAAGCTATATTTTATAGACGTGAAGGTGATGTTGTGTATTGTGTTATTAATTTTTATGTGACCAGTGAATACCAAGATTCAACAAGAGAGTAAAACTAATTCTCCGAAGATATGTGTTGGGGATCTGCATACATGTGGCTTTTATATACTTAGCCACTTGGAGCTTTTCGGCTCTGACTGTATCTCACTCAGTTTAGCTTTGAAAAATAAACAACTCGGACATTTTTTTTTAAAAAAAAAAACAACTTTCTCCATCCCAGTTTCCATTTAAGATTCCATCTTCATATACTGCCTACATTGTTAAATTGTCTGAATATGCAAAGCAGTCAGGCAGTATACAAATTAAGCCACAAAGTCATTGGGTTTCAAACACTAAATATTCACAGCTCAGTTACGTTATTTACTGGGATGCTTGTCTAAGCTGTCGAAATCTCTGCATATTTATAGCTACTTCACACTAACCTTTGGAAAATATCCCAATGTGAAGATAAAAAGCCACATTTGTTTTTAGAAGGCAGGTTAAAGTTATGGTTCTAGGTATTTAAAAATGTATAAAAAGTCAATGATCTTCAAATTTTCCAACAGGATGATTTGGTATTGAAAAATAGAGAGCTGATTACAAATTGCCTGATTATGCCTTTGTTTCTGGAAAAGAATATTCAAAGAAAATGTGATCCAAGTTACAATCTAATCTGTTTTTCTTTCCATTTTGTAGGGTTATAGATGGAACCTGTTTCCTAAATTCAGCACTTTCACTATCTGCTTAAAATTCAGCCAGAAAATCCCAAGGGTCACTGGATAACTTTGCTCCTCTCAGCTTTTGTAGCTTCATTTCCCTTCGGCAGTGGAAGAATAAAAACAGCTTCTAAAGATAGTTTCAATCTTTCCATGGTAAAAATAACATCTTTTAAATTTTTGAAAAATGACGTGCTATTAAACTAATAGTGTATGTGTGTGTGTGTGTGTCTGTGTGTGGTGTGTCTGAATGTGTGTTTGTGTGTCTGTGTGTGTTTGTATAGTGAATGCATGTGTGTTTATTGTGAGAGTGATGCTGTGTGTGTCTGTGTGTGGTGTGTCTGAATGTGTGTTTGTGTGTCTGTGTGTGTTTGTATAGTGAATGCATGTGTGTTTATTGTGAGAGTGATGCTGTGTGTGTGTGTGTGTGGGTGGGTGGGTGTGGACATGTGTGAGGATGTCCATGGACCCTCCTGAAGCTAGATTCACAGGTGGTTGTGAGTTACCCAACATGAGTTCTAGAAATTGCACTTGGAGTTCTCTGCAAGAGTAGTATATGGTTTTGACCTCTCAACCATCTCTACAGCCCCTCACAAAACTACTATTAAAATATGCATTTATAAGTAATAAATATTTAAGCTTGAAAAATGTCAGCCTCATAAGGGCTTGGCCTCCTTTTCTAGTTAGGTCCAGGCCCCTGCTCTGCAGTTCTGCACCTCACTAATTCTCTTATACCAAGTGGATTTGATTCCACTGTAATATTTCTTTTTGCTGCAAAAACAAATCATTACAAAAGCAGCCAATGAAAATAACACATTAATTGATTTATAGAACAAAAATCCTGACTTGGCTCTTACTTGCTTAAAACCAAAGGCTGAATCTATTCAAGAAGCTGCAGGGGAAATCTGTTTGTTTGTTTGTGTGTTTGTTTTTGCCTTTACCAGCTTTCATAGGTGACCAGAGTCATCTGTTCCTGTGTTCCTTATCTTTCTTTGATCTCAGCCTCTGTCTCCCTTTCCCAAAGACTGTTTTGATTGCATTGCACACACTCAGATGTGAAGCCCCTTGTCTCAGGGCTTGTAATTGAATCACATCTCTATTGTTCTTCTCGACATATGTAGTGGCGTGAATGAGAATTGCTGCCGTAGGCACAAATGTTCAAAAGCTTATTCCCCAGGTAGTGGAACTGTTTGGGGATGAGGAGAAAGTGTGGCCTTGTTGGCAGAGATGTATCAGTGGGGGTGGGCTTTGGTGTTTCAAGAGCCTAGACTAGGGTCAGTTTCTCTCCCTCCAAACCCCTGCTTGCCACTGATTAGGATGTAAAACTCTCAGCTCCTTTCTAGTACCATGCCTGCCTGTGGACCACCATGCTCCCAGCCATGGTGATGATGGAATAACCCCTGTACAGTAAGCAAGGCCCCAATGAAATGCACTCTTATATAAGTTGTCTTGGCCACAGGGTCTCTTCATTGCCATAGAGCAGTAACTAAGACACTATGAAAAGTCACATCTTACGTTCTGAGAGACAAGGTGGGCATTCTTGGTGGTAGACACTCTAGTCACTATATTGTCTACCACATTTATGTAGAAATAGGAAAATAAGGTATTTAGAATGTATCTTGGGTAAAAGCTGATAACTCTAGGTAAGGAGGAAATGCATCACATTTATAGAAAGATTCAATTTAATTGCAGAGTAGTATTCCATTGTGTAGATATACCACATCTTCTGAATCCATTCCTCCGTTGAGGGACATCTGGGTTCTTTCCAGCTTCTGGCTATTATAAATAAGGCTGCTATGAACATAGTGGAGCATGTGTCCTTATTGCATGCAGGTAAAGCCTCTGGGTAGATGCCCAGGAGTGGTATAGCCAGATCCTCCGGGAGTGTCATGCCCAGTTTTCTCAGGAACCGCCAGACTGCTTTCCAGGTGGTTGTATCAGCTTGCAATCCCACCAGCAGTGGAGGAGTATTCCTCATTCTCCACATCCTCGCCAACAACTGCTGTCTCCTGTGTTTTTGATCTTAGCCATTCTGACTGGTGAGATGGAATCTCAGGGTTGTTTTGATTTGCATTTCCCTAATAACTAAGGATGATGAACATCTCTTTAGGTGCTTCTCAGCCATTAGATATTCTTCAGGTGAGAACTCTTTGTTTAGCTCTGTACCCCATTTTTTAATAGGGTTACTTGGCTCTCTGGAGTTTAACTTCTTGAATTCTTTGTATATATTGGATATTAGCCCTAACTCACGAAATTCCTAGGCAAATGGTCAGAACTTGAAAATATCATCCTTAGTGAGGTAACCCAATCGCAAAAGAACACACAAGGTATGCAGTCACTGATAAGGGGATATTAACTCAGAATCTCAGAATACCCTAGACACAATTCGCATATCAATAGATTTCCAAGAAGATGGAAGGAGAGACCCCTGGTCCTGGAAAGACTGGATGTAGGGGAATGCCAGGACAGAGAAGCGAGAGGGGGTTGATGGGGAAAAGAGGGAGGGAAGGGGGCTTATGGGACTTTTGGGGAGGGAGGAAACGGGAAAGAGGAAATGATTTGGAATGTAAATAAAAAAACTTAGAAAATAAAAAAAAATTTAAAAAAAAAGATTCAATTTAGTCTGCATTCTTTTTAACAGTGAATGCTTGAGTAAAGATGATCATACCACTCTGAAGCTGCAGATTGTATTTTGTCCAGGAGGAATACAGATCTCCACTCTTCAAGGCTTCTGCTAAACACAGACTCCTTTGTGAAAACACCATCCATATAGCATATCTTCATTGGTTCACAATCACCAGAATGAGGGACAGTTTCACAGTCTTGCGATAATTTTATTGTGTTGCTTAAAAAAAATCATGATTCAAAATAAATAAAAATTATGTACTCATTACTATATCAGAATCATTTGGAAACATATATTGAAGATAGGATAAGGAAGATTTTATGGTTGAGAGGTTAAAAGATATATATATATATATATATATATATATATATATATATATATATATATATGAGAGTTGAAATTACATCTATACTTTTTGACGCAGTAAAATATATTCCGAATATTTTGATGATATTTAAGGTACTAGAAAGTATTCATGAGACCAATACAAACCATGAATTGGAGGGAGTTTTGTTTATTTTACCTATATGTAAATCTAAGTCAGTATAATACCCTTAGAAAGAAGTATTAACTTTTCTGTGAGGGGAATGTCTCAAAACACAGAGGTTGCTATATCTCCTCTGATTTTAATTTTACAGGCTATATTCCTGTCCTATATTTCACCATCCAGAATATATTTCTTGGTTTCGTTGCCTTTCCCTCTTTGTGATTTTTCTCCCCTCCCTCCTCCTCTGCCTCCTCTTCCAACTTTCTCTTTTATGACATCACATGCTATGGTATAAAAAACACATATTTAGGATATCTTTATGTCTTTGCCTAAGATTAAAATTACACTAACTTACTCTGTAGATTATCATGAGAAGCGCCCCCCTCCCCCCCCCCCGTAATTAGGGAAAGGTGTTTTCCTTCCCATTTCTGGTATCAAGCACTTTCCCGGTTAGCTCATGAAGAGAGAGAGTGCATTTTCTCACGGAGTATAGTGTGAAACAACGAAGAAAACACTTTCAAAGGATGGACACACGACAGATGCTGGGAAGAAGTGCTTGGCTCTTGTGCTCTGAGGCTGAGGAGAAGACTGACTGTAAAGGGTGGGCGAGAAAAGAGAGAAAGGGAGAATTTCAGCGCTCAGGGAGAAGGGTTTGAGAAAAGCGAGAGGCAGGCTGGTTGACCAGGTCAGTGGCTGAACATAAGCTGCAATCAATCTGTATCTAAGGATATGTGACCTCTGTTACTACAGGCTTCTGTTATCAGAGGCTTCCTGGATATGGCTTAGGACCAAGCCATCTGCACTCCCGAGTAGCAAATTTGACATCTTGTTATTGTTGTTATTTTCTTCCTTTTGCTTAATAGTAAATTAAACTACTTGTCTTTATTTTGTGATGTTGTACCTTAAAGCAGCTACAGAAGCATTAAATTCGCAGAGCTGTATTTCAAAGAGCAGATGCTTTCTTTAATCATGGGCCAGGAACCATGTGGTCTACCAGAAAACACAAAAGTACTATTGTGATGTTTTCTTTTTCAGGCTGACAACCTGACCCCTTCCTATGACACAGCAGTGTGGATGCCAGTGGCTGGATTCTGACTTTCTGCATCTTAGTCTGCCTCCTAAGATGTGGAGTCATCTGTCTATGTCATAAGCTGTTTTTTTTTTCTGAGAGGAAAACGTATAGTACAATTATTTTCAGGAGAAATGCAAGTTGTGAACTTGAGCTTTGAATATTTCAGAATTTGGTGTGATTGTGTTTCTTGATCTTTTATTAGACTGGTAGTATTTTTGTAATGGTTTCATCTCTTAAGTTTCATTCTTCCTTGCAACGAGGCATGCACTTCCATAAGGACTGTGACAGTATTCTGTCACTTGCTTCTGTGTTTGCCTCATCAAAAGACTGAAAATTCATGGAGAGCAAGGGCTAGAATCTCAGTACCATCTCTATAAGGGATTCCAAAAATTTAAGTAATTAAAAGCCCATCTTTTGGTATCTCAGATTGTTAAGTTTACAAATAAACTCTCTCTTGAATTGAGTTGTGACCCCTACATATATTGACCTGCTCCCCAAATGCATTATATTGTGCCTTTATCTGGGAGTTAGGATCTCTGCAAATATACATGTTGAAGGTGAGATCCTACAGGAAAGTAGTGGAACCCTGATCTGAATTGGCTAGTCCCCTTATATAGAAAAGGCTTTAAATGGGTAGCCACCCACAGGGAACTTAATATGCTAAGGGAGGCAGAGTTGCTAGTCGCTTCTAAGCCTAGGGGTTCCAAAGATTTCCAGCAAGGACCAGAAGCTAAGAAGAGGCAAGTAAGTGTTATTTCTTTTTTTCTTTTCTTTTTTTCCTTTTTTATAGGTACCTCTGCCTCAGTCTTTCAGCCTCCAGAACTGTAGGACTTTCTGTTGTGTTAAGCTTCTCTGTTTATGACTCATAGAACATTTCCAAGTTAGAAGCCTAACAAAGCCTTGAATGATACTATCATTTTTTTTATTATATTGGGATATCATAGAGATGGGTTTGCTGTGCATGTCTCTAAGCAATATTGGGTGCTTATGTTTTATATTTCCTTCTGTAGACACTAGTTTGTTTGATTACAGGCAGTAGGTGATTACTGTGGTTTCCAAAAACTTCACAGCCTTTTTGTACATTGAGATAAAGCAAGCAGGCTCAAAGTTCATGCATGAGGACCTGTATTAGACTTCAAGAGACTGTATAAAAATGGTGGGTGAGTTGTTCTGAATTCATAATCTCAGCATTGGGACGCAGAGAGCTGGATTCTTAGGGCTCACTGGCCAGGAAGGCTAATGTACTTGCTAAGTTATAGGCTAATGAGAGACTTAATCTCAAAAAAACCCAAAGTGGATGTTAACAGCGTTACGACATCTGCGGTTGACTACTCGGCTCAGATGAATGCACACAAGCCCACCTGTACACCACTATGTGTGTCTACATGTATGTACATGCACAGGCACAGTACAAAATGTGCTTGTTGGCTTCAAGTTCCCCAAACCTAGTGCTGAAATATAGAAATGTTTCATAGGTTCTTGTTTGTGGTCCTCTGTACCCTTAGGTGAAAACTGTGAACCTAGATGTGGTACATGCAGTGATTCAGACATGCAGTGTTCATAGTAACCGTGTGGAAGTGTCTCAGCTTTACACGTGGCAACATTCCTCACATCCCCCAAATCCCTTTGTAATAAATAATCCCTTTATGTTTTTCTTTTCTTTTTTCTTTCTTTCTTTCTTTTAGAGCTATAGCTTCAACTAGGATCTCATGCATGAAAGTAATTAGGCTCTATTCTTGGCACACAGGAAATAATTTGGTTCCATTTCCTTTAGTGTTTGACTACTGATAACTTTTAAGTTTCATCCTTATTTTCTCCTGTTTATGTATCAGATAGTAGCTTAAAAGGATATAAAAGTCTCCACTACTTCTCTTTTGGTTCTTGTGGAAAGATGAAACCATGCAGGTCTCTAATTTGTATGTGGATCTTTTCCCCTGCTCCTACTTCATTCCCACAATAAAACTTAAACCTGGGCAGTTTTCTTCGTCTTATCAAGATATTTCAAGATAGTATATGTGAAAACTTTGGATGGGTCTTGTATTCTCTTCAAGTCTCATGGTATATGTGACATCACCCTTGTCATTCTGACTACCTTCTAAGCGCAGGACGATTTAACAGCTTCATGGTTTAAGAAACGAGACACATGCTCCCAGGATGTTCCATCTAACCATATGACAGATTTATGATAGTCATCACAATGCCTTGATCTTCCTGCTTCTGGGGATCAGCTGCAGTCTTCAACTCATAACTCCTGCTTCCAACTTCATACAGTGAAATTGCCGCTCTCTGACCCTTCTGATGAAGTCACATCTCTCTTTGATGATAGTCAGGAAACATTTCTGCTTTTGTAGACTCAAGTATTTAACTCAACTTTCCCAGAAAACACAGGATTAGCATGTCACCTCAAGGTCCTCAACCTTGCAGATAATTGTAATTGCAAACTCTTTTAGTGAAAGGCAACTTATCCAAAATGTCAGGGACTAGGTCATGAGCATTTTATGGGAGGCATCATTCTGCCTTCCACATACATGGTGGAAAGGAGGTGGTCTTAGTAATATTTTCATTGTTGTGACAAATAGATGACAGCAGAACTTACAGTAAGACTGATGCATTTGGCTCCTAGTTTAAAAGGACACAGTCCATCATGGCAAGGAAGAAAAGGCCAAATTAATTGCAATGTGTGGCTTTGGCAGTGTGAACTGACTCACATGGGACTGCATTAAGACATAGAGAAAAAGAAGTGTTGACACTCAATTGATTTTCTTCTTTTCAGACCCAGTCTGTGGGATGGTGCTACCAATGTCACTGGGTGTCTTCTTTCCTCTGTTAATCCTTTCTAGAAACATCCTCGCAAACATACCCACAGGTGTCTCTCACTAATGCTCTAGACATCACTTAGTCTAATCAAGTTCATGATCAGAATTAGCCCTCACAGAAGAGATTTGGTTTAGGAAGCAAACCATTGGGGATCTGGGTAAGAAATGAAAACATAGACAAAACAATGAGGCAAACAGAAGAATAGTATGAACTTGAAAAACATGCACACAAGTAGAATGCCTGGATGATATGTAAATTCACAGCTGAATGATGAAGCGGTGTTGAAGGCATGACAGGCAATGAGCAGATGAGTCAGAATCACATGCTAAAAAGATGCTATTGATAAAACAAAATTTGAGACCAGTGTTTATGCCAAATTACATTCCCCATGGAATGAGGAGTTATTCATGTATAGCTCATCTCCCTTTTTAAAATTGTAGCTCTAGGGAGGAGCATGCAGATAATTGAGGGGCCTGGAAGACAGGAACATAGAAGGGACTGGAAAAGAATGAGTCAAAAATCATAGAGCAATTACACAGTAAAGGCTGGATAGAGATTCTAGCTGGGAAATGTCTGAAGAAACCACAACATTTATGAGTGATATGGAGAAGAGAAACAAGATGTGAGAATTAATTATAAATGACAGCCATATAAGTGGAGAAGTAGCAGCCAGTACAGGCAGTGCAGGTTGATACAGCTTGGAGCTTGAATGCCCCCCCCCCCAAAGACTCCAGTAATAAATGGTTCTTTGGGTAGTTTACGAGTGAGTGCAGTGGAACTTTTTTTTTTTAAATTTATTTTATTTTATTTTTTTAATTTACATTCCAAATCACTTCCCCTTTCCCGTTTCCTCCCTCCCCAAAAGTCCCATAAGCCCCCTTCCCTCCCTCTTTTCTCCATTCAACCCCCTCTCGTTACTCTGTCCTGGCATTCCCCTACATCCAGTCTTTCCAGGACCAGGGGTCTCTCCTACCATCTTTTTAGAAATCTATTGATATGCGGATTGTGTGTAGGGTATTCCAAGATTCTGGGTCAATATCCCCTTATCAGTGACTGCATACCATGTGTGTTCTTTTGTGATTGGGTTACCTCACTAAGGATGATATTTTCAAGATCAGACCATTTGCCTAGGAATTTCGTGAATTCATTGTTTTTAATTGCAGAGTAGTATTCCATTGTGTAGATATACCACATCTTCTGAATCCATTCCTCCGTTGAGGGACATCTGGGTTCTTTCCAGCTTCTGGCTATTATAAATAAGGCTGCTATGAACATAGTGGAGCATGTGTCCTTATTGCATGCAGGTAAAGTCTCTGGGTATATGCCCAGGAGTGGTATAGCCGGATCCTCCGGGAGTGTCATGCCCAGTTTTCTGAGGAACCGCCAGACTGCTTTCCAGAGTGGTTGTACCAGCCTGCAATTCCACCAGCAGTGGAGGAGTGTTCCTCTTTCTCCACATCCTCGCCAACAACTGCTGTCTCCTGTGTTTTTGATCTTAGCCATCCTGACTGGTGTGAGATGGAATCTCAGGGTCGTTTTGATTTGCATTTCCCTAATGACTAAGGATGATGAACATCTCTTTAGGTGCTTCTCAGCCATTAGATATTCTTCAGGTGAGAACTCTTTGTGTAGCTCTGTACCCCATTTTTTAATAGGGTTACTTGCCTCTCTGGAGTTTAACTTCTTGAGTTCTTTGTATATCTTGGATATTAGCCCTCTGTCGGATGTAAGGTTGGTAAAGATCATTTCCCAGTTAGTTGGTTGCCGCTTTGTCTTTTTGACAGTGTCTTTTGCCTTGCAAAAACTTTGTAATTTAATGAGGTCCCATTTGTCTATTCTTGATCTTAGAGCATAAGCTATTGGAGTTCTGTTCAGGAAATTCTCCCCTGTGCCCATATGTTCAAGGTTCTTCCCTAGTTTCCCTTCTATTAGTTTCAGTGTGTCTGGTTTTATGTGGAGATCTTTGATCCACTTAGAATTGAGCTTAGTGCAAGGAGATAAGGATGGGTCAATTTGCATTCTTCTGCATGTTGACCTCCAGCTGAGCCAGCACCATTTGTTGAAAAGGCTATCTTTTTTCCACTGGATGGTTTTAGCTCCTTTGTCAAAGATCAAGTGACCATAGGAGTGTGGATTCATTTCGGGGTCTTCAATTCTGTTCCATTGATCTACATGTCTGTTACTGTACCAATACCATGCAGTTTTTAACACTATTGCTCTGTAGTACAGCTTGAGGTCCGGGATACTGATTCCCCCAAAGGTTCTTTTACTCTTGAGAATAGTTTTAGCTATTCTGGGTTTTCTGTTATTCCAGATGAATTTTTGAATTGCTCTTTCTAACTCTATGAAGAATTGAGTTGGGATTTTGATGGGGATTGCATTGAATCTGTGTATTACTTTTGGTAAGATGCTCATTTTTACTATATTAATCTTGCCAATCCATGAGCATGGCAGATTTTTCCATCTTCTGAGGTCTTCTTCAATTTTTTTTTCAGAGACTTGAAGTTCTTGTCATACAGATCTTTCACTTGTTTGGTTAGAGTCACGCCAAGATACTTAATATGGTTTGTGGCTATCGTGAAGGGTATTATTTCTCTTACTTCTTTCTCAGCCTGCTTATCCTTTGAGTATAGGAAGGCTTCTGACTTGCTTGAGTTGATTTTATATCCGGCCACTTTGCTAAAGTCGTTTATCAGCTGTAGGAGTTCTCTGGTGGAGTTCTTTGGGTCGCTTATGTATACTACCATATCGTCTGCAAATAGTGATAGTTTGACTTCTTCCTTTCCAATTTGTATCCCTTTGACCTCTTCTTGTTGTCTAATTGCTCTAGCTAGAACTTCACGTACTATATTGAAAAGATATGGAGAGAGGGCAGCCTTGTCTAGTCCCTGATTTTAGTGGGATCGCTTCAAGTTTCTCTCCATTTAGATTGATGCTGGCTACCGGTTTGCTGTAAATTGCTTTTACTATGTTTAGATATGGGCCTTGAATTCGTGATCTTTCCAAGACCTTTAGCATGAAAGGATGCTGAATTTTGTCAAATGCTTTCTCAGCATCTAATGAGATGACCATGTGGTTTTTTTCTTTGAGATTGTTTATGTAGTGGATTACATTGATGGATTTCCTTATATTGAACCATCCCTGCATCCCTGGGATGAAGCCTACTTGATCGTGGTAAATGATCGTTTTGATGTGTTCTTGGATTCGTTTGGCAAGAATTTTATTGAGTATTTTTGCATCGATATTCATAAGAGAGATTGGCCTGAGATTCTCTTTCTTTGTTGGATCTTTGTGTGCTTTTGGTATTAGTGTAATTGTGGCTTCATAGAACGAGTTGGGTAGTGTTCCTTCTCTTTCTATTTTGTGGAACAGTTTGAAGAGTATTGGTGTTAGGTCTTCTTTGAAGGTCTGATAGAATTCTGCAGTAAAACCATCTGGACCTGTGCTGTTTTTGGTTGGAAGACTTCCAATGACAACTTCTATTTCTTCAGGGGTTATAGGACGGTTTAGATGGTCTATTTGATCCTGATTTAATTTTGGTACTTGATATCTGTCAAGGAAATTGTCCATTTCCTCAAGATTTTCTAGTGGTGTTGAATACAGGTTTTTATAGTAGGATCTGATGATTTTTTGAATTTCCTCAGTTTCTGTTGTTATCTCTCCCTTTTCGTTTCTGATTTTATTAATTTGGATACTATCTCTGTGCTCTCTGGTTAGTCTGGCTAAGGGCTTATCTATCTTGTTGATTTTCTCAAAGAACCAACTCCTCGTTTTGTTGATTCTTTGTATGGTTTTATTTGTTTCTACTTGATTGATTTCAGCCCTGAGTTTGATGATTTCCTGCCTTCTACTCCTCTTTGGTGTATTTGTTTCTTTTTGTTCCAGGGCTTTCAGGTGTGCCATTAAGCTTTTAGTGTATGCTGTCTCCTGTTTTTTTTGGCGGCACTCAGGGCTATGAATTTTCCTCTTAGCACTGCTTTCATTGTGTCCCATAAATTAGGGTATGTTGTGCCTTCATTTTCATTAACTTTCAAAAAGTCTTTGATTTCTTTCTTTATTTCCACCTTGACCAAGTTATCATTGAGTAGAGCATTGTTCAGCCTCCATGTGTACGTGGGTTTTCTTTTGTTTTTGTTGCCATTGAAGACCCCCCTTATTCCATAGTGATCTGATAGGAGGCATGGGATTATTTCTATCTTCTTGTATCTGTTGAGGTCTGATTTGTGACCAATTATATGGTCAATTTTGGAGAAGGTACCATGAGGAGCTGAGAAGAAGGTGTATTCTTTAGCTCTAGGATGAAATGTTCTATATATATATCAGTTAGTTCCATTTGGTCCAAGGCTTCAATTAGATTCACTGTGTCCCTGTTTAGTTTCTGCTTTCCTGAATGATCCATTTCAGAGAGCGGGGTGTTGAAGTGACCCACTATTATTGTGTGCGGTGCAATGTGTGCTTTGAATTTTAGTAAAGTTTCTTTTACGAATGAGGGTGCCCTTGCATTTGGAGCATAGATATTCAGAATTGAGAGTTCTTGATGGTGGATTTTTCCCTTGATCAGTATGTAGTGTCCTTCTGTGTCTTTTTTGATGACTTTAGGTTGAAAATCAATTTTATCTGATATTAGGATGGCTACTCCACCTCGTTTCTTGGGGCCATTTGCTTGTAAAATTGTTTTCCAGCCTTTTACTCTGAGGTAGTGTTTGTCTTTGACACTGAGGTGCGTTTCCTGCATGCAGCAAAATGCTGGGTCCTGTTTACGTATCCAGTCTGCTAGTCTATGTCTTTTAATTGGGGAATTGAGACCATTGATATTAAGAGAGATTAAGGCATAGTGATTATTGCCATCTGCCATTCTTGACGCTATCTTTATGTTTGAGTGGTTATCTACTTTTGGGTTTGATTCAAGAAGGTTATTGTCTCATTTTTTGCAGGGTGTTGTTTCTCTCCCTGTATTGGAGGTTTCCACCTATTATCCGTTGCAGGGCTGGATTTGTGGAAAGATATTGTGAAAATTTGGTTTTATCATGGAATATCTTGGTCTCTCCATCTATGGTGATTGAGAGTTTTGCTGGGTATAGTAGTCTAGGCTGGCATTTGTGCTGTCTTAGTGTCTGCATGAGATCTGCCCAGGATCTTCTGGCTTTCATAGTCTCTGGTGAGAAGTCTGATGTGATTCGGATAGGTCTTCCTTTGTATGTTACTTGGCCCTTTTCTCTTATTGCTTTTAGTATTCTTTCTTTGTTTAGAACATTCAGTGTTTTGATTATTCTGTGACGGGAGGTATTTCTGTTCTGGTCCAGTCTGTTTGGAGTTCTGTAGGCTTCTTGTACGTTCATCGGCATCTCTCTCTTTAAGTTAGGGAAGTTTTCCTCCATAATTTTGTTGAAGATGTTTATACTGGCCCTTTAAGTTGCAAATCTTCACTCTCATCTATACCTATAATCCTTAGGTTTGGTCTTCTCATTGTGTCCTGGATTTCCTGGATGTTTTGGGTTACTCGTTTTTTGCATTTTGCATTTTCTTTGACTGTTGAGTCGATGCTTTCTATGGAATCTTCAGCACCTGAGATTCTTTCTTCCATCTCTTGTATTCTATTGTTGATGTTTGCATCTATGACTCCTGATTTCTTCCCAAGGTTTTCTATCTCCAAAGTTGTCTCCCTTTGTGATTTCTTAGTTGTTTCTACTTCCTTTTTTAGTTCCTGGATGGATTTGCTGAGATCCTTCACTTGTTTGTTTGTATTTTCCTGTATTTCTTTAAGGTATTTTTGCATTGCCTCTTTCAGGATTTCTTCCTGATGACCCACGTTCTCCTGCATTTCTCTGAGTGATTTTTGTGTTTCCTCCTCATGGGAATCCATCTGTTGATCCATTGTCTCCTGCATTTCTTTAAGCAGTTCTCGTGTTTCCTTTGTAAGGGCATCTAACGGTTGATTCATTTCTTTAAGCAATTTTTGTGTTGCCTCCTTATGGGCATCCGTCTGTTGACCCATATTCTTCTGCATTTCTTTATGCCAGTTTTGTGATTCCTTTGTGAGTGCATCTACCCGTTGATTCATCTCGTTAAGTGATTTTTGTGTTGTCTCCTTGTGCGCCTCCATCTTTTGATCCATGTTCTCCCGCATTTCTCTAAGTGATTTTTGTGTTTCCTTTGTAAGGGCTTCTAACCGTTGATTCATGGTCTCCTGTAATTCTTTATGAGATTTATTTGTGTCCTTCTTGTGATCCTCTAATAGCATCATGAGAAGTGATTTTAAATCCAGATCTTGTCTTTCGGGTGTGGTGGGGTATCCAGGATTTGCTGCTGTTGGAGAGTTGGGTTCGGATGGTCCCACATTACTTTGATTTCTGTTAGTAACATTCCTACGTTTGCCTTTTGCCATCTGGATACCTCTGATGTTAGTTGGTCCTGCTGCCACTGACTGTTGGTTGGACCTCCTGTGAGCCTGCAAAGCTATTTCTGCCCCCCCCCGGATAGCCAGGATTCCCCTGGCACCGATTTCTGGGGCCTGCCTGCTCCTGAGTGACTTTGGAGCCCTAATGTGCCTTGCCCCAAGTGATCTTATATTGGGGAGGCCTTGCACATCCAAAGGCTCAGCCTAGTGGATTCCTGGAGCAGAGGTCGCCAAAGGGAGGCTGGTAGGCTCCTGCCCTGTGCAGGGGTGAGTGATCTCTCCTGGGGGGGAGGGGGCGTCCCTCTGCCAGGCAGAAGTCCCACAGCAGAGCTAGCACGCTGGTTACTGCAGATCTGCCCAGCACTTGGGAGCTGCACACACACAAGCCGCCCGAGACCCAAGCGATATTAAGCCTGTCTGTCTCAGAACCTGGCTGTCCCAACTTCCTAGTCACTGGAGCAAAGATGGTGGAGTGCAATCTGCACACTCTCCGTGGCGCCGCTCACCCTGCAGACGCGATGGCCTGCCGATCTGGCACCCAGACGACCACAGTGCTGACCCGTTCTCGGGCACAGACGGAAGCCCCAACAGGCCGTGTCCCAAGTGATGTTATATTGGGGATAGAGAGCTTGGGGTACCTGTCTCTTCAGCACAGTCTGCGGGAACAGAGGTCGCGGAAGGAAAGCTGGTAGGCTCCTGCCCAGTGCGGGGTCCCTCTACCAGGCAGAAGTCCCACAGCAGAGCTGGCGAGCTGGTTACTGCAGATCAGCCCAGCACTTGGGAGCCGCATACACACAAGCCGCCCGAGACCCAAGCGATATTATGCCTGTCTGTCTCAGAACCTGGCTGTCCCAACTTCCCAGTCACTGGAGCAAAAGGCAGTGGAACTTTTAATGGCAGCAAATTTTTGAGAGGTCTTTAGGTTTGTCCTAGTTAGGGTTTATATTGCTGGGATGAGACACCATGACCGTAAAGCAAGGTGGATAAGTGTCAGGAGCTATCTAGGAGAGGATCAGGCTAGCAGGTGACTTTCCTGGAGGTAGCCCTCTGTTTTTTTTGCATGACCTATGATGGGAGAGCTCTGAGAGGCAAGGTCTCAAGAGACTTCATCCCAGGATTGGTTCTTACTGCTGATGTGCCTTTCTTATCATCATTACATAGCTTAATGATTCCTGGGCATTTTCCCACTCTATTGAGCAAATTTCCTGCAGATCAATATGAAGATGAACTTTCATGAATTAATGCTGTTTAGATGAATGAATGACTTTATAGAATTCCTGATTTGATAATTTTAGAAAGAAAGTTTTGGGGAGATAGTTTCAGCTGTTTTGCCAGAAAAAAATGTAGTAAAGTAAGAATAAAGAATAGAATGTGCCCACTCCTCATAGAATAGTAAGTAAAGGCTGCATTATGCGGAATACTAATAGCTTTTAGAATTACACTGTAGCAGGATTTTCTCTTTCCAATTAATTTAATTATTTATACAACAAGAAGCCTGTGATTGGACAGGGAAAGGGAGGTGGGGAAAAGAGTTGCAGACATGGAGACAGTGGAGACAGGGGGAAGAGAGATAGGAAGATGGAAGGAGAGGACGAAAATCCTGATCCTGCCTGGTTCTAACTAGCCACAGTTAGTTATGAATATCATAAAAGGATATAATAATTGGGATAACTTGTCTAATCTAGGTGGGCAGGTTGTATCATCATCAATTGGCTCAGAAATTATTATATGGGCATCTTGTGAATTGAGAATTTATTGATATATAAATCTGACTGATGTCAGGAGTTTTGTTTAAACTGGGTTGCGGGGTGTTGTGGCAGCTGACTGTGGGGTGGGCAGTCATTGCATGGGACTGGCATGGCAACTACCTAACAAAGGAACTTAGCAAGTCCAGTACAGATGTTTCAGGAGTTCCAAACCAAGAGACTGCTGAGTTGATATAGCCCACAGGTGCCCGGTGTAGCATGGGAACTTGTAGGTCTTTTTATTATTAAAAAGAGAAATGACTGCAAACCCATTCAGCTCCTTCTGTCCTTTCTTTAGCTCCTCCATTGGGGACATTGTGCTCAGTCCAATGGTTGGCTGCGAGCATCCACCTCTGTATTTGTCAGGCACTGGCAGAGACTCTCAGGAGACAGCTATATCAGGCTCCTGTCAGCAAGCACTTGTTGGCATCCACAATAGTGTCTGGGTTTGGTAACTGTATATTGGATGGATCCCCAGGTGGGGCAGTCTCTGGGTGGCCTTTCCCTTAGTCTTTGCTCACACTTTGTCTCTTGATCTCCTCTGATGGGTATTGTGTTCCCCCTTCTAAGAAGGATCTAGTATCCACCCTTTGGTCTTCTTTCTTCATGAGCTTCATTTGATCTGTGAATTGTGTCTTGGGTATTCTGAGTTTCTAAGTTATTATCCACTTATCAGTGAATGCATACCATGTGTGTTCTTTTATGATTGGGTTATCTCATTCAGGATGATATTTTCTAGTTCTATCCATTTGCCTGAGAAATTCATGAGTGAATTGTTTTTAATAGCTGAGTAATACTCCATTGTGTATTTCTGTATCCATTTCTCTGTTGAGGGACATCTGGGTTCTTTTCAGCTTCTGGCTATTATAAATAAGGCTTCCATAAACATAGTGGAGCATGTGTCCTTATTACATGTTGATCATCTTCTGGATATGTGCCCAGGAGTGGTATAGTTGGATCCTCAGGTTGTACTATGTCCAAATTTCTGATGTACTGCCCTACTGATTTCCAGAGCGGTTTTACCAGTTTGCAATCCTGCCAACAATGAAGGACTTTTCTACTTTCTCCACATCCTTACCAGCATCTTCTGTCACCTGAGTATTTGATCTTAGCCATTCTGATGGGTGTGAGGTAGAATCTCAGTGTTGTTTTGATTTACACTTCCCTGATGACTAAGGATGTTGAACATTTCTTTAGGTGCTTCTCAGGTTTGCAGCCCCACAGGAGGAACAACAATATGAACCAACCAGTTCCCCCAGAACTTTCAGTGACTAAACTACCAACTAAAGAGTACATATGGAGGAACCCATGGCTCCAGCCACATATGTAGCAGAGGATGGCCCAGTCGGGCATAAATGGAAGGAGAGGCCCTTGGTCCTGTGAAGGCTCGATGCCCCAGTGTAGAGGAATGCCAGGACAGGGAAGTAGGAGTGCATGGGTTGGTGAGCAGGGGTCAGGGGATGGGATAAGTGGTTTTTGGAGGGGAAACCAGGAAAGGGGATAACATTTGAATTGTAAATAAAGAAAATATCTAATAGTAATAATAATAAAAGAGAAACAGCAAACTCGCGAGTATGCTGGGCACTGGTGGGCCATATTGCTCCAGCGGGGTGTTCTCAACTTGGTGGTCTCTCTTGGTTCTGAGTTCCTGAACCATCTGTACTAGATTCATTAAGTTCCCTTGGTGGTTCGCTGCTCTACACCAGCCCCACACAACGACACCCCCCCCCCCGCGCGCGCAGTTAGCTATCACTATTCCCAGTAACCTGGTACAATCAAAACTCTAGAAGCTTATAATTAGCCAGTCAGATTTATATATCAATAAATTCTCGATACACAAGATGTCCACACAATAAATTCAGGAGAAATTGATAATGGTATAAGCTGCCCACCTATTTTAGACATGTAACCCCAATTATTCTATCCCTATATGATATTATATCTACCTGTGGCTTTTTAAAACCATGTGGGATCTGAATCATCCTGTTTATTCTCCATTTTGCTTCCTTCTCCCTTACCTGTCTTCTCTGTCCCCATCTTTGCAACTCCTCACTCTGCCTTCCTTTTTCCTGTCCAATCTCAGGCTTCTTGTTATATAAATAATTAAATTAATTGGACAGGGAAAATCCTGCTACATTACACTAAAAAGAAAAATAGGCTTGGGACACATTTGTTATCAAGGAAAAACATTCATCCTAGGTTAGATCAAAGAATGAAGTCACAGGTATGCACTATGATAAAGCAAAGCCATATGAAACTGTTGCCTTGAACATATAATGCATTTATAGAATGAAGTACTGCTTTTAACTTAACCATAGAAATTCCTCTGTAACTCCTGTTTTGCGAAACATTTTATCTATGAAGTAATTTTCTAAACAATTTTTGTATAAGAAAATATAAAAAGGCCAGAGAAAAGAAATAATAAGGTGGTAGCATCTGTGGCTCTGTCCCATCCACCCACCAATTGCATGTGTGAGCTTGGCAAGTTCTATTCTATTCATCCAAATGTATGTATGTACATGTTTGACTTTACATATGTATGTAGTTAAATGTGTATGTATGTGAGAATGTGTAAACACTTGTGGAGCTGATGAGGCAAGTGTTCAGGCCCAATTAGTGTGTGTGTGTGTGTGTGTGTGTGTGTGTGTGTGTGTGAGTAAATGTGTGTGTGTCTGTGTCTATTGCCTGTGCAAAGATTTTCTGTATATGTGACTTTGTTTTCCTTTTTCTCTGGCTCTCAAAGAGAAACTCTGAGTCTCGATTGTTCTTTGTTTATCACAGGGCTATTAAACAGCAGTTGTTAATCACCAGAAGCCAGTGGTTTGTGGCCTGAGAATAGTAAAGAGTTACAGAAAGAAAAGATTTACTAAAAGCAAGTTACTTTTGCTTTAGCAAGCACAACTTTTGCCACTGCAATTTCCAACATCCCCACCACTGCCTTCCTCAGCAACCCTGTGAAACCTAGAAGGTCCCTGGCAGGGAGAATAGAGTTTATTTGGTTTATACTTTCAGATCATAGTCCATTATTGGAGGAAATCAGGACAGGAACTCAAGCAAGGCAGGAACCTGGAATCAGGAGATAATACAGAGGACATGGAAAGGTGCTGCTTATTGACTTGCTTCTCCTGGTTTGCTCAGCCTGCTTTCTTATAGAATCCAAGAAGCACCTGCCCAGAGATGGCCTTTCCCATCATGGGCTGGTCCCTCCTCCATCAATTACTAATTAAGAAATGCTTTACAGCAGGATTTCATGGAGGCATTTCCTCAACTGAGGCTCCTTCCTCTCATCAGAGACTCCAGCTTGTGTCAAGTTGACTCACAAAACCAGCCAGTACAAGGTCATTGGCAGAGTGTCAATGAGTACAATTGTGGGAACTTGGTTGCTTTCTGTATTTCCTTTGCTTCCTGGTCATGAAGCGAGTAGCTTTACTCTGTCACAGTTCCTGCCCTGGTATATGTGCTGTCTCTTCTTGGGCCTAAAGCAATGGAATAGCCTGGACTTAAGCATTCAACACTATACTAAAATAAATCTTTTATCTTATAAGTATATTATCTTGGGCATTTTGTTATAGTGACAGAAAGCTGATCACAGAGCTGAAAGACAACTCTATTCTTCAATAGTCTCAGTGTCAGTGTGGGGAGGGATTAGATTGGCTTAAGGTCTGAGAAATTACAATCAGACTTCACAGTGAGGAAAAGGTAACTTTGGTAAGAGCATCAGTAGCATGCTGGAGGAAGATAGTGGAGAGTAGCTTTACACATCCTGTCTTTAAACATCTCTCTAAAAAGAATGATTTTGGCTAACATAATAATTTTATTTACAGTCACTGTTTTGCATATGTGTCTAGGCTTTTTATTTTCATAATAGAATACATGGTAAATAATGGAAAAGTTAATGGAAAGATAAATACACAGTAGCACTCCAGAGGGAAAATACTGAGCTGATTAATATTCAGTATCTTCATTAGCATGGCCAGGATGGGTGTTTCACATATAAAATCGAATTCACAGTTTGCATAAGTGGGGACTGAGATTATTTTCTTTTCTTACACTAAGGCATCTCCACATGGAGGAAGTAAATTCTAATTATGTACAGTTTAATTTGAATGTAAATGTGCTCTTGGCATTAGGACCCTGCTGAACCCAACACCTGCTCTCTGGGTTTTTAGTTGGAAACAGGCCCTCCTTACAGACCCTGCTCTGAGGAAGGCTGCATCACAGCCTCTTGGGCTTGAGGTTCTAGTTTTCCTGCAAAGTGAAAAAAAAATTAAACGCAACCTCCTACCATCAACGGAATGAAAAAGAAATTTCATTTAAATATTTCAGTTTCAAAGACCATTCTCTGATTTCTGCTGGAAGCAGAGGCACTGTGCTTAGTGTGATAACAAAGATAGCCTTTTATTGCTTCCAAGGAGACAATTACATTTGAACATTAGTTACATGAGAAAACTATATCATACCTGTCACATGACATACACACTAGTCTGTGAGTTAACAACCCTAACAGAACTGGGTTAAGAGCTATTGACTCAAACCACAATGTGACATCATCCACTCTACTGAGAATGGCTATTATGATCAAAACATGCTGTTGAATATGTGGCGAACAGAGACCTCTTATACATTGTCACTGGGAATGTAAATTAATAAGGCACTGTGGAGAAACAGTATGTAGGCTAAAGTGACCCCTAAAACCGTGTCTACAATATAGTCCAGATATCCCACATATGGGTATATATGTGGATAAAATTCAGCCAGCATTCTATATGCCACCCTTTGTATTATGCACTGTTCACAATAGCAAAGATGATGGGAAGTTAGCCCACAAGCTCATCAGCCCCTAAACAAATAAGAAAAGCCTGACACATGGACTATATGGACTATAATATAGCCATGAAAGAATGACATTCTATCATTTGAAGCAAAATGGAAGGAACCAGTGGATATGTTGCTAACTGAAAAAAATCAGTGACAGAAAAATACATTCTATATGTTCTCTCTCATTTGTGGTTATTTAACAAGTTGATTGGCATGTTAAGATGGATGGATGCAGGTAGAAGGATTCTAGGTAACAGGTACCTTAATACAGATAAATAGCTCCGGTGTCTTAAGAGTTATCAGTGGTACATGATACGTTTAAGAAAAATAGAAGCTTAGAAATGTAAATGACTGTCTTGACTGGGACATTTTACAGATAATCTTCGAAATATCTCATTCTGTATGAAATATCTCATAAATGTGTATAAGTGCGACGTATTGGTCAAATTAAAAGAAACATTCAAAGAATTAAATGCTGACCTCTGTGATTTGATAATTGCACAGTGTATGTCCATGTCAGGCAACTGACACATTTTAAAAAGAAATTTAAAATTATCCTTATTGAATTTATTTATATGGTGGTTTTGTGTGCACATATGTCTGGGCATATATGTGTAAGTGGTGCTCACTGAAGTGATAATGCAGCATTCGATTCCCTGAAACTGAGGATACAGATGGTGTGTTCTACCATGTAGGTTCTGGGGCTCAGTCTCAGGTCCTCTGCAAGAGCAGCTCCTGCCATTATCCACTGAGCCAGCTCTCCAGTTCCTCACTGACCCCCTTCTTACCTCTGAGTTAAGTCACAAGAGTCAGTCATTTGATTAGTTGTGGGTGGCTTTAACTTAGTAATTTAAGACATATAGCTTTAGCTTCCTATTAGAATATTATTCCAAATCTCTTCTCTAACATGAAGGAATGGGTCAATCTATCCAGATTTAAATTCATATTTGAAAGGAACTCGTTTTTAGGTTGTGAGAATTTCCAGTTTGCATCTCTGAAAATTTAAATTGTAATTTTTTTCATTTCATATCATTTCATTTTCAATATTGCTATTTGTATAGAACTTGCTATGTATCTACATCTATATATATGTCATCTATATCATCTATATCTATATATCTATATCATATCATCTATCTCTATCTCTGTCTCTGTCTCTGTATCTATATCTATATCTATATCTTGTGTGTGTATATGTGTGGTGTTTGTGTGATGTAATTATGTATGATCAGGGCACATAAAGATAACAGGAATGAATAAAGCTTTCTTCAAAACGCTCATGCATCATGCGCCCATGGATTCATGAGTTCATGTTTTCCTGTGTTTTGGGGACAGTACACCAGTCATCAAGCAAGAACAATGAAGGCTGCTATAACAAGCTGAGGCTGCCATCCTTCTGGACAACAGGGGGGAAATCTGACTGATCAAATAGAAGCCTGCTATTTAATTAGCCTTGGACACCTGAAGTTGAGATCTATGCTTCTCTTCTCACTGGTTTGTCTTTGAAAAACTGACAAGAAAAGATGATTTTCAAAATTTCAACTTCTTGCGCTATGCTGGTGGAATTAGTGAGAAAATGTTGGAAACACAATGGCACAAGGTAGGGAAGAAGGAAAGGAAACAAGAGGCCCATTGTTCCACATTTTCATTTGTGCAGTAACTAATCTTTAGTGATATAATTCACATTATAGAAATTATTGTAATCCCACAGAGTTTCGTGGTCAAAAGATGAATAATTTTACACGACTAATAGCAATTTCTCTTGATAATGATTATTCTAATTGGATTTCAAGACTCTTAAGTGGTTTTTACCTTTAGGTAGGGATTATCTACCCTTACGTATAAACTGACCCCGTTTCTAAAGATTATTACAAAAAGAAACTCATTATTTCAAAACACATTACTATTTCATCAATTGTAATGGACTGTAACATCTATAGGGTAGAATTGAACGGTTACTGAGTTTACAATATATCATTAACTCCTTCATCCATTAAGTGTGCAATGTCTTCTTGAACTGTCAAAGCAAATGTGATTGAGAAGCACCAGCAGACCTGACATTCCATCCCCAACTCCTTTCTGCTGTTCTTTTGCAGGCTTAGAGACAAGCACAGTCTTCTGTGTGAGAGTGAGCAGAGGCTATTTTCTCCATAACAAAGGCTCAGCCATTTGTCACTGGCAGTGGGCTCCTGGGCAGTTCCAGAAGTGAGAAGCTTTTTTTTAATGGGAAAAGGGAAGGCTCTGGGTATATTCTGATTGGAGATGCTAGGGACAAAAGAACAGCGGTCAGTGGATTGCTGTGCCCTGACTACATGTAGTAGCAAGATCTGTACCCAGAATTCCATGATCATAAATGACCTCTTGGCCATTGTTCCTTTGAGGATTCAGTTTTTCACTGGAGTCTAGACTTGGAGCAGTAGCATCCCCTTTATCCACCATGCACTAGACATGACATGAAAATATTTGGGACTTTAAAGAAACATTTAAGTGCCAAACAGAAAGACAGACTCCAAAGAATCAAAGCAAATGATGCTTAACTTAGTATCCATAAAAGATAATGCGTCAAGGTTACAGTGATGGTTCAGCAATTAAGAACAATTGTGGCTCCCGCAGAAGACCGGGCTTAGTTCCCAGCATTCACTGTAACTCACAGTTGTCTGTAACTCTAGTTTCTGGAGATCTAGCACCTTCTTTGGCCTCTGGGGATGCCAGTCTGTAAGTGGTGCACATACACAGATACATGCAAAACGTTCATACACATAAAATAAAAGTAAGTAAATCTTCAAAAAAAAAAAAAAGAGCGAACATCATCTTCATCATTTGAAGACAATTTGTGAGTTGTTTTATTCACTTGGCCATAATAGCAGATGGCAAATAATTTCAAAACACATTTATAGTTATCTTTGCCCAAACCTTTAAAGCAAACCTAATGGAACTCATAGAGGTATTTGATTGGTTTAATGGGACATAGGGTAGAGCTTTCCTTGGCAAGAGTGAATGGTCTGTTGGAGGTCTGACCACACAAGCTCTTGGACTCTAAGAGATCCCACATGGGGGCTTCTAGTCATAACCTGCATGATAGTTAATGTCCACTTGTTGCCTAGAAGAATCGAGTTAACATTAGTTAAACTAGAAACCCTGTTTCCACAAGGCAATGCTGTAATTTAGATAGTGAGGAAGGTGCCTTCTGGGACACTGCAGATGCATCAGAGTGGCAAAGACATATTGTGCAGTTAATTAACCTCACAGAAAGATGAAAGAAAGTGACGCAGCAGCACAGGCTTGACTTATGTTTATTTCTGTATTTGTGTTTTTGTCCTCATTTGGTTTTCTTCTCCCCAACCTCCTGCCATATGCTGCTGGGACTCCACTGTCATTATCCGACCCACAGATGAAACACAGAGAGAAACAAGCAAATGGAACCCAAGCACTACAATACGGGGCTCTGCTTTGTGGAACATGCTGCATTTATTTTAGCATGGGGCAAATAAGCTTCTTCCACATGGAAAAGGGATATTTCTTTTTTTCTCATGCAAACACAGTTGGAGAGACCAGGACCAATTTTTTTTTTTAACATGCATACTAAAAAATGCATTGAAACTTCTCGAAATAAATAAGTAAAAATACATTATATCCACCTATAGTTGCACTTTTAGAAATATGTTGGATGCTCTAAAAACATTCAGGCATTGAGTTTACCATAATAATTACAATGAGAAATTCAGAGACCTAGGCAGGCACCAGGTGCTTTTCATTTCCTCCACACAGATATACATATAAATGTACTAGTCACGTTGGGAAGCACAGAGTTACATTCTTGCAATAGTTAGTATACTGTGTGTATTCTGTAGGGCTGTCTTCATTTGGGATGGCTTAATTGATAAGTAATTAATTAGTGCTAGTCATTCTTTTGTAGAATACCGAGTGAAGATAAATCACTCCACTGATCTTCAGATCTGGATTTGGGATGATAGAATTTAATCATCATAGAGGGAAATTTCAGAATCATAAGTATTATTTCTTTAAGTATATTGGTTTAAACGACTCCTAAAATAGGATTTGGTTGTTTTTATCCAAGAGGCCACTTTGCACACTGGAGGGCTGAATGGGATAGTTTTGCAAGTGCATATACTATCTTGTGGGAGCCAGCAGTAACTGCTTAGTTAAGAAAATAGAAACAATTTACAGCTATGGAGTTAGCAACCAGAAAGCCAACTCATTCTTATGGAATTTTGCCTTCTTTCATTAGCTTGAAATTTTTTTCATGTGAAATTCCATCTTCTCTGAGATAACACTCTACAGAAATGAACGAAAGTCTCTAATTTTTAAAACCTCAAGTTGTCTGTACTTGTCTGGCACACACAACTTTGAAATGAGGTATGTCCCCTATACCCTTCAAGGAAAGTAATGTGCTGGTTAGTCCTGAAAAAGGCTAGATACTTTTAAGGATAGAAAAGAAGCTTACATTCTAGGTATTTTTTTTTTCATATAGAGATTGCCAGAGGGACCTTAGCAATATCAAGGTATATATTTGATCAAAACTCTACTGTGAGAGTCTTTGTTCTAGGTGAGAAGGCATTATGAAAGGATATGTCCAATATGTTTGTATCTCAAAGTCAGAAATAAAGGAGCTAAGCTAGTTCGGGTTATATATCAGTTTGAGCCATGGACTAAAAATAAATTAATGATGGGTATCTTGACTTCTGTAAAAGAATAAAGATTAAAAATGATGGGAGAACACAAAACATTTGAGCAGTCAGGGCCAAAGGAACATAAAGTCCATTCATCCAAAACAAAGCAGGTGAGTCTGTGCGACCTGAACTGAAGGAATGGGATATAAACAGTTCCCAGTGAGCCAGGTGGTGGTGCCACACACCTTTAACAGAAGCATGCTGGAGGGAGAGGCAGGGGACTCTTTGAGTTAAAGGCTAGCCTGGTCTACAGAGTGAATTCCAGGACAGCAAGGGCTACACTGAGAAACCTGGGTTTGAAAAATCCAATACCCAAAACTGATAAAAAAGGGAAAAAAAAAAGAAAATAAAAAGAAAAGAAGAGAAAAGAAAAAGAAAAAAAGAGAAATGAAAAAGAAATAAAAAAGTGGCTTATAATCTAGGAGAGGTAGACTTGGGTCAGACATCGGCAAGATTGCAGAATAAGACTCTGCCTTCATTCATGTTCATTACTTTTCTTCTTATTGTAACTAGAGAGATAATGAAAAGCAACAGAGGAAGGATTTATTTTGGCTTACAGTTTGAGGGGATACATTCCAACATGACAAGAAAAGCGTGTGCCAGGATTTGGAGACATTTGGTCTTGCTACATCTGGAAGGGGGATAAAAATAAAACCCTCACTCTCAGTTCTCTTCTTTTTAATTGTCAGCCCAAGGCTACATTCCTTAGAATGGTAACACCCAAAGCTAATGGTGGGGAGAGGGTCTTCCTAATAAAGATGATTCTCATTTACACCTGGCAATTAAATTAATTGAGATGATTTCTAATAGTTTGTCTTCTAGGTGATTCTGTCAAGATGACAGTGTTAAATAACAAACCTTGCATTGTAGTTTCATTTCCATTGCCGTGTTAAGATGCTCTAATGAAACAACTTGGTTAAGAAAGAGCTTACATCGTCTTATATTTTCAAGTAAGAGTCTGTCACAGAAGGAAGCCGGGCAGAAGCTTAATGAGGAATCTATAGGCATAAATAGAATCATAGACCATGGAAGAATACTGCTTACTGGCTTGCTTTCTTTGGCTTACTTGGTGTGCATTCTTGTACAACCAAAGGTCAGCTGCCCAGTAGTGGCATTGCCCACAGTGGTCTGGGAACTCCCACCTCAGTCATTAATCATGAAAATACTCCACAGACTTGCTTTCATGCCAATCTGGTGGAGGAAATTCTTCGATGAGGTTCCCTCTTCCAAGGTGACTCCATTTTGTGTCTAGTTGACAAACATTAATCAGCACCTCTGGTGTTCTGTCCATCACTAGGCCATTGTCCATCACTGAAGGAGGTCAGGATGACATCTGGAGATACTCAAAGCAGGAATCTGAAGGCAGGTACCCTTGTTTTCTGCAGTACATTACTTCAGAATAGGAAACTCAGTCACAACAAAGGAAGTACAGCAGAAAACATGAAGAAATGACACTTGATGGCTTTGTTAGGCTTAGACAGATTTCCTATACAGCCCAGGACCACCTGCACAAAGAATGCTGTAGGCCACATTAGGATGGACTCTTCTTGATCAATTGCCAATCACACAATCTCATATAGACAATCCTCACGGTAATCTGGTCAGCTTGAGACTCCATTCACAGATGACTCTAGGGTGTGTCAAGTAGGAAGCCCTGTAAGAGAAGTATCTTCTCATTGCACAACACTGCATTTAAGAGAGCTAAGGAATCTGGGTAAGATATTGTAGCCCCTGAAAGAAGCAGAGATAGAAGAGATACAGTGAAGGGCACAGGAACAACAGTGTCAAACTGTGTTATGTTACATTTGCACACACACCGCCCCCCACAGTCACAGTGCAGAGATGCCCTAAGCATGGGGTAAAGATGGTGCAGGGAACACCTGACTTCCTCACTCCCTCAACACCAGCTAACTTCCTTGTTACGCTTCAGGTCCTAGAATAAGCCTTGCAGACTTAAGCTTTGAAGCTTTGGAGATTCTAGAAATTCATTTTTTCCAGTTCAGGGCCTAGGTTGGTAATAATTGCTGGGTTTGGTGGGATACTGTCCAGTTAAACCAGGCTGGTATGAGTCAGTGCAGATGAAGTCCCGAGAGCAGGGGTAAGGAAAAGGTGAGACTGCTGCAAGGACCTAAGAGTAAGGAGAAAATACTCAAGCAAGTGTCTGACAAACACAAAAGTTAGATGTGTGATGTGGAGAAAAATTACTCTCAAAACTGAAGTTGAGAATGTGGGTGTACCACTGCATTTCTTCCGCATGCTAAATTTGAGTTACCATGAGACCAGCAATCCAACATGATAACACAGTCCCAGAAAAGCCAGTACATGATCTTCACAAGTTGAGTTGCTCATAAGAGAGAGTGGAAGCAAGCTAAATGCCAATCACCTGTTAAATCCTGCAACAAGTGGTAAATCAACATAGTGAGATTTTGGTCAGCACAGAACGAAGCTCTCATAGCTGCTGCAATGGGGGTGAATTCTGGGAAATCCATCCAATACCACCAGAGCCAAAGCTATAGAATCTGATTCTGTTTCTGTGACATACGTTAAAGATTCAAATTTCTGGACACAGAAAACACAGACAGGACTGATGGGAACAGATATTAGAGTAACTGCTAATGAATTTTTTTTTTCTGGATTCAGGTAATTGGGATGTTTAAAAGAGTGGATTAGATGGAATGCAAATTATATTTCTGCATAAAATGTGAAAGTAATACATTGATAAAGTTGCTCAAATTGTTTAATTTAAATACGTATAATTTATTTGATGCATATTATTTTTCAATTAAGCTATAAAAAATCCTTAAGAAAGATAATCCCTGAAGTGAAAATTGCAAAGAATGAGACATAAAATGAAATTTTGAAACATAAATTACTTTTGACAATTTGATTATGAATATTGATTGAATTTGGGCTGAAAAGCTGATTTACTATAGTGGCATTTTTTTCCCACTGTAAACTGACTTGATGATGGGATTTCCTGGGATACAGGAGAAGGAGATCAAAATGTGTGAGGACTAGAAAAGTAACAAAGAACAAAACTGATTCCCGCGCATCATCCAACATGGCTCCAAAACCTAAAATGTTTCCTAGTTTAATCTTACTAGAAAAAAAAAATCTCTGTGATCATAAGAGTGAGAACACAGGGTTGGCACCACAAATCATTTACTGAATGAAGCAGTGAAGGGGAAAAGCTCCAGGCTATGGGATGGAATCAGATTTTGCTTGAAGTCTGAGTAGACTATCTATTGACAGTTTCCAGCAGGTAGTGAAGGAGGAGGCACAAAATCGTGATTGGGGTGGGGATGAGGGCAACCGAACAGAGGCTTCGATTCAGGAGTGATTCTCACCTAATGAAAATTACATCACCAGAAGTACCAGGTTCAAAGAAGAATATGAAGGGGCAGTGATAGAATGTGGGCATAGTCCATTTTTTTATGGCGCAGAGAGAGAAAGAGGAGCGCATGAGGTAAAGAAGAATTTCAGATATGAATTCTTGATTAAAACAGTACACAGAGCTTAGAGACTGATGCAGACTTTTTTTTTTTTGCAAGTAAGGCAGCTTTGCCTAATGTCAGTATTGTGATTATGAAGTTAATAGTGACTCACCAGAACAAAATTGTTTTCAGAAAGAAGAGAATATTATTCAGAAGATTTTCACTAAACCTTTTGTTATCTAACGCATTGAGAATTAAAACCTGCTTCTTAAGTAGCTGTTGTATAGGAAGATCTGAAGAGGAATTCAGTCTGCATTCACTTTCTATGATGTTGTGATTTATTTAAACATGCAGAGGTGAGAGGTGCATCCCTAAGACAATGGGGAAATACACGACTGTTTTCCTTTGGTGCACAGAATGTCAGAATAAATATATATTTTATATTTTTGAAAGAAGAAAGACAAATCCATGAATTCTAACAACAGTCATCTTTCTTAATCTTTGCTACTATTCTATGATTTACAATAAATGATTCAATAAAAATGAAATATGGTCATTGGCACCATGCTGTGGTTTTCTTCTGATGTTCAGCCAGCATCTCCTGGTGTATATGTCATTTAACTCTCCCGGAAAGCCAGATGACTTTAGATAGGGGGCTTGATTGATGACATTTTATATGCAATACTAAAGCTTCTTGTGTTTTGTTTATTTCTAGTAAATGCAAGCAAATCCCTCTAGACCTTGAGGCAAATTTTAAAGCAGTCTTCCACCATGCTGCTCTCACTGATCTGGCACCACCACGGCACGCTGCTTTTTCTCTCACAGCTGATGTGACTAGGCAAGTTTAATTTTGTCAGTGTTGGAATTGAACCTATTCTCTATTTGACTAATTTCTAGTTTGAGAGTCCATGTACTAGTTGGGATTTATATATTTTTGCCAACAGTATCTATGTGCCTTTTAACCCTGCATTTTTTATTTTTATTTTCTACATTTTTTTATTTACATACCCAATGATTTCCCTGTTCCTCCCTCCCCAAAAGTCCCATAAGCCCCCTTCCCTCCTCCTGTTCCCCATTCAACCCCCTCTCGCTTCTCTGTACTGGTATTCCCCTACATCCAGTCTTTCCAGGACCAGGGGTCTCTCCTTCCATCTTCTTGGAAATCAATTGATATGTGATTTTTAAGCTACATAAATACTATCACGTTCTGTTATAGTACCACCAAATAAAAGATGCGTGTGTATGTGTATATGTGTGTGCCAAGACATGAATGTAGAGGTCAGAAGACAATTTGCTGGAGTTTAGAGTCTGTTCTCTCCTTTTACCAAGTGGGTTCCAGGGACCAATCTCAGGTAGTGAGGCTTGGGAACAAGTGTTTCTAGTCACTGAGTCACCAGCACTCAGCATGGTTTTAGGACGTATTTATCAGGAACAAAAATGGAGAAGAGGCTGAAGGAAAGGTGGTCCAATGACCAGCTCAACTTGGGATCCATCCCATGGGAGGGAACCAAGGCCTGACATTATCACTGATGCTATGATGTGCTTACAGACAGAAGCCTAGCATGGCAGTCCTCTGAGAGACCCTACCAGCAGCTGACTGAGACAGAAGCAGATACTTAGATATCCAACCATTGAACTGAAGTTGGGGTCCTCTTTGGTTGAATTAGGGGAAAGATTGAAGAAGTTGAAGGGGAGAGCAACCCTATAGGAAGGTCTGCAGTCTCAACTTACCCAGATCCTAGGGAGTTTCCAGAGACTAAGTCACCAACAAGGAGCATACATGGGCTTGGGGAGGGGGGGAAAGCACCCATACAGAGGCAAAGGGGAGGAGGAATGGGATGAGGAACTGTGGGAGGGGGAACTGAGGAGGTCTACTACTGGAATGTAAATAAATAAAAAAAATAAAAACGAAAACAAGAAAGCGAGCTGACCAAGCCATGAGGAACAAGCCAGGGAGCAGCACCCCTCCATGGCCTCTACATCTGCTCCTGCTTCCAGGTTCCTGTCCTGCTTCAGTTCCTGTCCTGACTTTCTCCAGTGATGGACTATGATGTGGAAGTATAAGCTGAATTAAACCCTGTCCTCCCGATTCCCCAAAAGACTCATTTATATTTGAGGATAGTTTGTCTTACCCTTTTCATATTGATTAGAATTATTAGAACAATTATTAGAACAATTATTATCTTTTAATTCTGGTTGTGTTGCTTAGATAAATAGATGACACAATAGAGGAAGGCAAATCATAATTCAAAATACTAAATCAAGGTAACTTTTAAAACACAGCTATTTAGTTTGGCAGTGGTTTCTTTGAACGATGCACATTTTCAAAAACAAGTTTCCATAGAAATCCATGTGTTAAGTATGTTATGAGAAAAGATGGCATTAATAAAAACTATTTGCAGTGTACAAGACAGTAAAGAATTTATGCTGTAAATTCTTATGCTTAAAAATGTAAGATAATTGGTTTTTAATACTAATCATATTGAATTTAACATTCACTCTAACAATTGTTCCCCGTTTTGTGGTCTATTGTTTTGTAGTTTATTGTAAGTACAGTCTTATCATTTACTTTCTATAAGAAGATGTTCCCAAGTTACTAGTGTAAACTGGGACCACCATTTGTGCTTCTGATACAGCCTCGAAGAACCTGCTAGGATGAGAAGCTTCTTCCTCTAACTTTCAATCATGTATAACATACTTCAAAGTTAATCAGAAGGTCAAATGCTTTTATTTTGAATTTTTTTTCACCCTTGCTAGTAACCACTAGGGTTCCTTAACTAAAATCTTAACAACTAATCTTTGTCAATCCATTTAATTGTATTCTGCACATATAATTATGTTTTCTGCAACTAGACTCTGACTTCTAGAAACCAAAATCTATTTCTTAATGTGTCACTTTAATACTTACTCAGCACTACATATATAACCAAATGCTATCAAATAACATTAGTGCATGGGTTTCATAAATATTAATTTAACCTATTGACATATTATCTATACTTAAATATTCTTTTAAATGCTGTAATTTCTCATTAACTCAGAGCTGAAGACAGACTATGCTTTGAACACGTTTTCTCTGTAGCATTCACAACATCTCGCTAATATGATAATTTATCTAGATGTCTACCACAAGGTCACTTTACCCTCATCTGAATTGTGTGGCCTAGTTATAGAACTTGGAACATTTCACCAAGTATTTTCAACTGCTGGAAAAGAGAATATGAGGTAGGTTTAAAAACGAAATGAAGAAAGGAATGTTTTAAGAAGGTCAATCTGACCATGGGGTGTAAAGTAGATTTGGATAGAAAGACTGTGAAAGTTGACTGGGCAGCTTTGAAAACTGATATAGCAACCATGTGTCTGGTGTCAGTGGAAGTAAATTAAAGCCTCCAGTACAAATATATAGAAGAAAATAAAAAGATGATTTTTTTCCCTTTTTAGGTATCACCAATATGGATATGTGCTGTTTGTGACCCATACAAGAAGATTAACTTAACGAATAATAACCATATGTTTTGTTTTCTTATACTTAAAATTATAGTAGCCACATGATGGATTGGGATAATTAAAGAAAAATCAGCATAGTGCCTATTTTTGTCATAACTGAGCCTCAAATACTTGAAGAAGAATCTGGCACATGTCCATTGTCTGCGAATGTCATTCTTGGCCAACATAAAGATTAAATGGTAGCTATTTTCATTGTGCTTATTCATAATATTCAGAAAAAACATGATATTCAGAGAAACTTGTTGGCTGTATTAAAACATTGCAATATAGAAGATTATTCTCAAAGACTTGCCACTTGGCCACTGCTCCCATCTACCTGTGAGCTCTCAGAGTGCCCTTAAACATTGATCCAGGATGCTACAGTTATCAAAGAACAGCTTGAGAACTAGAGTATCAGAAACTCTGAAAGAATCATTTTTTTCTATGAGTTACCCCATCTGCTTATTGCTGCCAGGTGCCCTTGAGTTGAAGGCACAAAAAGAAGCTGTAAGGGCTGAAGTGATGGCTCGAAGCTGAAGAGCACTTGCTGCTCTTGTAGAGGACCTAGGCTACGTTCCCAGCACATACTTGGTGCTCCAAAAATCACTGTAACTTCAGCTTCAGGTGATCCAACACTTTCTTCTGACCTTTTTGGGCCCCTTTACATATATATAATACCCACTCAGACACATGCACATACACATAAAATTTAAAAACAATAATTTAAAAGAGGGGGCCATGCGATGGTAGAAACACCTGTATTCAAGACATAATCTTTTCTTTCTGTTTCTAGTCTCTATTAGTTTGGGAAAGTTGTCTTAATCTTGGTAAAAATGGGACAGCATATTCTACAACATACTTTTTATATTCTATAAAACAATATGCAGAAAAAATACATAGATATCACAATTTGGCTGGAATATGTAATCATGATTCTGAGTGAGAAAGGTCAATTTCATTAAATATATTTCACCTAAATGAGAAATAGGCCATAAAATTTGTATATAAAAATATCAAGTATCTACTTAAATCAGAGGCAACAAATTACGATCTTAAGGAAAATTGTGGTTTTTTCCCCTTTTCTAGGAAAGGTTTCCAATCTTTAGATTTACTCAGAATCATTGACTTTTAAGTTTTCCATATGATGCAAACAATCTCTATCATATGAATGATGATGTGAAGCAATCCATAAATTAATAGCACACTTCATGATATAAATGATTGCTCACCCTACATAGGAGGCACTTCATTATGAAGCAAGTCCTCAGTGTAATAAGCAAGGATTTCCTGAGAAAAGAATATTTGGCATCAGAGCCCCTGTCAGAAAGTCTTGACTCAACGTGCCAAAGCTGTTAACCGTGTCAAATAATCCTTTAATTAGATTACAAAATGCAGCTATTATATGTCAAATATCTATTGATCCCAGAAAGAAAATGGCTTGAGGTTTCTTAAGTATGAAATACCAAAATTCATTTGCCATGCAATTAACTCCAAATTACTTCCTTGGGAAATTAATATTAGAGAGAATGTTTAGGCATGTGAAAGCATATAATTGAGATCTTACAAAAGGAAAAAAAAGAGAAAGAAATTAATGATGAATAATACTTTAAAAATATCTCTTTGCCTATGTATATGCAATTTAGTTCTTCTGATGAATATTACCTGTGTTTTAAGAGCTTGCAGTCACTTAAAAAAATTCATACTGAAGGTAGAGGCATCAGTTACTGAACAGAAATTACTAAGGAGTACCAGGGATAACATTGGTTTGTGTGAATGATCAAGACCAATCCAAGGAGGCAAAAACAAAACAAAAGAAACAAACAAACAAACAAACAAAAAAACCAAGACATAGAAGTTGTCTAAATACGGAGGGGAAATAGGGTAGTAGCCACGGAAAATTATTAAAGCAGCCACAGTTACAGAACTAGACCCAGGATTACCCAGACAGCAGTGCACAGAAGCGGGGCACCAGCTTTATAATGGGAGGCTGGGGTTGGGGTAGGTTATTGGGTGGATGAGGTTTAGGCGGCTGGGAACAGATACTAATGGAGTTGAGACTACATCAAATACCTCATTTCTCTGCTCTTAGACTATAATCAATAAAAGAGATTCTACCATCCATAGGCATAAGGGAGAGAGGTGTTAAGTTCTTTTGTAAAAATTTTTTGTTGGTTATTTTATTTATTTACATTTCAAATGTTATCCTCTTAGGAGTTTCCCCTCCACAAACCCCCATCCCATCTTCCTCCCCCTGCTTCTATGAGGGTGCTCCTCCACCCATCCACCCACCCACTCATGCCTCACTGCCCTAGCATTCCCCTATACTGGGACATCAAGTCTTTACAGGACCAAGGGCCTCTCCTCCCATTGAAGTCTGACAAGGCCATCCTCTGCAGCTGGAGTCATGGTTCCCTCCATGTGTACTCTTTGGTGGTTTAGTATCTGGGACCTCTGGGGGTTGTTTCTGGTTGGTTGATATTGTTCTTCCTATGGGGTTCGACACTTTGGAATATATTCTAATCCAATTCCTTCAAATTCCCTAAGAATTTCCCCTAACAACTTTAGTTTCCAGTTACAAGCACCAAGCTATCTAACTTTTGCTTCTGGTTTGCTGGTAAGTGAATCAGTTCCTTACAACCCTGTGTCTTGAGTTAAATGACTATCTCAAGTACCTCACAGATCACACAGGGCTTATGCACATTTGCATTTATAATACTAAAGATGCAGTTGAAGGAAGGTCTTTGGTGATATGTGATGAATGCTACATGAAATTTTCATACTCTATCCAGACACATTGCCCTCCAAGAAACTTCATGATTTCAGCTGTCCACAAGTTCCTCAAAACTGTTCTTCTGGGGCTTTTAATAGAGACTTTATTGAATAGATGTGACTGCTAATAGCCTGGGTGTGCTAGCATGACCATGACAGGTTTCTCCTTTCATGTAGCATTTCTCCTCCAGGATATGGGGCATTTGTTATCTAAATAAGAGGGGGTAGAGTCTTGCAACTTCCTCTAAGACAGAATGGGCAGACTCTAAAAGCTTAAGTATACAAATAAAAATTAAAAATAAGAGTCTGGGTTGAAGAGTCAATAGGTAAAGAGCTCACCTTGTAAGCAGGAGGACCTAAGTTCTTTCCATAGAAGCCACATTCAAAAAGTTTAAAAGCTAGGAATTATATATACTTACAGTCTCAGTGCTGGGAAAGAGGAGACAATAAGATCCACCAGGCTCCCTGGCCAGCCATCCTAGCCCAGTAAATAAGTACCAGGAGAGGAAAGACATTGTCTTAAATGACAGATATAATAGTATCTGAATAATAACTCTGGAGGTCCTTCAAGGACCTCCACATTCATGCACACAAACATATATGCCAACAAACTTGAAGACACACAAACAGGCACTCATACAAATTACACATGTGTAATGTAGTGCATTATATATGTAACATAATGTAATATAATCACCAGTGAACATTGTTTGCTGGATTTCAAACTAGAACTAATAATTTATATTAAGAAAAGATCATAAGATATTCAGGACTATTTAGTGGTCATTCTGAATTGTCCCTTAGTATAATCTGTTAAATAGCAGTCTCATTTTGCATTGTATACACTTAATAGCATTAGGTATTTAAAATCCCATTAAGCTTATCATAATTATAAAATAATAAATAATAAAATAATTAATTAATAATCAGCATTCTTTTATTCTTTCATTATTATTGGAATATGGTGACTTTCTAGAACATGATTTTTAGTCGCTACTTAAATAATCTTTCTTATACTTTATGGCTGTTGATGGGTTAATCAAACATATATACAAAGTTACATGGTAGAAAAATGAGAAACATTTTACAGAACCCATATGGTTGCTGCGTTCAAATAAAAGTGCTAGACAAAATAAATATATTTTTGCTATCTATATCCAAAACAACTAAATTTCACTGAAGATTTTTCAATCTCAGAAAATCTGAACATTCAAAAGCTTTGATGTTGTTAATGGTCAGTGGGTAAAATCCTGGCTAACTGACAGGAGAGGACCTGGAAGGGAGCAGTCTGCACCGTAACGGAGAGTGTAGAAGAGACTGTTCCTGTCAGAGTTCCTCACACATGGCTCCGAGTCATCTCCCTGAGATCTGACTGGTTTCCTAAGAAGAAAAAGTAATGAAATACACTCACCCAGGCTTATTAATTTCTTAAATTGTCTGGGGTGTGTGTCTGATCCTCATGTAATCAAGAATAGTGCTTCGTTTATGGGATGTTGCCCTCTGGGCATGACGTGACTATGGCCCTCATTTGAATGTCCAGCAGGTCTGAGCTGTGCAAGTCTGTTACAGAGAGAGGGGTAGGAATAAGAAGGTCCTTTTCTGGAGATAATTTTTTCCCATGGTAGTTGACCTCTTAAAAAGTCGGCCATGTAGGGGAACGCCAGGACAGAGTAACGAGAGGGGGTTGAATGGAGAAAAGAGGGAGGGAAGGGGGCTTATGGGACTTTCGGGGAGGGAGGAAACGGGAAAGGGGAAGTGATTTGGAATGCAAATTAAAAAAAAAAAAGTCGGCCATGCTTTTGTGAGCAACCACTCGCCTGTGTTCCCATACGTCACTCTAATCAAAATCGTAAGTTCACCAAGACTTACTTGGGTGGAATCGTTCCTTTGTTTCTGTCACTGATACCCTAACTGGGAGTGAACAGACCTTTGCTCATCTGTTCAGGAAAAAACACTTATACCATCGCATCTATATTCTTTGAAGGGAAAAATAAAGCTAGAAACACAAGTGTGGGAAATGGAAGAGAAGATAAGGGAGACTAGTCATTTAAAACAGTGTTCCGCCCTAACATGGAGTACTCTGTAGAGTTCAGTTTCTGTTGACTGTTAATCACCGCACATACCTGAGACCAGCAATGCTGAAAATTAAAAGCTTCAGCACTGCTGTGAAGGCAGTGATTCATGAAAATATTTTGCATCCATCTTCAGGAGATTCTCCATTTATCTCCTATGGAGGTAGATAGTCTGGGGTTGACTTCTAAGGCAGCCTTCCTTTTCCAACAGATGCCTAATCTTCCTGAGAAGCCAGTGCACAGCTCTTAAAAATGATAGTGTTTATATTTGGGGGTGGAATTTGAATTAGGGCTTTGTTAGTGCAAGGAATTTTATTTGATGCAGAAGTTTCTTTTTATATCTGTACTCTGTAATTCTATCATTTTGTTTTTGGGTGAAAGTCCGCGAAAATAAAACTGAGACGATTTTAGTAAAATAATCTGTGATGAAAAGACTTGGGATTTGAATTTAAAATGTTATAGTTCTCATTAAAATTAGTAGTTGAATTATTATGATAGCTGTATAACAGGCAAGAGGAATTTTGAAATAAATTTTAGGTCATTAAACAGAGTATGAATGTGCCTGCTTGCAATCCCAGTATTTGGGAGATTTAGGCAGAATTAGGATCACTACAAGTTCAAAGGGAGCCTGATCTACATACTGAGTTTAAGGTCAGCTAGGGTTACATGGTCAGAACTGTCTAAAGCCAACAAAAAAATTAAAGTTGCGTTTTACATGATATCATGTACTCATGAGTTCTTATGAAGCATATTTGAAAACCAATACTTGATGTCATCTTTTGTGACTTATTATTACATGTATTAAGAAAGAGATCCTGGAATAAGACACTTGGGGTCAGCTGCTTGTTTTACTTTTCCTGATCATGTATTATGTAAAGATTGAATTGTTACAACAGTATTTACTTTATAAGCTGCTCAGAGGACTAATGCAAAATTTTGATGTAGGTCATAAATCATCACCTGTTAGCTGTTTTATATCTCATGGAGTACCTATCTTCCTGTCTAAATATCCATGCAAAATGTAGCACTACAAAAAGCATTCATGTATGCAATATTATTTTAAGGAAAATGTTATTTAAAATTAATGGAGCAAAATATAACTATTTTTTTGTGTTTATTACGTGCTATAACTAGTTTCACTCATACACATCATAGTGCCTTATTTAATTCTTGAAATAGTCTTTTATCTCCTATACCTTGCTGTGACCTGGCAATCAAGAGGAATCATCAGAGCCCTATTGCTGTTATTCCTGGACACAGTACCTGGATTCTCATCATACCTTTTACTTTTAAAAATATTTTTTATGAGTGTCCGTGTGTGTGTGTGTGTGTGTGTGTGTGTGTGTGTGTATTTATGATATATGATGGGGTGTTTTGATATATGGCTAAGTCAAGTTGACTAATATATCTGTCATCATATGTGCTTTTTTTTCACTAAAGAAACTAAATATAGTCACCTGGTGATTTTTCATTCTTCTTCTCTTTGCACCTGTGATTCACACCTCTCCATTTCTGTCCTGCTCAGCACCTCAGCCCCTGATGACCACTCTCAGGTCTGCTTTAGCAAGTTCTCGGATTGAATGAAATTGTATCTGTCTTCCTGTGCCTGGCTGATGTCATTGAGCTGAATGCTCTCAGGTTCAATCAGGAGTCACAAATGCTCCTTCTGCATGTGCTCACATACCATGAATGTCTGGATGTTGCTGTTAATTCTCACGTGATCATGGTACTGGTGTTTCCATTGTTATGTGAAGGGTAGAGAGTTCTTGAATGGATTAGCGTAAGACTTCTAATTAATTAAGAAATAACACATCCTCTGTGTAAACAACATTTTAAAAAACCTTCGATTGGGGCTAGAGAGATGCCTCAGTGGTTAAGAGCACTGATTGCTTTTCCAGAGGTCTTGAGTTCAATTCCCAGCAACCACATGGTGGCTCGTAACCATCTGTAATTGGGGGGGGGGGAAAGCCTTTGATGAAAAAGGCCTTTATAGGTCCTTTAAAGTAGGTGGACAATACTACTTTTTAATTTATTTTGATATTTTAATCTGTATGACTGTTTTGCCTACATGTATGTATGTACACCATATGCATGCCTAGTGTCTACTGAGGCCAGAGAGGGCTTCGGATACCCTGCGATTGCAGTTACCAGAAGTTATAAGCTCTCATGTGGATTCTCTGAAAGAGCAGCATGTACTCTTAACTGCTAAGCCATTTCTCCAGTCCCAGAATACTACTTTCATACTTTTAGTATTTTGAACACTTACCTTCCTTAGTCATACTCCTGACACAGGAGAAGAGAGATTCATTTACTAAAGAAAATGCTGAGCTGTTTATTTTAAAATAAATTTTATTAGTTTAATTTAAAAAAAAAACCAAAAGGCTGGACCCTGGGGATACCTATATCAGCTTGTGAGTTCCTCGTCTCTTCTCCTTGGACACAGAAACTTTATGGGTACAGGAGAAAGAGGTCCAATATTAGGGCCAATGCAGCCAATACTCACATGTTGCAATTAGAATGAATTAGCTGCCTCTCCTTAGGGTCCAATATAATAAAATTCCTACCATTTTAATTTTTGTAGAAAATTGTTAGTGCTAATACTATTAATATGATAAATTAATAATAGCATATAATATTTCTCATGTTTTTCCATTTTTCTTTTGAAATGCAGTGAATACAAGAATCCAACCAACCTGGTTTAGAACCAGTGCTGTGGAATTGTACATATGAAAGCTTAAAAGCGTTTGGACTGAATTTAACTACAAAATGTTCATATGGCTTGGTATTAAGGGGCTCAGGAAGTAGTATCCCTGAGTTCTCTATGGGAGGATAGATAATGCTATTCAGATGACAGCAATTCTTCATTTGGACAGAGCACAGAAAACAAGATTTAAATGGGGATCCAACACAGTGGATGTTTTAAAGAAGATTTAGATGTTATATTCGGAAGAAAGGTAATTCAGTCGTTCTTGTGAGACCATTCTGTCATTGCCTTTTTGCAAGGAGCTTTTGCTTCTATCTGCAGTCACTAACAGAAGCTATTATAGGCACCCGTTGGAAAACCCGAAAACGTGCTGTATTTAGTATACATGAAAGCTTGAGGTTTAGATGTGTTAGACTTTTTAAAAGTTCAGCATGTGGTAGAATTAAGACCTGGAGCCTGGAGGCACCGTGGAAGTTGCTAAGGAAACACTGTGGGGTACAGTATTATATCCCTAAGAGCAGCTTTTAAAATAAAGGATTTATAGCGAATGTACCGTAGAAACCAGGCTAGATCACGATTTTGTTTAGGGAGGCTTATTTTCAGGTCTGAAAATTAATAATTGAAAGTTTGCTGCAAGAAGAAGATTATTCTGACTGTGACTTAGGAATCAAAAGAGAGGCTATATTAAACTAAAGGTTCTCAAATGAAGAGCAGGGAGTAGATGAGACAATTGGAAGGGAACGAGGTTAAGAAAACCATGGCATTTAGGTTCTGTCTCAGTTACATTTTACCTAGCTACACTTTTTTCTTTTCTTTCTTTCTTTTTTTTAACTAATTCATTTACTATTCTCCTCCCTTTATCTTTTTAAATGAAGACAAGGTCTGTAGCTCTGCTTTGAGTGACAAGAGTTTAATTCTTTATATTACTGAAAATTATTTATAGTTAAAAAATTTATGTGTATGAGAATTTTGCTTGTGTGTATGTTGGTGTATCACATGCATGCCTTGTGCCCAAAAGGACAGAATAAGTTGTTAGAACCCTTGGAAGTGGAGATAATAGTGAACTGCCATGTAGATCATGGAAATCTACCCCAGTTCTGTAGGAAGAACAGAGAATTTTAGCATTAATGTTTGAGCAGTTTTATTGTAGATTCTCATTTTAGACATAAGCTTTATTTAAAAAAATAAAAAATATTTCCGAAAAACATCTTCAAAATTTGAAAAACCCACCATTTTGTAGGGGCAATTTGCAAGGCATGTGATGAGCTTTAGAAGATTGCATAATACTTTTGAACATTTTCATTTAACTTAGTATTTACAGGAAGAACTGAGAAATCTCCTGATTTGATGTGTTTGCCACAGTATCATCCAACCTCTCCATGTGCTTTTTAAAGCATCACCTACTACAAAACCAAACGTAGTAGAACCAAACAGTTACACATCCAAAACCATAAATACATGCTGCTTAATTATTACAGCACAATTTTCTAAAATTTCATCAAGGACCCTGTGCTTGTGAACAGTTTTCTTCCTATAGGTCACTTGGAAGTTTATTTTATTTTTAAATATTTTTTTTGAAATTATAGTATAATTACAACAATTCTCTGTACCCTTTCCTCTCTGCAAGGCCTCCCACATATGTCTTCTTGCTCTCTTTAAAATTTATGGCCTTCAAAAAATCATTAATAGTTGTTGCATCATGTATGCATATCTCTCTATCATATCTATCTGTATCTATATCATCTATATCTATACTATCTATATCTCTAATCTTAATCTCTATCTATATGTCTGTCTGACTCTATCTATCTATCTATCTATCTATCTATCTATCTATCTATCTATCTATCTATCTATCTATCTATCTATCTATCTATCTATTTATCTTCCCAAATGTAATTTGCTTTGTCTATGTAATATTATTTCTATATATTATTCAAGGCTGACTTCTGTATTGGAAAATTGACTGATGTGCTCCTCATACAGGAAGACTACTCATACTTTCAGCATTCCTTAGTTGCCTGATGTTCTTTGTGAAGGGTTGAGGTCCCATGTTCATTCCCACATTCACTTTGGCAACTTTGCTGGTGTTATCCTAATTCAGATCTAGTTCAGGTAAGTCATGTTGGTAAGACTTTATGGGTGTAGCTTTTTATATCTCTAGGAAACATAATCTCACAGTAAACTCCTTGATACCTTGGTTCTTATACTCTCCCTTCCCTCCCCTGCCCCCCGCCCCGCCCCCTTCCTCAATGATCCCTGAGCATTAGATATGGAAGTTGCATTGTAGATGTATCCATTGGTATTGGAACTACAACTTTCCATTTTAAAGATTTATTTATTTATTATATGTAAGTACACTGTAGCTATCTTCAGACACCAGAAGAGGGCATCAGATCTCTTTACGGATGGTCGTGAGCCACCATGTGGGTGCTGGGATTTGAACTCACGACCTTTGGAAGAGCAGTCTGTGCTCTTACCCGCTGAGCCATCTCTCCAGGCCCCTCAACTTTCCATTTTAATAAAAAATGTTTATGGGCATTTTGCCTGCATGTACGTCTACACAGCATTTGCATGCCCAAGAAACCAGAAAATGGTATTAGATTTCTTGGAAGTAGAGTTACAGACAGTTGTGAGTGGCCATGTGGGTTTTGGATCTGAACCTGGATCTTTGGGAAGAACATCTTTCTGATGCTTCTAATTGCTGAGCTCTAGCCCCAGCACAGCTTTTTACCTGAAGTTGCTACCTACATATCCTAATTACTGAACTGCTTGTCTGTTTCCTGTGTTTTCTTTAGGCTGTTGTACTCTTATTGAGTTTTAAAGCTCTTACTATTTCTGTGTGCCAGAGCTTTGTCAGATGTGGTTTGCAAGTAATTTCTCCACGAATTTGGTTCATTCACATGGACTTTGAGAGAACAAAAATTTACATTTTGATAAGACTCACTTTTCTCGATTGTTCTTTTTATTGGGAGTGCTTTTGCTAAGAATTCTTTTTAGTCTTTTGATAGATATGATGCAGTTTTGTTTCCTTCCTTTTCCAAAATTAATTAATTGTTCCAAAATAAGATCTTTCCGTGTAACACTGTCTGTTCTAGAAAAACTCATTCTGTAGACAAACTCACTCTGTAGGGTGGTCACAAACTCAGAGAACCACCTATCACTACCTCCCAAGTGCTGGGGTTTAAAGACATGTGCCACCACTGCCCAGCTGTGTGATTTTCAATGTAGGGAGTCAAGTTGTCTGCAAAGGGGGCAGAAGATCTCTTCATTTCCAACATGAGTTCTTTTTATCTTGTTGCTTTTCTTGTTCAGTATCTTAGACTTCCAATGCTACAGTGAAGAACCATACAGCAGAGCACACTGTTGCTTTCCTCAGACATGAGTGGGAAAAAATTTTTTTCACTCTTAGGCATGAGATCAAGTGCAAGTTCTTATTTGCAGAAGCTATTTGTCAAGTTCAAGCAGTTCCCTCCTGTTCAAACCCAGCACAATACTTTAAAATCAAAGAAAATGATAAGCTACCATTCATGACTAAACAGTTTACTTGGTATAAAATTGATAATAAGGTACACACAAATGAATCATCGACCTTCTTGTCCCATATGTGAATGAACATGCACATGAACAAATATTTTTGTACACACTCACCCCACCTCGATGTTCTTGATTAGGACATCTTTTTATCTAATCATTTCTTTATACTGTTAGAGTCCGTTGGAAGACCCCCCCCCCCACTCAATAAGGCCACAGAGACCTGAATCGCTGCAATCCACAAGAGGTTTAATGTTTCAATGTACATTGAGGTTCCCCAGCACGCAGGCAAGAGGAGACCACGAGCTCACAAAGCATACCCTTTTTATAAACTTTTTGGCGGAGAGTTCAGCGGTCACCTGTGTTGGAGGACTGTGATTGGTTACCCTGAGCAACATTTAAAATTATTGGTCAACTCGAATGGGGAGGTTGTCACTGCTATTCAGCCCTGTCCTGCCCACCTTGTGGTATTCGTGGTATTTCCTGGCATTGTCTTTTAGTCATTTCTCTCTCTGTCCTAACCCTAGGCAGGGTAGTTCTGTTTAGCCCATTTCTGTATCTGTCCTTACCCCAGGCAGTCATGGACAGATTGGAAAGTTCCTGTCCAGCTGTGTCCCCACCTTGGTTGTGGGGAGCTGGTCTGCTGTTTCTGACAGGGTTCTCACAATACCAGGCAACCTCTGAGCTTCTATCATGGAAAATTTGCTTGCTTTTACTAGAATATTGTATCAATATATCACACATTATATAGTTTGTACCTGAATCATCTTGTCATCAGGTTTTACTGAGACTCACAAAATCATTTGTAGATTTTTAGATTCATCCATATGGTTAAAAATACCAATAACTTTTTCTTATTTGTCAATACTATTCTTTTGATTGGATTCATAAATTTATTTACTTGTTTATTTGTTAAGTGGCATTATGTAGTAATTAATTCTAATATGTGAACATGAAAAATGTATTTATGTGTCATCATTATAGTGTTCATTCTTCTGAATTGTATAACATTGAATCTTTTTTGTTATCACTTTTTATGTTTCTCACAAATTTTAATTGTAAATCATTAGTTTGCACAGCTTGTACATATTATTTCTGTTAATATATGAAAATACCTTAGCTATTCTTTTGTCAGCATCTACTCATGTATCTGCAACTGTGTTTACATGAATGGTGAGTTTCATACTTTTGCCTAACACTGTTGTCTCCATATTTTAATTAGTGACTTTGTTGTGTTTTCCCTTAGCTTCCTGGCTGATGGCAGGACGCCACTATTGTCATTAACACTCCTTAAAATGTGCAAGAATGAGTCTCTGTGTAGTTGTTTGCACTTGCTTAATATGAAGGAACCTTGGTATTTGATCCCCAGTATCTACAAAACAGTCACAGCAGCAGCAGCAACCATGCAAACAACCAGGCTACGTGCATGTAAATAAGACCCTAATCTCTCCACTTAGGAGATATGGAGTGCAAGTCAGGAAATTGTGGGTGGGGGGTTGGGGTGGGAGTGGGAGTGGGGAGTAGGGAGCAGGGGGAGGGGGAGGGGATAGGGGGTTTTTGGAGGGGTAACTCGGAAAGGGGATACCATTTGAAATGTAAATAAAGCAAGTATCTAATTAAGAAAAAGACAGGACAAGTTTATTTCTGATTTTGTATTAATTTAATGGGTGTTTAGTTTTTATTGTCTCGTTCTGTCTTCTCAGGATCAGTAAAATGAGATTTTTAAGGTACATATCTTATAGTTCTAAGGTTTTGGAAAAGGTCCATCACTTGGAGAATTATTATGCTCATGTGTGATGGTGGGAGTCTGCTTTACATTTCACACTTGAATAATTAGTCTATGACAACTTACAAATGCTTACAAGGAGTCTCCTCTCCCCATTATTAGTACACATTAAGTTTGGGACCTAGAACCCTTATTGGAGGAGACAGAGAGTTCCATCTCCCAGTGGAAGATGGCAAAGGGTTCAGCACTGCTAAATACTGCTCAGGGTTAGCAATATGACTTTTTTTTTCTTGGTACAACTTGCATTTGGATCTTGCAACCTCCTAGCCTGCCGACTCCACCCCATATGGTCCCTGTTGCTTCCTGTGTGGCCATTATTTATTCAGTCACAGAACTTTTTAAGTTCAATTTCAAGAAGATTTTGTTGATAAAATTTTATCAAGTACAGTTGCTTGGTAAATAATACATGTGTTCAGTCTGCCACCTTTTCCAAAGGTCTGAAGATACTTTCATAAGTAGAAAAATAACTGCAGTTTGGAAAGAAAATGGAACACAAGTCTGACGCCATTAAACATTTAGGTTATTTTCATCTTAAGAAAATTTATTTCACTAAAGTGTTCTGAGTTAAAATTTAAATGGTGTCATATGTTAAAGCATTTAGTATTTTAAGTGAAGTAGGGTAGAAACTGACTGTGAATGCATGTAAGTATATGAGTGCTGAGAAGGTCTGAAGCATTCAGAGTCTTATGTGATCTTGAGCAAATGATGATTGAAGTCAGACAATCTTCTAGCTGTGAGGATGGATAATCCTACTCTGTGAATTAAAGTTTGTTTTTATATTTTGTCTTCACTTTATCAATTATTATAGAATGGCCATTAATAAATTACTCTAAATTAGTTCTTCAAAATATCACTTCTGAAGACAATGTACTCTGAGGACTGGAGAGTGGTTATGAGCACAGGCTACTCTTTCAGAGGACCGGGGTTAAATTTCTCCCACCTGCATGGAATTTCATAACTCCTTATAACTCCAGTTCCAATGCCCTTTTCTGGACTGTGTAGGCACCGCAGACACATAGTACACATATGAACATACCTTCAGGTGATACATCCACACACATGAAATAAAATAAACATATTAAAAATTTATGTATTCTGTCAATATCTAGAAATTGGATATCATTTGCCAAAGAAATGTCACACTAGTGTAGTTTATCAGGCAAGAAAAAACATTTTTCCAAAATACGGCCAATACGGACAGTAAACTCAGCTCCACTGTGTAAATGAGTGGAAAGGGCTGCAGATACTAGGAGGGACCTGGACAATTTGACATCTGTGTTTGTTTCTTGTCACTTACAGTCACTAATGGTTACATAGGGACAATGTCTCTTTTGATCATAACATTTCAAAGAGATTGTTCCTAGGTCTTTGAGAAAGGATTTTGAGTTGTAAAGATAGAAGATTTGCAACTATAGGCAGAGAATATTTTATCATTGGAAGTTTTCTAAAATGAATTCTCTTTTATTTTCTAGATTCTTTATTTACATTCCAAATGATTGCCCCTTTCCAAGTTCCCTCCTCCCCGAAAGTTCCATAAGCCCTCTTCCCTCAAGGAAGGGACCTGTCTAATGTTTGTTCATGCTGCAGAGATTTGTGTATAGCCATTGTGTCTAACTAAGAGGATGCAGTGATATTTAAATAAATCTCAGTGGATCACAAGGAACAAGAAGTAAAATATATATATTTACATATATATTTTCCTGTTTGTGTTTTACTGAGATTAACCATGGCTTAGGGCTGGCTATGGAGCCTACTGGGGTCAGCAGTTAAGAGATAGATGCACAGCTGAAGAGAATGGTTCTTCCTCTGCCAGAATCCGCTACTAGCCAATAGTTCTCAAGTGAGGGGTAGATTCTCATGAGCTCCTGCTTGTTCCTCAGCTGACTGTTGACAGAGCCAGACAGAGCCAGCCTTGAGTAGGTCCAGTGTAGGTTACTATAGTTGTTGTGAATTAACGACTGCAGTGGTTTCATGGAGTCTAAGGATGGTATTTCATGTCCAATCATCCTATCCTTAGGCTCTTACATAATTCCCTTCCCTTCTGTTTTATTTTTCTAGTGTTGTTTCTCATGTCTGTTTCTATATTTAGCTATGTCAGTGTTTTACCTTTGAGACTTAATTTGCAGTTAATTTTGAAGACCCTACCCAGGGCAGCATCTACTACACAGAAACCCACAGAGATTGGAGGAGGGGGTTGTGTTCAATGGTGATTTCAGAAGAATGGGTCTGTTGTATAATATACAATGTCTATTTCCAAGCTACAGCATGTCATTTCTTTCCAAAATTTAAGAAAATTTCTTGTTTCTGAGATAAAAAAATCTCTGGAGATACTTAAGGATACCTGCCCTCCCATGAATCCTCTCTTTATATGTTCTTCGTTGTCAAACCTTCTAGTGTTTGGGTAAATATTAATTACAAAGCTTACTTTTACTATTCCTCTAATTGGATTTTGTTTGCTTTTAATTTTTTGAGTAACTCTTGACTCACTCCTAGTCAAGTCTATCCTCTTTCTCTAATTGCATTTTAGTCCTATTCTTGATTGATATATTTCCATAAATTCAATAATTAACTTATTGCTTGCTCCAATCAAGTGTTAACATTTTTAAGTATAACTGAAAAAATACAATTATCCCTATTTAAAATGCCAAGAGAGTTTGCTTTTGTAACGCTCAATTCCTACACACATGGTTCACTGTCCCTTACCAATGGATTATGTGTCCAGAACTAGAATTTAATTTGTGTGTGTGTGTGTGTGTGTGTGTATGTGTGATAGAGGGGGGGAGGGAGCTTTTATGAATGCAGAAAGTTCTAAATGCTTCAGGCATTTAGAATTAATCTATTCAATGATAGCATTTTATTCCAATCCTGTTTCTTTGCTTAGTTTCATCTGTTTCTGTGGTCTTAAAAGTCTTTGCATCTCTTGATTCTTTTTTCTTTCTCCAAATTTATTGACTATAATACAGAACTAAATTATATTTTAAAGCAGTTACGGCATTTTCATGTCAACTATAATTTTTTAATTATAAAGCCCTGCTTTCATTTTGCCAGAAGCAAATCAAATTTCAACCAGTGCTGAAGTCAAAATTAGACCAAGTTTGTTTTAATATGCACACAATTGAGTTTTTTCCTTCTGCACATCGGGAAATCTACCTCCTGACCCTGATAGGACAGAAACCATTTTACATTGCTTTCAATTCGTTTTTTAGTGGCTAGGAAACCTTTGCTGTTTATCTGATGTCCAATGATGGTTAGATACAGCATGGAATGAGGAATGAAATCCAGAAGTGGGCACCACTGACTGTTGATAAATACAGAAGAGAAGCACTAATCACACATGTAGTGAGGGACTGTCATCAGGTATAGTGAGGGACTGCCATCAGATGTTTGGGCACTCCAGTAATGTGGAAATATGAACGTGAGTTGTGGAGGCAAGAGGAATGATACAACTTAATATTCCTGGGTTATTTTAAGCAAACATTTGTCCTGTGACTTCATAAGCAATTTTCTCTATTAGTAATAAAATTGGTTTAGACAAGCATATCTAAGTGAATTAACATAATTAATATGATTTCATTAATGCTACCAAAATGTTTTCCTGCAAGAAAACGTGACAGACCCAATACCCAGAAGCACTTGACCACTGGCAAAATGTGATTGTCTCCTCCCCATGCCATGGCAGATTGTTGGCATTATGGATCCCGTAAGGTTTTACAGGTGTCAGATATGGGAAACTATAAGATATTTTAGATAAACGAATGTGACAACTAATAAATTCTATCTAGCGTGCAATTTGTTCAGAGCCCTAGGCACCACAGGTGATCACAGAGACAGAGAGAAAAACAAATAATCTTTTTGCCTCTTAGGATTTTATAGTCACGGCAAAGAGAGGTCATATAGCAGGCCCACACAATAAGAGAAAGCAAGGCAGGAAGGCACCTTTCTATGTTGTGTAATGAGTCAATGGAATTAAAGAAACAAGGACCGAATGGCCACTGGACTTGCAAATGTGTTGAAACTTGTATGTTTGTTTGTTTGTTTATTTTATTTATTTATTTATTTATTTTAAACTCCAGATTTTATTCCCCTCCCAGGCCACCCTCTGACTTTTCCACATCCCATAACTCCTTCCAACCCCCTTTCTCCATCCCCTACTCTCATCCCACCAGACCTCTAAACTCCCTTGGGCCTCCAGTCTCTTAAGGGTTAGGTGCTGCCATGTGTCACAAGGAAGTTCTAGTGTTTGGTAATTTTAATTTAGTTGAAAATTTTCCTAATGGTTTTGTGACCTAGGAGTTCATGTCCCAATATTATAAATGAAAACACAGCTTCTAAATGACTATGCTATGTCTTGAACATGTCTTCTCAAAGTTTATGTGTCAGAAATGCAAATATGGACTCTAGTATAGCAGTGTTGAGATGTGGGGCCCCTAGGATTTGATTTGGTAATATGGCCTCTGTCCTCGAGAATGGATTAATTCCTTAATTGATTAATGAGTTAGTGAGCTATTAGAGGAATGACCTTGTTATAAAAGCAAACTCTGAAACTTATGTGCTGTATCCCTCCTTGTGATGCTCTCTGCATTTTGGGGCACAGTAAGAAGGCCCTTATTAACAGCTAACATTATATTCTTGAATGAGTAAAATAAATTTCTGTACTTTGTAAGATATCTGGTATAGCAACACACTACAATAATAGGTAATTAAGCCGAGACTGACTCAGACCAGGGGAAAAAGTGTTTGAGCAGTAGAATGAAAATGTGAAGACATATGAATGTTGATTGGTTTTGTCATCCTTAGGGACAGCAAGACTGACTGTGTAAAGCTTATATATGCATTTCCTCCAGTAAACTGAAACAGGATTTTTATGTAATAAATGATTATAGTAATGTGATGAATGACCTAATGGTGAAAGAAAAGGAACAGTCTGTATTGTTCTGTCAGTCATCCATGTGACAAAATCTTATTTCTTCTTTCTTCAAATCTGGGGACTAAAACAAGAATGAGCATGAGAGGGTCCACACAGTTATCATTCCTTTGCATTTTGTGCAGAAGCTAGTGCATAAGATATTTTTCTCAGCTCCAAACAAGCCTTTTCTTATACCCATGGCATCCGATGGCCAGAATTAGGATGGACATGCAGTTACACTTTGTTTCTGTATCACAATATCTAAGATCTGAGAGGAACATTTGGGATTTAAAAACTACCTGAAAGCAAGGCGCTGGTCTCACAAGTCTTGTCTACTTGCATGTCTGGGATATGTCATGAAGGACATAACTTAGTGTGTGACACTTGTTTGTAGTCTCTCTGTGTAGTTGAGCTTTCTTTCCATGTAGTAGTTTCAGAGTATAGGATATTTCTTTTAGTGTTTTGATGATACACGAGGCCAGAGATTTCATTCTAAGAACTAATTCCAGTTATACGTCTAGAAATGATGATTAGAAGTGGCCTTCTTGACCTGTTATAGAAGAACTTCATATATTTGGAAGCTTCTACAGTAGTAGGTTTGTAGATGACTTACTTGAATTGTCTTTAGTGCTACTTATCCATCCCTATAAAGGTCAGAAAATTACCACGGGGCTATGGGAAGGGTCTCTCAAGGAAGGGGAGATAGAATGTATAGGTTTTGAAGGTTTAAAAGAGAATAATGAAACAAGAAAAGCTAAGCTGAGGTGGGGGTGGGGAAGGAAGAGCAGGGTAGGAAAGAGGAGGGAAATGTGTAATTCCTAGACACAGAGGACTTGAAATAAAATTTCTAGTGCCAGGAATGGGTATGACACTATTGCTGAAAGTACCACACCCTTGAGTTATAGAAGATGGAGGAATTAAGCTGGCAGATGGGGCCAACCCTGTGCTGGGGTCCTGCACTGTGAAAATGTAAGCTGAACAAGCCGTGTGGAGCAAGCCAGTAATTAACACTCTTCCACGGCCTCTGCATCAGCTCCTCCCTCCAGGTTCCTGTCCTGTATTAGTTAATGACCTGACTTACTTCAGCTGTGGACTACAACTTGCTTTTGGTCACAGTGTTTCATCACAGCAATAGGAGCCCTGTTGACAAGATATGCTTAGTGGGGTGGATATCATGGAAGTCACTGACCACTTTCTTCTTGATTTTAAGTCTCATTTTATAAGATGAACCCTAGACCAGGCACCATTATTAGGGTAAGAACCAATGCCTAGACATGTCATAATCTAAAGAACTACCTACTATTATTATTTTACTAAATGGTCACAGTATTAAACTGACTTCTAATGATTTAATATTATACCCATAGATCAATGCATCTCTCAGCTCTCCAATGAGAAGCTTTGATTTTTCAGTAGACTGTGGTTAATACAATGACCTACAGCTGGCCATGATTCAGAGAATAAGAGACTGGAGACTACTCAACCCTAAATGTAAAATATATACTATGTCCTTTCTTCCCCAGGTTCGGGGGGTCATTGAGGAAGAGAAAGGGTGGAAAGGGTCTAAGAACCAGAGGCTGTGGGTGACTACAAGGAAACACTGTTTTCAGAACACAGCAATACAACTGGCATAAGAAACCACAGTGGCTTTGACAGCATGGACAGAAAACAAAATGACACATACCTAACTGCTGCAAGTCCAAGATCAACTAAACTCCAGCATGGAGATAGGAATTGGATATGAAATCATGGTACTTACTGTGGAGCTATTAGCAATTATTAGCTGCTGGGGAAGGGAGAGACACTTTTCTCTAAGAGTTTAGCTCCTGGTAAGTTGATCACACTGCAGGGGATGCCTACAAATTCAAGAATATTTGGGCAGCACAAATTGGTTCTGATGGAATAAACAGTGATACAAAGTTGGACCACAGGAAAGGAAGGATGGTATTGAAAAAGCTGTGAGGGGTGTAAGTACTTTAAATTTTTATCCTAATGTTCCTTTCCAGGATTATTTTTGTTGTTTCCTTGACTAATAAATCTAATCTTCTATACATCTTACGCACCTGCACCTCAAACATAATTTAGCCTAACTTTTATCTGACCGTCTTCATTGTTATCCTGTAAGAAAAAGGGCTATCATGTACCAGTTTGGCAGCTCTATATAGTCTAGCAAGACATTGGCTATAAAAGAATCTTTAAATACCTATTGCATATGGGAAGCAGAGAAGAATGTGACAGCATCCTCTCATTTGCAGAGATGGGCTTAACATGCTTTATGTATAGTATTCAAGGGCTGGAGAGATGACTCAGCCATTAAAGGCTAGGCTTACAACCAGAAATATCTGTAGTATTTAATTCAATCCCAACAACAGTCAGAGGAGATAAGCAATACAGCTGATATCAGAATCTAGGCCATTGGAATATATCTCTGCATAATTCATAAAATACAAATGTGTGTCTGCCATCATTTCTGATCGAACATCTTGAATAAAGGTCCTGCTTTTAAATGGAAATACGGTCCTCATAAATAACGTGGTTTGACAAAGTCATGCATACATATTATGTCTGTGTATTTCTGTCTAGGCATTTTTTGGATATTTGTGAAATAATTCTGATCACATATTAGATGTTTGGCTATAAAAATTACATATAGAACATATATTTGAAAAAAGTATATGAGCTTTGTCTTGGCAATTTTTATGAATTGCAGAAGTTGTCATGGCTGAATGTTCTCATTTTATTTTTTATGTGAATGCCAGTATGTCTTAGCTTCATAGAAGCAACTCACCGCTTTGTTTAAAATCTAAACCTAGTATGGTTGTGTATGTCTATAAATTCAACATTTGGGTGACTGAAACAGGAGGAGCAGTAACTCAAGGTCATTCTTAGCTATATGAGGAGACTGAGGCTCGCTTGAGTTATGTGAAATCCTACCTTAAAGAACTTAAATGAATAAACAAATAAATAAATAAATAAAATATATTTATTCAGTCTCTTCTCTATGTTAATTCCTAAGGAAGAGAAAAACAAATGAAAACCATCTTTTACATGCCTTTAGAATGTTTAATCAAGTACTTTATTTATTTATTTATTTATTTATTTATTTATTTATTTATTAGCTCACATGCATTTTATTACTTATTCAAGCTGTAAGGGTCAAATTCCAATGATTAAATGAATCACAAGGCAAATTTACATGGAGAGAAAAGGCGAGCCATGTCTTGCAGGAGAACAGAAGCAGCACCTATTTCTCATCTTGATCTGTGCTGTGTAGATGCTTGTTTATCATTTTATCATTTTTCAATGTGACCCTGAGGTTTCACCAGCAGGGTTTAGAAACTCTTGTCATTCTTTATTCTGCAAGTGGTCATTTATGCTATTATGTTAATGAGTAGAATAAGTTTCACATTGGCCTAAGAGTGGATTTGAGCAAGCTTCTGGGAAACCTCTGCAAATTCACAAAGTTAATGGGTTGACCTCCCAATTCTCCAATGTAAAATATGCTATAATGATTTTTCAGGCTCTTAGCTCCCCTGCATTAAAAAAGAGGCTCCCATTTACATCCCATGACTTTGACTTGATTCTCTTCATAATCCAATTGTAAATGGATAATCCTCTGCCTTCCAAAATGACTCATGTCTGAGTTTTGGTTGCAATTCTTCTTTGTGCCAGAGAAGAAAAAGTTTTTCAGCAGATGGTCTGAACAAAAACTGAAATCTTTGGACTTTATGATGCCAGGAGCCTATTCCAAAGTGTCAGCTCACATATCTTGGTAAAGATTAGAAGAAGAAATATGGGAAATGCATTTAATATTTATTTACTTAGACAGAAGGTTGGTAAAATAGGAAGAATTGTACATAATACATAAATGTTTAGCATGGAATCTTTTAAGAACTTAGGAACAATTGAATTTTGATTTCTTGAACATCATGGAGTTCTGAAGGTTTCTCTTTTAACCAAAATTCACATTTACCATGCTACATTTAAAAGCCCTGTTCTTAATGCATGGATAGCTACCCATTCATAACTAGTACTTAAATAAATGCATGCCAGCATTGGGGACAGTTCTATTATATTTTTGCAGTTCAAATTAGTGCCAATAGGGGAATAAAACCTGGCAGCGTGATTCTCTAGTTATGATAAGGTTATGTTTTAACTAAGAGTGAAAAAGTTATTAATAGTGTATTAAGAAAAAGAGAGTTACTTGATGCTGGGCACAGTGATATGTGCCTTTCTTTAATCAGGCACTTTCTAGGCTGAGGTAGGAAGTGAGTGTATGGTCAGCTTGGGTTATACAATGAGTCTCCAAACCAGCAAGCAAACAAGCAAAAACAAAGGAACTAAGTAAAGATAACAAAAGAGAAGTTACTTGAATAATTACCGTATTCATAAGAACTCATCTGGATTTGAATCTGATCTGTGACACTGTTTGAAATGTGAAATTGTATGAATTTTGAAAGTGATCAAAGGAAGTCCTTGACATGTGGCCTTTCAGTTGCAAAACCGATTCTATTTATGGAACAGTTAAGTCAGAGGATATATTTTGAATTCTCTATTCTTGATTTTCTCCAGTTTTGATAGAGGAATCTATAAAGATTTGTCTATTCTTATTTTATATATATGAATGTTTACTTGCATATATGTCTGTGCACCTGATGTGTGACTGGTGTCCAAGGAGGCAAGAATAAGGCATCAGATCATTTGGAACTGGAGTTACAGCCAGGTGTGAGCTGCCATGTGGATGCTGGAACCCTAACCTGGGTCCCTTGCAAGAACAGCAGAGGTCTATGACTGCTGGGCACCTGGACATTTATGGAAGTAACAGAATAGGCTATTGTATGAGATGAACTAAATAACAATATGCAAGGGAGTGACAATTGATACTTTTGTTTTGAGGCAGTATATCTATCTTTAGTGGATTAGAGTTACTCATTTATCTAGCAGAGTCTAATCTGTGTAGAAGCCTTGTGTTTTAGGTGGTAGATGTTGAAGGGATGGGTTCTATCCCCCAATGTAAACTAGATTTCCCAGTGTATTGGGTTCTTTTCTAATCAGTATGGCCGAATTGCCAACAGAATGCAGCAAGGGAGTGATTTGGGCTGATAGTTCAAGAGAGTAAAAAAGTAAGGGCACGAGTGGGTGACAGGGCTCAGGGTGGCAGGATTATGCATCTGAACTGACTACGAAGAAGAGAGCCTGAAATGCTGGTGTCTTGTGGGCTTCCTATTTCTTTTTTATTCATTCTGGTAGTACAAGTCATGGATGATGGTGATGAACGTTTATGGCATATCTTTCCTCTTTAGTTAAACCTCTCTAAACACCCCCAGACATGCTTGAAGGTGTGTCTCCTAGGTGATTCCAAGACTGTCAAGAGGACAATGAAGATCAGTCTTTATAGGCAGCAGAGGGAGGGAATGCACAAAGACTAACTGTGGCCCTGTTGCCTGATGAATAAAACATGGATGAAGTGAAAGGATTAAAACATAATCCATAGAGCAACCTTGCTTCAGAAACAGCACACACACTACTTAAATCAGTATAAATCTGTAACACAGCCAACTGTGCTGTGTGGTGCTTGTTTGGATAGAAGATAAATATACAAAATCCTCCAAGTTACATTTTATACTACAGATAGCTTGAATATAGTCATCTTTTTAGAACACTCGAGATATGCTTCCCCAGAACAACACTCATATCTCTCCTTAATTGCATCTCTGAGAAGCAGGCTTCTTAAAGTGACATTTACAACAAGAATTAGACTGGAAGACATGGCAAATAAAAGAGGAAAACAAGCATTATCAGCATTAGCTCTGTTAGTGTTTATTGGGGTCTAAATGAAGTCAGTAAAGACTAAAGAGAGTTATGAAGTACAAATACTTCACTAATATTTCTGCCTGGTAGTTACTGATATTTTTCAATGATCAGTGGGTTTCTGATTTGAAAACTTTTTAATAGTTTTGAATTGCAATGGTTGAAACACCTGCAGATTTCTCTTCTGTGGCCACAGACATTTGTTTGCCATCCAAACTTCTTTCACAGCATGTGGGTTTCTCTACATACAGCAAATTGCAGGTTGCTAGGGGAAAGAGTATTTTATATAGGGTTCCCTATTCAGCTTAGGCTGACTAATGACAGATTTTCATTCTCTTGCCCTGGTTCTGTATACAGCGTTACAGTACCCTTTACACTGAGCGAGAGCTTTTGTTTCTCTAGCATTCATAGGCGTGCTGTACTGGCTCTGTGCCACAGCCCTGTGGAGTCAATGCCTTTAGGAGATGAGAAAGGTCTCACCACTCATTCACCAGGAAACGTACTGACTCTAATTGGAGCTTGTTTATCTAGCAAGTTTAAATCAATGTAACAAATAGAATCTCAGCTAGCAAGGGGCTTGAAGACCATTTTTCCCCCTTTCCTGTCTTCAGGCAAGTAAAAAAAATACATCTTTAATGACATCAAGGTCTAGTTATTCAGATAAAACTAAATGCATTGTTGGAACCATTTAATGAATTTTGTTTGGCATTAGAACTAATGTAGGTATCTTTGAAAGGGGAGATGTCATTTCTGTCCAAGAGTCCATTTTAAATTCTCTTATAACTTTCTATAATGTTTTAACTATGTGAAGGTAATGAAATGATTGATTAAACAATTTAAGATCGTTCAGGAAAAGTAAGTAGCAATGACACAATGTCCTTTCTATATTCTGTCTAGAATTCTGTTTACAGCTAGATTTTTCACTCTTACTACCAAAAATAAATGCTCTTCAGAGAGCAGGGTGCTCTCTCTCCTTCCCTACCCCTCCTCTTAGAGAGGTATGTATGCTGGTGCTCTAACACACTACAGTGGTAGTGTCATGCCTCATTTCTACTGAGTTTCCTGTTCTTCACAGGAGTCGTTTGTGAGGCAGATGGAAGGAGTGAAGTTGGGCCATCAGAATCATCCTCCTATGCCATTGAGGGTATCATGGCATAGTGCCAGGGCTCATTCCACTGCAGGGGGAGCTCCTCTGAGCCCTCTCAAGGACAGGCATTTAAGGAAAGCACTTTATAGACTTCCCAGATATGTGGAGGTAAGACTGACTCATGCTGTGACCCCCTCCACTCCCTGTGTGTTGGGATTTATTGCAATACTTCATGCTTTTTATGAGTTTGGTCTCAAATTAGCTTCTCCTTTATTAATGTTTTAATTGCTCAAGGCTTCAGTTGTTTCAGTTTTCTGAAACAGAGAAGAATGGAATGACTGCGTTTCATGAGCTTGCACATTTAAAACTGGTGTGCAGTTTTATATATTCCTCCAATCAATTTACTTCTCCATTCATTGTGACGTGATGGAGACCATGACATGAGTTGACACAAAGTTTGTAAATTATTCCTGAAGTACCAGGGCTCGCCCCATTTCCCCTAGATGTGTACATTTTTCATGCTCTCTTGGAGAGTTTCCATGTACAAAGAACATGTATGTGGATACCTGGGGGTAACTCAGCCACCTAGTGGAACTGCTTTCTGACCATGACCTTATCATGCGAAATCTTTGGTTCAACATTCTTCTTGGTTCATTTGTCTTAAAATGCAGTTTTCAGTTTTAAGTTACAGTGATTTCATTGATTCCTGGAGAGGTAAGAGATGGGACTTGTGTCACTTGCCTAAGATCCAAGTTAGGATGGTATGTGGCAGAGAGCTTTTTGTCCCCAAGGCAGACAGAAGGTGGTGCTGTTGATTAGGAATAATATGAAGCCCCACAGTTGTTTTTTTTTTTTTTTTAGTTTTATTGTTTTTCTTTTCTTTTTACCATTAAACTCCTGATCAGGTTGTTATCATCACAATCATTCTTTACTAAAGAGAAGAAAAAACTACATCCTAGGGGATTGTATTCTGGCATTTGACTTCAGCTGTTTGATTGCTTTAGAAGGGTGATCTGAAGGATGATCCACCCATGCTACTCCTCCTATCTTAAGCATATCTAGAAAACTGTGCACTAAACACAGTTTTAAAAATTTGTATGTGTTGCCTCCCTCTATGTAGGGATGCTCAATATTATCTGAAATGACTGCAAGACATCTAGTTATCTGCATCTGTCACTGGTTAAAGGAGAAAAACAAGACATTTAAAAACCAATGCAATATTCTTAAAGTTTCACAGGCACAGAAAATTGAAAAAGTCTAAGTTGTCCTGTGGATAACTGCTCGTGTGTCATAGTGTTTATTTCTGTTCTTGTTTGTGCATGATATTTCAGTCTCCATTCTTGACTTCTGCACAGTGATGGACTTGTGATATCCTGGAATTTGGGGTTAAAATAACTCTCTCAAGTTGATATTTGTCAGAGTATTTTATCCCAGTGGTAGAAATGAAGTTTTATAAGAAATGTAAAAACTTTTAAGGAATATTCACTTTTTGACACCCGTCACATTGTTGGATATAGGGAGAGCTATTAGCTTAAGGATACTCATGTGCTTCCTATAAGTTAGGTCTGCATTACTATATTCCCTTCAATTCTATCAAGTGTTGAAGATTCTTTGGTCTAATTTTTACTTTGTTAATAATAAGAAGTAATAATGTAATAAAAAGTAAGTTCCCAGCTGGGTGCATACCTTTATTCTCAGCTCAGAGGAACTTGAATTCTCACTCATTCCCAGCTCTTTAATGAGGTTCATGCTAGTGTGGACTGTGTGAAAACTTGTCTCAAAATAAGTAATTAATACAACTTAAAAGGAAATACTCAGACTGAGAGTTGTGTGGTGCTATCTGACACAAAAACACATCCCACTGGTAATAAACTCAATTTTAAACTTCTGGAGTATCATTATTCTTTCGATTTACATGTATTATTTTTTCAAACATCTGTTAAGTTGTAGGAAATATTTGCTTGATACAACATATCTTGAGAAGTGAAATTGCCAAGTCCCTAATCTATGAGCATGATGACAAATGACTGAAGTGTTAAAAAGAAACATAGACCAAAGACACTGGGGAAACTTGGCCTAAGATTAAAACCCCCAAATTGAAACTGGGCATAGCATGAGAAGATTCTGAAGATGATAAATACCAGTATTACTTTCTATCCTTAAACATGACTGTACAACTGACCGCCACGGCAAATAATCTAGACTTCAACTTGAGTCTAGATGAACAATTTAATTATAGGATTATTTATAGGAGTTTTTACTACCTGCATCTGGCTTTCATCTCCTCAGAATGCACAGGGCCTTCTCAATTAAATATGTTTCCATCACTCATATGTCAGACATTATAGGTTCTATATAGTAATATAATAGTCAAACACAAGACAATCTCTAAATTTCCTATAGGAATATACAATGCTTTATTTTCAACACTGCTTCAAAACTCTAAAGCAGGAATTGGCGGAAATCTCCTACTGGCTGTAGTCTATTAGACTTCTTAAGCTTTCACCAAAATAACAGAATTCATGTACGAGTATCATACAGCGTTATGCTTTTGGGCTCCAAACAAAACTGAGGTTCTTTTCCTAATTAACAATCTGACTTGAAACTATATCTTTTTCCTCATTTTAACTTTAGAAATGACAATATAATTCGGGAGAAACAGGGAAAACAGTGAGGCTTTGACTTTTTAAATTATAATGGAAATGCTGTGTAGTCCTCTTATTTTAAAATTAAAAGCTATTCGATTTTTCTCTAAAAGTCACGAAAAATTAGAGCAAGTATGATTGATATTTGATATATATATATATATATATATATGTGCAATGCTTGCAAGAGCTGAATATTAATCATGTGATTTTTCTCTGCTTGAAAGGGAAGGGAATATGCATGACCCAGTAGTCGATCTGAAGGCAGCGTTTTCCCTTGATGACTTCCTCATCCTTTTGCTTTTGCACGGCAAAGTACTTTTGTCCTTTATTTGCCACTAATGCTTATGATAAAAAATTAAATTACTCTTCATCTCTTCAATATGTTTTCCTCAGAGGGTCTCTGCTGAAGAACAAACGCTTAAAAGAGGACGTGGGAGGCTTAGTTTTATACACAGCCCTGCTATATTATTCATTGCCATGTATTTTTAATGCTAGAGAAAGAAAAATAAAATGTATGCTAATTTCTAGGATGAGTGCGGCAGTGATGGAAGGCTGTGGTGCATTCTGAGGCTGGAATGGGAGCTCCTAAGACAACAAGGAGCCTGCTCTCTTCCAGATTCTGGGCTTTTTAAAATCCTCATTAGGAAGGAAGCTTGCAAGGTCTTGAGACATCATTGGTGACTAGCTAATTCATCTTATTCTTCAGACGCATTACTGAGGAAGAGGTCACCGCGTCAAGATTATGAAAATGATAACAAGGCACAACAAAAGATGGCTTGTAGAAATGGTTCAGTGGACAAAGTTTTGGCAGGCAAGGATGAGGACCAGAGTTCAAATCTCCAGGACACACATAAATAAAAGTCCAATGTGGAAGCCAACATGTGTAATCCTAAAATACATAACACAGGTAAAAGATGTCATCTGGGAACGCGAGAAAGAAATAGGAAAGACACTATCAGTTACAGCTTTGACCTTGGACTTCTTGGCTACCAGAGCTTTGGAGAATCAGGTGTAAAGTAAGCAATTAGTGGATGTTTTCTATAGCAGCTTAAATGCACAGATACTGGCCTAAAAGTCATTAATTTTCAGTCCAAAAGCTATTTTTAAATAGTCAATATGGGTATCTGAAATCATTCATTAACATAATTGTATGTACAATTACAATGTACAACAACTCTTTTAAAATGTTTAAATATCATATTAATGCTACCTCTCTTAAAGTGTATCTTTTACTTTATATTTCCACATCTCTCACACACGCACATACACACACACATACACACACACATACACACACACATATACACACACGTTCATAATAAAATGAATTTTCTTCTTCTTTTATTGGAAGTATATTTTCCCTTAGGTAATATATCCTGATTAAGGTTCCTCTCCCTAGATGCCTTCCAGTTTTTCCCCACCTCCTCCCCCATAAAGATCCACCTCCCACCCCTTTCTATCTCTCATTAGGAAACAAAAAGGTTGCCTGGACAGAGGAAGATAACCAGAGGCCACCTGCTTCCATGCCACTTGGTGAAACCAGAGGACAACCAGCTGTATGGCCCACCTGCAGCCAGACGCACTACAATGTGCAAGTGTGTGGTAGACAGTTGAGAGAAGCAGGGCAGTTATGTGCAAGTGTGTGGTAGACATTGAGAGAAGCAAGGCAGTTCAAGCATTATGAAGTGAGGTGAAGCTGGAGACAAGAGGGTGAAGAGGAACAGCCTGGTGAGTAGCCATCCCTGCTAGTTGAGACCATGGTAAAATTCCAGCCCATGCTGCCACTGAGGTCCACGTCTGGGTCTGTGGCCCTGCAGCAGCCGGGGCCTGTGTCAGTGTCTGCTGCTCATATTTCCACTAAAGACCATGTGGGTGTCTCCATTTTTGTTTGTTTGTTTGTTAGGTTTTTTTGTTTTGTTTTTAGATATTTTCTTTATTTACATTTCAAATGTTATCCCCTTTCCTTGTTTCTCCTCCGAAAACATCCCATCCCACCCCCCCCAACCCCTGCTCACCAACTTATCCACTCCCTCTTCCCTGCCCTGGTGTTCCCCTATACTGGGGAATTGAGAGGCTCTGGGTGTCTCCGTTTTTTGGGCTACCGCCTGAGGCCTCATTGATGTCCAAAGGCTTTGCAGGGCTAGTCCTGCCCCTCATCAACTGTGGCACTCAGACAAGTGGACCCTGCACCTCCCCTGGGCAGCACAGTAGTGTCAGAGGTGCAGGTGAGCTGGCCCCAAGGCATGAGCATGGGGAATCTGGCCCCCTCCACTTGCCTGCCATGAGATTGTGTAGGTGCCCTGGTGATGATGGCCCCTCCCTTGCCACCTTTGGCTATTAGGAGAGCTGGCCCTGGAGATCATGAGAGTAATAGAGTTGGCCATGCCCATTGCTGTCTACAGTGCACAGAAGTGGGCCCTGCACCTTGACTTGACTGCACAGTAGAGCTGGCTCTGGTGACCTAGGTGCTGGTGAGCTGGCCTCCAGGACATGAGAGCAGGAGAGCCCGCCCCAATATCTACCTCATCTACGAAGTGCTGGAGTGTCTAAAAGGTCTGGTCCCGTAGATTCAAAGCTGCAGCTTCGGTGATGAGATGTTATCTATGCTTTTTGTTTTGCTTTGATTATTTAATATTTGTTTATTCATTAATTTCTTTATTTACTTTACATCTCGATATCAGCCTCTCTTTCTTCCCAGTCCCTCTTCTCACAGCTCCTTCTCATTTCCCATTCTCTTCTCTGAGAAGGGGGACCTCCCTTCTCACCTTCTCCTGCCACCACTCTCCCCAGGGCCCATCAAGTCACTACAGGACTATGTGCACCATCTCTCACTGAGACCAGAGAAGGCGACCCAGTTAGGGGACTGGGGTCCACAGCAGGCAACAGAACAGATTCAAGGACAGACCAGGCTCTGGTTGTTGGAGGACCTACATGAAGACCAATCTGTGTGTGTACACACACACACACACACACACACACACACTCCCTGAGCACCATCTAATGTTTACCTGTAGGTCTCTGCATCTGTTTCAGTCAGCTGCTGTTTGGAGCCTCCCAGGGGACTCCTGTCTTCAAGCATAACAGAGTACCTTTAATCGTGTCAAGGACTGGTTCTTGCCCATGCGGTCTCAATTTGGGCCAGTTATTGGTTAGCCATTTCCTCCCTCTCTGTTCCTATCTTTGCCCCTGACCATCTCATAGGCAGGACAGATTTTGGAACAAAGGTTTTGTGCATGGGTTGGTGTCCTTATCCCTCCCCTGAGAGTCCTGCCTGGTTACAGGAAGTGGCCACTTCAGAATCCATATCCCCTACCGCTAGGAGTTTCAGCTTGAGCTACCCCATAGACACTCTGGGGCCTCCCTGCCAGACAGGTCTCTGTCATGCCCTAGTGAAATCCCCCTATACCCATTCACCTCCAATTTCTATTGTCTCTCACTATATATGATCCCCTCCCCAACCCAGATCCTCTCCATATTCCCTCTCTCACTCATGTTCCTCCCTCCAACCTTCTCTGATAATACATTTTATTTCCTCTTCTGAGAAAGATTCAACCATTCTCCCTTAGGCAGTCCTTGTCATTTTTCCTCTTTGGGTCTGTGGATTTTAGTGTGCTTATCTTCTACTTTATGGCTAATATCCATTTATAATTGAGCACATACCATGCATGTCTTTGGGTGTCTGGGTTACCTCATGATATTTTCTAGTTCCACCCATATGCCTGAAAAATTCATGATGTCTTTGTTTTTATCAGCTGAGTAGTATTCCATTGTGTAAATGAAGCATATTTTCCTTATCCATTCTTCAGTTTAGGGACACCTGGGTTGTTTCTAGCTTCTGACAAATAAAACTGTTAGGAACATAGTTGAGTAGGTGTCCTTGTAGGATGGTGGAGTATCTTTTGGGAATATGACCAGAAGTGGTATGGGTCTTCAGGTAGAACTATTCTTGATTTTCTGAGACACCCCCAAAATGATCCCCAGAGTTGTTATACAAGTATGCAATACCATTAGAGATGTAGGAGTGTCTTTCTCCACATCCTTGTCAGCATGTTCTGTCCCATGAGGTTTTTTTTTTTTTATCTTAGCCATTCTGATGGGTGCAAGTGGAATCTAAGAGACATTTTGATTTGCAATTCCTTGATGACAAAGGACATTTCTTTGAGTGCTTCTCACCCACTTGAGATTCCTCTGCTAAGAATTCTCTGTTTAGCTGGGTTATTTGGATATTGGTGTCTAACTTCTTGAATTCTTTATATATTTTGGATATTAGCCTTCTCTCAGATGTAGGGTTAGTGAAGATCTTTTTCCATTCTGAAGGCTGTCTTTTTGTCCTATTGATAATGTCCTTTGACTTGCAGAAGCTTTTCAGTTTCATGAGGCCCCATTTATTGTTTATCTTAGAGCCTGAGTCATTGGTGTTCTGTTCAGGAAGATGTCTCCTGTACCAATGAGTTCAAAGCTGTTCCTCAATTACTGTTTTATTATATTTAGTGTGTCTGGTTTTACATTAAGGTCTTTGATCCAGTTGGATTTGAGTTTTGTTCAGGGTAATAAATATGGATCACTTTGCCTTCTTCTCCATGCAGACACCCAGTTAGACCAGAACCATTTGTGGAAGATGCTCTTCCTTTTTCCTTGTATAATTTTGGCTTCTTTGTCAAAACTCAAGTGTCCATAGGTGTGTTTGCTTATTTTGGGGTCTTCGGTTCTATTCCATTGATCTATTTGTCTGTTTTCTATACCGACATGATGCAGTTATAATAATAATAATAATAATTGCTTTGTAGTACTGCTTGAAGTCAGGGATGGTGATACCCCCAAAAGTTCTTTTATTGTATAGGATTGTTTTTGCTATCCTTGGCTTTTTGTTTTTCTGTATGAAGTTGTGAATTTTTCTTTCAAGGTCTGTAAAGGATTAGGTTGAAATTTTGATGGCAATTACATTGAATCTGTAATTGCTTTTGGTAAGATGACCATTTTCGCTATGTTATCCATGGGATGAGTAATCTTTGCAACTTCTGCTATCTTCTTCAATTTCTTTTTTCAGAGGTTTGAAGTTCTTGTCACACAGGTCTTTTGCTTGTTTGGTTCCAGTTAAACCAAGATATTTTATATGATTTGTGGCTAGTGTGGTTTCCCTATTTTTTTTCAGCCTTTTTATTGTTTGTATAAAGGAGGGTTATGTATTTTTTTTGAGTTAGTTTTGTATTCAGCCACTTTGTTTATCAGCTGTAGGAGTTCTCTGGTAGAAATTCTGTAGTCACTTACATATACAATCATATCATCTATGAATAACTATTCATTGACTTCTTCCTTTCTAATTTGTATCCCCGGGATCTCATTTAGTTACCTTATTGCTACAGCTAGGACTTCAAGAACTACATTGAAGAGATAAGGAGAGAGCAGAAAGCCTTGACTTATCTTTCATTTTTATTTTCTTTTTTGGGGGGACATTACAAGGGCAGAAGGTAGGTATGGAACAGCAGGAAGATGAATGGGATTGGAGTGCATGAAGAGAATTAATAGAAAGTAAAATACAAAGAAGATAAACATGCTTTTAAAGGATAAAAATAAAATAAAAGAGAATAAAATGAAAAACACCTAACACATCAGAACAGGACAAAACAAACAGAAGGAAAAGGGTCCAAGAAAAGGCACAAGAAGGAGATATAGATGCAGAGACCCACTTGTTCACGCACTCAAAAATCCAATAAAAATACTAACCTGATAGTGATAAGATATATACAATAGACCTGAAAGAAACAAAGGGAAAATATATATATATGTATTATAAAAAAATAAATATAAAATAAAACTACAAGATAAAAAAAATAAAGCTTTGCCATGATATTATTAGTCAGGGAACCTCCAAATATGTTGTTGAGTTTGTTTTCTGTTCATCTTCTCCTGCTGAGCATGGAGCCACCTTTACACTAGTTTGTTGTCCCAGTTACAATCTCAGAGGAAACTGCAATTGGTTATCAACTGGAGACAAGATGAAATCTCAGAGTACTTTTGATTTGCATTTCCCTGATGGCTAAAGTTGTTGAATACTTAAGTTTTCTCTACCACTTGCGTTTTCTCTTTTGAGAATTCTGTTTAGATCTGTATCCCACTTTTAAATTGGGTTATTTGTTTCCTTGATGTCCAATCGTTTGAATTCTTTATGTATTTTATATATAGCCCTCAACTGGATATGCAGCTGGTAAAAATCTTTTTCCATTCTGTAGGCTGCCACTTTGTCTGAATAACGATGTTCTTTCCTGTGCAGAAGCTTTTCAGCTTCATGAGGTCCCATTTATTAATTGTCATTCTTAGTACCTGTGCCTATTCCATCAGTTCATTAAGTCTTCTCTTGTGCCCAGTGCATTCAAGGCCATTCCCCACTTCCTCTTGTCAGGTCAGCGCCTCTGGTTTTTTGTTGAGATCCTTGGTCTGTTTGGATTTGTGATGAATATGGATCTATTTGCATTCTACACGCAGCTATCCGGCATCATTTTTGAAGATGGTGCCCCTCCCCGCACCCAATGTATATTTCTGGCTTCTTTATAAGAAAAATATCAGGTGTCTATTGGTGTGGGGATTTATGTCTGTATCTTCAGTTTGATTTCATTGATCAACATATCTGTTTTTAAGCCAATACCATGCTGTTGAATTACCATAACTCTGTAGTTCAATTTGACATTAGGAAGGGTGATACCTTCTATAGTTCTTTCATTGTTTTATGCTTGCTTCAGCTATCTTGTGTTTTTTGTGTTCTTCTATGAAACTGAAATTATTTCAAGATATGTGAAGAATTGTTGAAATTTTGATGGGGATTGCATTGAATCTTTAGATTGCTTTTGGTGTGATGGCCATTTTTACTCTATTAATCCTACTTATGAGCATGGGAGATATTTTTCTCTTCTGTTATCTTCTTCAAGCTCTTTCTTCAAAGACCTAAAGTATTTATTATACAGATCTTTCATATGCTTTATTAGTGGCCCCAAGATAATTTATATTATTTGAGGTGTTGTGAAAGTTGTTGTTTGCTGGTTTGTTTCTCAGTATGTTTATCATTTGTATACTGGAGGGCTACTAGATTTTGTGAGTTAATTTTGTATCCAGTTCCATTCTTGAAATGCCAGCTGGAGGAATTTTCTTGTGGATATTTCAGGGTCACTGAAACACTATCATATCAGCTGCAAATACAGATACTTTAACTTTCTCCTTTCCATTCTGTATCTCCTTGATCTCCTTCAGTTATCTTATTGCTCTAAAAGTTGAAACACTATATTAAATAGATATAAAGAGAGTGAAGAACCTTGACTTGTTTCTGATTTTAGTGGAATTGCTTTGAGTTTCTCTCCATTTAAGCTGATATTGGATATGTGCTTTGGGCCAACTGCCTCATTATCTTGATGTATGTTCCTTGCATCCCCATTTTCTCCATTACTTTTATCATGAAGGGGTGCTGGATTTTGTTAAAGGACTTTTCTGCATCCAACTTACTTCTTGTGTTTTCTTGGATATGGTCAACCTCTTAGACTGGATTTTTCCTTATAGAGACTTCTGTGGGACTGGAATGATAGCTATTGCTTACATTTTGTTTTCTATCAGAGTATCTTATTTTCTCCATCTTTTGTGATGTATAATTTTGCTGAGTATAGTGTTCTGGGCTCACATCTGTGGTCTGTAGGATATTTTGTTCAGGCCTTTCTGGCTTTTAGAGTCTCCATTGAGACTCTCTTCTCCCCACCCCTGCAGCTTTTAATAGTCTTTTTTTTGTTGTTGTTCTGTATGTTTAGTGGTTTGATTAACCATGTGCTGAGAGCAATGTTGTTTTTGGTCCAGTCTATTTGGTGTTCTGTATGCTTTTCGTAACTTGATAGGCAAGTCTTTGATTAGGTTATCTATCATTTTGTTGAAAACATTTTCTGTGCTTTTGACCTGGATCTCTTCTCCCTCCAATATTTCTGTGATTCTCAGATTAAGACTTTTCACAGTGTTCTATGAAAACATGTTTTGTTCTAGGAGTTTTTGGATTTAACAATGTCTTTGACTGAAGTATAGATTTCTTCTATCGTGTTTTCTATGTCTGAAATTCTTTTGTTCATATGTTGTGGTAAGGCTTGTCTCTAAATTTTAAATCTATTTATTTATATCAAATGTTGCCCCTTCCGGGTACCCCTCAGAGACCCTCTCCCATACTCCCTCCTCTTCTCCTCTGAGAGGGTGGTCTCCCTGCTAGGTATCCCCACCTCTGGCACATAAAGTCTCTGCCAGATTATGGGCATACTCTCTTACTAAGGCCAGATAGGGAAGTCCTATTGGGGAACAGATACCATAGTCAGGCTACAGTTTTAGAGAGATCCTCTGCTCTAGTTGCTGGGTGGCCCACATGAAGACTGACTTGCATGTCTGCTATATATGTGCAGGGGGCCTCATTCCAGCCATGTATGTTTATGCTCTTTGGTTGGTGGTTCAGTTTCTGAGAGCTCCCAGAGGTCCAGGTTAGTTGACTCTCTTGGTCCTCTTGTTGTGTTGTTATCTCCTTGAAGACCTTCAATCCTTCCCCCAATCTTCCACCTGCCCTCTGTCCAATGTTTGGCCATAGGTATCTGCATCTATCTATCTCAGTGAGCTGCTGGGTAGACCTATCATCAGAAGACAGCTATGCTAGGCACTTGTCTGCAAGCATAACAGAGTGTCATTAATAAATATTTGGGATTGCTGTTTGCCCATGGGATAGGTTTTAAGTTGGACTGGTTATTGGTTGGACACTCCCTCAGTCTTTGTTCTATCTTTGACCCTGCATTTCTTTAAGATAGGACAAATTTTGGGTCAAAATTTTGTGTATGAACTGGTATCCTTATCTCTCTATTAAGGGTCCTGTCTGGCTACAGGATGTGGCCTCTTCAGGTTCCATGTCCCCACAGTTAGGCATATTGGCTAAGATCAACAGCATTGACTCCTGGGAGCCTTCTTAATCTCAAGACTTTCTAAAGATCCCCTCTGGCACCCCCTACACCCACAGCTGCTTATTTCCATTCATACTTCTGTCTTTCTGTCTCTCTCTTAACTCTCTGCATACCTGGTCCTGCCCCCCATTCCTCTTCCCTCCTCTCTCTGACACACTTCCCTCCCCACTTCTCTCTGAATTCTATGACTATTTTGTTGCACTTTTAAGTGTGATTCAAGCATCCTAGCTTTGACCCTCCTTCTATTTAACTTCTTTGGGTCTATGGGCATTCTTTACTTTATGGCTAGTATCCACTTCTCAGTGAGTACATACCTTCCATGTCTTTTTGGGTCTGAGTTACCTCACTCTGTATATTTTCTAGTTTCATCCATTTGCCTACAAAATTCATGATGTCCTCCTTTTAAATAGATGAATAATATTCCATTGTGTAAATGAACCACATTTTCTGTATCGATTCTTCTGTTGAGGGACTGGGTAATTTTTAGTTTCTAAGTTCCTTAATTCTTTTACTTCTAGATTTCCCTCAGTTTGGATTTTCTTTGTTGATTCTACTTCCACCATTGGGTTTTAACTATTTTATTCATTCCCCTCCACTGTTTATGTTTATTTATTTTCTCTTTAAGGGATTCTGTCATATTCATAAAATCTATTTTACAGTCTTTTATTTTATTTTATTTTATTTTTTTTTGTGCTTTGGCCATGTTTCAGGCCAGTTTCAGGGCCTACTGTGGTATGGTTGCTGGGATTCAGTGGAGACATATTTTCCTGGCTGCTCCTGTGTTTTTATACTGGTGTCTAAGAATCTAGGTTTGGGAAGATTACAGTCCTAGGTGCTGATATCTGGCCTTTTCTTCTTTGATCTGGTGTTTTGTTCTTTCTTTTCTTTTACCTTCTCTGGTTCTTAGGAGGGTACGGTGGTAGTGTGTTGCCTGGTAGGCAATTCTTCTGGTATCTTGCTAGGTGCTGGCCATTGGTGATTCAGGGAAATATGTTTAAGTATAGGGAGCTGATGTTTAGGAATGGGGGAAGGACTTGGGTTGTAGAGCTGAGAGGGTCCATAGGAGGGAGAAGAATATGGTGTTTCACTAGGATCTGCTTAGTTCTCTGAAAAAGAGGGTAGAGAATGAGGTAAGGCTACAGCAGGGTAAGGGATAAGTCTGGGGTATTAGATATGGAGGAGAGGAAAGAAAGTGAAGGTCTGAAGCTCTCTTGCTTACTTTGTCAGCCCACATGCCTCTCTGTTAGGCTTGCCTGGAGGGTTCTTAGGAAATGCCTGCTGGTATTAGGAACACGGATGGCAGGTTGAGTGGGGAGGAAGGTTGGAGAGATCTGTGTAATCTGCCAGATATGGGGACAGGGGGAGGGGCAGGTGAAGCAAACGGCGTTGAGTTGGGGCTGAGACATAGGAAATGGATTGAGAGTGGAGGAGATGTGAAGTGAAGGTCTGCAGTGAGCCTCCCTGCTTCTCTGACTTGAGTGGCCTGTCTGTTCCCAGGGAAAAAAAACCTTTTGGAATCAGGGTGGGGGGTGGGTGGATTAGATAAAATGATGAATAGGTGCAAGGAAGGATGGAGCGGGGGTCTTTGTGAGTGATCCTATGGAGATGGGGACAGAGAACAAGGGACAGTTGCAGTAGGTGGTCTGTACAGAGCTGGGGAAGAGACCGCAGGAATACATTGGAGACTTGGAGGGAGAGCCGAAGATCATCAGGTAGACTACCTGCTCTCCTGGCCAAAGAGTGATATTTTCAGAAACAATCACTTCCTCCTGAGCAAGCATGTCAGTCAGGGCCTGTGTGAGCAATGATACAGTGACATTGTGCACTGACAACTCAATCTCTTTCTCTCTCTCTCTCTCTCTCTCTCTGCCTTTCTTTCTTTCTTTCTTGGAAAAACAATACCATATGCAAATAAGAATAACTTTTTTCTGATCTATAAAATTCATATATTTTATGGTGATAAAACATTCATTGAAAACTTTCAGTAGTATTTCCTTGAAATAAACTCTCATTCTTATACTGTCGATGAACTTCATGTAGACATTTTCTTCCTTTATAAGTAATAGATTTGTATTCTCACTGAGGCTCTGCTGAAGAAAGAGGTGGACCGCCTGTGTTTTTCAAGTATTTGTTGATCCTTTTATGATTATCATTTACAAGATAGTTAATATATCTGAATGTCATTACCTCTGCCCAAACCATAGTCAGAGGAACACAAAGATCAGAACTTGAGGTCAGACAATGAGTCCAGGCAAAGAAAACACTCATGAACATTGAGAAGAAAACCAGAAGAGATAAGGTATAAAGACTAGGGTAGGAGTCAAAATTCACCCTTCTTGCTCCTGAGAAATTAGATGGCATTTACTCATTATTGTCCGTGTATATATGTAGTAGACCTAGAACTAAGCACTTCAGAGTGGTTAACTGTAACATTTGGAACAATAAATATTATTCTTGAATTTCAAAGTGGATAAGTAACTTGTTCACAGCCAGAATGACAGGGAGCTTGCCTTGGACCTTAAGTGGCTCATTACTTATCTGTCACTGTGCTGACTGCCCATCTAATGGACACAGCACCTTATTTCTAAGATTTTGTATCACATGTGACTTCCTTATTATAGTTAATGACAAAGTATAGAGGCAAGTGTGCCCTTCTCCAGCCTTGAGCAGGATGAACAGACCTTGAGTGCTTGCCACAAAGGGCTTAATGACCCAGGTGGAGTCATGCACCTTGCTGCACCTGCAAAGACTTCCCGCTGAGCTTGCTTTGCAACATAATCCAGCTGAAACAAAGGATGGGTTTTGTGGTTTTCCCTTTATAAGCTGGAGCTGCAGAATTAAACTTTGGGCCTTGATCAGAACCTTGTCTTGGCTTCATCCTTTTCTCACACCCTGTCCTTTTCATTTCCAGCCCCCTTTCAGGTAAACCCAGTTCTCCATGGCCACTGGATGCTACAGGCAAGGGCTTAAACATGTACATTTTCTATATTATTTTATGTTCTCATATAGTGTTATTCTAGAGACAATCAATATAAAAATGTAGAAATGTAGCCAATTTTATGGTTCAGCTCTTTATTTTTTTCCTTGTTTGTAATCTATAAGAAACTATTCTTTCATTTAAATGCTAATTGTGTTCACACATGTGGCTAAAAATATTAAACATAACAGAAAAATTTAATATCACAGCTCCTTGCTTGTCTCACTCTCCAGAGGAATTTTCAAAAGTGAAAACAGCTTCAGGGATTTTTTAAAAATTTATTTATTTATTATTTATTTATTCATTTGTTTAATGTATATGAGTGATCTGTCTCCACACACACCTAGAGGAGAGAATCAGATTCCATTACAGATGGTTGTGAGGTACCATGTGGTTGTTAGGAATTAAACTCCAGACCTCTTGAAGAATAGTCATCTCCCTAGTCCATTTTTTAAAAAACTGTTTTTAAAAATTTATTTATTATTTTTCTAAATGTAGGAGTGCTTTGTCTGCATTTGTATCTATATAACAGAAGAGAGCATTAGATCCCCATATATACGGTCATGAGCCACTATCTCATTGGTGGCTGGGAATTGAGCCCAGGACCCCAGAAGAACAGCCATGTTCTTAACCACTGAGCCATCTCACCAGACAGTGGCAAATATTTTTAACCATAGGTATTTTAAACTTACATTCTTCATATTAAAAAATTATTTATATTATTTTTTTCACTTAAAAATTATGAATTACACTTTGCTACTATGACATACATATAGAGATCAGAGAATGGCTTTGTGGAGTCATCTATTTCTACCATGCGGTTTTTGGAATCAATTCAGTCTACTAGGCTTGGTAGCAAGCACCTTTATCCTCTGAACCATCTTGCAAACTCTGATTCTTAACTTTAGGCTTGTGGTTGGAGTCAGTGCTACAGTAAAATCTGATTCTTGTTTTGTGCACACAATACTAAGCCCCATGAACATGCTCATCAGGACTCCTGTGTGCCTTCCTCCTCTTCTTCCTTCCATCCATCTCACCCTACTCTTTCCTTTTTCTTCCTTGTTTCCCTCCTTCACTCTTTTCTTTTCTTCACTGAAGTTTTTAGTTCCCTCTATTTTCTCTGCATCTTCTGGAGTCTACCTCTCATTTATCCTTGTTTTCTTATCTGGACTCTGTTCCAGTAAGGTTTGATGAGTACTCCTTAGATATTCAGCATAAAAAATGAGGAAATATAGAATAGCTAAATGTTCTTATTCTGCTTTTTGCCTTCTTAAAACATAAACATTCATATTTGCATATCATGTATGAAGTCACTTCTGTGCCATGAATGTTTGGGGCTCTGCTGCCAGCATGTGTTCTCTCTGATAAGAAAGGGCCACTTTGCTTCTGCAGAGTGACCCCTCTTCCTTTCACACTGATGGTTTCAAGTGAATGGCTTGAGGTGTGGCCATGTGTGTTACATACCTACAGGACTAATGCTGACCAATTGACTAGAGATGCACACCCATCTTAAACAACTGGCTAAGCACACTTGGTACCAGCCTAGGTATTGTGTCTTGTTTTGATGGACAGGCAAGTAAATTCTTTGGTTCTAAGACATAGGTCCAAGAGGATGTGGTTTTCAGTTGTGAGCAAGAATCTTCTTAGGTTGTGTTGCTGGGATGTATAGACTGAGCCAGAAACTGCAAAGTGATCAGTGTCTAGAGACAGAGGTCAAGTCTCTGATCAATTGCACTGGAAGCATGAAGGTCCTTTGTTGTGTAAACAAGCCTTTTCTTGTTTAGCAAGGGTGAGCTTAGGTTTCTGTTATGCTGACCAAGAGTCTTTTGTAATTGTGGCGTATTTGCAATGGCTGCAAAATCTTCAATATAGCACCTGCTGACAGCTTGAATAAATGTCATCCTTTCCAGCTTGACTCCTAGAAGCATATGACTCATGCCTTATAAAATATGGCAGAAGAGACATTGAGGTCTGTCTTAGAGAAGTCAGCAACTTCCACATTCTTTGTCTTTGCACATATTTCCTGGAAACTCCTGGATACTATTGAAAAATTCAACAGCTCTGATATTGCTATGCTGAAGGGATCATGAGAAAACTCATTGGAAAATCATCCTGCCTATGGTAGTATTTTACCCAAGGCATTGACATGTGACTAAAGTTACCTTTGGGATCTCCAGTCCAATATACCCATTTGAGACTCACTTGCCTGGAGAAATAAGTTGTCATCCATGGCTGCATAGCCTTGTTATGGGAATCACACTTATTTTTGTGGTCTTTGTGATCAGTGGAATGAATTTAGACAAAAAAAGAGCATACCTATCTTCTATAGTATAGAATAAAATACAATCTATAAAACAGCCATAAATTACCAAGAGAAATTACTATTACATAACAGATATCAACACAGCCCACTTCCTACATTTTCCCTACTTTTGTCTGACCTGTGGTCATCTTTTCATGCCACAATTTAGTTGGGATTTCTCAGTCTTTTTTTAGATCAATGTTTTTCACCTGAAAAATGAACATGCTATGGGGGACACAGGAGAAGAAGCCATTGCTGTTGTGATTCAGAAGTGGGTTTGAAGCCGGATTGTCTTTAATGAGACTCGTGGAAATGTCAGTATATATTCATGAACTGAAATCTCACCCACTAAATGCTGACTGAATTTTTGACTCATATTTTTATAAGAAAAACTACTGTAGTCATTGTTTCAATCTACCATGTTTATTCTACAGTAATGTATATCTTGAGAGTAGATTTATATAATTTCTTAGAATTCATTTATTTAATTAATTCTTGTGGATAATTACTTACCTTAAAATATTATATATAGTCAGGAAGTGTTGAAAAGGGGAAAAAAATCTTCCCCAGTAGGACAGCAACAAATGAACTGAAGTGGTTTTTCAGATGAGAGGTGAAAATGGATGTTTTTATTTCAAGATATGATCTGTATCTCAGGAGTGCTTTTCCATTATTGCAATTTTAATAAAATGACCTATCCTAACTGTTCTTTGGCATTAGTAAGGGATGTTGTACCTAGTATACAGCTTAGACATTTGTATACACACATGTGCTTGAAAGTATGATATGAATCACAAAATATCCATACAAAAGGGATAGCAGAGGAGTGCTTTGTCGGGCATCAGTGGGAGGAGAGGTCCTTGGTCCAGTGAAGGCTCAATAGATGGCCCAGCATAGGGAAATTGAGGGGGGGTGGTGGGAGTGGGTCGGGCAGAGGGGTATATACTTGGAGGCAGGGGGTGGGAAGAGGGGTTGGGGGTTTTCAGGGAGGGGGAACCGGGAAATGTTTTAGCATTTGAAATATAAATGAAGAATATATTCAATAAAAAAATGTGGAAAAAGAAAAGCTATGTGGCATTCTTCAGGTAGGTGTGAGGGTATTTGAACTCCTGAGAGAAGGTCAGAGAAGAAACCGTGCCAATAAAGGGCATCCTCCGTATTGCACCAAGCCCTGAAGGCTATCAGACAATGGTAGACTTGAACCTTAATTAGCAAAGTTTTCCCACAGTAACCTAGACATAAGTGGCTTAGAGGACATAAGTTCAAATTCTGGTACTAGTACCTAATTAATAGCTTATGTTTTGGATGCATATCTGAACCTTCCACATGCCATTAGACTATGATTTTTTTCCCCTTTGTTTTGCACATGATAGACAAACTTTTGTGAAAGTAACCAATAAAAATGTGAATGACACATGTGGTGGGTCATCTTCATCATCAACTTGATTTGATTCTCACCACGGAGACACACCTGTGGGTATATGATGATGAAGGTGTTTATAGACAGGTTTACCTTGAATGGGGTCAGCACCATATGGGCTGGGGTTCCTAATGGAATACAAATGGGGAAAGCAAATTGAGCCCAGCATTCGTCTCATGGCTTCTCGATTGCCAACTAAATATGCATTTTTACCAGAAACTTCACACTCTGGCCTTCATATTCTCACATTGTCATGAAGGACCTTCAGATATTAACCTGAGAAAATTCTTCCTCTTTTAAACTTCTTTTTGGTCAGTTATTTTGTCACAATAATGAGATAAGCGAGTAGTAGTGTAATAAGGTTAGGAAAATCTATAATGTGGCAAAATTAGTACTTTGAAAGGTTGAGGCAGACAGTTAGAAATTTCTTCTGCTTGAAAGCATTGACCTGTTACAGGCTGCAGGCCTGGCGATCGATCATTGTCTTTAAGCTTTCCTCTGGAGGCCTGCCTCTGGTGGTCCTGGAATAGCAGGGCCTCACGATGCAGAAACCTGCACACAAGAATATCTGTGATGCCGGGCTGTTCCCTAGAGAAGAGGTCACCTACTGAGCAGAGTTGAGCCCCTCAACAATGACATCAGTAACAACTTGACTTCCTTGAATGAGAACTGAGACCATGGCTAAGCATATGTACCTCAGCCAATTAAAATTGATTGATTATGCAAATCATCTGCCCCACTATTGTCATGGGCTAAGGACCACTGGATGACTTTGTTCCTTTTTCCAATGGCCATTTGATTTCCATGATTCTTTCTATTTAACAAATACAACTAATAAATAGTAATCTATTTACTAATACATAGTATTATCTCAGCCTAGCTTTTTTTTATTTTTTTATTTTTTAGATTTTTCAGATTCCAATCAGGCCTTTTCCCTAAAGCTTCTAATAATAAGACTATGTTTTCTAGACATGTATTCAGAAGGTGACTCTTAGAAAAAGAAACGAAACTGTAATTCCATGCCATATAATGCCCTCTGCATTTCTCCAGCAGTATGAAATCAATTATTTTTAAAAAGGTAAAGGGACAGGACATCTTTCATGAATCTTGAATTTAGTTAAAAAGTAATTTAAGATCAACACGAAAGGAAAATGATTTCAATACAATTGAAATGTAATAAAGCTAGAGGTGTTTGCTTAATTATTCTCGAGCATTTTATAAATGTTAATTGCTGGCTTATCTTCAGAGTGATGATCACAAGCCTTACTGTTGGTTGTTTAGGGAGTGTCACAGTCAGGACTTCCCCCTTTCTTTCCTTGTCATGAAGCAGTTTTCTGTAACATCCTTTTAAGTGGCCTTGAGTGATGTGATTTATTTTCCCTTTGCTCCTTTGCAACTTGGAAGCCAAATCTTGAGTGATCTGATATTTTTGTTTTCCTTTGAAGCTTTTCCAAGTCACCGTCACGAAGACCCTGTCACCACCGTCTCGTCAGGTCCACAGGGCTGAAACAGACACATTCATTCATTCATTCCAGACTTTCCATTAGACTTTGCAGTTTATAGGCTAAAAATAATATATTATCATGTTTTCATTAATCAGCCTTTAATCTTTAGCAAGTGCCCATGTGTGCTCATGTGTGCACAGGTGCAAGTTTGTGTTCAAGTGTACATGTGCTTGTGTGTGCCAATGCCTGGACAAGATATAGGTCAAACTTAGGCGTCATTCCTCAGATACAATCTATCTTTTTTTTTTTTTTTAGATGCTGTGTAACCTGTAGATGAAGTTAGGTTGACTGACTGATGAGCTCCAAAGATGTACCTGTCTCTGCCCCTCCAGTGTCCAGAATTAGAAGGACATGTCACTGTACACAGCTTTCTTACTTGTGTTCCTGAGATCAAACTCAGGTCCCCATGCTTGTATGACAAATAATTTCACTGACTAAACTTTCTCTTAGTCTTATTAGCCAGTATTTAATGGTGTGGAATTACATCTAGATATCTTTTCCAGGCACGAACCACTAAAAACAAAATTCCATCTTTTTCATTCTTTCTATTCTTTCTCTTTGAGCCTGTTGGGATAAGATAATAATATAGCACAGACTCTTATAGCAACTTACAGGATGCATGACCCCATAGCCATGGCAATGAAATAAGTGGAATGACAAACTAATAGAGAGATCTATGGTAATAGTAGTTGGGTTATTAACACACCCAAGTAGAAGGAATAGGTTCACAGGATTCCTGCCACTGCTCCCTCTTATTCTACCTTCAGGCGTATGATCCTGGGAGGTGCTAAAGCACACAGGAGATGGAAGGTTAGTTGAAGGAGGTCTCTGTAGTACAGAATGATGTTTTCTTGAGTTCATCACCCATGATGATTAGACTTTTTGAACATGCAGTTGTTTCTGGGTTAGCCATGCGGCTTTAAGTAAGCCAAATAAACTCATTGCATTTGTTACTTTTCTAACTGTCATAAAATATCATGACCAAAGATACCCTTTAAGAGTATTTATTTTACTTAACAGTTCCATAGGCTAGATATCCATAATGGTAGAAAAGTGTGGCATCTAGTGCAGAAAGGCAAGAGATTACATCTCAATGATACACAAGAGGCAGAAGGGAATGAATAGAAAGAGAAGAGAGGCTCTGAACTCTCAGAAGTCATAACCTAGTATGGCTCTACATTATACAAGATCCAGCATCTTCCCAAACAGCAAAACTGACTTGGGATCAAGTGACCAAGTTCATAGTCCTATGATGACAATTTTCATTGGACTGTAATAACCATGGTTTCTCTAAGCTGGACTTGGGTGGATTTACTTCTCTGGTCTGAGGTGAGTAGATGCTTATTCTTGTCTTTCCAGGAAAAGCCATAGAACCCATAGGACCATTTGTATTAGTGTATTTTCAGGAACTTGTTAAAAATGAAATATTCTAGTATTCTATATACAATATTCTAACTTACTTAAAATGAACTAGAACCCAAGGATCTACATTTTAAACACGGTTTCTCTGAAGATTTTCGTGGGTGTGTGCAATACAGGTAGGACCCATTAGTAATAGTTTCCTTATCCATATAATGAATATTCATAGGCAAAATGAAGGGGAAAATAGAAATGATTATCTGATGAGTTTTAGAGAAAGTTGAGGAATTATGTAATCCATTTTTATTCTTAGATTACAAGAACCTCATTTATTTTTCCCTGATGTGGCTACTTCAGTGACTTAGGTCCTTTACAGTTAGTTTGTTCAAGAAAACAAACAAATAAACAAAAAACACAAATTTTAAAGCAGTGGTTTTCAACCTTTATAATGCTATGAATCTTTACAAATAGTTCCTCATGTTGTGATGAACCAACAAGCATCAAACTACCTTGTTTCTACTTCATAATTTTAATTTTGCTAAATGTCTAATATGCAGTATATGTGATATATAAACCTCAAAGTGGTTGTGACCCACATGTTGAGAACCACTGCTATAAAGGTACTGTAGATAGCTAGCTTATTTAAGACCCAAATATGAGTGACTATAGTCCAGGAGTACATGTTTGGGTTACTTACATAGCATATTCCAGCATGGTAACAGTTGCAATTTTAATATGAACAGAATGAAAAAAGTTATCAATCAAAATATTTCAAAGTTATATTGGTGAAAACATCAGGTAGATGGGATACAGAAAAACAGGGTGATCTCTTTTATAGGCCTCTGATTTGGTTTGATGAGATTCTTATTCTTTGGATATATAGATACTAGAGGTCTGTGCACATTCAGAAATGATTTACTTAATACTCAGAAGGATTTTTTTCATTGTTATTACACAGATTGGCAACAAATCACCATTAAGGGTTCTAATGATAACACAAGATATTTCAGCTCCCAATTTATAATGTTCCATTTGATGTCTTAGTCACTCAGTCAAACTTGTGGAGGCTTTAAGAAATGCCAATATTCTCTGGGATCTGCAGCTCCCGAGTTAAATAACTATGCACATTTAAAGAGTTTAAAAATATACGTAAAAAGTAAAGATATAGCTCAGTAGTAGATCACTTGTGTTTGAGCTTCAGAACCTTAAGAAAAAATGTATACATGCGTCCACAAATTCATTGGCATTCCTTCCTTCTGGATGAAGAGCCAGAATTACCAGGCTATGCTTATGAATGCTGCTTTAAGGACTACATTACAGTGGAAGGAACTATGTGATTTCTCACACATTGTGAATTCGATCTTGAAACTCATTCATAATTCCATAATGAGCAGGCTGCCATGTTTTAATGAGTCTCATAAGTGCTTTTAAGAAACTTTTGCTATCAGCCGACATTATTATTTTTTTCTATATTTTTTTTTATTTACATTCTGAATGATTTCCCCTTTCCCGGTTCCTCCCTCCCCGGAAGTCCCATAAGCCCTCTTCCCTCCCCCTGTTCCCCATTCAACCCCCTCTCGCTTCTCTGTCCTGGTATTCCCCTACATCCAATCTTTCCAGGACCAGGGGTCTCTCCTTCCATCTTCTTGGAAATCTATTGAAATGTGAATTTTGTCTTGGGTATTCCGAGTTTCTGGGTTAATATCCCCTTATCAGTGACTGCATACCATGTGTGCAATCTTTTGTGATTGGGTTACCTCACTAAGGATGATATTTTCCAGTTCACCAACATTGTTTTATCAGTCATGTGATGAGCTACCTGTAAAAGCAACCCTCAAATTCTAGTTAAAACTTTGAGTGACTTCGGGTCTGGTTGACATGTTGGCTGAATTTGTGAAGAATCTTGAGCTAGAAGGCTCTGCAAGACTATTCTTAATACTCAATATACAGATACTTTCAGAGCCCTGCAAGTTCACTGTTTACCAGTCACTAAGTGTTGGATATGCAAATAACCAGCGACATTGAGGAAGGACAGAATGATAGGGAAAATGAAGGGATCTTGAATGAGTCCCCTGGCAACTGAGGGTCAAGACAGTATGATGTACTTATAAAGTCAGAATTGCCTATAGAGAGAATACATTTTCTTAAAGACATCTCAAGTCAGATGTCAAAACATCACATACATAATATATATTTATTTACTATATATAATATATATATTTATTCACTTAGGGCCAGGATCTCTGCAGCCTTGAGTATTACTGTATTAGCATTCATTTTTCATCCCTAACTTTCCCAGTGTACCCCACAAAGCCTCAATATGATTTGAATTATAGAATATTACTTAAGATAAGGGAAAACACTTCATTTTAAAACTCGCTTAGTATTGGAACTGTGATGTTAATTGTGCTGTATGATGAGTACAACTTAGCAGTTATAAAGACTTCTAAGGATGACTCTCTCATGGCTCCTACACCCATGTGTTTGAATTACATGCTATTCTTTCCCTATGTAACTATTAACCTCAATACTTAAAAAGCTCACTAATTTTGCTTCTCTCTGGTTCTTTCTGAAGTCTTCTGTGTGGTATAGTGCTGGTAGTAATGTTTGGATGTATCTCCCTGCTGCTTCTGACAAGCCCTCTCTGTTATGGTTCATGTTGTTGCTTCTACTATTCTATTTTATGATAAAAAATTGGTTAAAAAATGGTCACATATCAAATAATCCAATTATTAATCCTGAAAATTAAAGCATTTATTGTTATATAACCTTTTAGTTATCCCCATAAACTAAATTGTTAAGCTTGTTTCCTAAATTCTACATTTTGAAAAAGATTTTTTTCTTTTACTTTTTTGAAATTTTCTGTAAGTACCTGCTGTACCTTGGTTATACTTTCCTCCATCCTCTTTCCTCTCCACTTTACCTCACATTTCCCTCTCGTTCCTAACTTCCTGTTTAGCAGTAATATTACTCATGGAGCAGACATAAGAAACCTGGGCTTCCACAAATGTTAACTGACAAGGATTTCATTCCAATCTCTTTTCTGAGATCTATAGACTGTCAAGCCACCAAAAGCAACCTGTGCAGCGTTTGAGTGGAACTTATGCTACAGTTCTGAATTGCTTACTCTATCAGAATTCAGTGAGTGCATGCTGTGTGAATATGAAGCCACATCCATACAAAGGCCCCTAGTTCACTAAAACCACCATGGGTTTTCCACATGAATAATGCTGTATGGACTCAGTGTCTTTGCAAATGGCTGTTTAGAATTTTTGAAAGAAATAGAATGTAGAGTGTAATGACAATAGCTTTGCCTGTCACCCTTTGTTCTTCCCGCTATATAATGAAAATGTCTGACTCTTCAGATGTGTCTGTCATCTTGCTACAGTTCAATGCCAGCCTTCTATGGATTGCGGAACCTTGTCTCAGGGAATTTTATTTGTGAATTTTACTTAGGAATATAACAGCGCACATCAGTTTTCTTTTAAAATAACTACTTTTATCATAACAATACTGTCTTATAAAAGTATATGGGATTTCTTTCTTTTTTTTCTTCTAATCTGAGAATAACATGGTCTACTATTTTTATGACATTTATATTATAATTGTTTGTTCTTTAATTTATCAATGACCCATAAAAGACACTTTGAACATAAAATGAGGAATAATAGTTTACAGATATAAAGCTCACTTCAAGTGAGGTTAACTTTACAATGCAAATGTGATTTGGAATAGTTGTTTTTCATAGCCTTAAAAATGTTCTTTCATATTTTCCATAGACTGTTAGAAATGTTGAGTTCTTAAAAACTGTTAATTTAGTTCACATTCATCAGTTTACAGATAAGAAAACAGAGTCTGAGAAAATTTATTCAAACTTAGCTGTTATCAGACAAATCACAAAAATTGTAGCCTGTGACTCTTATCTCACTATTCTTTCACAACGTGTTGTTATTATCACTTTAACATTTATAGATATAACCTGATAAATATTCATTTTGCAAATGCTTACATCTTAAATTAATACAAATTAACATTAAATTTTAATGTCTTATACTTTTAATTGCCACTTTGGATAATTACTAGGGGTCTATAATACAATTTTCTGTTTATTTTATATTTTAAATGGCCTTAATTTGAGAATAATGACATTAGAGAACTTTTTTTTTAGATAGATGGAAATGACATATAATATTATTGCACTAGTAATTGCTTCAAAAATTTTATTTTTTACATTCTAGCTCTAATATAATTGAACTAATAGTAAATAGGCATTTGTATGTTTGGGCTGTACATATCTACTTAACTTATATTAGATGATTTAATATTATACTAATAGCATTGCAAGTAATTTTTGTGCACTGAGATCTATTGTATTAGGTTTTGTGAGTCACTGGGTTGGAGCAATTGCTTAATGGCTAAAAGTCCTTGAGATGTAGGCCTGAGCTGGAAGAAGACTGCTGACCCCAGAAAGCACCTGCACGTATTATGCACCAACATAATCAGATGATAATACCTATAATACAGTTGAAAACTAATAGATGAGTTATCAATGAGCTACAAGGTACAGACACTGGTGCTTTTGTTAGGTATTTCATGTTACTTCCTCAAAAACCTAGCAACTAGTTTATTAAAAATACAATTAGTAATGAAGTTACATTGAAGGACGGTATGACTTTCTATTTAGCATCGTTTTTTTCTGTTATCTACTCTAACTATTGGCATAGAATGAAAGTTTTAAAAAGTCATTTTGATTGTATTCATAAATGTAAAATATGAATTCTTACTTCAACACATATAAATAAATAAATAAGTGTATTACAGTACATAAGTATGTTGAAGGACAGAAATCTCATGATAATTTCAATTGAGGAAATATCTTTGATAAAGTTTAATATCCATTCCTTCATTATAAAATCTTTGAGAAAAACTAGGAGTAGAAGAAACAATCATTAATATAGTGAACATTACATATAATAAACCTATAAACATTCTACTAAATTGGGAACGCATGAAATCAATTCTTTTATATTCAAAAACAAGGAAATTGAACAAGGCCAATTCTCTCTGACCTTGTTCAACATAACTTTCAAAGCCTTAGAACAGTAAGACAAGAGAAGAAAATAATAGAGATGAAAAAAGGAAAGAAGGAAGTCAACATTTACCTGTCTGAAGATAACTAACACTTAAATCACACTGAACACAAATTGAGAAATCTCAGAGCTCATGAACACCTCCTAGAGAGAAGCCAAACACAAGATCAGCATATAGCAAACAGCAGCTTTCCTGCATGTCAGTAATAAATGCCATAAAAAGAAACCAAGAAAAAAAGTCCTATTTGCAATAGCTTCAAAGCAGATAGATAAGGAACAAACCTAATTAAGGAGGTAAAGGCCTTCTATGAAGAAATCATTAAGAAATCACTGAAGAAAGAAATTAGATAAGACAGTAAATGAGAAGGCTTCCCATACTTATCAGTAGACAGAATTAATATTGTGAAAATGGCTACATTACCTAAGATAATGCACAGATTTAATAGGACCACTGTCAAAACTACACTGACACTTTTCACAGAACTACCAAAAAATTTATGTAAAACACAAAACACTTAGACTAGTCAAAGAGCAATGCTGGAGGAAAGAAAACACTTGACCTCAAGTTGTATCACAGAGTCAAAGTAAAGCTGGCATGTTAATCTCACACACCACCACCACCACCACCACCACCACCACCACCACCAAACCCAAAACTATAACAGAGGCATAGAGCAAGGGGATAGAATAAAAGAGCCACAAATACACCTATAACACTCGAGCCACCTAGTCTTTGAAAAGAGTACCAAAATCATACATTGAGGAAAGATAGTCACTCCAACAAGGGAAACTGCAAAACTAATGAAATCGGACTCCTGATCACAAATTACAATTCACTGTGGACCAAAGACCTTATTTTAAAATCTAAAGCTGCTAAAGGAAATCTCAGGCAAACACTTTAAGATGTAGGGTTAGAGAGCCAACACTAATATCATAGAACAAATCCCAGCTATTGAAAACATGTCTTTGCTTGATTTTGAATAGCTTCTGTGGAGCAAATAAAACCATCATCTGGGTGAGGATAGTCTACAGGGTGGGAGAAAAACCTTTGTCAATAATATATTTGATACAGAACCAATAACTACAAACTATACAGAAATTCAAAAATAAGCAACATCAAAAACAAATCATCCAACCAATTAAATAAATGGTCTATGAATTAAATAGGTTGTTTTCAAAGAAAGATATACAAATGATCAGTAACTATTTGAAAACTGTCACCATCCTCAACCATTAGAGAAATGCAAGTTCAAACAAGATTGAGCTTCTGCGTAAGCACAGTCATGTCTATATTATCAAGGGGGAAAATGATAAATGCTGATGAGGGTGTTCACAAATAGGAACCTATGTGCTGCTGGTACTAATGTCGATTTTAGAGCCACTGTGGAAATCAGTATGGCGATTTCCTTTCCCCCATACAGAATTACCACACACTGCTGTTTTACTATTCCTGTGTATGTACCTAGAGGATTCCAGACTAGCATATTACAAAGATACTTGTATACCCATGCTTATTTTTCTGTGCTATTCACAAAGGCTAATGTTTGGAACTAGCCTGGAGATCCATCAACAGAGACATGAATAATAGAAGCGTAGAATGTGTACACAGTGGTATTTTGTTCAGCTGTAAAAAATGGAGTATTCAGGAAAATTAATGGAACTAGAGAACATTCTACTGAGGGAAATAAACCAGAGTTGGACAGAGAAATATCACATTTCTATGTGGAGTATATCTTCTACCTATACTGTCCATCATCTGTCTATTGTGCTATCTATCTATCCATCCATATATTATCTATAAATCTATCCATGCTATCTATCTATCTATCTATCTATCTATCTATCTATCTATCTATCTATCTATCTATCTATCTATCTATCATCTATTTGTCTATCTACCTATCATCTATCTATATCATCTGTATATAACCTCTCTCTCTCTCTCTATATATATAGATATATATATATATTTATATATACATACATATATATATAATCTATCAATCTAACATTTATGTATTTACATATTTATCATCATTCTATATATATGTCTCCTGTCTCTATCAAAGTATCTATCTATCTTCTATCATCCACTAGTTATAATCTCTCTATATATTATATCACACATCTATATAAATTTATCATCTATCATTTTCTTATCATCTATCTATCTATCTATCTATCTATCTATCTATCTATCTATCTATCTATCTATCTATCATCTATCTATCTGTGTATCATCTATTATCAAAATCTATCATTCTAGTAGAAAGGGGAATATGAGAGTAGAAGAAAGGAAAAGGAAGCGGAAGTGAGATGAAGGAAGGAATGATAACTTTCCCCCAGAGTATAATAATATATTATGACATTATAAAATGTCACAATAAATCTATTATTTTGTGTGCTAACTACTTAAAATAAAAACAAAACAGAGATAAAACTCAGAAAACAAAGGAAAGAAAAATAAAGAAAAAGTCTGCTTTGCTACTCACCAACTTGTCTGTTATCATCAACAAGTCATTCTTCTCTGAGAACTGTGTCATTGGCATAGGAAAAAGTGACATCTTTAGTAGGATTTTTCTCTCATGGAAAAAGTTGCTTTAACATTTAGCATGCAGTGGGGTACATTCTGCTAAAACCCTCTTGAACTGAAAATAATTTAAATTCAACTGCATTCAATACATGTAACTCCTGAATGATGCCGCTTAGTCCAGCCTCCCTCCCAGGAACCAACAGCCCTCCACTAACTTTACACTAACAACTGAAAGTCCTATTTTCATAAATATCAACTGAATAAGTTTCCCAATTCATTGAGTATACTTCACTGAGAGTGTAGCATAGCACTTTGTAGGTTAGGTTGTAGCATCACCATTAACTCAAAATCTGTTGAGTCAACCTATTATGATTTGAGGGACTATGTGAAAAGGTCACTCATAACTTGGCGATAATGATAAAATTGTGAGTATATGGAAGAAATAGTGTCAGTTTCCATTTCATGACCTTGGACATTACTGTTTAAAAACAATTTGATGTAGTTTAAGTGATAGCAAAATCATTTGCCACTGTGTTAACTTGCTGGCTATTGAGCTCTTTGTGTTAAACACGTTCTAAATATTTACTCTTAGCTCCATATTTTCTTATATTTCATATTCACAACATTGCATGTCTCTGTTCACATCTCCACTATCACTTATTATTTCACAGAAACAGATATAATACGCAAACAGATTTCTTTATTTTATACTGTAATTCATTTCATTGCTTTTAAACACAAGGTATATAACATTCTGGTATTTTTGTTTAGATCCTTCTAGATTTTAAATGTTATTTTTTAATTTTCTATGTTTTAATTCTCTTGAAATGTACAGTTTGGATTTGTTTTCATTTATTACTTTTAAGTGATATGTGTCTGCAGGTTATGTGTGTGGGTATATGAATGTGAATGCAGAATCCCACGGAGGTCAGAGGAATAGGATGCCCCTGTAGTAATGCTATATAGGTGCTGAGGAACTGAGTGTGGCCTCTGGAAGTGTAGTGCTCACTCTTAACTACTGAGCTGTCTCTCCAGCTACTGGAAATGTATTGTTACATGTAAAATGGTATATGCATGTGGGTTTAGGGTCATACACTGAAGTGTGGGCAGCTTACCAGGAGCCATATCCTTGAAGAAACCTAACTACTTCCACTTGGCCATCAAATGCCAATAGTTTTTTAGTTGGGGGTGGAGTCTTGTAAGCAGACAACCTCAGCTGCTGTGAATTTATGAGGGTAGTATTCCTGTGGCATATATACTCTTTAAAGTATACACTAGAATATTCCCTTCAAATTCGGGGAACATTTGGTTACATTTTATTTGATGCCATTAACTGGACAAATTATTTTTAGCTACACAAACACTATAAACATTGTTTTCTTGTCATCTGGTCAGTCTTTTCAACACATTTCAAAAATGTATTTCACCTTATTTGAGTCCTATGTATTTATTATTTTTGTAGCTTATTGCTTTTGGACATCTTCAATAAAATTTTAATAGCATTCTCAGTGTGACTAATTTTAGAACAAGAGAACATGTTTACATGCTTCTATCCAGTTAGACAGCACTTTCATTACTTCAAAGGTGATTTTCAGATTAATGAGTAAGGACTCTTAGAAAGACCCCTATCCAATCAAATGCACTGACAAAATTGTTCTTATGTTTCTATGTAATTCTAAATCTCAGTCTCTCTCTCTCTCTCTCTCTCTCTCTGTCTCTCTCTCTGTCTCTCTCTCTCTCTTTTGTTCTCTTTCTCTCTCTCTCTCTCTCTGTCTCTCTCTCTCTGTCTCTCTTTGTCTCTCTCTCTGTCTCTCTCTCTCTCTCTTTCTCTCTCTCTCGCTCTCTCTTTGTCTCTCTGTCTCTCTCTCTTTGTCTCTCTCTGTCTCTGTCTCTCTCTCTCTCTCTCTCTCTCTCTCTCTCTCTCTCTCTCTCTCTCTCTCTCTCTCTCTCTCTCTCTCTCTCCACCAGATGGAACCTCTGGTGCCAAGTATGGGTTACATCCTGTTGAGGCATTGCCAACAGGTTCCATAACCTTCCCAAATATCACAGGTTACTGCAGAGCTTGTTGGTAACATGTTGTGATCTGATGATAAGGTCCTATTATTGAAAAGACAACACACTTTTGCATTTGAAAAAAATGGAAATTTTTTTAGAAACTATGCCCTTACCAACTAGTATTCATGGCATCATAAGGTACATTGTTTGCTACCAAAGTGGAAAAGTAATAATCAATTTAACCCAGCTATAAACCTTGCAGTCTATATCAAATACATGTTTACAAGATATGTAATGGAGAAATATTAGCACAGATGTTATGAGAGTGACCCACCACTTTTTGATTGGATTTAAGGCCTACATCTTGAGATGAAACTCATACCTAACTCTATTAATGTGGTCAAGAACCCAAGACTAGATAGGTCATGTGCTTAATATTGCTATTAGTCTGGTAAAGGAACACAGTAATAAAATGGTCCTTACTGTGGTACTGCTATACCCATACAGAAAAGCATCCCTCTACTCTCAAGAGACCAATCTTACTGTAAAAAACAAAACAGTTCTACTACTGTGAAGAGACACTAGGACCAAGGCAACTCGTATAAAAAAAATACCTTTAATTGGGGATAGCTTAAAATTTCAAAGGGTTAGTCTGTCATTTTCACTGCAGAAAGCAGATTTGGGTGGTGGTGGAGCAGCATCTAAGAGTGAGAGAAAGAGAGAGAGAGAGAGAGAGAGAGGGAGAGAGAGAGAGAGAGAGAGAGAGAGAGAGAGAGAGAGAGAGAGAGAGAGAGAGAGAGAGAGAAAGAGAGAAAGAGAGAGAGAGAGTGCCTGTTGTCTTGTGTGCTTTTGAACCCTCAAAGACCACCTCCAGCATTGTACTTCCTCCAACAAGGACATCTTTTCCAATCAGGACACACCTAATTCTTCTAAAGAGCAATCAACTGGGGACTAAGCAAGCAAATATATGAGCCCATTGGAGGGGCATTGTCAGTGAAACTGAAGTATGCCATTTTTTAAAAAATAAAAAGTTTAAAAAAGAGTGTATTAAACATTGTAATTTATCACTATTGTCAAATTTTTACTTTTAAACTATTTACTACCTTTTTAAGGATGTGCTGTAGAAATAATACAGTCTCAGTAAAAGCTTGTTTGAATTCTTAATAATGTCATGAACTTTGAGGTAATCAACAACTAAAATTAATTGTATCTTGAAGTAACACTTAAAATAATTCTTATTTTTAAATAGAATTTCATAATTAGACAAAATCTTTTGGATATATTTGTGAAATAACTCCATCTTGAAGAATTCATTCTTTGATCAAAACTTAAAGAACTCAAGGTAACTCTCATATGTGTCTGTTTTTATAAATCAGTGTTTTTCCTCTTTGCTATGCAAGGAAAAAGTTTTATTAAATTTCTACTTGCTATAACAAAAAATCATCATAAAAATTAGGAGAATTGAATAACTAAAGCTATCAATCATAAAATTTACAAATTTAAAAGATATTTATTCATTTATTTAATTTATTTACTTATTCACTTTACATTCTGTTCACTGCCTCCCTCCTGGTCACCCCTCTCACAATACTTCCCCCATATCCTCCCCTTCTCTTCTGAGCTTATGTGGACTTTCTTGGTTATCTACCCATCCTGGCATATCAAGTCTCTGAGTGGCTAGTCACTTCTCCCATTGAGGCCAGATAGGGCAGCCCAGCTAGAAGAACTTATTCCACACAGGCAACAACTTTGGGGATAGGCCCTGCTCTAGCTGTTTAGGACCCACATGAAGACCAAAGTACACGTCTACATATATGCACTGAGGCTTAGGTCCAGCCTGTGGATGTTCTTTGGTTGGTTGGTTCAGTCTCTGAGAGTCACAAGGGTCCAGGTTAGTTGATTCTGTTGGTCTTCCTGTGACATTTCTATCCCCTTGGGGTGGCAATCCTTCCTCCTATTCTTTATCAGAGTTCCAGGCTCCATTCAAACTAGATGTCCCTCAACTGAAGAATGGATAAAGAAAATGTAGTACATCTATACAATGGAATACTATTCAGTTGTTAAAAACAAAATTTACATTTTAAAATGTACTTTTCCTTTTCTTAGAAAAAATGTAAATGAATAACATAGGAGAAAATATAATGTAATAAGCATCTATATATCATCAGTTAGCCTCAGTGACCACTAAGGTTTGAAATTTTGAGTCTTTCCATCAATTTATCAATAACTTTCAAGCAAATTCAGTGTGTTATATCACCCCATCTGTTGTATACTAATAGATGGAAACAATTGTCATATACTCTTTAGGAAATTAATTACATATTATTATCACCATAAAATAACTGGCAAGACATTTGTCTTATTAAAAAGCTATCAAGAATTGATTTATTTAGCAAACACATGAAATATTTCCCTCTTCTTCTTTCTCTTCATTCCTTATTTCCTTCCAAATCATTCAATTTCTGTCATTTTCTTCTTTCTCTTTTCTTATATTTTTACCAAGTTACATATCTATTTTATCTTTTAAAATATCCCTTCCTCATCCTCCTCTTCTTTTTCTTCTCCTACTCTCTCCCCCCTTTCCTCTCCATGAGAAAAGTGGATTCTTGCCCTATAATTTTTCTTATGGTTTCCAAAACAACTTGCCATATTTGATTGTGATATAGTTGCATCCTAAGTCAAATACACATTTAGAAAATATTCCTGTTGTTTTGAAAATGTTCCTTATTTGAAACTGATTAAGAAAATGTCAGTGTTAGAAGAAGCATTAGAAAACTGATGCATGGTCCTGGAAACCTCATGAATACTGGAGAATTTACAACCACTATTTTACAAAACAAGCAAGATCCTGAATTGCACTCTAAACATTTCTCCTAATATCCTCAATAAATGTTGTCTTCATCTCTCACTGAGGAAGCTTCCGTTTGCAACAGATGGACTGGACACTACTACAGAAAGCCACAACCAAACAAAATGCAGAGTTGTTGAGCCCAGGCCCAATGAATATGGCTATAAAACACTCCCACACCTGAGACTTTAGCAAAACTTTGCAAAAGAGCGTGTGGAAAGATCATAAGAGCAAAAGAATTGGAGAATTGGATGTGAATTTGTGTCTTCTAATAGTGTCAAAAACTGCACCCAGGGACTTAACCACCAACCAAAGAGTACAAATGGAGGGACCTATGGCTCCAGCCACATGGGTAGCAGAGGAGGACCTGGTCAGACATCAATGAGAGGAGAGGCCCTTGGACCCCTGAAGGCTCATTGGCCAAGGGTAGGGCAATGCCAGGTCAGGGAAGCAGGAGTGGGTGGTTTAGTGAGCAGGGGATGGGAGGAGGGGACAGGGGGTTTTCAGAGGGGAGACAAGAAAAGGAGATAACATTTGAAATGTAAATAAAGAAAATATCTAATAAAAAGTGTAAAAAAAAACCCTGCACCCGTAAAACCTTATAAACATGACTGCCTAATGTGTGCTGAACATGGATGACACCAATAGACATGTAAAAGGGAATGGGGGAAAGCGCACAAGACCTCTAATGCACAGAACTACCAGCAATTAAAGAATGCTGAGAGTGAAAGAAATTTTCTTCCCCAGGAAGGAGCACACTTATCAGTTGTCCCATAGCAAAGGGTTGTCTCTGAAAACATACATACAAGGAACATTATGTAAACCAAGCAGCTTATGTTTAGAAATTTCAAAGTGTATACATGTACAAATATGCATATAATAACAATTAGTGTAAAAAAGAGACTAATAATTTGAGGATAGTAGAGAGGGGTGTAAGGAAGGGTTTGGAGGAGAGAAGTAAAGGGAGAAATATAATTATATTATTATCTCAAGAATCAAGTTGGGGCTGGGGAGATGGCTCAGCGGTTAAGAGCACTGACTGCTCTTCCAGAGGTTCTGAGTTCAACTCCTAGCAATGACATGGTGGCTCACAACCATCTGTAATGTGATCAGATGCCCTCTTCTAGTGTGTTTGAAGATAGCTATGGTGTGTACTCATATATATAAAATAAATAAATAAATCTTTCAAAAAAGAATAAAGTTGAAGAAAATAAAATCCGTCAAACAAATAGGCTATTCAGTTTCTTTTTAAAGCTCTCTCTCATGCTCTTCATCCTATGTAGACTTTTTGATATTATTTCTATTCCGGAAAGCTACAGTCTACAGTGCAGATATAGCTAACTTCTTAACTAAGGCAATATAATCTCAACTTACAGTCTATGATTTTATTCTCCAAAAATGTTTTAAGTGTGAAGAAAATTTTATCAAGAAAATGGGTTTTGATCAACTCCTTTCATTAGTGTAAATGCAACTTAACTCCATTATATAAGTACAAAAAACATAGATACTTTCCACATTTTGAGTCATTCTCTTAAACATTATTCTTTTACAATAGGATTGTTGTCCATAAAGGGACCTATTTGTTTTAGTACATATTTATGTTTTTCTTCTTTTCTAATTCAAAAATGTACAAACCAGATACAATTATTTGAATCCTCAACCATGAAAGATTTGTATCAATATTTAACTTCCTACATGTGTATCTTTTTTATTTTTTGTTTCTACAATCACTACAACTGAATTGTGTACAAATGTTTGTTTTAGAAGTTAGCTGCAATTTGTGCATTGAGTATTAAATTTAGCTTTGCTAATTAAATAACCAGTGCTTTGACTAATTTTGTTATAGTCAAAATAGAATCTATTTAGATGCTTGACTGTATGGCTTGCATCTTTGTTTGAAGTGCCTTTTGGTTTCTGCTTGTCTCCTAATTGTGTATTTTTAGCCCTCATGTGCTACAGCACTCATGTTGGCAAGTTTGCTGATGATGTCCTTTGTGATTTCTCCCGTCCTTTCTAAGTTTAGCAAATTGTCTCAGTTCCAGAGTTAAAAAGATGTTCAAGTGCTTTTCCTCACTTTTTTTTATAGCTCAATTTTACTTGGGCTTGAGTTTTTTTTTTTTTTTTAATGATGGTTGAACAGAATTTTATGTTAAGGGGTTTTAGGTACACAATGGAAATGTTTCATATCCTTCATTACAACAGATGTGTATCAGTCCCTGTTACATGACATCATCACGTAACATGATGACAGTCATGTCATTATCACCACTAGAGTGGAACACACCTCCACAGCACATGAAGCCATACAGCATATCACTACCAACCAAAGTCTGTAGTTCACATTAAGTTTCACCTTGGTGTTTTGCACCCTAAGGCTGTGTTCATAGGTGTGAACACATGTGTCTACCACTGAACTATCAAAGAGCAATCCTACTGTCCATCATCCTTCTCATACACAGTCTGCCATACTTTCTTTATCCCAATCCCCTAGCCCTCAACCTCTGGAGCCCATGAACTTTTGTATTTTTATTTTTAAAAATCTCTTTGTTATTTTGTCTTTTTAAAAAAAAATTATGTAGAATTTTGATGACCTGAGAACACAGACATATTACCTTGCAAAGGTTAATGTAATTAAAATTTTCCATGAATCATCGCACATTCCTGAAATACTTTATTTCAGGATCTTTACTCTCTTAAAAATGGTTGAGAATTATGGAGTTGTGGATTGGCTCGGGGAATAGGTGCTTGTAACAATTTCCATGTCTTGGACCCATGTGGATAGAGGACTACTGTATAATTTGTAATACAGGTGAAAACTCTTGTAAGTTGTCATCTAACCTCCATATGCACATAAATGCTTGTGCATGGGCATATGTGCATGTATACATACAAACATACATGTATAGGCACACACACAAACACCTATATACACACACAAACATACACACATATACACACAGAGACACTATCTTATAAAATATAAAAGAAATATTCTAAAAAATTTGCTTAGATGGATCATGTCTACAAATATGGAGTTTATTAGCAATTAAATTTGGAATATTCAAACATATGTAATACACTTAAATCTTATAATACTGTGTTATGACATTAAATATATCTTTTCCCCCAATCATAATATGTTTGCAGAAGAGCAACACTGCTTCAAGTTTTCACAGCTCTTTGGTGTCTTAGGTCAGATTTTTTTATGCCATTTCATGATATATGGCTTTGAATTATATGAAGAAAATCAAGCAGCAAAAGAAAAAATATATGTGGAGAACAATAGAATAATTTTTAACTGTCTTTTCAGTAATTGTAAATATTTTTCTCCAGGCCTGAGAAGTGATTGTCTCCACAGAGTTAGTAATAATGTGGAATCCGGAAGCATATCAATAAAATTTTCAAACTGTACTATATTAAAATCTATTGAGCTATCATCCATGTTTAGTTGGTGCTTTATGTAGGATGATGTTACGGTTTTGTGCATTAGTTATGTAAAATATTAATTCATTGACTTACATAGATTTTATGGATGTTTTCATATCTTATTTTTAGTGTATTTTAAAATTATCTCTGTCAATCTTACCAACCTTACTTATTGAGTTGTTTTTACAGTGATAGCTGGTTTTTGAAAATTGGCTTTTTCTCAAAGCCCAAATTTTATCTATAGCAATAATTAATATCACTTTTCTCTTAAAATAACATGTTAGTTTATTTTGTCATGTAACCAAACATAATGAGCCATATGTGACAGAACGGCTGTTATAGTAAAAATATCATTCTACATAAAAGGCTTGGTTTAAAGTCACCAATTCACATCAGAGTTTTTTTTTTTTTCATTAAATTATTTTACTTTCCTTCATGCTTGATTTTGCTTCCTTTGCAGTGTCAGGGACTAGATTGAGGGCATAATACACAGCCGGTATATCAGTCATGAGCTACTTAGGCTCACTGAGAATTTTCTCTGTGTCAGTTTCCAGCTATCAGGATGAAGAAGAAAGAAGTCACACTCAAGAGTCAGTGCTTCCCACAATGAGTAACTGCTGTTGCTCTGACAGAGTCAGCTCTAGGTGATTTTTCCATACAAGTAGGTAGGGATGAGGAATAAAATTACTTTTATTTTTTTCTTCACTTTAGCTCACACTAAGGAACCAGATGTTTCACACTTCATTCTTTCATATCTTAAATACACTCGTTTAAAAGTAAAGGAAGAAAGGAACAAATGGTTCCGTATAAAAACAAAAACAACAGAACAACAAAACCTGAAAAACTGCTTTGGTGATCCTAGAGATCTTTGACTTTCCTTTGAGAAATTCTGTATTTGCCAAATAATGTAACCAGTTTTGGCAGTTTATGCTGTAGAATTGTATATAATTGCAGCATATAAGTGACGTTTTCCTACAAAATCCCAGGTATCTCATGCTGCCTTTGTAGCTGAGGAAGGCCTTGAAGTTTTGATTTAGCTATCTCTACTTCCAGAGTGCTGGGGTAGCAGCTATGTATCATAATGCCAAGGTTATGTGGTACTTGAGGCAAACCTCAGACTTTACTCATGATAAGCAAATACTCTATCAACTGAACTATATCACTCCCTCATATCATGCTATGTTTGCATACAAAGAAAATGAGACTAAATAATTGAAATATCACAAAAGTGAATAAACATTAACTAAGAAAATTCTTTATCATATTATGTTCATTGGGAATCACATTAAAATTTATTAACATGATTCTTACCTTGTTAGTTTTGAATCTATATTCATGAATGTCCACAAAGTTTTTAATCTATTGAATTTTGCGAACAATATGCTCCAAGAGTATATGTGTTTGATTCAACATCTTAATCTTCCACTTATATTAGAAAATGATTTGAACCACTAATTTACTCTCAGGCAATTTTATTCTATGCCAATAGCTCCATCAGGGTATGCATGCAGTATAGAGTGGAGAGTCTTCTCTCCAACAAGTGTGATGCAATGGCAACACTTTAAGATAAAAATTTGACAACTTTGAAAATGTATTTAGCAGCAAAAAGAAAATTTATATGGCCTCTTCATGGGATTTGGGGGAAGTGCCCAATGACTATCTTTAGGATTCTCAGCTCTACTGAGCCTCTGTTCTTAATACTAAGGTTATTTTATGTTTGAGTGGTCATCTTCTTTTGGGTTTGGTGAAAGAAGGTTTTTATCTTGCTTTTTCCAGGGTGTAGTTTCCCTCCTTGTGTTGGTGTTCTCACCTAAGGAATATCAATGGCTGAGAAGCACCTAAAGAAATGTTCAACACCCTTAGTCATTAGGGAAATGCAAATCAAACAACCCTGAGATTTCACCTCACACCAGTCAGAATGGCTAAGATCAAAAACTCAGGAGACAGTAGGTTTGGCAAGGATGAGGAGAAAGAGGAACACTCATCCACTGCTGGTGGGATTGCAAGCTGGTACAACCACTCTGGAAAGCAGTCTGGCGGTTCCTCAGAAAACTGGGCATGACACTCCCAGAGGATCCTGTTATACTACTCCTGGGCATATATCCAGAGGCTTTACCTGCATGCAATAAGGACACATGCTCTATTATGTTCATAGCAGCCTTATTTACAATAGCCAGAAGCTGGAAAGAACCCACATGTCCCTCAACAGAGGAATGGATACAGACAATGTGGTATATTTATACAGAGGAATACTACTCAGCAATTAAAAACAATGAATTCATGAAATTCTTAGGCAAATGGTTGGAACTAGAAAATATCATCCTAAGTGAGGTAGCCCAGTCACAAAAGAACACACATGGTATGCAGTCACTGATAAGTGGATATTAGCCCAGAAGTTTGGAATACCCAAGACACAATTCACAGATCAATTGATTCCCAAGAAGAAGGAAGGGGAGGCCCCTGGTCCTGGAGACTTGATGCAGCAGTGTTGATGCAGCAGTGTAGGGGAATACCAGGACAGAGAAGCAGGAGGGGGTTGACTGGGGAACAATGGGAGGGAAGAGGGCTTATGGGACTTTCAGGGAGCGGGGAACCAGGAAAGGGGAAATCATTTGGAATGTAAATAAAGAATATAGAAAAAAAATACTACTAATAAAGTATTAGGAGTGTAACCATGCCCTCCCCCCCAAACCAAACTTGAATTACATGTATTAAACATGTATTAAAGAAATGCTCTCATGATTTTGTCTTAGATTTGAATTTTTTTTGATCCACTCTATGCTAGTAATTTTAGAGTGAAATTAAAAAGATTAATTCAAATGGCATGGCACCCACCTGTTCTCATCTCATGGAGACTCTCTGACTCGAAGCTCTGAAATTTTTCCATCCAGCTCACTAAATTCCTCTGGCGGGCCACTACCACACCAGTCTCATGCTTTCAAATTCCCACGGCCTTTTGGGGTGCACTTCTTGCAAACCCGTGCCTAGCTGCAGTACCTTTCTCTCTGGAACCCAGTTGAGTCTCCGCTGAAAGAAAACACCACACAAACTTAGTTCAGAATTAACAGGTAACTCAATTGTTGGGCTCAGCAACTAGCATCACAATTTATAAGCCATTCTAAATTTAAACTCCTCCAGTGGTGGATATTGGTGGATTTGCCATCTAATCTGGGGGACTCTCGTTAGCTACATATTCTCCTCCAAGCTTTCCCTGTTCAAAAGCATGGCACATATTCCTGCCTCTTCTCTTCTCTTTGGCCTAGAAGTCTTGCCTACTCCTCAAGCAGTGATTGGCCCCCTGAAATCTTTATTCATTAGGGGAAGGTTCATAGGAAGTTGCCTAATTCACTCCTCTTCCCAGGAAGCTCCTCTTGGGGAAGCAGAATTAGCATCAAAATACCAACAGCACTAGGTCTATCCACAACAAGTAACTAAAATAGTAATTTCACTTTCAACAAATTAACTTCAATGTGCTTTTACAGTAGGTTTCAAAGGACAATGACCTTTCATCAGTAATTGTTGATGTATGTTCAGGGAAGCAGGAAAGTCATGATTGAATATTAAAGGGTTTTATTGCTGTGAAGAGACACTATCACCAAGGTAACTCTTATAAAGGCAAACATTTAATTGGGGCTGGCTTATAGTTTCAGAGGTTTAGTCGATTATCATCATGGTGGGAAGCATTAGAACATGCAGGCAAACTTGGTGCTGGAGGAGCATGGAGTTCTACATCTTGATCTGCAGGTAGAAGAAGGGGATGGTCATACACACTGAGTAAAACCTGATCATAGAAAACCTCAAAGTTCATCTATATAGTGGAAAACTTCCTTCAAACATGGCATACCTTCTAACAGTCCCACAGTCTATGGCTAATCATTCAAACACATGAATCTGTGGGAGCCAAACCTATTCAAACCACCACAGTCCTGATTATTGTTAGATACCTAGCTATTTATCTCTTTGAATAACTCTTACACATAAGTAAGGCTCAGAGAGAGAGAGAGAGAGAGAGAGAGAGAGAGAGAGAGAGAGAGAGAGAGAGAGAGAGAGAGTAGAAAATTATACAATATGCTGTAAAAATCCTGTAGAAGTTGCATCATTGGACATCACTTGGGGATATTTGTAGTTAATTCTAGGAAGAAATTTACAAGCTTACATAAACAGTAAAGGGAGAATTTTTTTTTTGTCAACTGAAAATAAGGCCCAATGTGAAATTGAATTATTGCTCTGAAATTGTATAGTTCTGAAAACCATGAAAGAGACTGGCATATTTAATGTCCTACTAGAGAGAGGTTTGGAACAGTATTTCAAGTTTGTAAATGATTTTTTTTTAACAGGGAGGATAATAAGCTAGAGAGGTCAGCAAAGACACTTTGATGCTACTCTTCACAATTTTTTAAAATTTGGATAAAGAGAGGACACAAAGGCAAGAAATAGAAATCCACCCCCAGCTTTCCACTCCAGTTCCATTTCAAGCTACTCTCTTAGACCTGAGCTTTTAAAGAACATTCAAGATTAACGAAGGTTAATCTTGACTGCCAGTGGGTTGGATTAAGAGATGTCTAGGAGATGAACAAATTATATTCTTTGTCATGTGTCTGTTAGGGCATTTCCAGAGCTGCTTAATATAGAGGAATTTTGATCCACCAACAGGGCTGCTCTGGTAAAGGATCACATCCAAAGACCTTCTAAGTCAGTGTGATCAGGCTGGAATGACACTTTTAACACCTCTAACAGGAATGTAGACACACCCTTAGTATACACTTCCAGGCCAGAACAATGAAGATAAAGCTAGCTTGTAGAAGGAAGCAGCCATGTTTGAAAGTAATATTTAATTAAGGGAAAACAAAGTAAATGAATCAGAAAAAATGATAAGGCCTGCTCCTTTTAACACAACTGTAGCCATTTTGTATTTAGCCTCTACTTGCTCATAAATTGAACTCAAGTTCAGGTTCCCAGACTCGAAATTATTATTCAAAGTCAACAATGAAAATTTCTCCTAAATGGTCATAAGGTTATGGGTGTATTACTCATGCTCTCTTATCTCAATATTTTGGAAAGCCCCTAACCACCACCTCACTTAGGGCTAGCTTAAAAGTCAGCTGATAATACTTTGTCTAGTGAGCCAAAATGTAATACTGCTCCTTCTCTTGTCTCCTGCACTTGCTTTTTCTATTAAAAAAAAAAAAGAAAAGGAAAGCCTGCCCTAAGAACATACCAGCGTCACAGTCTGGCTCCCAAGTCCTTTCTGTGACTCTGATCGATCAACTTGAATTAAGCATTAACAGTCATCATATCTGAAATCCATATCCGAGTGGTCATTGTAAAGCTATTCCTAGAACCCAACATTAGAGAGCTCGTCTGGAATAGCGCCCTACCCTCAAGACCACCTCTCAGATATTATTGAGTGCTAGAAAAGCCTTCAGTACCCTCTGTGAAGGAGGTAAGTTATTCTTTTGGTTTTGTTTCTGGGGCTGTCTAGTCTTCTGCAGGTTCAAAGAAGAGAAGCTGGATGAAGCACTGCTCTTGGAGCCAGGGGACGAAGAAGTAAGTTCAGAAGCCCTTCTGGGTGAAGGGAGACAGATTATCATCAACCTCCTTTGAGTTGGTCAGGTCTGGTCCAGAGTCCCGATGCACAGCATTGTGTCCATTTGTGAAAACCGGTTCTGTCAGTGTTTGTCTTTTGCTTTTGATTTGTTTGTTGGTGGTGTTCTCAACTATATAACTTTCAAGTCTATTATTGGGCAATTCCCATCTACCTTTGACACCCTTCTTGGGACAATTTTGTGCCATTTCCAGGGCTTCCAAGAAGGCTGCCAATGTGTCAGGTGACCAAATCTTTTCCTGTAAACCTGGACCCTTTGTGAACTAAAATGTCTGTCCTTTGACACAGGCTGGCCACCTGAAGGTTCTTTGAAGATCCCAGATTGCCTTCTCATACAGACCATTGTTCTCTGCCATCTGGGACACCCCATCATGCCCCTTATGTCACTGCCTGGCAGGATCTCTTAGTGGACCCTGCCCATTGGTTGAAGGATTGAGTCCCTCTATCTGTTACAACCATGGTGAAGGAAGAGGCTTCATTTCGACCATCCTCACTCGTCTCCACTGATTCTTTTGACCACCTCCATGCCACCTCCTCATCAGATGTCACAGGAGACTCCCGTATCTGAAGCTCTGGCGGCACACGTAGCACTCTCAGTCCCACATCAACTCCTGTCCCCTTCTTCTACCTCTGTCCCCCTCTTCCTCTCAAACTTCCTTGCTTGCCATAACTATCCCACCCCATACTCAATCAGGTTCCCTCTTTTGCTCCTTGATCTTTACCTGCCATTGCTCCCCCCCCAACCCTGGCCCTACATGGAATGGAGAAATGCCCTTCCTGGTCTGTTAAGCTTTCTCCACTTGTGATATCTACAACTGCAAGGCTCAAAATTTGCCCTTCTGTGAGAAAGCCCAGGCTCTAATCTCTCTTCTTGAAACTATTTTTCATATCCATCAGTCCACCTGGGACGATATCCAACAACTTCTTCAGATCCTCTTCCCCACAGAAGAATGGGACCGTATTGGGTGAGAGGCCTGTAAACTTGTTCCTGGCGACAACGACAGATACACAGAGAACACTGCAATGATTGATACTGCTTTCCCTCTAGCCAGCCCCAACTGGAATGAATGAAGAGAACCACTTAAAGGTTATCATCAAGTTCTCATGCGGAGTGTCTTTGGGCAGATGCTAAGTACCCCAGAAATTTGTCAAAGATAGGTCAGGTACTACAGTACCCCATGGACTCCCTGGTTGAGTTCTTGGAGAGGCTCCTGATTACCTATTGTACCTACACCCCAATTGTCCCTGAGGTACCAGGAAATCAACTAGAGCTATCTTTTTTTTATGAGATATTTTATTTACATTTCAAATGTTATCCCTTTTCCTCATTTACCTACTGAAAACTCCCTATTCCATTCCCCCTCCCCCTGCTCACTATCCCACCCATTCCTGCTTCCCTGTCCTGGCATCCCCTACACTGGGGCATCAAGCCTTTCACAGGATCAAAGGCCTCTCCTCTCACTGATGTTCAACAAGGCCATCCTCTGCTACATATGCAGCTGGAGCCATGGGTCCCTCCTTGTGTACTCTTTGATTGGTGATTTATTCCCTGAGAGCTCTGGGGGTACTGGTTGGTTCATATTGTTGTTCTTCCTATAGGGCTGCAAACCCATTCAGCACCTTGGGTCCTTTCTCTAACTCCTCCATTGGGGATCCTGTGTTTAGTCCAATGGTTGGCTGAAAGCATCCACTTCTGTATTTGTCAGGTACTGGAAGAGCCTCTCAGGAGACAGCTATATTAGGGTCCTGTAAGCAAGCACTTGTTGGAATCCACAATAGTGTCTGGGTTTGATAACTGTATATGGGATGGATCCCCAGGAAGGACAGTCTCTGGGAGACCTTTCCTTCAGTCTCTGCTTCACACTTTGTCTCTGTATTTCCTCCCATGGGTACTTTGTTCCCCCTTCTACAAAGGACCCAAGTATCCACACTTTGGTCTTCCTTCTTCTTAAGCTTCATAAGGTCTGTGAATTATATCTTGGGTATTCTGAGCTTCTGGTCTAATATCCACTTATCAGTGAGTGCACACCATGTGTGTTCTTTTGTGATTCCGTTGCCTCACTCAGGATGATATTTTTTAGTTTCATCCATTTGCCTAAGAATTTCATGAATTCATTGTTTTTAATAGCTAAGCAGTACTACATTGTATAAATGTACCACATTTTCTGTATTCATTCATCGGTTGAGGGGTATCTGGGTTCTTTCCAGCTTCTGGCTATTATAAATAAGGCTGTTATGAACATAGTGGAGCATGTGTCCTTATTATATGTCGGAGCATCTTCTGGTTATATGCCCTGGAATGGTATAGCTGTGTCCTCAGGTAATACTATGTCCAATTTTCTGAGGAACTGCCAAACTGATTTCCAGAGTGATTGCACCAGTTTGCAATCCCACCAGCAATGGAGGAGTGTTCCTCATTCTCCACATCCTTGCCAGCATCTGCTGTCACCTGAGTTTTCGATTTTAGCCATTCTGACTGGTATGAGGTGGAATCTCAGGGTTGTTTTGATTTGCATTTCCATGATGCATAAGGTTGTTGCACATTTCTTTGGGTGCTTCTCAGCCATTTAGCCTCAGTTGTGAATTCTTTGTTTAGCTCTGTACCCCATTTTTAATAGGATTATTTGTCAATGTTACCTTTGTGGGTCAATTGGCTCCTGGTATTTGAAGGAAGATTTAGTGCTTGCTGACAGGAGCCTGATATAGCTGAGAGGCTCTGCTAGTGTCTGACAAATATAGAGGTGGATGCTCTCAGCCCACCAATGAACTGAGCACAGGGTCCCCAATGGAGGAGCTAGAGAAAGGACCCAAGGAGTTGAAGGGTTTGCAGCCCCATAGGAGGAACAACAATATTAACCAACCAGTAGTTACCCCCCCCCAAGCTCCCAGGGACTAAACCACCAACCAAAGAGTACACATGGAGGGACCCATGGCTCCAGCTGCATATGTAGCAAAGGATGGCATTGTTGGACATCAAAGGGAGGAGAGGGCCTTGGTCCTGAGAAGGCTCGATGCCCCAGTGTAGGGGAATGCCAGGACAGGTAAGCAGGAGTGGGTGGCATAGTGAGTAGGGTGAGGGCAGATGAGATAGGGAGTTTTCAGAAGGGAAATGAGGAAATGGGATAACATTTGAAATGTAAATAAAGAAAATATCTAAGAAGAAAGGAAAAAGAAAAAAGAAAGAAAATCAGTGGCTTCAAAGGTAAGAATTTGTCTTAATTGATGGAGATTTTTGAAAAGACTTCATAATAGAGTCAAGAAGACAAACAAACTAAGAAAGTGGCAAAAATTCTGGTCACATCCCAGAAGCCTCAATGTGGAAATAAAAGAGGTACAGGTCCTTGAAGACCCCTAAACGATAAGAGCAAAACCAAATACTTTGGTCAATTTCAACCTCACCCAAGGCTTCAAACATGCAATGTGCCTACTGTAAGGAAATGGGACACTGGAAGAATGGTTTCCTCAATAAAAAAAAATAAAAAGGAGAAGAAGAAAAGAAAAACAGAAACTTAAAGCTGCTATGGAACTGACAGACAGAGCCTAGCAGGGCTCAAAATCTGATCCCAAGCCTAGGATAACTTCAACAGTCTCCCAGTAAACTTCCTAGTTGACACTGGAACAAATAATTGAGTCCTCCAAAAGTCTTGAGACACATAACAAATAAATCCACTCTGATCCAGTGGGCCACAGGCACTAAATCTTACCCATGAACCACCATGCGGTATGTGGACTAAGAAATTGGATTCAGTAGTGGCAGGATTGCTGAAATGACTGAAGACCATAGCACTCACTGCCCTGCTCATTAAAGATACAGACAAATTAAACTTAGGATAACCTCTGACCATAACTACTCCTCATGCCATAGTGGGAGTTTTAAAAAGCTCCCCACCCCCATTACCACTATCTATTGCCTGACTAACTATCAGTCTCTGTTGTTTAACCATTCCCAAGTGTTCTTTGCTCCCAGCATGTCACTGAACCCTGCTACCCTGCTAGGTAATCTGGACTTGGAAAACCCTGCAACAGTACATGGGATAGGGCCAGACCTATCCCACCAGCCCTGGCTTAACACAGACCGTGTACCCCAATGGAAGCAACTACAAAGAAGATGCAGGGGCAGTAGTAGTGAACTTGAACCAAACTTTATGGGTGTCTCCTCTCCTGAGTGTAACATCCATCCAAAGGGCAGAACTAATAGCACATGTCCACAGGGCAATGTACCATGAAAAGGGACAATTAATTGCTGAATGAAAAAAAAGAAAACAAGTAGAAATAAGGAACAGATCCTTGACCTCTTAAAAGCCCTAAGAAATTGGCTGTCACACATTGCTCAAGACTCCAAAACTGACAGACTTCAGAAGGCATTGGTAACAATAAGGCCAACTTGATGGGTGGAGAAGCAACCAAATGGCCTCTTCCACTTTTATAGCCACTCTAACAGACCCAGTTCTGCCTGAACAGCTAACATGTACCAAGGAGGATGACCAGGCATGCCAACTTCTGCCACATATATATGCTAAGAACGGATGGAGACATGTCATGAATAGAAGAAAAAATTTCCCAAAGATTTTGGGTGTCATCTTAATTAAAGAATTGCATGTCAGCAAACACCTAGGAATAAACAAATTAGAAGAATTAATCTAGGTTTTATATTCCTAGTTTGAGAAAAGAAAGAACATTGTCGCTAGATGCCAGGCTTGCCAACTGACAAGCCTCACCTCAAAGGTCACATGTGCAAAGAGAGAGAGGAACCTCACCAGGAGTTTACTAGGAAACACACTTTATGGAAGTAAAATCAGGAAAGTTTTGTTACAAAATATCTTTTAGTGTTTTTTTATACCTTCTCAGGATGGACTGAGAAGTTTCCATCCAAGGAAGAGACTGCTCAAACTGTAAGTGAAAACCTTATCTAGGAAATAATACCTGGATTTTGAACTCTGACTGCCTTGAGATCTGACAATGGGCCAGCTTTCGTCTCCCAGCTTAGCCAAACTAACCAAAGTAATGGGGGATAAATTGGAAACTACATTGCATATACAATGCCTAAAGTTCAGGACAGGTAGAAAGGATGAATAAAACCAGATCTTAAAGGAGACCTTAACTAAAATAACTCTAGAAACTGGCAATGACTTGGTGATCCTGATGGTCCTCCTTCCTTTTGCACTCTTGAGAGTCAGAAACACAGCTTACATAAAGGTAGTTACTCTGCATGAAATAATGTTCAGGAGACATCTTCCTATTCTTTCAAATATAAAGGCAGGCTTGTTAGCTGATATCTGTAATCATGCTCTTCTGAAGTTAATCCAGGTGCTCCAGAGGTCCCAGACCAGTCTTTACACCTATGTGAATGATTCTTGTTAGCCCTCACAGGTCTCTGCCTGACAATCAAAGGAATGCCTAGCTCCTTGTTGGAAGGGACCCTAAACTCTGATCCTGACTGATCCCACAGCAATCAAAGTTGATAGGGTCGTCTCCTAAATCCACAATTTTCATCTGAAACCTGCTCCTCATAAACATCAGGAGCTGGACCAACAATAGACCATCGAGTCTCATTCACAGGACCTGTTCAAGTTAAGGATAGTGCCTGAAAGGAAACACCAAGATCAAGAACAGCCATGGACCAGCCTGGCCACACCCAGAAAATGCTCAAAAGGTAAGATTTGCTAAAGATTGATCACTACCTTTTATTTTATTTTTACAATAACTCCCTGTACACTATAGGACTGATAAAACCTAATAAGTACAAACCCAAGATATGGCTTTGGAGGTTTTCAGATACCCAGACATGCAGGGTCATTCTTTCTTTCTTTCTTTTTTCTTTTCTATATTTTTTTTATTTACATTCTGAATGATTTCCCCTTTCCCAGTTCCTCCCTCCCCGAAAGTCCCATAAGTCCTCTTCCCTCCCCCTGTTCCCCATTCAACCCCCTCTCACTTCTCTGTCCTGGTACTCCCCTATATCTAGTCTTTCCATGACTGGGGTCTCTCCTTCAATCTTCTTAGAAATCTATTGATATGTGAATTGTGTCTTGGGTATTCCAAGATTCTGGGTTAATATCCCCTTATTAGTGACTGCATACCATGTGTGTTCTTTTGTGATTGGGTTACCTCACTAAGGAAGATATTTTCCAGTTCTGACCATTTGCCTAAGAATTTCGTGAATTCATTGTTTTTAATTGCAGAGTAGTATTCCACTGTGTAAATATACCACATCTTCTAAATCCATTCCTTTGTTGAGGGCCATATGGGTTCTTTCCAGCTTCTGGCTATTATAAATAAGGCTGCTATGAACATAGTGGAGCATATGTCCTTATTGCATGCAGGGGAAGCCTCTGGGTATATGCCCAGGAGTGGTATAGCAGGATCCTCTGGGAGTGTCATGCCTAGTTTTCTGAGGAACCGCCAGACTGCTTTCCAGAGTGGTTGTACCAGCTTGCAATTCCACCAGCAGTGGAGGAGTGTTCCTCTTTCTCCACATCCTCTCCAACAACTGCTGTCTCCTGTGTTTTTGATTTTATTCATTCTGACTGGTGTGAGGTAGAATCTCAGGGTTGTTTTGATTTGCATTTCCCTAATGACTAAGGATGTTGAACATCTCTTTAGGTGCTTCTCAGCCATTAGATATTCTTCAGGTAAGAACTCTTTGTTTAGCTCTGTACCCCATTTTTTAATAGGGTTATTTGGCTCTCTGGAGTCTAACTTCTTGAGTTCTTTGTATATATTGGATATTAGCCTTCTGTCTGATGTAGGGTTGGTAAAGATCCTTTCCTAGTTTGTTGGCTGCCGCTTTGTCCTTTTGACAGTGTCCTTTGCATTCTTCTGCATGCTTACCTCCAGTTGAACCAGCACCATTTGTTGAAAAGGCTATCTTTTTTCCACTGGATGGTTTTAGCTCCTTTGTCAAAGATCAAGTGACCATAGGAGTGTGGATTCATTTCTGGGTTTTCAATTCTGTTCCCTTGATCTACATGCCTATCACTGTACAAATACCATGCAGTTTTTAACACTATTGCTCTGTAGTACAGCTTGAGGTCCGGGATACTGATTCCCCAAGAAGTTCTTTTACTGTTGAGAATAGTTTTAGCTATCCTGGGTTTTCTGTTATTCCAGATGAATTTTTGAATTGCTGTTTCTTGCTCTATGAAGAATTGAGTTGAGATTTTGATGGGGATTGCATTGAATCTGTATATTGTTTTTGGCAAGATGGTCATTTTTACTATATTAATCCTGCCAATCCATGAGCATGGAAGATTTTTCCATCTTCTGAGGTCTTCTTCAATTTCTTTCTTCAGAGACTTGAAGTTCTTGTCATATAGATCTTTCACTTGTTTGGTTAGAGTCACACCAAGATACTTTATATTGTTTGTGGCTGTCGTGAAGGGTGTCATCTCCCTAATTTCTTTCTCAGTCTTTTTATCCTTTGAGTATAGGAAGGCTACTGATTTGCTTGAGTTGATTTTATATCTGGCCACTTTGCTGAAGTTGTTTATCAGCTGTAGGAATTCTCTGGTGGAGTTCTTTGGGTCACTTAAGTATGCTATCATATCATCTGCAAATAGTGATAGTTTGACTTCTTCCTTTCCAATTTGTATCCCTTTGACCTCCTTTTGTTGTCTAATAGCTCTAGCTAGAACTTCAAGTACTATATTGAAAAGACATGGAGAGAGAAGGCAGCCTTGTCTAGTCCCTGATTATAGTGGTAGTCATTGGAAGTCTTCCAACCAAAAAAAGCACAGGTCCAGATGGTTTTAGCGCAGAATTCTATCAGATCTTCAAAGAAGACCTAACACCAATACTCTTCAAACTATTCCACAAAATAGAAACAGAAGGAACACTACACAACTGGCTCTATGAAGCCACAATTACGCTGATACCAAAATCACACAAAGATCCGACATGCAGGGTCATTATAAAGCTCTATCAAGAGGACTATGCTGGACCTCCCAAATGTATTACTGATTTATGTGAACTCTGGCCAGACTCATGCAAATCCCTGTCCCTTTTAATGCTTGGGTCTATAGACCAATGAATATTTATGTCAGAGAAACAGAAGAGGGCACCAGGTGCCAGGCCAAAAAAATTTTTTTTAGGACAAGATAAATATTATGCATGCCCGGCAGAAACAGTGTCCACACATACTCGGTCTCTCAGTGATTATAATTGCCACCATTGGGGATGTAAAACCTTAGCCTCAGGATGGAACATGGACCATGACCCTTATACCAGGATTGAAATCACTTTTAATTTAAATGGTGAGGTTCCTAGATCTTGCAATCCCCTGGCTATAACTCTAATATCTTGGGATCAGTTTCCTTCCTATGCTGACTGTGCACATCTGGGGATTCAGAACCTATGTGACAGGACCAGACCATGGAATGTCCTTTAAATCCCAGAAATTAGCAAAAACTGAGGTTTTATGCCCAATCATACATCTGGCACAAACTCCAAGATAAACTCTACAACTCTTCAGGGTCAAGATTAATGTCACTGTTCATCCCCCCCTTCCCTAGATTCCTCTTCAGATTATACCTCCCCCCTTTCAAGGTCTCTGAGCCTCCACTATTGCACGGATCTCCCTTACTCATCAGCAGTGAAGCTACCTTTACACTCCCTATTGCTTCTCGACTAAACATGACCAAGGACTGCTTGTTTTGTTTGGCCACCAGACTCCCTTATTATATAGGAATCCCCACTACCAACCCTAAACCCTTCCAACTCATCAAAATGGTCTCCCTAAATGACACTATCTCCTGTCCTCAGAAGGCTGCTGTAACTCTGGGATATATACAGGGAAATGAAACTTGTTTTAGATCCCCAAAATATCCATTGCAATCATAACTTTATTCAGACATGTGTCATACTCCTAACACTCATGGGATAAAATTGTCTAATTCTCTTGGAATACAAATGACTAATCTTTTCACAGCTCCTAAAGGTGCTCGGTTTACATGTACCATTGGATCTCTCCTTGTATCTATGTAACTCATTTCACAAACAACAAAAAAAAGCACAAGTATGTGTGCTTGTTCCTATAGAACTGAAAGTCATATACGATGGAGAGACAGGAGGACAGGCTCACATGGGCCTTTATCCTTGCCCTTGCCTATAGAGGGCTGTTGCCATCTTGATGCCAACGTTTGGTGGGTGGGCATTGCGGGATCAGTAGCAATGGGGACTGTTGTTCTGGTCACAGGGGTAGAAAATCTCTGACAATGAAGTAAACAGATAGATAAAGATCTGGCTCAATTATACTCAGCCACTTCATTCCTAGAACAACATGTAGACTCATTGGATGAAGTTGTTCTGCCAAACTTATGGGCAGTAGATCTGCTATTCTTCAAGGAAGGAGGATTAAGTATGGCCCTAGGAAGAACTATGTAGCTCTTTGCCACCCATTCCAGGGTGATTATAAACAATTTGGTTGAGGTCAAACTAACCTCCTCAATAAAGAATGGGAGAAACAACAAAATATGAATTGGTTTGAAAAATTATTCAATTTGTCTTCCTGATTAGCATCTTTAATTATTGCTCTAATGGAATAGAGTTTTCACTCTATTTCCACTTTGAAGTGGAAACTTCTAGTTTCTTTGAAAAGTCAGTTATGTCAAATGTACTGGGGCACATAGGTGAAAGGAGGTTTTGCTAAAGCAGACACATGAAAGAATGTTTTCCTGAAGCAAACATAGGTAAAAGTAGATTTTGCTATAGCAAAAATGTGAAAGACCATGTGATGAAGGGGTATAAATATGACCCCACAGACAGTGGGAGATAAGCACTGAACTTTGGTTTGTTCCGCCTCACTATTCTTTTCTAACAACATCCATATATTGGTTTGCCTTACATGCATTGTTGAGCTCCATTTGTCATGACTCCATTGAGAGAAACACACCAAAAAACTTCTGGCGGTGTTCTGGCAGCTTCTTGCTCCTTCCTTGGATTTGGGCCAGTAGGCAGAGTGATGTTTGCTGATACAGACTCATGTGGAGGTTTGCTAAAGCAAACTCACATGCTGAGGCAAGACACTGGTGAGGCAAGACCCATTAAATTCCAAGAAGTCTTTAATTTCTTTCTTTATTTCTTCCTTGACCAAGTTATCATTGAGTAGAGAATTGTTCATTTTCCTTGTTTATAAAAGCTTTCTGTTTTCTTTTTCTTTTTCTTTTTTTGTTATTGAAGACAAGCCTTAGGTCATGGTGATCTGATAGGATGCATGGGATTATTTCAATTTTTTGTATAGGTGGAGGATTGTTTTGTCACCAATTGTTACCTGATACCAATATTCCTCAAACTATTTCATAAAATAGAAAGACTACCTAATTCAGTCTATGAAGCCACAATTACTCTATACCTAAATCACACAAGGACCCAACCAAAAAAGAGAACTTTGGACCAATCTTGCTTGTGAATATCAATGCAAAAATACTCAATAAAATTCTCACAAACTGAATCCAAGAACATATCAAAACCATCATTCACCACAATCAAGTAGGCTTCATCTCAGGAATGAAAGGTTGGTTCAATATATGAAAATCCACTAACGTAATCCACTAAATAAACAAATTCAGAAAAAAATCACATAATCATCTCCTTAGATGCAGGAAAAACATTTGGCAAAATACAACACCCTTTCATGTTAAAAGTGTTGGAGAGATTTGGATTTCAAGACCCGTACCTAAACACCATAAAAGCAATTTACTGCAGACCAACAGTCAATATCAAATTAAATGGAGACGTACTTGAAGCAACCCCACTAAAATCAGGGACAAGGATGTATTCAACATAGTATTTGAAGGGCTAGCTAAAAAAATAAGACAACAATAAGAGATCAAGGGGATACAAATTGTCAAAGAAGAAATAAATGTATCACTATTTGCAGTTGATATGACAGTATACATAAGTGACCCCATAAATTCTACCAGAGAACTTCTCCAGCTGATAAACAACTTCAGCAAAGTGGCCTGATATAATTAACTCAAATAAATCAGTATTCTTCCTTTATACAAATGATAAACATGCTGAGAAAGATATTAGGGAAACAACTCCCTTCCCAATAGCCACAAATAGTATACAGTATCTTGGGATAACTCTAACCAAACAAGTGAAAGACCTGTATGACAATAAATTCAAGTCTCTGAAGAAAGAAATCAAAGATATCAGAAAATGGAGAGATCTTTTGTTCTCGTGGATTGGCAGAATTAATACAGTAAAAATTGCCATCCAACCAAAGGCAATCTACAAATTCAATGCAATTCCCATCAAAATTCCAACACAATTCTTTAAAGACATGGTAGGAGCAATTCTCAAATTCATCTGGAAAGGCAAAAACTAAACTAAACAAAAAAATAGATCTACCTGAAGACCCAGCAATACCACTCTTGGGAATATACACAAAAGATGCCCCACCATGCCACAGGGGCACGTGTTCCACTATGTTATAGCGGCCTTGTTTGTGATTTCCAGAAGCTGGAAACAACCCAGATGTCCCACGACAGAAAAACGGATACAGAAAATATGGTTCATTTACACAATGGAATACTACTCAGCTATTAAGAATAAGGACATTTGCAGGCAAATGGATGGAACTAGAAAATATCATCCTGAGTGAGGTAACTCAGACCCAGGAGGACACGCATAGTATATACTCACTAATAAGTAGATATTAGCCAAAAAAAGTACAGAATACCCATCATACAGTCCACAGAACTCACAAAGGTCACCAAGCTGAAGGGCCCAAGTGAGGATGCCTCAGTCCCAGTTGGGAGGGAGAAGAAAGCAATCACAAATGGGAAGAGACACAAGGTCCTGGGAGAGAAAGTGGATGGGGGCAGGGGAAAGAAGAGAACCTGATCTGGTATTGGATGAGGGAATAGAACTGAAGACCTTAGGGTCAGCAGAAAGAATAGAAACAGGTAATCTTGGGAGGTAGGAGGTTGGAAGAACCTTACAGAGTGTGCAAGAGACCTGGGAGGTGATAGACTCAGAGGAAACAAAGAGAGGGACCTTAGACGAAATGTCCTACATTGGGGAGATGGAACTTGTAGAGCCCACCTCCAGCAGAAAGACAGGGCATCAAGTGAGGGATTGGGTTGCTATTCCATAGTCAAAACTCTGATTCATAACGTTCCTCTCTGAAAGAACTGCAGGGATAGAAATGGGAGAGGAGCCTGAGGAAAAGAAGGTCCAGCTACAGGTCCAATGTGAGACCCAGCTGAAGAGGAGGTCCCAAGGCCTGACACTATTACAAAGGCTATGGAGCACTCACAAAAAAGGAACCTATCCTGACTTCCCTCTGAAAGACCCAACAAGCAGCAGAAAGAGTCATATGCAGATATTTGCAGCCAACCAATGGACATAAGCTGCTGACCCTTTGATTGGATTAGGGAAAAAGCTGGAAGAAGCTGAGGAGGAGGGTGACCCTGTAGGAGGACCAGCAATCTCAACCTGGACCCCTGAGATCTCTCAAATACTTGACCACCAACCAGGCAGCATACACTAGCTGATATGAGGCCTCTAACACATATACAGCAGAGGACTTCCAGGTCTGGGTTCAGTTGGAGAAGATGCACCTAACCGTCAAGAGACTGGAGGCTCCAGGGAGTTTTAGAGGTCTGGTTGGGTGGGTGGTGGGTGGTGGGGACATTCTTGTGGAGAAAGGGGTTTGGAGGAGTTATGGAATGTGGAACAGTCAGAGAGTGGACTAGGGGTGGGAAAGGAATAAAAGCTGGAGTAAGTAAGTAAATAAATAAATAAAAGATTAAATTAAAAAAATGTAATACCGCCCACCTCCTTGTCTTCTGCACTTGGTTTTTATGCCCTACAAACAAACCAGCACGACAATTTAGCTCCTGAGTCCTCTTTATGATGCTGATTAATCAGCCTGAATAAAATGTTCAGTAAACTTTCATCATATCTGAGATCGGTGTCCAAATAGTCAGTGTGTGGCCTTCCTATACCCCAACAAAAAAGATGGATAGAATGAGATAGGCTACACTCAACGCTCAAGAGAACAGCACAGGGAAGAAATGCTTCTTAATAGAGCATGCACACATGCACATACATGCACATACACACACACACATAAACACACATATGCAGGAGAGAGAGAGAGAGAGAGAGAGAGAGAGAGAGAGAGAGAGAGAGAGAGAGAGAGAGAGAGAGAGAGAAGAAGAAGAAGAAGAAGAAGAAGAAGAAGAAGAAGAAGAAGAAGAAGAAGAAGAAGAAGAAGAGGTAATTTTACTGGGACAGTTTTACAGAGACATGTTTCAGAGAATACAAGCTATACACAGAAATGAACTTTCCAGAGAATGAGAATAAACCATATGGTTAGAAGAGACTGCCAGTGTTCGTTTGAGGCCAAGCAGAACAATTCAGTCAGAAGCTGAAAGAAGCCAGTTTAAATTAGTCACCTTAGAAAGGAGTTTGGGCCAGAAGAGCTGAGTTGAATCAGTCAGCTAGAGTTCAGAAAGAACTAGAAAGGGTGAGCTCATTAAGAAGTAAGCCTCTGAGATGACAATTACATCTGGTGAATAAAAGTTTCTTTTACAGCTTAGAACATAAAGATTAGATTAGACCATCATTTCATTGCTGTATTAAAACTTTGAATACAAAACTTAAGTTTGTGGAAGCTGGAATGTGTGGGAATAGCTGGAGAATTTTGCTGTCAAGGGTATTTATTTCTTACCCTGGACCCTTCCTGTCTATGCTCACTGTCCACCATATGTTCAGTGGTTTATGCTGTATTCTCCTTCTGTCATGACACTGTGACTCATCATTAGCATAGAATCAATGAAGCCAAGACTTAGTCCTCTGAACCCAACCTCAGTGAATTCCCATCTCTTAATTTAGGTCAGATATTTGATCACTGTGAAATAAAACCTACCAACACAGAAAACCTAGAAACCTTTTACAGACTCTAATATAGAAATGGGCTAAGAACTGGGTTTTGTCTAGGAAGCTCTGGTCAACTAGGGAAGCAAAACACTATCAGAGCCATCTCTAAATGCTCATAGGCAGTGGCATGATGGAGTTTTTATCTGCACTACACTCATTAATTATTAATTAATTAAATGAAATGAATGAAATGTTCTAGTGTATATATACCATCTCTGGTCAAGGCCAAAAGATAGTATAAACCAGATTTATTTTTATCTTTCTTATTGGATGTAACTCAATTGGCAGACTACTTGCATAACACAAACAAAACCTTAGATTCAATCCCCAGGATCTTGTAAATTAGGCATAGCTTCATATGGTTATAATCCCTATAATTGGGAAATGGAGTTGTGGAGAGCAGAAGTTCACAGTCATTTTCAGGTACATGGTGAGGCCAGTTTTTAATACTTGAGTCTTTGTTTCAAACAAACGAAGGAATGAACAAACGAACAAACCAACAAAAAGACTGCAAATCTTACCACCACTACTATTATCAACAAAAATTCAGGTAAGGCTAGTATGTATAATAAATATACAAATAACATAATCTGTGTTTTATATATTTAAAACATTGTTTTTATTTCGTTACCAAAGAGATAAAAGTAGCCACACGATGAAAAATAGAATAGATTGAAATTAAAAATCTTGGTGAATAATATTAATTGTTCAACTACTGTTCACTTCTAACTTTAGAAATAAATACACGGTATATGCAGTATTTTAGAGGACACATTACTTCTGTTTCATAATTACTGTATTTACTGCCAATACCTCAGTTTGGAGGCTGGGGGGGGTGGTCAGTAAAAATTTGCCTTGTAAGCATGAAGGCCCATGAATAGCAGAAGCCACAAGAAAAGCTCGATAGCTAAGAACTACTGACGGAGGCAGAATTAGTCTTTCACACTGATAAGTCTCTAATTAGTTACCCAATAACAATTAGCCATTTGTAGCAAGTCTCAAATTATATACACACAGAAACACTATACATAGGACAAATAGGAGAGAGGGGAAAGAGTGCCATCATATTTTAATTAAATTAACTTTTGTTAAAAGTCCGACATGCTGGTACATGTTTATTCTCCCATCATAGTAGAAACAGAGAGGCTGAGCAATAGAGCTTATTGACTAGTCAGTCAAGCCTACTTGACTAGTTCAAGAATGAATAGAGAGAGAGAGAGCCTGTCTCAAAAACAAGTTAGCACGCAAGGAATGATACATGAAGTGCCTTTCTGGCCTATATATGCACATTCACACACCACACAGAAGCATGTGCATGAGTTCCTGCACACACAAGTGCACCTGCATACACATGAATAGACACATAAACACACACATACTCATACATACACGTGTGCGCACGCACGTGCGCACACACACACACACACACACACACACACACACACACACACACATTTGAATCCCGTACTTTTGACTCTCCTGTGGTTGCCTAGGAAAAACCATGCTTCACATTTCACATTTTGTCTAGACAAGTACACCAGCCATTTCTGCTGATTTCAGAACCTCTCGCCTTCATCTAAAGCTTTCTGAAGCAGCCAGAATCAAGAATTCATCAGTATAAATTGGTTTGAAAAGCTCCTTTTTAAAGAAGGAAAATCATTACTGGCTAAAGTCTAATTAGAATTCTAAATTATGGGCTTCAAAATTCTTAATCACGGGGATTCTCTCTGCTTAGTTGATCTCATTTTCTGTAACACTGAAAGTCAAACACTGTGCTTCCGAACAGCAAATAGACTCTCTATCATCTTTAGGAAATCTAGTAGCCACAAACCCAGGGCTACATGCTGATCCTTCCTCACTCTCATGCTACCTCATTGCTTCCCATAAGTCACATTCCTTCCCTTCGTTACAGCTTTCTTTATAACATGGGGTTTCTCACCTACAGTGGGACACTCTAAAGAGTAGCAAAGGACATTAATAATCACACTAGACAAAACTTGTAATACTCACAAGTGACTTTGGAGGTCAAGGTTAATACTTACCTCAATTACGACACTGATGATATCCCAAACCACTAAACACAAATTTATACAAATTAATACATATGTAGATACAGATATCATTTTTCATGGCTATTTATATTTATATATATTTTAGTGTGACCCTGATTTTCCTGAAGATCTAAATAATTGCTTCAATATTTTAATGTTTTTTCAGCTACTTTCCTTTTTCAGGTAATTTTGTTTAATTTTTCAATAACAGGATCTCATGTATCCAAGACTGGTCTCAAACTGAATTCACTGCGTATACAAGGATTACCTGGTTAATATGATCCTTTTGCATCCACCTTTTGATTGCTGGGACAACAGGCCTGTACCAATACACTTGCTCTACATTTTTCTGGGAGTCAAACCCAGCTCTTCATGCATGCTGGACAAGCAGACTTCATCGTAGTTCCAGGCATACACTACATGGGAAGTTTTTTCACACCATAGGATATATATATATATATATATATATATATATATATAATTATTATAATATATATTACATTAGATATAATGTAATAATATATTATATTACATTATATTATATTACATTAGATATAATATAATATATCTATATTACACTAGAGAGTCACAGCTGATAAGTTTAGAGCAGTGGTTCTTTACCTTCCTAATGCTTTGATATAGTTCCTCGTGTTGTGGTGACCCCCAACCATAAAATTATCTTCATTGTTACTTCATAACTGTAATTTTGATACTGTTACAAATTGTAATGTGAATATCTGATATGTAGGATATCTGATATGCAACATCTCTGAAGGAGCTGCTCAATGCCCAAAGGTTGTGACACACAGGTTGAGATGACTAGTTTAGAGGAATGGAGACCCTGTGACAATTCTTGGATAAAGGTGGGAGAAGGGCACCTTTAATGAACAGAAACAAGAGAAGGCCTTGGGTTCAGACTGACAAACACCAGGAGGAGTTAGCCTGACAGGTAAAGATAGAACAGATCCAGGAAATAAGTCACACTTGCTAGAGAGGTGAGCTAAGGGTTACTGTGTACATACTGTGTACGTACTGAAGCCAGAATCTGCAGTTCTAGTGTGAGAAGCAGCAGCATTAAGCTTTGCAGACCCATGCAAAACTGTTGAATGTGCTCCTGCTTGTATTTCAGAATACGCATAAGTATCTTTCTAATCCTTTTAAAGCCTTGTAGACATAACCACAGAGCTTGGGACGTCCATCCTCACAAAATAATGCACAATGAGTTTATATGATATGGAAAGTCCCTAGCTTTTAATCATTTAGTAGACCAGATAAATTTCTCAATTTAGAAACCTATTCACATTTACTCATATTTAAATGTGTTTTAGCTACTCATTTTGAAGTACTTGAGGATTTCATTTGGATGACTAAATTAACTCTTTTATATTTGTACCTTTATGTAGTTGTTCACAAGATAAATTTACACACACTTTTAGACACTGATTTTAGAAGTTATTTAAGCTTATCACTTTGTATATAATGGATGTAAAGACAGAGAAGGAGGGGATGGGTCTATATATTTTACTGTTAGTGGATTCTTTTCAATGCCTTTGTTATTTCCATTTATCAAACATAGTACTTAATTACAGTAGACTATGCATCTCAATCTGCAGCAATACCAAAGTTTGGAGAAACAATTTAGGTATTAAGATTTATTTTTAACCATTTTTGTGCAAATTCTTATTATTTCTCTTTGAAAGTTACTTTCTATGCATTTATTATGTTTACAAACTATACATTTCTGGTGCACCTATTGGCTCATTTCTGAATATATACACACATGTGAGTATACACACCTGGGCATGTGTGTACATTCACCACACATATCCAACATATGTGCATACGTGTGGAAGTCTCATCACTCCACATACTTGGTTTTGTATGGCTTTATAGATTGTAGGTTTCCAGAAGGCAGTGACAACATTTACTTTCTTTTCTTTTTCTCAGGAGTCCTTAGAATGTCTCCAACAATCATACTCTAGCACATACTCATATGTTCAAGATTATAAAGTCACCACTTATATTGCAGCCAGATAGACTTTGCCTATAAAGAAAGGAAATATGGCATATGTTTTTGCTTGTTACTCAACTTCAGTAGAATCAAAGAAAGTAATTAGAACCATGTATGTCTCTATAATCACAATTGAGGCTATAAGCAGTTAAATAGCGTTCGTTAATAACATAAGAGGACTTATTCTAGAAGGAATTAAAATAAGAATAGCATGAAAACAACAATACTGACTTGATTTTTGTTCTATATATTCTATATATTTTATTCTGTATGATTTGGAAGACTCTCAGCTCTAAACTCTTTCTTTCTTTCTTTCTTTCTTTTCTTTCTTTCCTTCCTTCTTTCTTTTTTGTCAATAGCACAGGGCTATCTTGGCTTTCCTGCTGATGCAGGTCATAATAGTCTGTCTTCTTCTTCTTCTTTTTTATGCTTAGTCAATTTTTTATTGGATATTTTATTTATTTACATTTCAAATGTTATCCCATTTCCTGATATTCCCCCAGGAAGCCCCTATCCCACCCCCCTCTGCCTGCTTCTATGAGGGTAGGCTTCCACCCACCCACCCACTCCTGCCTCCCACTGGGGCATCAAGCCTTCACAGGAATAGTTCCCTCCTCCAATAAAATCTGGAGTAGAGTTAAAAATAGTCAGTGATGCACATTAATATATAACTAGTCCCAGATTTACTTTGCTGAGTATCTGGCTTGAGAAAGATTAATATTCTGGATTCATAGCTCATTATTATAAATAGAGATCAATAAAAGAATAAAAAAGCAGAAAATATCTTTTACAATATCCCAGATTTCTTGAATTTGTAGTGAAGAGTATTTTGCAGATAGGCCAGTGAGTAAATTCCTTTAGAGATAGTCTATAAAATTTCTTCAAGAAATTTCCTTTCTTGATTTAAGGACAGTTTTGCCTAGTGCTGGGATATATAGCCCACAACCTTAATGAATTTCCTATATGTCAGTGTTTATGGTTCATGAATATAATGTGGTCATTTCATTTTGTATATGTATATGTATATAAATACAAATATAAATATATGTGCATGTTTATGTGATTCATGCCTTAAAACATTTTAAGGATAAGCTATGTATGCATTATGCATTCCTTTTGACATACTGTTTCTTTAAAGTTACACATGGATGAGGTGAGTGTGCAACTGAGAAAATACAAAATTATGATGAAATCTGTCATACAATGATATAGAAAAGACATACAAAAATAATGACTAACATAGGCCTTTGATTTGATAAAATTGTAAATGAGTATATCTGTGCTTTTAATATGTCTAGAGGGTGATAAACACAGCTGTCCATAATGAGAAGTAGATTACATCATGCAACTCTAAATAAGACTTCTAATGAGAAATCAGGATTAAGTTGAATCCGGAGGAGAATTTTGTTTGCTTGGAGAATTTTAAGCTTATCCCTCTGGAGAGAATGATGCCACATTAAGAAATTTTAATTTGAAATGAGGTTACACGATTGTAAATTGCTGACAGATATTTAGTAAATGATTTAGCACTTGTGTTTACATTTCTAGCTCAGGAAAGATTTTGGCTTTTTCAGCAAACCGAGGAAATGTCTTCAAAACACATTTAGCTAATCCAAATCAAGTGTCCATAAAATGAAATGTGGGAGAGAATTAGCCATTACTTTGACATATATGAGTTAGGCATTCAAATTAAACAATCTTTACTCTATGAACAAATCAATTTTTATTATTTCAGTTGCCATGAAATTAATTTATTAGTGAATATGGAAGAACTATGGGCAATGTCTTTGAGCCAATGTTATGGCTTATAATATAAGGAATATTTGTAAAATTGCTTTTTACAATTCATTTGTAATAGAAGAGTCCATCGTCATACAATGTTCATGGTTTAATTCTTGGATGGTTTGGTAGACTCCTGGAAAACATTTAGGAGTTAAAGAATACACATGCAAGATACAATGTTTATTGTTCAGGCACAAGCAGTGAAGAAGGTTACTGTTGTCCAACCAGCTGTACAAAAATGTAGCCCTCTGGGGATGATAGATAAGACCAAAATGGATAATACAACCCGCTCCCCTTTTGCTTCTGAAACTTCTATTTTCAATGTGACACCTACTATCACACACAGGCTCTTTCTCTTCCTTGTGACAAACTCACACAGCTTGCGAAAAAGAGATCCAGGCTTCATTAGAGAAATGCCACCTGAAGGGTCTCTTTCAAGAGCTTTGTATTTTGCAGCTGGAGACATGACTGAATGCAGGATGGTTTCTATGGCCCCACAATATGTAGTCGCAGATAGACGCCAGTGTCATTATAGCTACTGCAGGAAAATGTGCTATTTCGTGCTGAGCTGCCTTGTGGACCAGTGTCACTAGGGAAATATCCCTGGTTTACGGGAAGCTGTCCTATTTTATATGCAGGTACATCATAAAGAGCTTTATGCTTGGACAGCTAACTAGAAATACAAGGCTTTCCATCCAGTCAAGATTTTCTGTTATATATATATGAAAAAAGTGGCTCACCATTTACCTTTTTATGTCCAATTCTAATTTGGAAAAATAGAAAACCTTTTTCTCTTAGATTTTCAGATCTGGTACCCTCTCGGGGCTTATGTCCTTTCCCCCTTGTTTCTTCACATACATTTTCTTCTGCCCTAAAACCTGTGCAGTTAACTCCTGTCACCTTAAAAGCCTTTCTCACAGTACACTGTTCTAGCTGTTGAAGCATATGTAATTACATCCTACCCTACCTGTCCCGGGGCATGCGAGCTTCATACAATTTTCATATCACCCTTTTTCATTATTCAAGCAGAGTGAAATTTTAAGGACAGTGTGATTAGGCTGAAATTGGAACTATTCAAGGCTTGGCATTGTGTGGAAAACAGACATTCCTTCCTTGCACTGAACTTAAAATGCTATTGCTGCAAAAAAGAGGAGTTCAATCAGCTTGGCGCACACACCAGCCACACTCACAGGGCATCTGAATTAAGACTTACTATGGACTCACATGATGGCTTATTAGTAGGTTTGTGGAGTTTAATCTGCAGAAAATAATCATGTTAATGATTTAGTAATTTTATACTTTTACACAGATTCTGTCCTGATTTGGGCAATGAGGTTCAGGGAAGCAAGGCAAACAATGCAGGCATTTATGGAAATTGGCCTGTTGAAGCTCTTAAAGAACTTTGGACATAACATAAGAAATCATTGTGCAACAAGAGAAAAGGGAATAAAAGCTGAAGTCATGACTCTCTCTCTTCACATGACATCTAAACAAAAGACTATAAAACTGACATAAACAGAAAACAAGCTTAATCCATTTCAATTACCAATTACCCTACTGCCTAACATAATACATCCATAATTTTCTGATATTTTGCTTCAATTTCATTAATGATGTTTTAATATTTTAATTTCTCAGCGTCAAACTTGGATACTGGATATAAAAAACATACCACAGCTATGATTTTCATTATTTTATTTGGCTCACCCAAATTGAAAGTAGAATGGGAAAGCCAAGGAGTACACAGTGTCTATGGCAGGCTGCCTCTCAGACACACCAAAAGGCATTCTATTCATGGATCAAAAATTTTTTTGTCCTTAAAATGTCATAAATACACTGGTATGTCATATCAAGTCACCAGAAGAACTAGGATGTATTGAATTAATCAAGACAAAGCAAAAGCTAGTAAGAGCTTGCAAGCCAGTCATGGGAGAGATGTAAACAATCCAGAGAAGTCAAAAGTACAATTTCTATTACAGTATGCAAAGACAAGGTGTGTGTGTGTGTGTGTGTGTGTGTATGCTTATTTATGATTTTTGAATTTTTAAAAAATATATTTCATGTGGTCTGTGAATTGTATCTTGGGTATTCTGAGCTTTTGGGCTAATATCCACTTATCAGTGAATGCATACCTTGTGTGCTCTTTTGTGACTGGGTTACCTCACTTCGGATAATATTTTCTAGTTCCATCCAGTTGCCTAAGAATTTCATGAATTCACTGTTTTAGATGCTGAGTAGTAGTCGATTGTGTAAATATACCACATTTTCTATATCTATTCCTCTGTTGAAGGACATCTGGGTTCTTTCTAGCTTCTGGTTATTATAAATAAGGCTGCTATGAACATAGTGGACCATGTGTCCTTGTTATATGTTGGAGCATCTTCTGGGTATATGCCCAGGAATAGTATAGCTGGGTCCTCATGTAATACTATGTAGAATTTTCTGAGGAACTGCCAGACTGTTTTCCAGAGTGGCTATATTAGCTTGTAATCCCACCAGCAATAGAGGCGTGTTCCTCTTTCTCCACATCCTCGCCAGCATCTGCTGTTACCTGAGTTTTGGATCTTAGCCATTCTGACTGGTGTGAGGAGGAATCTCAGGGTTGTTTTGATTTGCATTTCCCTGATGACTAAGGATGTTGACCATTTCTTTAGGTTCTTCTTGGTCATTCGATATTCCTGAAATGAAGCTCAAGAAAAAGGAACACCAAAGTGTTGATGTTTCCATTCTTCTTAGAAGGGGGAACAAGATACTCACAGGAGGAAATATGAAGACAAAGCATGGAGCAGAGACCGAAGGAAAGGCATCTAGAGACTGCCCCATCTGGAGAATTTATTCCGTATACAGTCACCAAACCCAGACTCTATTGTGTATGACAATAATTGCTTGCTGACAGGATCCTGATGTGGCTGTCTCTTGAGAGGCTTTTCCAGAGCCTGACAAATACAGAGGCAGATGCTCTCAGCCAGCCATTGGACTGAGCATGATGTACACAATGGAGGAGTTAGACAAATGACTTAAGGAGCTGAAAGGGTTTATAAACTCATAGGGAGAACAACAATATCAACCAACGAGACACCCCCCCCAACCCCCAGAGCTCCTAGGGACTAAACCACCAACTGAAGAGCACACATGGAGGGACCCTTGGCAGAGGATGGCCTTGTTGGGCATCAATGGGAGGAGAGGCCCTTGGTCCTGTGAAGGCTCGATGCCCCAGTGTAGGGGAATGCCAGGGCAGGGAGGTGGGTATGTGGGTGGGGGAACACCCTCATAGAAACAGTGGGAGGGTAGATTGGATAAGGGGATTGGGGGGGAACCAGGAAAGGGGATGACATTTGAAATGTAAATAAAGAAAATATCCAATAAAAAACTGACAGTATTTTGTTTTGCTGTCATCTACATGTGTACACCACCTGTGTGCCTTCTGCCCACAGATAGCATAAGAAGGTGGAAGACAATCTACAAGTATAGTTACAGAGAGCTGTGACTGTCATATGATCACTGGGGCCTGAATCTAGACCCTCTGTAGGAACAGCAGGTGCTCTCCATAGTTGATCCCTCTTTCCATGTTAGTTTTCTATCTTCTGCTATTCTTTTCTCCTTAGGATCAATACTGGAAAGCTAGGTAAGTATAATCCTACTTGCTAACTAAAAACACAATATTAATACCTCTGGACAATTAAAAAACACATACAATTTGATACCATTTCAAGTCCCTTTCAAACATGAGATAGAATCATAAATGATTAAAATTTACCATTTACCAGGACTTTGTCAGAACTCAGGATGAAAACTTTAAGATCACATAAATTTAGCTCTTTATTTTGCTTGGTAGGTATAGGTTTGCACAAACAAAGTCACATGGTAAAAATTAATATCAAATGTTAGAAGACATGGGTCAATAAAATATTTTCTCTGTCACTTGTTGATTTCTATACTAACATGGCTAATTTAAAAAAATAATTTGGTTTCATTTAATAAGATGAAAGTTGAAGGCATAAACATTCATGATTTTTAGTAGAAATTTTAAACATGATTGTATAGAAAGATTCTTATCTGTGTTCTCTGGGATATGGTAGGAATACTCAGAACTGTTTGTGGAACAGAGAAAGACTGAAAAATGACCAAAGACCATTGGCTCAAGAATAAATATTTTGAAGTATTGTCATATAACAATGGATTATATACCAGAGTAAACTGAGTAATATAGAAAATGACTCAACTTGGTGAGGAATCAAAACTTACTAGTGAACAAAAGCACTTTGTAAAAATCTTGGCATTATTTGCGTAAAAGGAAGAAGCTATACAAAAAATGAGTACATACGTATGATATGTATTTGCTAAAAACTGGAAATAAAAACACATGTTGTAAAAGCAGTTCAGGGGAGGGATCTTACTCTAAACTTAGGGGTAATGATTTTTTTGGGAAGGACAGAGTAGTGAGGAAAAGATGGCAGAATATGGAAGCATTCCGAGGCAACTACAATGTTGAACTTTGTAGAATAACTGGTAGTTAATGTTGTTGATATTTATTCTTTAAACAGGAGTTACACACATATGTATGTGTCTGTGTACATATATGTGTCTTCAAGGAAATTAAAGCAATTCAGAATAATATTCTTCCTCGATTAAAATTTACTACATGTAATGTCTTATGCCACCCTCAAAAAAAATGCTATTTGGAGTGATTCACAATCAGGAAAAATTATGCACAATGTAAGTGAAAAAAAAATGTCAAGGATTTTTATGTCTACTGCATGCATAAGATTTTCCATGAATATGTTATTGACTTTTCTCTTTATATACTTTTTTCCCCAAAAACCCAACAATAACATATAATGCAATACACTCATGGTTGAGTACTGTGGGAAGCTGGAGAGATCTGGAAGTAGCTGCTCTATAGGAGCCTTGAAGTGAGTGTTGATGTTTCAATTAGTGCCAATTCACAGCCCAAGAGAGCTGTGGAGAGCTACCATCTGTTGGCCTACCACATAGAGAAGGGAGACGAACACACGGTGGATATAACTAACTTCCTGACAGATAATTTCTCTGTGAATAAATCCTTAGAGCAATTCAAGTGTGTATTTATTTCAGCTTTTTATTGGAATTGATGAGACAGGTGAACAAATACCCATTATGGAGTTACTGCCTTTCATGGAACTTACAGTGACAAGAAAGCAGTATAAGGTTCTCAATCATCCACTGGAGAACTGTGCTGCACAACTTTAAGAGGCCAATAGCACATTTAGATAAATAAAACTCTGTTGTTCCCTTAGATTAATATTCTAAGACTTGAATTTGGAGCATCAAATCATGTGAATTTATTTAAGTTCAGCTGTATAGCTGCTCAGAGTTATAACCCAACCAACTGGGAGGGCTGTGAGCTAGGAATGTGGTGGCTCATGTTCTAGGAGGGGGAATATGGAAATATGGTACCAGACATCCTACTGGCACTTTCTAAAAAAAAATTTCAGCCACAGAAATTCTATTTGGCCCATCAAAATTGTGCTGTCTCAGTGCGTACTTTCCCAGGCTCCTTTCTGCCTTCCTTTTTCACAGCATGAAGCCAAAGCAAATGCTTCCTAGAAACAGACTACATTTCCTCAGGACCATCACATGTCTTTATTGAGTTATATGGAAAAGGAAATGACAGAATGACTCCATTAAATTAAGTCTTCTCAGACTAAATGCCTAATTTAATTAAAATCCCTGACTGTTTAGGTTGTCAGCACTTGTGTTAATATTTCTTTTCTATTTATTCTATGCTGTATTTTAAAGTAAGCTTGTAGGCATAATGGCCATTTGGTATTTGCCAAATTACAGATAGTATGCCTAAATGCTAACTATGTAATTTTTTAAAAATTGACCCTAGTGCCATCACATTTCTAAGTTTCTGAGAGTTACCTGAGGTTAAAAATACAAAACATTCTGACTCAGGATTCTAGGTCAGTTCCATCTCAAATCCCTGTGCTGGCAGAGACTATAGTACTTACTTTAACGAGATTTTTCACCTCTCAAATATTACATACCACTTCAAACACACTACATTCCCTTTCGTATCCCCTACAGATGTCTAGCTTATTATATTAAATAAAGTCACCCTTAAATCAGTGATTCTTGAAAGTTTTAATGTATATATGAAGGAAGAGTAGAAAAAAGGAGGTTTGGACTTCAGTTACATGTGTTCTCACAATGAAAACCCCTCTTTATGCTTTTTATTAATTTATCTGTGTATATTTTCATTTCTTTAGAGTCATTTAAATGTTTATAATGCTATTAAAGTTGATTGGTTGCTACTCTGAAACTTTTAATGACATCAGATACGAGATCCTGGAAACAGATCATCAATACTTATTTTCATTGAGCTTTGCAGAATTTTTCTGTAGTCTTACTTAGTTTGTCAACAGTTATTATTAAATATTACTATATATTTACAAAGTTTCTCTGAAGTCTTTTCTATATGAGCTATTCCTTCCTTAAAGAATCTATACATCTGTTTAACAGAGACATAGTTATTTAGTTAAAATCTTCAAAATTGCCCAATACAACAAAAATACAAAAAGTGCTATTATGAGCATTTCATATAATTTTTTTCTTGCATGTGAATATATCTATTCAGTGTAGACACCAAGTAGAAATGTAAGAATGTAATATAGGACTTTGATAATCTTATTAAAAAGTCACACTCAGCATGAAAATAGAGATCAAAAGAAATAAGAAAGAAAAAAATCAATAAGAAACGATTTACTTGTCAGTCTTCAACTCGCAAGAGATAGAGATGTTTATAAACAAAAGGATGGAAATGATGCTAGAGTACATTGTCACTAGACACACCTTATCTAAAAGGAATCCTAACACATTGAAATGAAAGCTTGCAACACAGCACTGGATGGCTTAAGGAAGTGTGAAATTCATGGGTGATAAGATCAGAAGAGTACAGAATATCACATTATAGTAACAGTGGCCAGCAGGTAAACTTTGATTCTAGTATAGAAGTATTAAATTTTGTTTACAATCCTGTCAATGAATTCACTGTAGACAGAAATGTAATTAGTGACAAAAATAACGTAAGGTTGCAAGAAAAGGCTAAGTGGAGAGCTTTGCATGGGAGTGATGCTCCATTTTTAAGGAAAATAGAAGACAAAAATATATCAAAATTTAAAAAAAGAAACTATACTGGGACATAAGGAAATTTGAGAAGAGAAATAAAGAACCCAAAATACCAAGACAAATAAAAAATAGTTGTAATGTCAGTAGTAAATCCTTTTCCATCAAAGAATATTTTTATGTCAATGGACCCTCATCCAAAGCAAAAAGCAAAAAACACCAAGGCTGGGTATGTTTGCATAAAATAACCTTTAAGTTTAAAAAGGATTATATGTGGCAAAGAAATATTATAATGATAAGAGGATCCATCCATGATGAAGAAAAACAAATGTATGCTTCTAATTATCCGGCATTAGTGAAACTAAAGTAATCAAGCAATCTCTAAAAGGAAGGAGCATGTTCAGCTATCTAGTGATGGAGATGCCATCATTCAGCTATCAAGTGATAGATTCTCTAAGACCCTATTCTTTTTTTCCCTTCGTTTATTGGGTACTTTCTTTATTTACATTTCAAATATTTCCAGTTCTCCCCTCTGGAAACCCTCTATCCCATACCTCCTCCCCTTGTCCTTTGAGGGTGCTCCCCCACCCACTCGTTCCTGTCTTCCTACCCTGGCATTCCCTTACACTGGGGCATCGAACCCCCACAGGACCAAGGACTGCTCTTCCCACAGATGTCCAACAAGGCCATCCTGCCATCCTCTGTCACATATGCGGTCAGAGCCATGGGTCCCTCCGTGTGTACTCTTTGGTTGATGCTCCAGTCCCCGGGAGCTCTGGGGGTCTTACCTGTGGACACTGTTGCTCCCCACACCACAGGGCTGAAAACCACCTGAGCTCCTTCCGTCCCATCTCCAACTCCTCTATTTGGAACCCTGTGCTCAGTCCAATGGTTGGCTGGGAGCATCTGCCTCTGTATTTGTCAGTTTATGGCAGAACCTCTCAGGAGACAGCCATATCAGTCTCCTGTAAGCAAGCTCTTCTGAGCATCCTCAATAGCATTCCGATTTGATGACTGTATATGGGATGGATCCCCAGAGTGGAGAGATAAATCTGCATGGCGAACTTGAAAAGCACCAAAAAGCAAATAGACCTAGCAAACAGAATATCATATATCTCCAGTGCACACAAAATATTCTTTAAGACAGACCGTCTATTAAGCTTTAAATATTCAAAATATAAAGACAGTGATATCATAACAAGTATCTTTTTTTACTACAGTAGAACTAGAAATCAATATCAGAATGCAAGTGTAGAAAATTCACAATGGGAAAGAACCAAAACATTTTAGAACAGCCACTGAGGCCTAGAGGAAATAAACAGGAGCAAAATACCTACTTTCCTTCTTTTCTTTCTTTCTTTCTCTCTCTCTCTCTCTCTCTCTCTCTTTCTTTCTTTCTTTCCTTCTTTGTTTCTTGTCTATTTGCTGGAAAAATATTTTTCCGATCTTTTACTCTGAGGTAATGTCGATCTATGATGGTGAGGTATATTTCTTGTATTAAGCAAAATGATGGATCCTGTTTTTACATCCATTCTGGTGGTCTGTGTCTTTTTATGGGGGAAACAAGTCCATTGATATTGACAGATATCAATGCCCAATGATAACTAATTCCTTTTATCTTGATGTTGGCGTTACTATTATTATTATTGTTATTACTACTACTACTATTTTTGTTGTTGTTGTTATGTGCTTCCCTTCTTTCAGTTTTTCTGCTGTGAAATTATTTATTTCCTATATAATCTTGGGTGTAGTTAACCTCCTTGGGTTGGAGCTTCCCTCTTAGTATATTCTGTAGGGTAGAGAGTCATATTGAAGTGCTTTATCACATGGAAGCTATCATTCAGCTCCAGACACCAGTGAACTATACCTCCCCCCACCTGGCGGAGCTGGCAGAGCTCCAGGAACAAGCCTTTTGTCACACCTCAGCCTCCCGCAGAGCAACAGACCCTATGGGGTCAACTTTCTGGAGGAACAGGGAGGCAAGGCCCTGCTGAGAAGCCCTAAGAAGACTCTGCAACTCTGGGAAGGAGGATCACGCCCACTGGGCATATATTGCTGCGCCTATCCCCCAAGTAAAGAGAGATTTTGTACAGCCAGGCACTAATGTCTCTGTGTGTTCTCTTTCTCTTGACCCCCGTCATTTCATTTCCCAGCTCTTTGTCCACGGAAAACCGGCTCGTGTGCAATTCCTGGGAAGCTTCACTGTAGGGCTGAATTTATGGATATTGTTTAAATTTTCTTTTGTCATGGAATATCTTGTTCTCTCCATCTCTAGTAGTTGAAAGTTTTTCTGGGTATAGTAGTCCAGGCTGGCATCTGTGGTCTCTTAGAGACTGCAAAATATCTTCCTAGGCCCTTTTGGTTTTTAAACTCACTATTGAAAAGTCAGGTGTAATTCTAATAGGTTTAATATTTTATGTTACTTGGTCTTTTTATCTTGTGACTTAATATTCTTTCTTTGTTATGTACATTTGGTGTTTTGATTATTATGTGGTGGGAGGATTTTTTTTGGGGGGGTCAAATCTATATGATGTTGTGTAAGTTTCTTGTATGTTTACAGTCATTTCTTTCTTTAGGTTAGGGAAATTTTCTTCTATGATTTTGTTGAAAATGTTTTCTGGGCCTTTGAGCTGGGAATCTTCTCCTTCTATTCCAATTATTCTTTTGTTTATTTTTTATTGAATATGTTCTTCATTTACATTTTAAATGTTATACCCCTTCCTGGTTTCCCCCACTCCCCAAAAACCCCCAACCCGTCCTCCCACCCCTTGCCTCCAAGAATATGCTCCTCTACCCAACCCACTCCCATGACTCCCACTCAATTTCCCCACACTGGGGCCTCTATTGAGTCTTCACAGGACCAAGGACCTCTCCTCCTTGGTCTTTTGATAGTGTTCGAAATTTTCTGAATGTTTTGCATTAGAATTTTTCACATTTAATACTCAATTTAATTGTTGTATCACATTTCTTTTTATCAGATCTTCTATGGCTGAGATTTTTTCTTCCTTCTCTTGAATTTTGTTGGTAATGATTGTATCTGTAATTTTTGTTCTCTTTCCTAGGTTTTCCATCTCCATGATACTGTCAGTTTGTTTTCTTTATTTTCATTTTCAGGTCTTGGACAGTTTTATTCATTTTTTTTATCTGTTTGATTATATTTTCCCATGCATCTTTAAGGGATTTCTTCATTTTCTCTTTAAAAACCTCTATCACCTTCATCAGATTTTATTCAAGGTCATTTTCTTGTGCTTCAGCTGTGTTACAATATCCAGGGTTTACTGTAGTGGGATAGCTGGACTCTGGTGGTACCATATTACCCTGGCTTTTGTTGATTGTGCTCTTACATTAGCTTTTACTCATCTGGTTGTCCCTGGTTCTGTCATGACTCCAGGAAATGCAAGCAGGGTTGTGGGAAGGAAAATGGAACTCAGCATACAGGGTGGAGCTTACTACTGTTGGGTGTGCTTTAGGAAGACTTTACAGGCTAGGAATTGGGGGGTCATAAGTGGCTTATCTGGTTGCCCCTGGTGGCAGTAGGCCTTTGGGAAAGCAGGCAGAGTTGGGGCACAGAGAACGGAGCAGAGGGGACAGGCCACACCTCAGCTCTTCTGAGTATGTCCCAGAAGGATCAGGAAGGCAGAGGATGAATGGGGAGAAATCTCATCTTGTTGTTCCTGGAGCTTCCAGGCCTCATGACATGCAGATATAGCTACAGGCTGGAAAATGGAGAACCTTAAAATATTTCTTTATACTTTGGAGAGAAACATGATTAACAAAACTTCTAAGATACAGCAAAAGTTTGGAGAGAAAAGTTAAAAGATGTAAATGCTCACATTTATAAGTAAGAAATGTCTCAGTAGCACTTTGCCCCTAAACCTTAGTGGGAAAAATAATGAAGAAAATAATTTAAAATTACACAAAGCCATAAATCTATAGAGACAATCTACACATTGTACCAATGATACATGGAAGTGTTCTCAATAGCTCTACTATTCAGAAAAATGCAAATAAAAACTTCAAGAGATATTTCTCATCAGTTACATTTTCTATTATTATCTTAAAAAATATCAAACAGAGTTGGTAAAGATTACTGTTGGAAGTTTAGTGGGAAACCCAGTGTTTTAAAAATAGCTAAAATCTAAAACATTAAAAAAAACTCAAGAAACTAGATTTCAAAAAATCCAATTTTAAAAATGGGATAGAATTTAAATAGAACTCTCAATACAGGAAATCCAAATCGCCGAGAAACACTACAAAAATATCAACATCTTTAGTCGTCAGTGAAATGTAGGTGAATACTACTTTGAGATGCCATTTTATAGATGTCAGAATGGCTAAGATCAATAGTGCAAGTGAAGTTCATGCTGGCAAAGATATGGAATAAGGAATAAAGAATAGGGGGAATACTTATCCATTGCTGGTGGAGTGCAAACTTGCATGACAGCCATAGAAATCATTGTGGTGGTTCCTCAAGAAGAAGGGAATCTTGTCTACTTCAAGATCCATGGATTCCACTGTTGGGCTTATACACAAAGAATACATCACCTTCCCATAAGAACACTTCCTCACCACCATGTTCATTGCTGCTCTATTCTTAATAGCCAGAAATTGAAAACAATATAGATGTCCCTCAACAGAATAATGGTCAAAGAATATGTAGTATATTTCCTCAACAGAGCATTTGCTCTTTTAAGAAAATAATCATAAAATTTGGTGGCATATGGATGGAATTCTTAACAAACATCCTTAATGAAATAACCTATACATAGATAAATATGATATATATATATTTATTTTATGTGGATATTAGCTATTAAATAAATAACTAATCTGTAGTTCCAGAGGTCAGGAATATATGAAAGGGCTAACATGGGGAACACAAGAATTCTTCCAGGAGGGAAAAATACAATAGATTTTATAACTAGACAGGGGACAGGGTAGCAGACAGGAACATATGGATAAGATTGGAATGAGCAAGGATTTGAGATAGGGAATGTGGGGAGCTGTAGTTTGAATTGAAGGGCATTTGAGAGGTGGTATGGAAATCTAGTGTAGTCGGAACTTCCTAAAATACATGATAGCAATCCTAATTTAGTCTCCGAATACTGAACAAAGTCCCACCTGGCCATGACTTGTCACCAAAGAAAGCTTCCAGTATCAGGACTGGGTTACATATAATTGAGTTGCTGGCCAAAATGGTCCCATAGAATCTTCCAACAACCTAGGCTATTGCCAAGACAATAGGCTTCTCTCCATAAAGTGACATCAAAGCTCCATTACTGAAGAAAACTGACATATTTTGTTAAATATGGAAAGGTCCAGCTGTCACCTACGTAAAATCTTCATTTTCACCTAGTGTGTTTTGATATGAGAAGGTACACTGCAGACTACCACAAGAGAGACACAGACATCAGTTCATCTCCCAAACATTTTGTCTGTAATACTTTCCTTCCTGAAGAATATGCTGGAGCAATGGTGGCGCTAAACTTGTGGGAGTAACCAACCAACATCTGGTTTGACTTAAGGCCCATTCCACGAGATGGATTCCGTATCTGACACTGCTTGAGTGTCAGAACTAGAAGCTGGATAGCCCAAAGACCTAGGGAAAAACCAAATACTATTAATCTTAAAAAAAATAATAGTGATAAAATGACACCTAAGTGATATTCTGCAATATACATAAATCATTGCCTTATTCAGCTATCATCAGAGTCTTCTTCCTGCAGGAGATGGGAACAAATACAGAAGTTGACAGGTTGACACCCAGACTTTATGGAGAAAGAGAAAGAGAGAGAGAGAGAGAGAGAGAGAGAGAGAGAGAGAGAGAGAGAGAGAGAGGGAGAGGGAGAGGGAGAGGGAGAGAGAGAGAGAGGGGGTGGGAGAGAGGGAGAGAGAGAGAGAGAGAGAGAGAGAGAGAGAGAGAGAGAGAGAGAGAGGGAGAGGGAGAGGGAGAGAGAGAGAGAGAGAGAGAGAGAGAGAGAGAGAGAGAGAGAGAGAGAGAGAGAGGGAGAGGGAGAGGGAGAGGGAGAGGGAGAGAGAGAGAGAGAGAGAGAGAGAGAGGGAGAGAGGGAGAGAGAGAGAGAGAGAGAGAGAGAGAGAGGGAGAGGGAGAGGGAGAGGGAGAGAGAGAGAGAGAGAGAGAGAGAGAGAGAGAGAGAGAGAGAGAGAGAGAGAGAGAGAAATAGAGAGGAGAGAGAGGAGAAAGAGAGTGTAGGGAGGGGGAAAAGATTGAAATACATAGCTCTAAATGGGATGACTATCAATTCTCTTCCCTCAAAGCTCAGGAAACCCCTTGGAACAGGAAGCAGAACCAGAAGAGTATAAGGTGGGGACATCAGGAGAACAAGTCTCTCTAAATCAACTAAGCAAAGCTCGTATTACCTCACATAGACTGAAGTCGTATGCACAAGTTTTTCACAGGTTTCTACCAGGTCTCTTTCACGTATTTTACATTTTTCAGTTCAGTGTTTTCATGGGGCTTCTGAGTGTATGAACAAGTGAGACTCTGATTCTTTCTCTTCTCTTTGTCTTACCTAACTTTGATATGATTGTTTTTGTTTTATCTTATTATATTTAATTTTGTTAGTTTTTTTGTTGTTGTTATGTCTTAAAAGTTTGTTCTTTTCTGATAAGAGACAGAAAGCAAGTTGATCTGGATGGAAGGGGAGGAAGAATGGAACTGAGAGGAGAAGAGGAAAGAGAAACTGTTATCTGGACACAGTGTATGGTAAAGAAATCTATTTTCAATAAAGGGGCTTGGTAGAGAAAACCCAAAATGGTACAGTCTATGGGAACAGGATGAAGAAAATTATTCAAAAAGCAACTGCCACATGTTCCAGCAATCTCACTTCTATGTATTTATTCATAGAAACTGAATTTGGAGTCTCAAACCACAGTACTACTTTCATGTTAAATTCTGCACTATTCACAATAATCAAGGTATAGAAATAATCCAAAGTGCATGCACAGATGAATGGTTATTATGTGTAGTGTATAAAGTCAACCGACCAAGCCGACTCAGTAAGTCAACAGGTTCTCCACTGCAGGAGTGAGAATTGAAAACAAAGAGACAACATTGTAGCATGACCCCAGCCAATTCTGAGGCTGAGGCGGGTTTATTTTTTCTCAATCCGATTTTATACCATTTTAATTAAATGTAAGCAATAGGGGCAAACAGTACAACAAACACAAATAGTCAAGGAACAAGCAAGGCAATGAGCAAAGTCTCCAGATGAGATCACTGTTTCTAAGGGCTTATCAGGATGACCAAGATATCCGAGCCTACTTCCTTGTCCAAGTCCCAAATCAAATTCTTGCCTGAAGCCTACTTCTTTTGTTCCACCCCAAAACTAAGATTCCTGCCTGAACTTATTTCCCTGTTCTAGCCTAAAATTAGATTCCTGCTTGAGCTTACATCCTTGTCATGGCCTAACGTCAGATTCCTGCCTGAAACCCATTTCCTTGTCCCTGGCCAATGTCAGATTCCTGCCAAGTGACCCCACAAAGGCTCTCCATAGTCAACATTCTTACATCAGTATTGCAGTGTACAATAACCCTATAGGACACAATAAGAAGTTAATGAGTTAGTCAAATAGGATAGATACTATAAATTCCACTAAGGCATTTAGTAGAGTCAAACCCATAGAAGCAAATAACAGACAAGTGCTAATTGAAAACTGTAGAGAAGGAGAAATGTAGAACTTTGGATGTACAATAATTTAGTGATATAGATGAAATGGATGTTTGCTTATCTAAATGCATAGCATGCTATTGTGCATTATCTTCATTTATGATGTTATGAAATATGAACATATTTTCCATCTTTTGCACTATACTTAGAACTCTGATTCCTCCTCTTATTTTCCCTACTCCTCATCTACTTCAATCTTCCTCCAACCTCTGCTAGTCATTGTTCTACATACTGGTTGAGTTTTTTTTTTTTTTTTTTTAGATTACTCCTATGACAAAAATATGCATGTTTGTATAAATGTCAGTGGGCTTGTGGAGAATCCTCCTGTATGGAAATGTAGATTACTGCAGCAATAGAGAGGACAGTGTTTAACACAGAGCTTCCTTCCCATGAAACTAAAGATAGACACAGTATAGGAGCTGTCTTAGTCAGGGTTCCTATTCCTGCACAAACACGACCAAGAAGCAAGTTGGGGAGGAAAGGGTTTGTTTAGCTTACACTTTCCACATTGCTGTTCATCACTAAAGGAAGTCAGGACTGGAACTCAAGCAGGTCAGGAAGCAGGAGCTGATGCAGAGGCCATGGAGGGATGTTTCTTACTGGTTTGTTTACCCTGGCTTGCTCAGCTTGCTTTCTTTTTTTTTTTTTTTTTTTAAGTTTTTATTAGAAATATGCTTTGTTTACACGTTACCCATTGAAAACTCCCTATCCCATCCCCTTCCGCTGCTCACTCCCATCCCCCAATTTCTTGACTTGCATCCCCCTATTTTCTTTTTTTTTTTTTAATTTAATTTAATTTTATTTTTTTAATTTACATTCCAAATCACTTCCCCTTTCCCGTTTCCTCCCTCCCCGAAAGTCCCATAAGCCCCCTTCCCTCCCTCTTTTCTCCGTTCAACCCCCTCTCATTACTCTGTCCTGGCGTTCCCCTACATCCAGTCTTTCCAGGACCAGGGGTCTCTCCTTCCATCTTTTTAGAAATCTATTGATATGCTGATTGTGTCTAGGGTATTCTGAGATTCTGGGTCAATATCCCCTTATCAGTGACTTCATACCATGTGTGATCTTTTGTGATTGGGTTACCTCACTAAGGATGATATTTTCAAGTTCTGACCATTTGCCTAGGAATTTCGTGAATTCATTGTTTTTAATTGCAGAGTAGTATTCCATTGTGTAAATATACCACATCTTCTGAATCCATTCCTCCGTTGAGGGACATCTGGGTTCTTTCCAGCTTCTGGCTATTATAAATAAGGCTGCTATGAATATAGTGGAGCATGTGTCCTTATTGCATGCAGGTAAAGTCTCTGGGTATATGCCCAGGAGTGGTATAGCCGGATCCTCCGGAAGTGTCATGCCCAGTTTTCTGAGGAGCCGCCAGACTGCTTTCCAGAGTGGTTGTACCAGCCTGCAATTCCACCAGCAGTGGAGGAGTGTTCCTCTTTCTCCACATCCTCGCCAACAACTGCTGTCTCCTGTGTTTTTGATCTTAGCCATCCTGACTGGTGTGAGATGGAATCTCAGGGTTGTTTTGATTTGCATTTCCCTAATGACTAAGGATGATGAACATCTCTTTAGGTGCTTCTCAGCCATTAGATATTCTTCAGGTGAGAACTCTTTGTGGAGCTCTGTACCCCATTTTTTAATAGGGTTACTTGCCTCTCTGGAGTTTAACTTCTTGAGTTCTTTGTATATCTTGGATATTAGCCCTCTGTCGGATGTAAGGTTGGTAAAGATCATTTCCCAGTTAGTTGGTTGCCGCTTTGTCTTTTTGACGGTGTCTTTTGCCTTGCAAAAACTTTGTAATTTAATGAGGTCCCATTTGTCTATTCTTGATCAGCTTGCTTTCTTATAGAACCCAAGGCTACCAGCCCAGAGGTGGTACCACCCACAACGGGCTCTCCCTCCTTGATCACTAATTGAGAAAATGCCCCACAGCTGGATCTCATGGAGGCATTTCCTCACCTGAAGCTCTTTTCTCTGTGATAACTCCAGCCTGTGTCAAGTTGACACAAAACCAGCCGGTACAGGAGCCTAATGAGCAACTCTTTCTGTCTGTCTCTGTCTGTTTCTCTGTTTGTCTCTGTCTCTGTTTCTCCGTCTGTCTCTCTGTCTCTCTGTCTCTCTCTCTCTCTCTCTCTCTCTCTCCTTCTCTTCCCATTCAATTGAATGATATCAGCATACAAAAAAAAAAAAGATATCTACACACTCATACACTTTCTTTGTTGCTTTTGCTTTTAGTGTTTGAATTAGTTTTAAATTCCTGAGAAAAAAGTGTAGAATATTCGGGGAGTTCCTATATTGGGTACATTCCTACCAAAGGACAACCCCATTACTAGTGTGGAAATTCAAGATCTATCTAAACATTTCAACTGTTGGTAACATTTCAAGCATGCATTGGTAAACCACCTTGTCTCAAAAATCTATCCACTCTATTGTTTATTTGCTCTAAGTCCTGGTGCTGTGTTTGCTACAAGCTTAGGCAGTGTACAATGCAGAGCACGGCATTGCGTTAAACATGCCCTGTACTCAACTCTGTCTGTTCATTCACTTGTCTCCTCCAAAGTAGCAACTAGTGTTTTTTTTTTATTGTGCCTACAATTTTTGGAATGCCACATTTCTGCAATCAAACCATTCACTGTCTTCGGGTAATCTCCTTTAACTTATAAATGTTTATTTTAGTGTTGTCTGTGCAAGTTAATGTCATATGTGCTCATTATGTTATAGCATCCAATAATAATCCTTCACCTGGGTAGAACCAATATATATTTGATCATGCAGTAAATGAAGGGAATTTCGAGTTCTTCAATGTTTCAGCACTTTCAAAGAAGACTGTTACAACCATCTATAAACATTGCTTTTTGTGGACATGAGTTTTCAGTGTTGGCTAATGTCCAGGGAGCTTAATCATTTACTTGCATGTGAATATTCCATTTCCCAGCACCATTTATTTAAAATTTATCTTTTTAAGTTACCTTTGCTTTTTTGTGTAAGGGCAGCAAGTGAGCATTCAAATAAGTTTTATTTCAGGATCAATTGTGTTCCATTGAGTCATATGCTATTTCTTTGCTGAATGCTAGTCATTATTACTGAGATAAGTCTCAAAGTGAGGAAGTATCAGTTTTTCAACATTGTTCTTTAATACTAATACTATATTATATTCTGGTTTATTTGCTTCTCAACTGGAGATCTATTTTGTCAATATTCACAAGAAAACTTGCTGGTCCTGTGATTGCAGCTTCAGTGAATCTACTAATTAAGTTGGAAAGAACTCACATGATGACAAACTGAGTTGCCAGAACACAAACTGTTCTATCCACTAATTATGCTGTCCATAATTTTCCATTACAACTTTAGCCTATAAGTCACCTGTTTACATGAGCATGGTCCTTGTGCCTGTTTTGTCTATTCACTATTATGTTTTTGAAATGTTTGAAAAATATTGCTACACTCTCGTCTTCAGCAATGCATTATCGGGTGGTGAGGAAGCAAAACAAAACAAAACAAAACAAAAAACAAAAAACAAAAAATGACCCACACTGTCCCTAGGTTTCAGTCTTTTACAAGCATATTCTTTTAGATTGTGATAGTAACAAGTTTCTTACACTTTCCTGGATCTGGAGTTCAGCAGAAGGGTAAAGTGGAATAGATTTGGTTGTTTGGCTACTTTCATATAGAAAACTACAGAGAGCTATGGTTGTATATGTTTTATCTCCAAGAGCTCAATTGCTGACTCTTGAGTTTTGATGTCTTAGCCAGGGTTATCATTGCTTTGATGAAACACAAAATAAACTTGAAAAGCAAAGGGTTTAGTTTGCTTAATCTCAACATCACTTTTAAGCTTTGAAGTAATTCAGGAAAGGCAAACAAGCAGGGCATGGACCTCAAGTCAGGAGCTGATACAGAAGCCTTGTAAGAGAGCTGCTTACTGGTTTGTTCCTTATGACTTTCTCAGTCTGCTTTCTTAGAGAGACCAGGTCTACCAGCCCAAGGATGGCACCACCTACAATGAACAAGTATTTTCACATCAACTACCAATTAATAAAATGCTTTATAGACTTACATTACAGCCAAATCATATTTTATAAAAACCATTTTTGTTGAGAATAGATTCTTTTAACACATAATATAGTTTGGTTATGGTTTTCCTTCTCTCTTACTCATCCCAATCTTAAATCATGTGGAAGTATTTTCTTGAATTTCATCTCAGATAATTCTACCTTATATCAAGTTGACATAAAACTAGCCAGTACAGATACATTGTGGTTAAAGAATTTTATATACACATCCCTAACATTAAAACCCTCATGTATATTTCCTCTTTTGCTTGCCTGAAGTATCAGGTAACTTCTTTCTGATATTCATAAAAGATTGCTAGAGCCCAGAAGGTAAAAGGAGCAAAATATTTGGTCTCTCAATGTCTAGATCCCCTGGAATTTTCATCTCCTTGACTTGGTCATATTTGGCCTCCAGCACATTTCAAGTGTTCTTAACCAGACACTAAATTTTCTTGCCTAAGTTATAATTCTCTGTTTTCACCAGTAAGTGCTAACAGTGTGGGGAAGTTTTCCTATGACCTCTTTTTCCTTGGGAATCAAATGAGTTGTTGATCTTACAGTTTGTTCAAGTTTGCAGTTGTTGGAACAGAGCAGTTAACTTACAGGCTCCTTCGATGCAGGGCCAGAAACTGTCTTATTTCTTTATAGCCTGTGTAGAGCCATTACGAGCAGATTAATAACTATATATTTTGATGATAGGTGTTTTGCCATGTGTAATAGAAAAGAGATTCAGAGTCCTTGATTCTAGGAAATGATTTTGTGGCTGGCTTTCCATCATAACCCTAAGGGAAAAAAAAGCAATTGGTGTTGAAGAAGACTATTCACATAGTACAGACATAAATGCAATTGCTATTTTTGTTTTTATAACCTTTTAAAGATTATTACATTAGATGGCAATTCTAGGTGAGTAGCTTTTTTGTGTTATCTATTTTATCAAATGTATCTAATTAGTGGAGTTTTCTATAGGAATTTTATTTTAAACTATCCTTGGTTTATGTCATATTGTCATCTTAGTCCCTCCCTGCTTAATTTTGCTATTTTAATTTTTGTTTTTTTACACAGGTCCCAAATGTAGCCATCACTGGAACTGGATTCACTGTGTTCCTGAGGATTAGCTTGAACTTCTTTACCTGTTTCAACCTCTAAGTGCAGGGTTTACAAAGTGTATGCCACCACACCCAGGTTGAATTTGCTTTTTTATTTGTCTCTACTCACAGACAACATGTAAATTAAAAATGACACTATCTATCTATCTATCTGTCTATCTATCATCATATATTTCTATCATCTATCTCTAGTCATCTACATTTATATCTATGTCATCTCTTAGATCAACTTACAGACTATGTTTCAGTAGTCCAACAATGGCTGTCCAATGTTAGGCTGAGAATCAGTGTGCTATACAGTTCATGAGGCCATATGTCTCAGCAGTCCTTATCTGACACTGTAGTTATGGACTACTCTGGTCTTAATCTGCTTTAGAATTCAGAAGTCATAAAACAGGTGAAAGGATATTCAGCCAAAAGACAAATGAATTTGTCAGTAGGAATGAGTAAATGCAGGTAAAACATAAAATCCTCCCTCTTTTATGTCCTTTCTTGTTGGCTGTCACTAGAGTTGTGGTCCAAATTTAAGGTGGGATTTTATCAAGCGAATCCTACACAGGTTTGTCTACTATCTTGGGTTTTATTTTATTTCAGATGTAGGCAGGCTGACAACTAAGATTAGCTAGCACAGTTGTTAACCATTCTTTTGCCTATATGTATATAGCATGCTTGTATATCTACCATCCATCTACCTACACATCTAACAACTTAAAAACTAAATAGCATATGGTTCAGTAGGTCTTATCTGGAACCACAAAGAAAGAAAAGGAAAAAAGAATGAGAGAGAGAAAGGAAGAAAATAGGAAGGAAGGAAGGAAAATGGATGAATGAATAAAGAAAGAAGGAAAGAAAGAAAGAAAGAAGGAGGGAAAGAAGGAAGGAAAATTTATTAGCACAATATAATACATTCTAAGTATTGTCTGTTTTATTCTGTTGGCTTGTTCTATCAACATTGCTTCTCAGTCTTTGAAAAGCAGCATTTCTCATAACCTATAATAATGTGGCTGCTAAATATTCTTTTGACTGTCAAACATTTTTAGGTCATCTTCTCTATTCAGAAGCCCTGTTTGATATGTCTTCCATTTTGCTGTAGTAAGGTTTTCCTTAGGTTTTTAAAAAACCTTGTTAACCGATGGATTGCATTTGCAGATTCAGTTTTGTGCACCTGGAACACTTCATATTGTTATGACTTTTTTTTTTAACTATTGCTGCTGCTTTAGTTTCCCGGCTTATCTTTATATCTGCAATTCCATCTATATGTGTTAAGCAACTCTATTTTTTGCTGTTTGACTTTGAACCTGAACCATCCTCCAAAGCTCCTGTCCTGCTTCTGACAGTAGTTGGCTTATAACTACGGTCCCACTTATGTTTGAGTTTATTCTACTTTCTTGCTGTGGTGATTTGGCTCAGGGTCTCATGTCCAGGCCAGTTCTAGTTTGTCTGCTCAGCACACTACTGTCTTTCACTCTCCAGCTCTGTTCTTTGTCTGTCTTCCTTGGAGCTCTGTCTTGGAATCCCTGACACCCCCACTTTGCTAAAGCTCTGATTCCTGACAGTCTGATACCCTTGACGTTTGTTTGATTATTCAGGAGTTTGTAGTAGACTGCTATGACTGTGAAGAGAGAAATGGGACATAGCTTGAATCTTAAGCTGGGGAAACACAAATAGTTGTTTTTTTAATGTAAAATAAAGATGGATAGTTGTACATCTACACATAGAGAAATGGATACAGAATTTTCCTCTGGCATTTTGCCTGGGTGTTCTTTTCTAAAAAATCAATAATTATTTTATGCCAGGGGTTATTTTACCTTCCCTAGAACTTTGTCATAGAGTACAAAGATGCTTGTGCTGGGTCCTTAATATTCAAATTAATTTTCACTTTTGTAATTCCATGCTTCTGTTTTTACTTAGGTTTTCTGAAAAACAGTTCTTCACATAATTAAATATATTTATCAAAGTCTATAAATTCATATGCCATATCAATTTCTTTTATTTCAATAATGGTCTTTAATGTTGCATACATTTTATTAAGGAGTTTATAGAAATTTTAGAACGCGATTAACTCCTTATGGTCTCTTAAGAGGAGACATGCAGCGGGGAAGTCAAACTTGTATGGAAAGGTAATTGGAAACACCAGATAGTACACAGTACAAAATGCAATTACTTTAAGAAATGGGATCTCTCAGCTAGGTCACCAAATATTGTGCAGAATAATTACTGTCTCTTATTTATCAACAATGTTACTTCCAAAGAAGAGAATCTCCTATCTGTAAGTTAAAAAAAAATAGAGAAACATGCTATTAAACAAAAAACTAATGATCTGCATATGTCGAGGTTAAAAATAGATGAGATGGTAAATTAAATATATGTTTACTCAAATGCAGCATCAGGATCAAAATGCAAATGTGGTATGTATGACCATAAACATTGATTAATTAAATAATGCTCCATGTCTGGGGTCAAAGAGAAATATGCAATAGTTGTGAGCTCTCTTCTTGATTAAAATGCATATGAAATCATTAATAGTTATTAAATGCTGTCAGCTGAGTGACAGCTAATGCATATCATACCTTAAATCAAATAAGAACAGTGAATTTTCTGATATATTCTTTGATTTCCTTTTTCTTTTTTCTCCTTCTTTTCTTTCTTTTTAATTAGATATTTTATTTATATTTCAAATTTTATGCCCTATCCTCATTTTCTCTCTGAAAACCCCCTATCCCATCCTCCCTCCCCCTACTCACTAACCCACCCACAACCCCATCCCTGTCCTGGCATTCCCCTACCCTGGGGCAAAGAGCCTTCACAGGACCAAGGGCCTCTTCTCTCATTGATGTCCAAGAAAGCCATCCTCTGCCTCATATGTAGCTGGAGCCAAGGGTCCCTCCATGTGTACTCTTTGATTGGTGGTTTAGTCCCTGGGAGCTCTGGGGGTACTGGATGATTCATATTGTTGTTCCTCCTATGGAGCTGCAAACCCCTTCAAGGGGTCCTTTCTCTAGCTCCTCCATTAATGATCCTATGCTCAATCCACTGATTGGCTGAGAGCATCCCCCTCTGTATTTCTCAGGTACTGGCAGAGCCTCTCAGGAGACAGCTATATCAGGGTCCTGTCAGCCAGACTTGTTGAAATCCACAATAGCGCCTCGGTTTGGTAACTGTATATGGGATGGATCCCCAGGTGGGGCAGTCTCTGATGGTCTTTTCTTCAGTCTCTGCTCCATACTTTGTATCTGTTTCTCCTCCTGTGGGTATTTTGTTCCCCTTGTAAGAAGGACCAGAGTATCCACGCTTTGGTCTTCCTTCTTCTATGGATTCATGCAATCTCTGCATTGTATCTCGGATATTCTGTGTTTCTGGGCTAATATCCACTTATCAGTGAGTGCATACCATGTGTGTTCTTTTGTGATTGGGTTACTTCACTCTGCATGATACTTTCTAGTTCCATCCATTTGCCTAAAAATTTCATAAATTCATTTTTTTAATACCTAAGTAGTACTCCATTGTGCAAATGTACCACATTTTCTGTATCCATTCCTCTGTTGAGGGACATCTGGGTTCTTTCCAGCTTCTGGCTATTATAAATAAGGCTTCTATGAACATAGTGGAGCATATATATGTCCTTATTACATGTTGGAGCATCTTCTGGTATATGCCCTGGAGGGATATAGCTGGTTCCTCAGGTACAGTTTTCTGATGAAACACCAAACTGATTTCCACAGTGGTTGTACCAGCTTGGAATCCCTCCAACAATGGAGGAGGATTGTCCCTCTTTTTCCACATCCTTGCCAGCATCTCCTGTCACCTGAATTTTTGATCTTAGCCATTCTGACTGGTGTGAGGTGGAATTTCAGGATTGGATATTAATCCTCTATCGATTTTAGGATTGGTAAAGATCTTTCCCAATCTGTTGGTTGCCATTTCGTCCTATTGACAATGTCCTTTGCCTTACAGAAGCGTTGCAATTTTATGAGGTCCCAATTGCCAGTTCTTGATCCTAGAGCATAAGCTATTGGTGTTCTGTTCAGGAAATTTTCTCCTGTGGCCATGTGCTCGAGGTTCTTCCCCACTTTCTTTTCTATTAATTTCAGTGTATCTGGTTTTATGTGGAGGTTCTCGATTCACTTGGACTTGAGCTTTGTACAAGGAGATGAGAATGGATCCATTTGCATTCTTCTACATGTTAACTGCCAGTTGAACCAGCACCATGCTGTCTTTTTTCCATTGGATGGTTTTTAGCTTCTTTGTCAAAGATCAAGTGACCATACATGTGTGGGATCATTTCTGGGTTTTCAATTTTATTCTATTTATCTACCTGCCTGTCTCTGTAACAATACCCTGCTGTTTTTTTCAGGATTGCTCTGTAGTACAGCTTGATGTCAGGGATGGTGATTCGGCCAGAAGTTCTTTTATTGTTGAGAATAGCTTTTGCTATCCTGGGTTTTTTGTTATTCCAGATGAATTTGCAAATTGCTCTTTCTAACTCTATGAAGAATTGAGTTGAAATTTTGAGGGTGATTACCTGGAATCTGTATATTGCTTTTGGCAAGATGTCCATTTTTACTTAATTAATCCTGCCAATCCATGAGCATTGGAGATCTTTCTATCTTCTGAGCTCGTCTTTGGTTTCTTTCTTCAGAGACTTGAAGTTCTTGTCATATAGATCTTTCACTTGCTTAGAGTCACACCAAGGTATTTTTTATTATTTGTGACTATTGTGATTTTTTATTATTTGTGACTATTGTTCCCTAATTTCTTTCCCAGCCTACATTGCAAGAAATATTAGAAAAGTAGAAGCAGCACATTCCTAGGCTTGAGCCTCTGCCCCAGCGGCCAGGCTGGTCCTGCACTGGCAGGCAATGGCCGCCCTGTTTTTATCTTGAGGAGATTTTGACTCTGAAGTCCACAGTCTCTCCACCCAGCTTGCTAGGTTCCCACCCCATCCCTGTCCTTATACCTTTCTCTTTTGAACCCAGGTGAGCTGCCATGTGAAGTTATATGCAATGCAAACTTGGTTCAGAAACAATGGTAACTCAATCTCTGGGCACAACACGTAAAACATAATCTTGTAAGCCTTATTAAAATCTGATCCCTACCTTGGGGGATCCTTGTGGATCTACTATGATACTAAGAAACTCTAGTAGCTACATTTTACCCCTCTGCTGTCCAGGTTCCAAAGAGGACTCTCTCCTGATTCCTCTCTTGTTCCCTCCAACCCAGAAGTCTCGTCTACTTGCCCAGTGATTGGCTCCTTTATTTATTAGGAGATTGGTTCACAAGAAGCTGCCTGAGTTCTTGATCTCTCCCAGGAAAGCAAGGAGCACAGAGCCATCCACAGCAAGCCTGTTTATCCTTTGATTAGAGGAAGGCCACCGACTTGTTTGAGTTAATTTCATATCCAGCCACTTTGCTGAAGTTGTTTATCAAGTTTAGGAGTTCTGTGGTAGAATTTTAGGGGTTATTTAAATATACTATCATATCATCTGCAAATAGTGATATTTTGACTTCTTCCTTTCTAATTCGTATCCCTTTGACATTCTTTTGCTGTCTAATTGCTCTGGCTAGGACTTCGAGTACTATATTGAATAGGTATGGAGAGAGTGGGTAGCCTTGTCTAGTCCCTGATTTTAGTGGAATTGCTTCAAGTTTCTTTCTATTTAGTTTCCTGTTGACTACTGGTTTGCTGTATATGGCTTTTATTATGTTTGGGTATGGGCCTTGAATTTCTGATCTTTCCAAGATTTTTATCATGAAGGGGTGTTGGATTCTGTCAAATACTTTCTCAGCATCTAATGAAATGATCATGTGGTTTTTCCTTTGAGTTTGTTTATATAGTGGGTTACACTGATGGATTTCCTCTTGGATTGGTTTTCATTTTTGAAAATTTACTTTAGAATCTTTTTCTGTCATCCGTATAAACCCTTTTTGTGATACTAAAAACTATAATTTTTCTTTCCTTTTTATAAAAGAAATATTTGTTTTACTTCATCTTTTTTTTCTCCCAAATCTGTGTCACCAACCTCATTCATTTACTGATACATAGTATCTTTATAAATAAGGATAGAGAATAAAACACAATAAATTATATGAGCTTATCAATATATGGTCTACTGTCAAATTACCAGAAGATTGTGGGCTATATTCATACTCAGATTTTGATATGATGCTTTTCTCTTTAATCTTTATTGAATTTGTTGCTGATATGTCTATTTGCTAATAGGACTTTATGGATATTGGAGAAATGGAGAAAACAGGATCAAGTATGTTGTGCAGTCAACTCCCAATGACTAATGAGTCTTAAAACTGTATCTTTCCCATGATGAAATATTTTTTGTCCATTAAAACTGTTCTGTTTGTACCCAGAATCCTCCTCAGCGTCTCCTCACCCCTTATTAAAGGAATGGAAACTAAGTTTAAGTGACCTGAGAGTAAATATATTTGTGAGAACAAGCCTCTGAAAATACAAATTCTAAAATTAAATATAAACTGTCCTTCACACACTTGTTGGTTCTCAATGTATTGCTTCTCTTATTATGAGTAAAAACTGAATTGGTTTGAATGAAAAGATTTGAACAAGGTCATATATAGAATGCACAGAACATCAGTTATTATCAGGAACAAATAATGTCAAATATACTTCTAAATTCAGATTAATTTGTGTCCTGAGATATGAAGATAATGAGTAAGATGTCAAGTTATGCATTTTCTGGAAAAAGTAAAATTATTTAACTTGAAAAGCCTATTTGCTCTTATTTTTACATAAATACCAGTTTAGCAAGCTTTCTAACATAGTGCAGCAGGAAATCATGCTTCCTGGAGTTGCCTGAGTCCTTATATCTATATCAAATAAGTCTGTGTGGTGCCCTTGCCCAGAGTGAAGGTGTGAACAAAGTATGTCATATCTATCTATGATATGAGAACATTGCCTTCTACTTCTAGGGACCTAGAATTCTCCTCCTTCATGTCATCTGAATTCATACCTCACACTCTTATGTCTGGAACACATCATTTCACTCAGTCCTTTTCACAATAACCATAGCTCCTATTTTCATTATCAGAAATTTTTATAAGGTCTTTTATCAAGATCTAGACTAGAATAAGATACATAAATATTATTTTGTTAATTTTCTTCCAAGTTATGTCATGCAGATCCTGACATATTCTAGAACTCTTCTTTTTCTACATCCCAACCAAAGTGGCAAGTGCTAATTATGTGAACACTTGCAACAAAACCTGCAGATTCCCAGTCAGTGCTGTTTTCTTTCTCCCCATCTCCTTAGCAACAGGGCCTGGTCTTGGGAGGATGCACAAGTTACAATTTTCAAAATAAAGGCATTCACAGCTTTTAGTATGAATGTGTGATATAGTCTGGCCTCTAATATATGGGGGAATTAATAGATGCCTGAAGTAAAATGATGTAAAAGCTCATTGAGCTAGCTTCAAAGTACAATGAGGCATTTAGGTTTCAGCCTTAATTTTGTTTTATCAACCTTAACATTATTTTATGTTCTGATAGCAGCATGAACACTGTTGGTTGAAACTGGATGTGGAGCAGAAGTAACAGAAATTCCAAATTTTCATGAAGTATATACACACTCTGAGAAGTAGATAGAGGATGTTCATGTTATCAATTATTTCAAGGAGTGTACACACACTCTGAGAAGTCTATGGAAGATGTATGTTTTATCAATACATGGATTTCTTTTTTTTCTGAATTTATGACCTGTCAAAGGTAGAAATAATTTATTTTCACATACATAGAATTGTTTAATCATGTATTTACTCCTTAATTTCCTTCCTTTTACCATTAAGTTAAGTTCCACAGAGATGATATATGCTTAGGCAATCAATCCTTGCTTATACATAAATATCAGATGACTATTTAGTATTAGTAAAATGATGGAGCGTATTCACTCCATTAAGAGTCAGTCATATAACAAGAACCCAGATGCATTACCTAGGGTGGCTGCAACTGGATGATGAAAAGAGATGGGATTTCTGCCCATTCGTCTTGTGGATATGGTGGATTATTAGAGTTGTTCACTTAAAGTGGCTTATAAAAAAAATCAAAGCCAAAACCAGTAATGAATAGTGGACATAGAATATATTAAAATGGTGTAGATTTGACCTACACTGAGTTTTGGAAAAACAAAAAAGCATCCTTTTACATGATCTCCTGGATTTAAACAAAAGTAGCAGTGATTTTTAAGCTGAAGCACCTGGCTCCTTTCTGTGATACAGTCTCAGTACATATAGACAGATTACAGGCTAGAACACGAAACTGTGTTTTAGATAGCAGAACAGCACACTGATAAGTTCTGACCTAAACTAGTCTCTTAGAACCCTATTCCAAGTTAGTTTTGATTGATCTTGATTGTGAGGAATTAATCAAAGTGACATTTTTGAAATTTCCAGATACTTCTTTGTCATGGGCATCTAGAATTTTAGTTAGATATTACTCAGGTAGTGAAGGGCATCAAGGGACACCAAAGATGACAGCTATCTTATTATCAACCCTATTGTTTCAAAAATTTCTATTCTTACCTTAATTCTCCAAATTCCACTGGGAATGTAGAAGACAGAATCAATATATAATATCACATGGGGTAACTATGTGCTCCCATGAGACAAAACTTCCAGAAGTTTTGCTGTTTCTGATACTCTGCTCATGTAAAGTGTAACTGTATAAAAATAAAAGAACTTAAAACTACATTCAAAGGAAAATTCTTCTTTCCACTCATAGCATTTATTTATTTTGTGCTTTATAACATATAACATATAATATAACATATAGTAAACATAACATATAATTAGCATATGACATATATAATATAATATAATATAATATAATACAATACAATACAATACAATACATGATTGCAATGTAGTACAAGGGAACCAGTGTGATGCTTAGGAATTTTGATTTTTAGACATGGTGATTTGGATGAAAATAGTCCATATAAGCTCATATATTTGAATGCTTAGTTATGGGCAAATGTTACTACTTAGAGCAGGGGAGTTCAGCCTTCCTAATGCGAAAAACTTTAATATAGTTCTTCATGTTGCAGAGACCTCAACCATAAAATTATTCATGTAGAACTTTTGACTCGTTCTCCAGCACCATGACTGCCTATATGCCACTCTACTTCCCTCCTTGATAAAAATGGACTAAATCTCTGAAACTAAAAACAAGCCTCAATTAAATGCTTTCCTTTATATTTTTATATATTTTATATATTTATGTATATACAGTTTTATATAAATATCATGAGAAATGGCTATACATACTTGCCATCTGGTATTGAGTATAATATTTGTTTTATTCTTTGAATGCTGTATGTAGTACTAATTAATTTACATTCTAAAATCCAGCTATTTGGTATGATCAATAAAATCCATACTTTATAGATGATTTTATATTGGGATCTCTGACATGTTGTTAGTTTTAGAAATCATTAATTTTATGATATGACTATATTTTAGATTAAGTATGTTTGACTGGTAATTTGGATGCTTGCTGACTGCTTGTCCCATAATACATACACATATGTAAATTTGCATAGATTTCTATAAGGAGATATCTTTGCATTTATAAATAGTTATATGCTACATATTATGCATAAAGTACATATACTATATCTACATGATGCCATATATCATATATATATACTATTTTGAGTGGCCCACACTTACTTGTCCACATGTTATCTTAACATTGATACACCTGGCATTAGGTCAAGGCTATAGCCTGCCCTTTGTGTAAGAGTTCACTACTGACAATTTAATACATTCATATCTGTGTTTGAAACTGCTAGAACTTATTTTTTATCCTCTAAATAGTACTTTGCCTTCTTACTGTGTCTACTCTGCCCATTTTCCTTGTTAACCAGATGTGAAACATCAATCTGTTTTCATGTAAATTTCCTTTGTAAGTTCCAATTCAGTTGTGATAGAGTATGACATTTATGGATGTGAGCTGCTGATTCCCATCTCTGTCCCGAATGAGTTCTCTGTTGTTTATACAATGTATGTGATCATCACCATTCCAATTCTCTCCCTTAAACTCCTTCCTCCCAACACATATCCTCGCCCCAGCTTCATATCCTCTGTCTGTGTGTAATCCCAATTAGTGCTGCTAATATGTTTATATGTGTGGACTCAGCTACTGTGGCACAGGTACCTTACCAGTAGCTACATTACAAAGAAAGTCACTTTCTCTTCCCAGCATCAATCAATTGCTCCTTAACTAGGGGTGAGACCTTGGGACCTCTATGCTTCTCTGTGCTCTCCTGACTTTAAGCTTTCAAGAAGCTCTCATTCTTTTTGAACATCCAGGACATTTTGTTATAATGCACAAGGAAGTTGCTCTCTCCCATAGAACCCACCTTGTCATAAGGAACACTGTGCTCTTCCTGATCGTCGGTGAATTATGGACTTTGAGCAGCAAGGCTTTGCAGCACAGAAGAATGTATTTTAAGCCCTAAAAGCTGTGCCATTTCCTTGGGTTATACAAGTTAATATTAAACATTTTCCATACTGGGTATCAAGTGCTGGACATGTACAGGTTCAATTGATCTTGACCTTTCCAAATGTTCCCAGTAAGTGGAACTCCCATTCTCTGACACCTTGAAGTCTCCAGACATTTGGTTCTTCTATGTCTGTCACCCCTACATATAACCTTTCAGTGTATCCTGTCACCTCTATGCTATGTCACCCTTCACTGGGACTGCAACGGCAACCTCATGGTCTTTCTGCTTCTGTTCTCTTCATCACACGATCCATTATCTCTAAATAAGACAGAGTGAACTTTTAAAAATGCCAGTTACACCATGGTGCTGACCTGTGTTAACCTCCAGCAGACTCAGGGCTGCAAGCACATGCATTTCCTGCCTGCTTCAATCTCACAGCCTCTTCTTGCTCCTTTAACCACACCCTCCTTTCTCCCACTTCCCCACTGTAGTCAGCAACCAGGCTGTGTGTTTTTCACCAGGCTCATGCTCATACTCAGCTTAGGCAGTCAGCATATCCTACTCCTTTTTTGCCAAGAAAGGTGGGACCCAAGAACGTTTTCAGCTCTGCTTTTTTCATGACATATTTACTATTTTTATGTTTGTGTGTAAATTGCTATCTTCTGAGTTCCTGACACCACTTAGAGTGTTCTCATGTGGGTATACTGGTTAATTTCATCACTTCCTTTTAGTTCCAAAATCATCTGTTAGGTAGGCATCAGATCTCCTGAGTTTCATGCCCTGAGGCTGTTCATCATTCGTGTATCTTATCATGTTGGCTGTTAGGCATAGACAAGCATGTATTCTGTTATGAAGGGTTTTAAAGGCTTGTTTCTCTGAAGAGAAATTTTTGTCATATGCATGTTTTATACAGGGAACACTGTTTAGAAGAAAAACAGAAACTCAGAGGACCTATAATGAAAGAGCAATGCTTTTTAATATGAATGCTCAGACATACATGAACAAACAAAAATGGTGTGTATGGGCTGCTCAGTTTTATTGAGTAGACATGCTGTGAAAACAATACTTGGATGGTTTCCATGTCTAGGGAGTCCACCCCTTGTCCACTGAAGATAATTGTTATTGGGAACTTTAAATTATTTTCCTATTTTAGAAACTTGAAAGATTAGAACCACAGTAAAGGCACTGCATCATAGTTTATGTTATATTGACTTTTAGTATATGGATATTTTCTCCTTAGAGTATTATATCATGAACTTCATTAATAGAATATAAGAATGCTAAATCTTTGGATTTTTTCCTAGACATTATGTTATGTTTTTTACTATTGCAACTGAAAGCCTGGCATTTATGCTACTTTGCAGCAGAAGCATCAATGAACAGACACAAGAATTTTCTTTCTTTAAGTCACCTTTATTCAGAAAACTGGAATTCTAAAGACTCCCAGGTAATACTGCAAAACAAACTAACAAAACTGAATACTTTAGCATCTCATTTTCTGCCAGCAGGGCTTTTGTAGAAAGATAGAGTTCTATTGTTGAGCATCTTTCTACCCTTCTGGTGACATGGTCAGCAACATTCATTCCTAGGTTTCTTGAAGTCTGTTTCTCTTTTGCTAGTCAGCATGTCTGTGGTTCTCTCATTGTTCTATGTCTAGATGTCTGGACCTAGACTCTTAATTCTTAGAACAGAGACTGTTTATTGTCTGTAGTACCAGCCTTGTGATCCTCAGGTTATCACCTGGATTCTACAGTTAACTCTAACAGTGATAATGATAATAATAATAATAATAACAATAGTAGTAGTAGTAATAGTAGTAGTAATGCATTACCATATATCTGTGGTAAGTTATTAATGACATGTATGTGGAGATTCCTTTTTATAAAATATGCAATACAAATGTTCCTATGAACTGGGGACCAAGAATTCAAGTATGAAGACTATAAAGACATCTCTCCTTCAAACCATCACAGTGTTCTTAGTATGCACAATATCTATAATCAAACTCCAGAAAACACTCATACAAGAAACACAGGCATAGACATACACACATGCACACATACACACACTCTTACACACATACACACACACACACACACACACACACACAGAGAGAGAGAGAGACAGAGAGAGACAGAGAGAGACAGAGAGACAGAGACAGAGAGACAGAAACAGAGAGGCAGAGACAGAGACAGACAGAGAGGGACAGAGACACAGAGAGACAGACAGAGACAAATACAGAGAGACAGAGAGAGAGACATATACAAAGAGAGTCTTATTTTATTGAAGTTTAAGTTTTCTTTAGATATGTTCTTGATGATAGTTTAATGGCATGAATAATTCTATTTGTACATTGATTTTATTTTTGCAAAGACAATTTTTTGCTATCTGTGAATAACATCAATCTTCTTGTTCCAGTAACTTCACTTCCTACATGCTAGGATAGATTATGAATCTAATCTGAAGTTGTACAACACCATTTCCAGCTTTTCAGGAATTAGACATCAAATTCTGAACTTCTTGCATGGGAGGCATTTTTTCAGCTGAGCTATATCCCATCCCAGTTTTGAATAATTCTTTGAAGTTGATATGATTCCTATGGAGTGTGAGTCATGTGAATTGTTCTAGATAACAATACATATGGGATATACATTTGGGGACATACACATGGAATTTAGGAATTACAAACAAATTGTATTTGGGAGGCTCATAGATAGCATGACATTGAAGAGGTAATAATATGTCTATAAAATTAAATTTTAACAGAATTCAAAGATGCTTTCCAAAAGTGAAGCTTTGTTGGACCCTCCTCTGATTTGTCTATCACATTCAGTTCCCAACTGACTATCCAAGCAGTTCCCAGTCACAGAACACTGTTGAAGGCACTTGTCATGCTTTTGATAAATGGTTGGGAATCATTTGTCACAGTAATTAAAAGCTATTAGACAGAAATCCCAAATTTGATGCAATTTTCCTTCTGGCCCTGAAAAGTTTAATCAAGAGTGATAGAAAATTAAGCTACAAAATAATTTTAATGGCAACAGATCCAGATGCAAACAGCTGTCTTCATTCTAGAGGATGATATGATTTTCTCCACTCTCTCCCAGTTACCCTGAGGAATTATCTCATTTGCAGGTGAGATGCTGACAGATGGAGAAACATGTTATCTGTCATTTTTTCTTTGCTTCAGGAGTTCTCTGAAGATGACACTACATAAATGGTCACTAGTACCAAAGACATTCTATAAACTTAGGGAACAACTTCCATACTTACTCCAAGAACAGTAAACTACCTGTGGTTTTCTCAGCTATGCCTAAGGTTTCTGGCAAAACTTAACTGTAGGTCAGTTTGAGTTACATTCGAGTTGTGACTTTATATATGTCCTTGTAGAGATCAGGAAACACACACACACACACACACACACACACACACACACACACACACACACCTATTCATAAATAAAAATAAATAATAAAGTATTTTAGTAAAGTATTTTAAAAAAGATACACAATTTACTAGTTTGGAGGCTTATATTTAATGTTTTATGGTACTGTAATTTAAATCTGGGTCTTCTTTTCTATAAGCATAAAATATTTTGTGTTGATAATACTTTGTTGCTGTCTCTACCTCTTCAGTTTTCTTCTTGGACATGTGGTGCTTAATTTCAAAATGAATTTTATTTGTTGAGGCATTTAATACATTTATTATATTAAATAATTCATGTTCCCAATAAAAATATTCTTTTATGATAGTAACTTGAATTGTTTTATATTCTTCCACATAGGAAATTTGAAGATCTGTCTTAGACTATATAGCACTGGAAAATAAATGGAACCACAATTTTACTGTTAAAACATATTTTTGTCATAGAACTGTAGAACATTGAATATGGTGAGTGCTTAGAAATTGTTTTGCTCTCCCATTCTTTCATACTCGGGAAAAGCTGAACTCTAAAACTTATTCAAACCAATCATACAAACAACCAGAAGTAAAATACAGCTTCAAATCTAATAGTGAGTTATTTAAGACTAGTAGCTTTAATTTTCTATTTTAAATTTAAAACTGTTTTGAGAATTTCTTACATGAGTACTGTATTGACATTATCTATATTTCTCTTCCCTCCAACACCTTCTGTGTTCCCCCACACTCCCTTTCAAATTCTCATTCTCTTCTTTTTGTTAGTCATTGTTACAAATCTATGTATTTGCACACACACACACATCTGCACACATCCTACTGAGTCTATTTATAATTGCTAGTATGAACAAATGTTGATGTATCTGAGTCTATCCACTTTTGTGACTGGATAATCTATCAGGGAGTCATGTCCTAAGGGAAGATTCTCCCTCTCAGCAGTTATTAATTCCCTGTGGCTCTTCTAGGCATGGAGTCCTATGAAAATCCTGCCCTATAGGCACATCTGCTAAGGGCTACTTTTAAATTTTTCATTTAGTTACCATTTTAAATGATTCTTTCTTTTCTCACTTGATTCTGTTCTTTTCAGTTTATCCAACACATAGGGAAAGGTAAATATGTTTTAACAATGAGATAAACACTACAGCCTGGAAATTCTGTTCAACTTTGTCATTTATATCAATTTTTGTTATATCACATCAATAAATTAATACATAAAGTCAATAGGCAGCATTATAAGCAAAGTTAATGGCTTTATCAAAGATTTTAATCATAAATTTTCATTTCAGTTCAGTGTGTGTGTTTGTGCTTGTGTGTGTGTGTGTGTGTGTGTCTGTGTGTCTGTGTGTGTGTCTGTGTGTATATGCTTGTGCTCACAGGCATGCACACATGCCACTAAATAGCTGTGGAGGTCATAGCACAATCTTTAGGAGTCGGTCCTCTCCTTCCAGTGGAGAATGGAACTCAGCTCACCAAGTTTAAAAATAAGCACTTTAACCCACTTAGCCATCTTGCCTCCACTTAAAAGTTTTTGCATAAATATAAAGATGCACACTATTTGTACAGCTCAGCATAATTCTTACATTAGGATGTGTCCAATCGGCACAGTGAGTCTTTAGCCCTCTTCTGGAGTCTTAACATGAATTAGAGTGATTGTCTGTGTTTCTGCTATTTTAGAAAATGCTTTAGTCATTGTTTTGCTTAAGTGGCCTAGTTCTAAAAGAAGACTTTCCATTGCTAACTGAAACAACAACAACAAAAAGATATGACAGATCACAAGAAAGGAAGTTTAGTTTTGACAGCTTTTCCTTAATCGATGTCTGTTAAATGAACTTATTTATAGGAAAGCTTAATCAGCTGAATTCCTTGATAAGTCAGGATGGCATGTCTTCATGAGACTACCTAGCTAGGACAGAAGGAAAATTCCCCATGCCCTTCTAGTGGACCTCTATCAATACCTTAAAAGGTTTATACTGCTTTTGAAACACAAGATTGGTTTTCTGACAGTGATTTATATACTAATATGCCTGGCTTATTGGCTCTTTTTCATAATCATAAACCTGTTCAAGTTTGGATATTAGAGGTAAACATGCCAATATAAAACACAGTGGCTCTAAAAGAGATATTTTACAGAGAAGCACAGGGCGATGCTAGCAGAACCTCGATGTGAAACAATGAGAAGAAATAGAAGTTTGCTCGTCTAATACCCTGAAGTCAATGAACATGTTTACAATAAATATTTTTAGATTCATTGGAATAAATTCAAGGGTACAGGGAGATCATTAATGATTCAGAGCTTCTGGTTGACTGGTTAATTTGCCATTTTTCAAAAAAGTGATAATTTTTCAAGGGGAAGCTGGGAAGGACAACATGGTGACAATCGGGCCTTTCTTTTGTTATTATTTTAAGAACTTTTTTATTGGACATTTTATTTATTTACATTTCAAATGTTATCCACTTTCCTAATTTCCCCCCAGAAACCCCCTATCCCATCACCCCTCCCCCTGCTTCTATGAGGGTGTACCCCTACATTTCCACCCACTTCCGCCTCCCTGCCCTTGCATTCCCCTACACTGGGGCATCGAGCCTTTACAAAACCAAGGGCCTCTGCTCCCACTGATGCCTGACAAGGTCATCCTCTGCTACATATACTGCTGGAGCCATGTTTTCCTCCATGTGTGCTCCTTGATTGGTGGTTTAGAGCCTGGGACCTCTGGTTGGTTGATATTGTTGTTCTTCCTAGGGGCTGCAAACCCCTTCAGCTTTTTCAGTCCTTTCTCTAACTTCCATTGGGATCCCTGTGCTCAGTCCAATGACCGGCTACGAGCATCCCCCTCTGTATATGTCAGGCTCTGGCAGAGCCTCCCAAGACACAGTTATATCAGGCTCCTGTCAGAAAGCATTTCTTGGTATCCACAATTGTGTTTGCATTTGGTGACTGCATATAGGATGGATTCCCAGGTGGGGCAGTCTCTGGATGGCCTTTCCTTCAGTCTCTGCTCCACACTTTGTCTCCATATTTGCTCCCATGAGAATTTTGTTACCCCTTCTAAGGAGGATCCACTCTTTGGTTTTCCTTCTTGAGCTTCATGTGGTCTGTGAATTGTATCTTAGGTATTCCAAGCTTTTTGGCTAATACTTACTTATCAGTGAGTGCATACCATGTGTGTTCTTTTGTGTTTGGGTTACCTCACTCAGTATGATATTTTCTTTACCAATCCTACATCTGATTGAGGGCTAATATCCAAAATATACAAAGAACTCAAGAAATTAAACTCCAGACAATCAAATAATCCTACTAAAAATGGGGTACAGAAACAAACAAACAATTCTCAACTGAGGAAACCAGAATGGTTGAGAAACATCTAAAGAAATGTCCAGTATCCTTAGTCATCAGGGAAATGCAAATCAAAACCACCCTGAGATTTCACTTCACACCAGTCAGAATGGCTAAGATCAAAAACTCAGGTGATAGCAGATGCTGGTGAGGATGTGGAGAAGAGGAACAATCCTCCATTGTTGGTGGGATGTCAAGTTGGTAAAACCACTCTGAAAATCAGTCTGGCGGTTCCTCCTAAAATTGGACATAATATTACCTGATGATCCAGCTATACCAAAGGATATATCTTTTTGGTATATATCCAAAAGATGCTCCAACATGTAATAAGGACACATGCTCCACTATATTCACAGCAGCCTTATTTATAATAGCCAGAAGCTGGAAAGAACCCAGATGTCCCTCAACAGAGGAATGGATATAGATAATATGGTAAATTTCCACAATGGAGTACTACTCAGCTATTAAAAACAATGAATTCATGAAATTCTTGGGCAATCAGGCCTTTCTTAAACTGTAACTAACAAATCAATTCTCCTGCAGACATCGAATGACAGTTTTCAGAAATGCATAGGATACAGCAAAGCCATGTCCCCTGGAAGCCCGTTTAGCAACCATATGTTATTCCAAGTGGCTTATGAGATTCTCACTAACTTCCATGCTGACCTCATATGATTTCCCAGCACTTCCCATTCAATCATATCCAATGAGCTATTTGAGATGAGTTTGGTAGGTGCAATGCTATCCAGATCACTTCCAGTCGGCCCTGCAGTACTTCAACTGAAGGAAGAAACCTTTGCAATCATGGAATTCTCACCCTTTATTCTTTACTCCAAGCAAAGTGTGAATGAGCATTTTAGGGAAGCCATCCTCCAAAACACTGGGCAGTCAAGAAAAGACAGAAGAGGACCTAGCATTAATGAACATGGAAAGGTTAGATTTTCTTTGACTTGTTCATTTCTAAACAGTGCTTTGGCTTAATTACCTTCAGATCAGTGATTTAAATATCAAAAAGGCGATATCAACCATGAACCATTTGTAAAGATTTCAAAGATATTACTTTTGTTGTAAAGCAATAAATACATTTGAAAATACTTTTTACTTTATTTATTTATTTTAGAAGAAATGCTCAACATATGTGGGGAGGTCAGAGGACAATGTGCAGGAGTTGGTTCTCTTCTCCTACTCTGTAGGTCTCAGGTGTGTATCTCATGTCCTAGGGTTTCTTGGCAGTGCCTTTATCTGCTGAGCGATCTTGCCAGCTCCAATTTTGAATTCTTTTATTCCGCAGCAGGAAAGCCCACAGGATTCTAATAAGAACTTTCAAGTCCAACTTGCTAAAAGAAAACTTTCCCTTTCCTTAGCATCTAACTAAAGCAGCACAAACTTACTTGCCTTATCCTTTATCTCAGGAGCAGAATCCTCTCACCTGCCCAGTCCATGCACAGGAACCTCTCTGCACAGGCTTCTCCCTCTTCCTCACTGCATGAGAACAACCTGTCACAGCAGGCAGTTCTCAATCTCCCTACCATGCCCCTTGGCTTCCTTTCTTCTGTGTCTCACTTGATCACTCAAACTCTCTGGTATATCCAACTACATCTTTATCTCAGTATACCTTGCTCTAGCCCATTCTTGATGCATTTTCTAGAGTAATCACTCTAACACAGATTTCTGGCCTGGTACAAAAGGAAAATTTAATTTTGCAAGTCAACCTGAGAATAAAATGTGTAGTCTATTGTACAACAGATCCTTCTTATTATGAAACTTACATGGATGTTCCTTATCTAATTCTGTGTCCCATTTCTCTCTCTGAATTACTCAGTGCTGCCAGACCTTGTCAGAATTCCTCATGCTTTTACACCTGACATCCCTTTATCTGTCATGCTTGCTACTGATTGTCACCCAAGTGCCTATTCACCCTGTCAGTCGTAGCTCCAGGCTCCTCTGCTCCTTAAGTGTATCTTGGATTCTCCTAGGCAACTGACAGCAACTCGCTTTCAGTTCCTTCTGCATCTGGTATGCAACTTCATCAATGCAATAACACCTTGCCTTATAATTTTGGTTAGGATGTCCATTTCCATTCTGGAAATCTTGAAGGCAGAAACGTATTTTCTTCTATATTTGTATCTTGAGGAGTGAATAGAGAAGACGAAAAAAAAGCAGACATATTGTATAATTTTGCAGAATATTGGAATTTGTCAAATAATTTCCTCTCTAATAAATGTGATAAGTTCTGAAGAATGTGGTTAAGATGAAATGATTCCACATTCAAATCATATTGTGAATTTGGGTCTTAAAACTGTCTCATCTTTGTAAGAGGCCATCTACAGAGGGTATTCAACTTGCCACACAACTCAATAGTAGTGACACACAATGGATAATAAAAGGATCTCATTTTGCAGACAGACATCAGCTCTACAATTCTGTCTATTAGTTTGTAGATGCCCCACATTTGGGTATACATGTTCCAAGATCTCCAGGTAGTAGTAGATGTGTGCATTTATGTCAAGTATGTGTTACTCATCTGTTTCCTCTACAAAAGGATATGTATAAATCTAAAATGGAGTTTGATTGTATCAGGTGGATGGTGAATGTGCTGACTAGATAACACAGCAGGGTGGGTCTGTTGTTTGCAGAAAATAAGCATTACATTTTTATGAGAGTCAGATTTCTTTGATATGAAACAGGGCATTTCACAAGCATTTCAGTATAAAAGACAGTATTGACTGACTTTGATTCTGCAAGTTCCTATTTCATCATAGTTTTGAGATGCTAAATTTATGAATATAGATGTAATGAAACAAAAATAATTTATTTTGGCACCTGAGCTAGAAAATTTTCAGAATATTCTCACAAACCATCTGTATGAGGAAGTTTTCTATCACTGTAAAAAACACCTTAGATAATTGGATTAAAAACTAAAAACCTGTATTTTGGCTTATTCTTCTAGAGGTTTTAATAATGAGTGCTCAGTCTGACATGTTTTGTTACTTAAAAATTTTTGCCATTGTATGTGTGTGTGTGTGTGTGTGTGTATGTGCCTGTGTATGCATATTTACATGTGCAAGTTGCATGTGTTTATGCAAGTGCTTGTGTTAATGTGTGCCTATATGTGTGTGAATGCATGTTTGTATGTGTTTGTACATGTGTGCGTGTATGCGTGTGCATGTCTGTGTGTGTCTGTGTGCATCCAGGGATCTTCTGTTTCTGCATCCTGATAATTCATAATACAGGTAGAATTCTATGTCTACTGAGATTCATGTTAACTCTGGACATCTGAACTTTTGTCTTTATCTATGTTCAGAAAACACTTTATCCCTTAGGTCACCCCTCAGACCTTCTATATGTTTTAGATCTCTAGTAAGGTAATTCATTATAGTGGGAGCATGGGATAGAAAACAAACTGTTCCTCTCATAATAACTGGGAAGCAGTTAGGTAGTTTTTCGTCCATGTTCCTGTCCCCTTTATACATGCCTAAACCCCATGTCTCTTGAAAGTGTTCTGAACTGATATTTTAAAGCAAATACATGAATCCCAATAAGCCTTAGGAGGGGTAGTTAATAGATTAAAGGGACTGAAAGCCAAGCAGAAGGGTTGATTTCCTAGAAAGTTTTTTATTGTCCCAGAAACGTTTGATAAAATGAGATTGAGCATTGCTTCTGTGTTCTCTCTCTCCTCTATACATCCACAAGTATCAGAGAGTTGGAGGAATAGGGCTTAGTGTCAGGAAGCCAGCTATCTTTTCTTCCTGTCATGTTTCTGATTGATCAGAACCAACAAGAGGGTGACTGAGAGACAGAGCAACCTTACACTTGAGTAAAGTTTGGGATTCCTTTGCCTGAATTTTGTTGTTCCAATGATGAGTTTGGAACAATTGGCGGGAATAATAGAACTGGGACCTTTGTCGAGTCTGACATGGACAGTGATTTATGTGCTTTGATTGAGGAGAGGACAAAAAAAGCTATCCACTGACAGGTCTGCAGCCCTAGTAGAAAGAAAGCATAGATTTATTTCATATCTTATGAGCACTAGATGTGTGACCTTTCTGCTTGGAGTAAGTTAATGTCTTGTTGTAATGAAGAAAAGAGGTTTGGTTTATTTACACAAATTCAGAACACACTGAGCAAACCATAGTTAATTTTTACAGGATGGCAATTCTAGGCACTGGTCTTAAAGACAGGTACACAACTAGGAACTGTTTAGAGGATACACTACTAAGGCATACTTTTTCTAAGTGATTGCTGAGGAAAAAATCTCTGATGGTTTCATTGTTTAAATCCATTTTAGCTTATATTTCCAGTATGTTTTTAAAACAACATTTTGATTGTGTAAGATGTTTATATTTCTCAAATACGGGAATTTGGATAGTAATTTTCATTAAAATTATTTTTTATTCATCCATAATTTAGGGCATAATTATGAGGCTCAAATGAGATAATGATGCATATTATCATTTCTGGTAGCTAAAATATGTTAGGTATCATGAATGCTACTATTATAGCCAAGTGCTAACAATTACTCTGTACTTGTGACACACAATACTTCTACCTTTATTGCCTTTAAGCATGAGAAATATCAGAATAAAAATGTTATAAAAACATCAGTGTAATACTTGGAAATATTTGTTCTGAATATTAAAAGTCATCCAATTACAGCTTTGATGTTCAGATAAAAACAGAAATAGATCTGATCCTGTCAAATAAAGACCTGCATTTTCACAGATTTTTAGAATTTTAAATGTGAACTATGACAGGAGTATTGAATGGTGAATTATAAAGCAGTTACTCAGTATATAGCATACCAGTACACTGAGAAAGAAGAGGACACACTACACGAAGCAAAAACAACCAAAGACTTCAGTCTTTCTAATCATTCACCCGCTTTCCATAGAGTCTTTACTAGAATGAGTTCTGACCTTTGCTGTATTATATGTACTTTGATCATGACCATTAACATCTTTTATGTCACATCAACCATGTATACCTCTCCTTGGTAGTTTTTCATTAGTTCTGTCTCCAACTTCTTAATATTAACTTCTTAAAATACCCAGACCTCTAAATAATACTTTACCAGCTGTTTTGATTATTGCTAACGGTGAAATTGTGTAGGTCATAGCAACATTCTTTGGCCTATCTCCATTGTTCCACGGTGTCACTAATGCTGAGGTTTTTGTGAAATCTTTTTCTTTTTATCAGTTTTTGCAGAAAATTTAGGGCAAAAATGTGTTATTGATGTTTTATCCAACTTCTTGATATTTTTGTGAATGAGTCATGAAATAACTTAAAGTTAAAATTTTTTTGCTTTTACTTTGACATTCTTGTTCTTATGACTTGTCTTTCCCTTAAAGAGATATTGCTTTTATATTATTAATTCACAGTAGATAAAGGAGCTTGCTGCGAAGTCTGATAACCTGAACTCAGTCTGCAGGACCCAAACAATGAAATGAAAGAACCAGCTTCTGCAAAGTGTATTCTATGAACTCCAAGACTATTCTGTGGTGCTTGTGTACATGTGTGTGTGTGTGTGTGTGTGCATGTGCACGGACACACACACTTGTACACATGTGTGCACACACACACTGGAAAATGAACTAATTTTTTAAAATATATTCATTCATTAAATTTTATATCTCAATCCCTGGCCCCTCCCAATCATCCCCCTTACAGATTCCCTTTCTCCATCCCCTTCCCTTCTCCTCTGAGAGGGTGTCCCCCCTTTATGTCTTCCACCCTGGAGCATCAAGTCTCCATGCAGAGTTAGACACATCCTCTCCCAATGAGTCCAAACAAGGTGGCCCTGATGAGGATCGGATTCCACAGACAGGCAACAAGTTTAGTGACAGTTACTGCTCTAGCTGCTGGGAGATCTTCATGGAGACTGAGCTGCACATCTGCTACAGATGTGCTGGGGCCTTGATCCAGCACGTGTACCCTCTTTGGTTGATAGTTCAGTGTTTGAGAGCTCTCAAGGGCCCAGGTTAGTTGACTCTGTTGGTCTTCTTGTGGAGTTCTATTCCCTTTGGGGCCTTCAATCCTTCCTCCAATTCTTCTGTAAGAGTCCCTGAGCCCTGGCCAATGTTTGGCTGTGGGTATCTGCATCTATTTTAGTCAACTACTGGGTAGAGCCTCTCAGACGACAGTTATGCTAGGCTCCTGTCGGAAAACATATCAGCGATAACTAATAGTGTCAGGGATTGGTGCTTGCCTGTGGGATGGGTCTCAAGTTGGGCTGGTTGCTGGTTGGCCTTCCTTAGTCTCCCCTCTATTTTTGTCCCTGCATTCTTTTTTAGACAGGGCAAATTTGGGGTAAAAGGTTTTGTGGGTGAGTTGGTGTACTTATCCCTCCAATGGGGGTCCTGCTTGGCTACAGGAGGTGGCCTTTTCAGATTCCATATCCCCAATGTTAGACATCCTGGCTAAGATCACCTGTTTTTTCTTTTGGGATCCTTCCCCTTCCAGGTCTCTGGGACTTCCTAGATATTCTCCCTTCTAAGTGAGATTCAAGCATCCTCACTTGGGCCCTTCTTTTCATTTAGCTTCTCTGGGTCTGTGGGGTGTAGTGTGGGTTTCCTCTCAATCATGGCTAATATCCACTTATCAGTGAGTACATACTATGCATGTCCTTTGGTCTGGGTTGCCTCACTCAGAATGATATTTTCCAGTTCTGTCTATTTGCCTGTAAAATTCATGATTTCTTTATTTTTAATAGCTGAATAGTATTCCATTGTGTAAATGGACTATATTTTCTGTATTCATTCTTTGGTTGAGGAATATCTGGGTTGTTTCCAGATCCTGGTTACTAGGAATAAAGTTGCTATGAACGTTGTGGAGCATGTGTCCTTGTGATATAGTGGTGCTTCTTTAGGATATATACCCAGGAGCAGTATAACTGTGTCTTATGATCAGATATTTTCAACTTGTGTATGTGGACTTTTTTTTCTAGTTTCTGATGCTGTTTTTCACATCTACATTCCCTTCCTTGTCTATTTTTTAACTGCTTCTTTTTTAAAATTTGTAAAATAAAGATGTGGTCATAGACTACACGCTTTGAGTGGGCATTTTTTGTAGTTATTTTGTTTTGTTTTGCCTAATTCAGTTCTGAGAAATCTAAAGGCCATCTTTTATTACCACTGAATGTTTCTCATCACAATAATTAATCTAGACTATGTAACTAGTTATCTTTGATGGGCAACATTTTAATGGAGCTATGCTGTTTTATAAATAAATCATACATTTTGCTTTAAATGTTACCCAGTCACAGCATGTCTCAATATTTCCTTACTTAATATTTTTCAAGTGACATTTATTAATCACTGTTAAACAAACTTGGAATTTCAAATATTGTTCATAAAGGAATATTTCTATAATGACAGCATTGATCTCAAAACCATGGCAACCACAATTCAACAGATAAATACATACATGGTGTGTGTCTGTCACCACAAAATGACTAAATCTATCAAGGAATCAATTTTATAGCTCTTAGAATGTAAATGTATGAATTTGTTTCCTGTTGGAGAGTTGGCTTAGCTCTTAAGACCACGTGCTGTTCTCCCTGAATATTTGAATTCAGTTCCAAATTACCTATGTCAAGCAGCAACACCATTGCACAGATGTGCACATGCCCATATTTAAGGACATCTTCTACACATAATTTATAATATATATATTATATGATGTATACATACATGCACACACATATATGTGTTTATAAATATATATTTAGATAAAATTATACATAGGCATATGTTTTATTTTTACAAGTGAACCATGGTGGAATATACATTCTGGACAGATGAAATAATCAGCTAGGATCAACCAATTAACTATTGCTTAGGATGTGCCAGCTATGTTCTCAGGATCATGATGAAAATCAAGAAATATTTAAAAATTGACATCAACTAAAGAGTTTGTTTTCTACAAATCTGAAAGCTGGTAGGAAAGAGGTAATAATGATGAGGTGAGCAGTCTCATTACATTGTGATGAAGAATGACAGGGTGATACAGAATCTAGGTCTCAGGGCTGGCTTTGCCCTTGTCAGTGTGTAAGTCTGTACTTTGTTTCTCTGTTCTGCTCTGATCCATGAGATGAGAACAATAGTAGCATGCAATTCAGAGGGCTGCTGTGGATATTAACTGTGTTTAATTCTGGAACAAGATTAACATATTCCTGACATACCATGTCAGCTAAGGAATAAATGAATTTGAAGTAATTAGAAAATAATAAGGAGTTGGCGATGAGGTATAAAGTGAACACTATTGCATTCAATAGCAATGACACCTGACAGACAGTCAGGACTGACTAAACACTGTGAAAGCATTATCTGAATTTCTAAAGTATTTCACTAAGAGAGATACCATTGTGCTCATTTTATATGTAAGGAAATTAGCCTTTTAAAGTTAAGTAACTTAACATATTTTATTTATTCATATTGTAAAAAGATCATTATCAAGTAGAACAGTCATCAGATTTCTCTTTGTCCCTCACCTGCTCCCTCATCCTACCCTCCTTCCTTCTTTCCCTATTTCCCTATCCCCTCTTTTCTATTTACTTAAATATCTTTTGAGTTGCTAACAGTGTCACGGGCTTTTTAGGCAAAACTGAGGTGGATGAATTGAACAGGTGGAGGCCTGAGGAGACAAGACTAAGAGTCCTCCCAAAGAGAGCATAAACGAATGACTGACAGCACATAAAGGGATATTATAGTAAGGACAATGTGTGACTTGGGTGTAGCAAATGGTAGTATTTTATTTTTCAACAGAACATTTTTTAGACCTTTTAAGAAAAAATGTGATATTATTTAGTAAATTCATGTAAACTCAATTTTAGAATTAATTTTCTCAATAAAGAAAAGACGTGAGATTGAGATGTCCTTTGTATGGTGCATCTCTTCAGGGACATTGTCTCTTTAAGCATCTTGCATATTCTTTCATTCAGAAGGCCTGGAAGGCTTCTAGTCACTAGCATTGACATCGTCTCCCTTGTCTTGCATGCAGAGTTTTCATCTGGAATCATAATCTAGTTTTATGGGTAGTCTCATTTCACCAAGATATGTCTTGAGACTTTCTTATTTATTTATTTATTATTTTTAATTATGCACCTGTGGGGGGTATGTGCATGTGAGTGCAGACGACGTTTGATACTGGGAAGTCAGATTCCTTGTAGCTGGAGCTGTAGGTAATTGAGAGCTGCCTGAAGAAGGTGCTGGGTATAGATCTCAGGTCCTGTGGAACAATAATATGCACTAAATTGTTAAACTATATCCATAGCTTTGTATAATCACTGAAAATCAGTGATATTCCTACCAAGACAAAATTTTTGTCTTTGACATATTTAGCCAAGGGCCATGGGGTCTTTGTGTCATATAAGAGTCTCATAAAGACTTGTGATACAACACTGTATCAAGCCATTTCTTTTAAAAGAAGAAAGAAATATTCACATATACCTGTGGATCAATCACACTGATATGTATTCTCTGGAGAGTGTACTGTTTGGTCAGAGATCATTGTCTTTTCCATTCCTCTAATGTTTTGTCTCATCTGTCTTCCCAAACCACAAAAGTCTTTGTAAACCTTAGAAGTTTGGAATGATCAATTACTTATTTCTTTGCCTGGATTCTTATCAAGAGTCATACTTTTAATACCTTGGAGATGGGTTCTCCTAACTCCTAAAATTTAGAAAAGGTTACCATTTTAAGTTTTACATAACATAAATCTTATGTTCTAAGTTTCATTTACAGTATCAGTTATTGAAGAGAAGATAATGTGCCATACAGTTATATTTTTCAATTTCTCATTTGAAATCCTTTCATCTTTTTATGCATACACATGAATATATAATTATATATTCTAAGTTGAAATTTTGAATTACTTTATATTATAACTTAAAATATCTTGTTTTATTTTTGCTAGTCACAGAAAAATAAATGTCATGTAAATCTTTTTCATTCTTTAAAATTTTTTATTGAATATATTTTTATTTACATTTCAAATGTTAGCCCTTTTTCCAGTCTTCCCCATCCCAGATAGCCCCTATCCCATCCTTCCTCCTCCTACTTCTATGAGGGTGTTCCTCCACCCACCCCTCCCATCTCCCCAGTCTTGATTGCCCTACACTGGGGCATCTGTCAAGCTTTCATAGGACCAAGGAGCTCTCCTTCCATTGATGCCTGACAAGGCAATCCTCTGCTACATATGCAGGTGGAGCCATGTGTACCCCTTGGTTGATGACTTAGTCCCTGGGAGCTCTGGGGAATCTGGTTGGTTGATATTGTTGTCCATCCTATGAGGTTGCAAACCCCTTCAACTCCTTTAGTCCTTTCTCTAACTCTTCCATTGGGGATCCCTCACTCAGTCCAATGATTGGCTGTGAACATCTGCCTCTGTATTTGTAAGACTCTGGCAAGGCCTCCCAGGAGACAGCCATATCAGGCTCCTTTCAGCAAGCATTTCTTGGCAACCATGATAGTGTCAGGGTTTGGTAACTGTATATGGGATGAATGCCCAGATGGGACAGTCTCTGGACAGCTGTTGCTTCAGTCTCTGCTCTATATGTTATCTACATATTTGCTCCTGTGAGTATTTTGTTCCCCTTCTCAAAGAGCTGATAAGTATCAAGAATTTGGATTTGGAATATAAGCCCTTACCTAGTATTAAAAAAGCCCTGGGTTTGAGCCTCAGCTCATAGGAGGTGAAGACAGGAGAAACAGACTCAAGATCATCTTCATCTACATGAGAATTAGAGGCTAGTTTGGGCTACACGAAACCTTTCTATGAAGCATAGTTAGAATTTACAGAGCCCAATATGCTTTACCTACATGCTTAGGTTTGGAAACTTCAATAATGAATTCATGAAGTTCTGTTTTCCCCACATTAATCGCTAATTTTTAAAACATATTCTGTGGACTTCATTAGCCTATAACTAAAGTGAACAGAGTCTTAGCCACAGAGTCAGGCACGGTGCGCCAGCTCCAGACCTAAAAGAATACAAGCAAGGTAAACCAAAGTCTCTTTTGCTTCTTAGCTTTGTCTATCCATTTTCTTGACACTGCTTTCAGTTTCCTTAGAAGTAAGTGCTGGCAGATTAAATATTTGCACTCGATTTACATTCCCGTCACCTTAAGATGCTCTTTCCAATACTGTTTTTACCTGGGTGTATAAACATCCTAAGGCAGATAGGAGCAGAGTAAATTGAAAAGGGTGATTTAGACAAATTGGATCACTGCCAATTTGTCCAGATTCTGTAGGAATGCACCTCTGTATGGCTTCATGTAATGACTAATTTTCCAGGTTAATTTAACTGTAGATAGTAAACTGCTGAGGACATTGGGACAAGATAACGTTTGAATTTAAATGTTAGAATTGCACTTGAGTCTCTCTTCTGCTATATTGCTTTATACCAAATCCTGCTGTGCTGGGTCAGCTCTAACTTCTCTTTCCATTTTAGAATCCCGTAGAGCTCAAACATGGTATTATAATATCAGTGCTTCACAAAAGGTCTTGGGCAATTAGTATGAATCTCACTGCAGTTGAAATGCACATGAGGTTAAGCCTTGGGTCACCCTTTCTTAGAGTCTTCACTCTTCTAATGGTGGAGGAGTAGACCTGTCAGTGTAATTTTGTTTTTCAAAGCTATTAATGGTGCTTACACCCATAATAAAAAGGCACATATCCTTATTTATTTGAGGTTATATTGAAATATTTGTTAAAGGTCTGTGATTGATGTGCTCCCAAGAAGCTGAATGTCTATTATTTTCTCAAAGTCTTCTTTTTAAGTAGTTGAGATGCTGCCAGGAAGCATAAGCATGGGTTTTGAATATAGCATTTATTTAGAGCAATGCTGTATAGAACTAGTGATTTAGATGTGACTGTTGATAGAATTATCACTGGGCTTCTATAAATACAATAGTGCAGAGCAACTTTAAGTATGTAATTTCTGAAAATGCATGGAAGAAGGCACAGAGCAGTTCTATAAATATTACCAAGACTGCTGGAATGCACTGGAATGTGCAGTAATGTACTGTAATATACTGGGATGTGCAAGAATATTAGAATATACTGGAATGTGCAGGGATGCCCTGAAATTGACAGCAAGGTACTGTAATGTACTGGAGTATGCAGAAATATACTACAATGTGCAGAAATATACTGGAATTTGCAGGGATGTACTAGAATGTTGGGGAATATACTGGAATGTGGTAACAATACCACTAAATTAGAAGGCAGTTCATTATCTGTTTGTCTGGTCTTATTTTTTTTTATCTCCCCTAAAAAATTAACTCCAGGAGCTCAGAGGCAAGGCTTTATACTATATCATCTTGACAGTGTACACTTGCAAGCATGGATTTCACAACTTAATTCAAGATTTCTAATGAGTAATAAAGTGAAGATATTTTCTGTGTATTCATCAAGTGAATTATTTTTAATATTTATTTTCTTGTTTATGGCACCAATTCTGAGCAAAAGAATCCTTTTTAGTATTGATATAGTGGAATTTATTAATGGAGCCATCAAACAAAATTTTCAGGTAAAGGGAAAGTTAACTTTGGTTGTTTTCTTAGCTTCCCTTAACTTCTCTAACTTCATCTAGAGATGTGGAAAGGAAGCATTTTTTTGCAGAGCTTCAGAAGTCAATGCTGTTTTATCATTGGAAAATAATGAAACGTGTCCTAAGGGGATGTGTGTGTTTTATCTCAGAACTTTCTTGCTGAAACATCTGTACATTCCAGAATTCTATATGCTGACGAGCGGCAAATTCAGTTTCTAACTTGGGTTCCTCACTCTTCCAATTAATTTTGTGAAACTTTGTACTTCAAGTTTCATCTATTATAGGCACACACTTTGAATTGAAAGTAAACTAGTGATATTCGAACTAGGGAAATCCTACCACTGTCAAGTAAATTTTGTATAAAGAAGTGATGGAGATTTGGTAGGAAATGGTACAAAGATGAAGTGAATCTTTACTTTGTCATCAATGTACTTAGGCTTTACATATAGAAAGAAGGCAATGGGGCTAGGGTAACTCACACTTTAGCATAGAAACCTATATTTTTAATTCCTCATGTATATTTGTTTAAACTTTATGCTTAATTCTTTCTTTAAATTTTAATGTTATATAGTTCTTGAAATTGAAATCTAATTATATTTCTCTATAATCTTTCCTTTGTCCAAACCCTTTATATACCACTTATCAACCTTTTAAAACTGAATGAAGGAAAGAAGGAAGAAAGTGTGATTATTTTGTTTCAGAGAAAAATAAAAGCTTACCCTCCAAAATGTAGTGTTCATAAGTCTTTATTTTTGTTTTGGAGATTGAAACTAGGTCCTTGTACAGATTAGGCAATTACTGAGTACTGTTCCCCTAAACTCCTTTTACTTTTGACAGAGAGAGAGAGAGAGAGAGAGAGAGAGAGAGAGAGAGAGAGAGAGAGAGAGAGAGAGAGAGAATCTTACTAGTTTCCCATGCTTGTCTTGAATTCAGTATGTAGTCTAATAGTCCAATGTGCATATCAATCTTTATGAAATAAAATTGAGACCAGGTGATGGTTCAATTTGCCAGGAAGTAAAGGGAGATGGAGTTACCAGATAAGATATTTATTAAAGAAAGTATATGAAATTAATGGATGAAACAAAAATGGATAGAAATAGACATTGAGAATGAAATCTCCTGGTAGAACTCTGGGATCAGAATCACATTTGTATATTATAGAGATTGTGGGCAATCCTTCATGTACCTATTTTGACCAGTCATTGGGTGTGTGAAACCTTGAAACAGGATAGGACCATTGGGAAAAGTCACATCTGAAAGTCAGGTTACCTTTGATGTCTTTGACAATGGGAAACTGTTTTTACAGTTTTGAAACTGGGGAAAGTTCTACTCTGACAGGACAGTGTCCTCTATAGTAAGTAGGTTGGGAGGTAAATACTGATGGAGGTGGGAGGAGGGCAAAGGGGAATAGCAGGATACAAGTGATAGGATGGGAAATGAGAAAATGTGGGGTTCTCGAGAAAAAGAAGAGAGAAGTAAATGCAGGAAAAAAAGTTACCAGAAATCAAATACTAACTATTCGCTGAAAAACAACTATAATTAATGGAATTCAGTTATAAATATACATATATAGTTGCCATGAACTTTACTCATATGATCTGAGAAAAGTTTCTCCCTTTTTTTCCTCCATCTAAGCTTTTATATTTGCCACTCTCCTTCAAATTCATGTCCTCTTTTTTTAATCTATTGTTATTGCATGCATGTGCGTGTGTGTGTGTGTGTGTGTGTGTGTGTGTGAGAGAGAGAGAGAGAGAGAGAGAGAGAGAGAGAGAGAGAGAGAGAGAGAGAAAGAGATAAAGAGGGAGATGTGAGAGATTCCCCAAAGAGCCACAACTACCTACCAAAAACTCATACCAGATATAAGAAACTCTCTTTTGAGTTGTTGGCCAAGGCTGCCTAAGTGACTCCAGAAACATGAAGTCTATTGCCATCCCCTTGTTCACCTCACAGAGGTAGAAAGAAGGTAATTTCCTACAGCTGAAGACACCACACACCTCAGAAACAGAGCTTCTTCCCAAGTACTAGTGTGTGTGTGTGTGTGTATGTGTGTGACTCAGACATGTATCTGTGGGATTTTCTAGGACAACCCCAGTTCCCAAATAATGACACGGAAGTTTATATTTATTTATAATGATTTTGGCCTTAGCCTAGGCTTGCTCTTCAACTGGCTCTTAATATATATTAAAAAGTTTATACTATTCTATGTCTGCCATGTGATCTGGCTGATAACCTCTAAATTTCATCTGTCTAACTTCCTATGAGTCTGAGTGGTGAATCTTTCTTAGCTCTCTCTTTATCACACACATATACACACACATGCACACTCACACAAACACACATACACACACATGAAATAACAATAGATGAAAAAAAGGACATGGATTTGAAGGATAGTGGCAAATGGGAGAGCTTAGAGAAAGGGAAGGGAGAAATGTAATTAAATTATAATCTCAAAAGTAAACAAAAAAGAGAAATTAAAAAGGAGTAAAGAAAGCGTTTGCGAATCTGAAAGAAGGGTTTAAAGTATATGAAATTCCTAGTGTTGAGCGCATTAGTTTATCTTAGTAGAGTGATGCATTCACTCCAGGTAGCATTCTGGGAATTTAGCTCTATACTGATTTCGTACATATAGTCAGCTTGTGATCATGTTCACCTGCTCTTACCCTCTTTGATCACAGCTGCGCTGATTTTGCAACTAAGCTGCAGTGAGCAGTTGAAGATTGCGCTCTGAAAACCTTAGCATTAGAAATATTTAAGTTATCCTGGGTTTTCTGTTATTCCAGATGAATTTTTGAATTGCTCTTTCTAGCTCTATGAAGAATTGAGTTGGGATTGTGATGGGGATTGCATTGAATCTGTATATTGCTTTTGGCAAGATGGTCATTTTTACTATATTAATCCTGCCAATCCATGAGCATGGCAGATTTTTCCATCTTCTGAGGTCTTCTTCAATTTCTTCAGAGACTTGAAGTTCTTGTCATACAGATCTTTCACTTGTTTGGTTAGAGTCACGCCAAGATACTTTATATGGTTTGTGGCTATCGTGAAGGGTATCATTTCTCTTACTTCTTTCTCAGTCTGCTTATGCTTTGAGTATAGGAAGGCTACTGACTTGCTTGAGTTGATTTTATATCCGGCCACTTTGCTGAAGTTGTTTATCAGCTGTAGGAGTTCTCTGGTGGAGTTCTTTGGGTCGCTTAAGTATACTATCATATCATCTGCAAATAGTGATAGTTTGATTTCTTCCTTTCCAATTTGTATCCCTTTGACCTCTTTTTGTTGTCTAATTGCTCTAGCTAGAACTTCAAGTACTATATTGAAAAGATATGGAGAGAGAGGGCAGCCTTGTCTAGTCCCTGATTTTAGTGGGATTGCTTCAAGTTTCTCTCCATTTAGATTGATGCTGGCTACCAGTTTGCTGTAAATTGCTTTTACTATGTTTAGTTATGGGCCTCAAATTCCTGATCTTTCCAAGACCTTTATCAGGAAAGGATGCTGAATTTTGTCAAATGCTTTCTCAGCATCTAATGAGATGACCATGTGGTTTTTTTCTTTGAGATTGTTTATATAGTGGATTACATTGATGGATTTCCTTATATTGAACCATCCCTGCATCCCTGGGATGAAGCCTACTTGATCGTAGTGAATGATCGTTTTGATGTGTTCTTGGATTCGGTTGGCAAGAATTTTATTGAGTATTTTTGCATCGATATTCATAAGAGAGATTGGCCTGAGATTCTCTTTCTTTGTCGGATCTTTGTGTGCTTTTCGTATTAGCGTAATTGTGGCTTCATAGAACGAGTTAGGTGGTGTTCCTTCTGTTTCTATTTTGTGGAACAGTTTGAAGAGTATTGGTGTTAGGTCTTCTTTGAAGGTCTGATAGAATTCTGCACTAAAACCATCTGGACCTGTGCTTTTTTGGTTGGAAGACTTCCAATGACGACTTCTATTTCTTCAGGGGTTATAGGACGGTTTAGATGGTCTATTTGATCCTGATTTAATTTTGGTATTTGGTATCTGTCAAGGAAATTGTCCATTTCCTCGAGATTTTCTAGTTGTGTTGAATACAGGTTTTTGTAGTAGGATCTGATGATTTTTTGAATTTCCTCAGTTTCTGTTGTTATCTCTCCCTTTTTGTTTCTGATTTTATTAATTTGGATACTGTCTCTGTGCCCTCTGGTTAGTCTGGCTAAGGGCTTATCTATCTTGTTGATTTTCTCAAAGAACCAACTCCTCGTTTTGTTGATTCTTTGTATGGTTTTATTTGTTTCTACTTGATTGATTTCAGCCCTGAGTTTGATGATTTCCTGCCTTCTACTCCTCTTTGGTGTATTTGCTTCTTTTTGTTCCAGGACTTTCAGGTGTGCCATTAAGCTGTTAGTGTATGCTGTCTCCCGTTTCTTTTTGGCAGCACTCAGAGCTATGAATTTTCCTCTTAGCACTGCTTTCATTGTGTCCCATAAATTAGGGTATGTTGTGCCTTCATTTTCATTAACTTTCAAAAAGTCTTTGATTTCTTTCTTTATTTCCACCTTGACCAAGTTATCATTGAGTAGAGCATTGTTCAGCCTCCATGTGTATGTGGGTTTTCTGTTGTTTTTGTTGCCATTGAAGACCACCTTTATTCCATAGTGATCTGATAGGAGGCATGGGATTATTTCTATCTTCTTATATCTGTTGAGGTCTGATTTGTCAGGATAGCTAAAACTGTTCTCAAGAGTAAAAGAACCTCTGGGGGAATCAGTATCCCGGACCTCAAGCTGTACTACAGAGCAATAGTGTTAAAAACCGCATGGTATTGGTACAGTGACAGACATGTAGATCAATGGAACAGAATTGAAGACCCAGAAATGAATCCACACTCCTATGGTCACTTGATCCTTGACAAAGGAGCTAAAACCATCCAGTGGAAAAAAGATAGCCTTTTCAACAAATGGTGCTGGCTCAACTGGAGGTCAACATGCAGAAGAATGCTAATTGACCCATTCTTATCTCCTTGCACTAAGCTCAATTCCAAGTGGATCAAGGACCTCCACATAAAACCAGACACACTGAAACTAATAGAAAGGAAACTAGGGAAGAACCTTGAACATATGGGCACAGGGAAGAATTTCCTGAATAGAACTCCAATAGCTTATGCTCTAAGATCAAGAATTGACAAATGGGACCTCATTAAATTACAAAGTTTTTGCAAGGCAAAAGACACTGTCAAAAAGACAAAGCGGCAACCAACTAACTGGGAAATGATCTTTACCAACCCTACATCCGACAGAGGGCTAATATCCAATATATACAAAGAACTCAAGAAGTTAAACTCCAGAGAGGCAAGTAACCCTATTAAAAATGGGGTACAGAGCTAAACAAAGAGTTCTCACCTGAAGAATATCTAATGGCTGAGAAGCACCTAAAGAGATGTTCAACATCCTTAGTCATTAGGGAAATGCAAATCAAAACAACCCTGAGATTCCATCTCAAACCAGTCAGAATGGCTAAGATCAAAAACACAGGAGACAGCAGTTGTTGGCGAGGATGTGGAGAAAGAGGAACACTCCTCCACTGCTGGTGGAATTGCAAGCTGGTACAACCACTCTGGAAAGCAGTCTGGCGGTTCCTCAGAAAACTGGACATGACACTCCCGGAGGATCCGGCTATACCACTCCTGGGCATATACCCAGAGGCTTTACCTGCATGCAATAAGGACACATGCTCCACTATGTTCATAGCAGCCTTATTTATAATAGCCAGAAGCTGGAAAGAATCCAGATGTCCCTCAATGGAGGACTGGATTCAGAAGATGTGGAATGTTTACACAATGGAATACTACTCTGCAATTAAAAACAATGAATTCACGAAATTCCTAGGCAAATGGTCAGCACTTGAAAATATCATCCTTAGTGAGGTAACCCAATCACAAAAGAACACACATGGTATGCAGTCACTGATAAGGGGATATTAACTCAGAATCTCGGAATACCCTAGACACAATTTGCATATCAATAGATTTCCAAGAAGATGGAAGGAGAGACCCCTGGTCCTGGAAAGACTGGATGTAGGGGAATGCCAGGACAGAGAAGCGAGAGGGGGTTGAATGGGGAATAGAGGGAGGGAAGGGTGCTTACGGGACTTTCAGGGAGGGAGGAAATGGGAAAGGGGAAATGATTTTGAATGTAAATAAAAAAAACTTAGGAAATAAAATTTAAAAAAAAAAGAAATATTTAAGTTGTCTATTTGAGAATCTGCCTCTCTTACAACTGCCTACTTATCTTCATGCCTACCAGCAGAGACATCATCTTAGAAGAACCAACTTATGAAAGAACGTTATTGCATGACTATGGTGAAGGAAATTGCAAAGAAAAAGAGCTTTGCTACAGTGAGAATAAGGTTTTCAAATGATGTGTGGATTATTAGAAGACTAAACAATGGTTCTATCAGCTAATTTACAAATTCTCAGGCTTGTGCTGCCATGCTTGAAAGATCACATGCTTATGTGAGAATGTTATGGGGTAAATCATTATAAGTTTCATTTTATAGATGGGGAAAGTGGATTTTAGAGCATTTTCATAAGTTGCTTGAGGTCAAAGAAGCAGTCAGGGGAAGGGTTTTATCCTTTTAGTCAGGCTTCAAGGACATGGTCTTTCTTATCAGACATCTCACCCTCTTAAGGACTGGTACTGAATCCGTGGGGATAGTTAGTTAATTAATTCAAACTAATTTCTAGTATCTAATATCTTCTGTTCTCAAATATTCATCAGTTTTGATGATTCATTGTTACTTCATGTCTCTGTTGGAGTGATGTTTTTGTATACTGTTGAAGATGTGTTTCTGTCCTTCCTTGTCTGCCTAAGGTGACTTCTAATTGGTTAAAATAAAAACTCTATGTCCTATAGCAAAGGGTAGAATAGGAAGGTGGGACTTCTGTTTTGGTAAAGAGAGACCTATGAGAGATTTGCTAACCAGGTTTGGAAGAAGTTGGGCATATGAAACATAGGTAATCAGTCACGTAGCAGACATAGAATAGTATAAATTTTTAAATATAGGTTAAGAGCTGATTGAAGAGCAAGCCTAGAAAGGCCAAAATCTCTGTAAATAAAAATAAGCCTCCACGTCATTATTTGGGAGCCAAGGTGGGCATAGAAAAATTCACAGATAATGTCTGAGTGCTTAATATTTTATAAATATTTTGGGATTGACAAAATTCTCATACAGTGTATTTACTTTATTTCATTGCTTGATAAAATAATTTAAGGAAAGAACATCATATTTGGCTCAATAGGAAAAGCCCATCATGAAGGACATGGGGGCAGAAATGTGAGCTGATTGTTTACATTGTATTTGTAATTAGTAAGGCAGATTAATAATGAGAATTACTTAAGTTTTATCTTATATATCCCAACTCCCACTCCCTGGGATAATGCCACTCATATCCAGGGTGAAATTTCTCCTTTAAAATCTCTCTAGAAATACCATCACAGATATACTTACAAAAAAGTCTGGTTTTCTAAATCCAGTCAAGTTGAAGCGGAAGTTTTACTATCACTCACAGGATGTCAGCCTGTATTAAAGTTGCTCATGTTGGTCAAGGTGTCACTCCCTACATTTGTTGCTCTACCACAGTGAAGGACCATGAAAGGCAGTCTGTGTCCTGGTTGAGTGAGGCTTACTCTGGAGACCCAGTAGAATATATTCTACAAAGGATGGAACCGTGAGCTATGGTCCCATACACTTAGGCTTCTGATACAAGGCCCTCAACTCTATAATTCTGTGGCCATCAGTCACGTAGGGCCACGCCCCAAACCCCTAGTATTCTGGCTGGATTCCACCCCCACAGTCACCTGGCAACAGCCAGGTATGTTCCTCGCCACCATTACCTGGCAACAGCCAGGTAGGTCAGCCCACTACAAAAAGGGGTGTCTGCCCCCTCCTCTCTCTCTCTTACCTTCTTGCTTCTCTCTCTCTCTCTCTCTCTCTCTCTCTCTCTCTCTCTCTCTCTCTCCTTTTCTACAATAAAGCTTCAAAATCATGGACTGCCTCTTTTCATCCAGACTCACTGTTCTAGAGCAATGGAATAGGCCTTCCCATAAAGAGCTGTGTCTAATCTCCCACCAGGAGATTAGACCACCAGCAGTTGCAAGACCGACCAAGGACACTCTCACCCACGTGGGAACCAGCCAGCACCCTTCCCCCTGCCTTTTTCCCTTTCACCAGGGTCCACTGCTGCCCTGGAGCCCCCACCCATTCTCAGCTCTTCTGCAGTATCCAGTGGTGTTCTGAGATTTCCAAGAGATAGAACCTATCTTCTCTGGCCTCTGTGAGGCCTAGGGACTCAGGACCGTGCTTTCCCTACCCCTGTAGTGGGGTTCAGTGGCCTCCCACGGCCTGATGTCCCTCCAGTGTCAGCCCATGCCGTCACTCATTAGTATCCCATGTCTGCCAGTCCAGTGCTGGTGAGCTCTGGTGGGACTTGAGTCACGCCCGCGCCCCCCCCCCATTCCCCCACACCACAGGGCCGTAAGGCAGGGGGTTGAAAACCCCTTTGTCTTTCCACAGTTTTGGAGGCTGAAATGCAGTTAATGGCAGGATTATATACTTCATACAAATGGAACAAAATCATTCCTTTCCTCTTCCTAGACTCAGGCTTGCTACTATACCCTGATGCACTTTGGTTGAAGATTAATGACTGTATTTCTCTTCCTTCATGTAGGATAGCTTCATCTTTAACAGCACATGTTCTCATAAAGACTATTGTCAGGTTGTATTGGAGCCCACCTTGCTCCTATATGACTCCATTTTACCAACTGTATTCTTGCAGCAACTCTATTTACAAAGATAGGTTCATTCTGACGTTTTATGTACTAAGACTTCATGTCACTTTTGTGAGAATTACATATTTCCACTTACAATATATATTTGTGAAGAAATTAAGACTCTCAAATTGGCAAGTGGGATGAAATAAAACTAAAACAGCTCAGAAAAAAAACCCTACAAAAATCGAAATAAAAACAAACTGTGGTGGTTTGAATATGCTTGGCCCATGAGAAGTGGCACTATTAGGAGGTGTGACCTTAATTGAGGACATGTGTGATTGTGGAGGCAGGGCTTTTAAGTGTCTTATATATGCTCAAGTTTGGTCAGTGTGGTGTAGACCCTCCTGCTAGCTGGCTGCTTGCAGAAGAGAGTCTTTTGGCTGCCTTAGGATCAAGATCTAGAACTCATAGCACCTCCAGCACTATGTCTGCCTATATGCTGACATCCTTCCTGCTATGATGATAATAGCTTAAACCCCTGAAATTGGTAGCCAGTTTCAATGAAATGTTTTCCTTGGTTGCTTTGGTCATATTGTCCCTTCACAACAATGAAATACTAAGACACAAACAAAGAAACAAAAAACGGGGCTGGAGAGATGGCTCAGCGGTTAAGAGTACTGACTGCTCTTCCAGAGGTCCTGAGTTTATTATAATAAATAAATAAATCTTAAAAAAAAGAAAGAAATATTTTAAAAATAAAGAAACAAAAAAACAAAATCAAAGAATGAGATCTTAGAGTATTTGGCAGAAGTAGAAATACTTAAAATACATTGTGTGGAAAATAAATCAGTAAGTAAATAAATAAATAAATAAATAAGCTTTTAATTTTTGTTGTAAAAAAATGATCAACTGAGTGAAGAAACCCACAAAATGGGAAAGAATCTTTTCTGGCTACATGTATGGCAGTAGATTAATATGCAGAAAATACAAATTAAAAAAAAAGAGTCAAAGAAACAAATAATCCATTTAAATATAAGCAAGGGATCTAAATAGAAAGTTCTCAATAGAATAAACAAAATGGCTAAGAAACATTTCAAAAAGTGTTTATCATTCATGTAATTAAAGAGAGACAGATTTAACAAATGAGGATTTTTTTATCTCATCTTCGTCAGAATGTCTAATTGCTGCTGAGGTAGTTGTTCCTATAAAGAGGGAACCCTCATTTACTGTGCTGGGAGTGCATACTGGTGTAGTCATTCTGGAAGAAGGTATGGTGAATAATAAGAAGCAAAAACAAATACAAAAACAAACAAACAAGTAGAAACACCAAAAATAAATCTACCACATAACCCAGATGCACCACCCCCTTGGCATATGCCCAAAGCACTCAATGTCCTACTCCATGCATACTCTCTCAGCATTGTTCCTAGCTGTCCTATTTACAGTAGCTAGGAAAAAGAAACAATCCGTCCTCCAATAGATAATTGGAAAATGAAAATATGATGCCTATGTACTATGGAATACTGTTAATTCTTAAAAAATGAAGTAATGAAATTTCAGGTAAATGAACCGAGAAGAGGTTATATTGAAGGAGTAGCCTAGACCTAGAAATGCAACATCATATATTCTTTTTTCTTTGAATGTTCTAGCTGCCAATCTTCAGATGTGACTGTACAATATGGAGTAGCTGCAGAAACCAGAAAGAATAAAGGGCCCATGGTAGGCATGCTTGAGAGGGAAATAGCAGTATATAGGTGAGGTGAGACCTCACAAAATTATGCTGCTTGGGCTGACAATGCTCCCCACATGAATCATAGACTAACAAACCCCCAGTGTCAGTCATGAGAAACGTTCTCTCAAGGAGTTGGTCAGAGTAGTTCAAATGACTTCTAAAATTGTATTAGAGTATTGCTGTTGCCTTTGGATGCAAAGGTTGAAGGTAATTCCATACTCCTGAAGACACTGCACTCTGAAAATACGGGACTGGAATTATTATTATTAGAACCAGATTTAAGCTGAATGTCTAATTCCTGTGGTCTAGCTTCCATAATACCAGAAAGTGATATGCAAGCTGCCAAGAGAAGGCAAGAATTAATAACCTACCCAGCTGTGGTATCTATGAATCCCAGCAATAGTATAGCAACTATAGGTGTAATAGTGGTACCCGCATGGTGGTAATCAACAGCTGTTTATGTGAATGTAAGGTCTACTCACCAAGAAAAAAGTTATGTCTGGTACTCAAAACATAGCCAACCATCCAGGGCTAGTGAGTTCATGAATGCTAGAAGTGAATCTTCCTCTGACATGTTGATTACCAACATAATTTTAATCTCTTACTATATTGTCCTTATAGCCATAGATAAGTATAGCTACCATCCTTCATCAAAGAAGCTTCTCTCTACAACAAACGGAGACCATAATAGAAAAACACAACTGGGTACAGTGCAGAGATTAGAGGATTGTTCAAGTGCCCAACCTCAGTGGATACATCTACATTACAGTTTCTTCATGTATTGCACAGAGAATATCATGGGCAAGGGGATAAAAAACTTGTAAGAAGCATCATAGCAAGAATTTTGTCATATGACTGCCTAATTTTTAAAGGCTGCATAAACAAGTTCTCACAGTGACATGATCAAATCAACAGACATGCTAATGGGGAAGGGGTAAAAATCTTATGGGATCCTATTTCTAGACACAGAACTACCAGCAAGTAATGACTACTGAGAGAGAGGAAGAATTAGCTTGTGAGCCCTGCATATACACACAAACAACAAAAATGGACTTGGTAGGTCGTATTTTTCTTTGTTTTTGTATGTACACGCAGATGAAGGGTAGTAATCATAGAGAAGGTGGCTATCAATTTGAGAGTCATGAGTCATGAGAGAGGTGTGAGAGAGCAAACATGGAAGGTGCTGGAGAGAAGAAAGGAAAGAGATAAGTATTGCAATTATATTTTAATTAAAAATGTCAAAAAGAGAATAGTATAATATAACAATGAAATAAAATAGTAAAAATGTTAAGTAAACTAATGTGTAGTATTGTTTAGAAGTACTAAGTCCGTCTGACTTTTATTATACTTATGTGAAAGAATTCAATTCTTCTTAATGGGATAGAGTCTAATTGTATCTCTATTTATAGAATTCTAATGCATCTTTGGTCACTCTTTTCTGGGGAGCATATTGTTTGGGACCAGATGGTATCCTACATATATATTTGAACACACCCATGCCAAGAAACTCAATAGTTCCTAGAAATTGACAAAGCTTTTCCTTTGTCAGTATTCTGATGTTTACAGTGTTTGTGAGGACTAGCAAAGGCAACCTGTATGAGTGCAACCTGAGACTGCTTCCCTACAGACACCTCTTACTGAGTTTAGCTAACCCCTGCCCCTTTATTGGGCTATCCTAATAAATGTGCTTCGTTTCCAGGTGGCATTGTAGGTGTCTTCCATCTCCATAAGCACAGTCACCATCCAATGCCAGCTTTTCTGTAAGTGCACCTGCCATTTCCTCAATGTCTGTTATTTCTTCATTCTCAGGCAGCCCCAGTCAGCTTTCAAGGACTATGCTCAGGACAAGACAGCAGCTAATATTTCTTATGATTGTTTTTGATAGATCATTTCTCTGCCATTAGTGAAATGAGCTACTGCAACCTAGCTTAGATTATATTAAAGGCAGGTTTATTGAAAAGCTGCACTTGGTCAAGTACACTGGCCCCAAGGACCAAGGCCATGGAAGTCATCATAGGAAAAGGGGGGAGGGAGGGAAAGAGAGAGAAAGGAGCACTTGTGCTGAGAGAGAAGAGGAGGAGATGGAGGAGGAGGAGGAGGAGAAGAAGAAGAAGAAGAAGAAGAAGAAGAAGAAGAAGAAGAAGAAGAAGAAGAAGAAGAAGAAGAAGAAGAAAAGATCAATGTCTGACTTACATAAGGAGGAATCTCTGAGAGAGGGACAGTCCTGCCCCTGGGTTGGGGGCAGGGTATGCCAGGTAGGGACTGAGGGATGCTGGGAGAACCTGGAAGCCAGGTCTGCTTTGGTATGTAAAATATACACGTCAGTCCCTTGTGCAGGGTTCAAAACCAAACACTTTCCTTTCTCATCTAAGTTCTGGCCACTGAGTCAAAGCTCTTGGGGGTAGGCTTGGGAAATTAGTTTTTCAAATGTGTTTTTTAATTATATTTTTGTTATCTGTTCTGTAAATGAGATAGAATGTAAAAATATTTACAGGCCATCTTTTCTTTATAAATTATATTTTTTCCTCTTCCAAACTTACCAGTTTTAAGAACTTAGATGTAAATTTAGAGAATTTTACCAGTGAATTTTTTTTGTGGAACATGATGGACAAAGTTTAATGTTTAATAAGTTGGCCTAAAAGGAAGACAACACTGAAGAAAGCAATGCTCTATGATCTGTGTTTAGGTATAAGCAAACCATACAAATGCGATTGCTTCAAGTACACCTAGCATGGAATTATGAACACTCGGCTACCGGTTCTAGTGGTAGGCTTCAGTCTTCTGAGCTTCTTGTACATTCTGCTGCTGTTCTCCTTGTCAGCTTTATTTTCTCATTTGAAAAGAAACCAAAACATCTGAATGTCTTTTAATTTATATATAAATGCTCTGATTAGCTTCTTCAGGTGACTTATTTTATGCAATTTGCTTTCATGAACCAATATGTTTGACAAGACTGCCTATTTTTTGATGTCTTCATGTTCTATCCACTGGAAAATGGCTATACCTGTGCACCAGTGTCACACAGTTCAACTTTTTAAACTCAATATGACAAAAACTTTGACTTCAGCTGCACCCTGCATACCCTAGTGATATTCAGAGATACTCTGAATATATAATGTGCCACTTTCAGATAGGAGAACAAAGAAATCTCATTTCATCTCTAAGTGACAATTTTCTCCAGATAAATTCGCAGTTCCCATCACAAAAGAGTATCTTTCAGTGTCCCGAGACTCTGACTGTGTACACTGGAATTTCTTGCTTTAGCTGATGGTATACTAAAAGGGAAGAGCTTTACTGCACATTGCCTACTATCTCGGCACTTTTGAGGCTGAGGCAAGAAACTCAAGAGTATTAGTTTACAATGGGCTATAAACTAAGCCTCATATCTCATGAGAAAAATATTGAAAGTAAAGCTCCCTTTTTACCACAAATGGGCTTATATATGTTAGTATGGATAGCATGAGTGTGTCTTTTGCAATTTTGCTATTGAAGAGAATGTGCCATGTCTTATTCCGCTTGCTGGTCATAGGATGTTTTAAGAGTTATTGAGCGGGCGGTGGTGGCGCACGCCTTTAATCCCAGCACTTGGGAGGCAGAGGCAGGAGGATTTCTGAGTTCGAGGCCAGCCTGGTCTACAGAGTGAGTTCCAGGACAGCCAGGGCTACACAGAGAAACCCTGTCTCTAAAAAACCAAAAAAAAAAAAGAGTTATTGAGTAGCGATGCTTGTGAGCTCTTCTGGACCCAAGAGTACCAGAGTTATGTGCCTGAGCTCAGCTGACAAATGCAGAGGCATCCAGTCTCTGACTAAGATGTTTAAGAAGGAAGTCTGTACTATTTATTTTTGCATTTTAATAGCAAAATTTATTTAATACAAATACAGGATTTCAGTTAGAATGCCAATAATGAAAAAAATTCTAAAATCTGAAGCATTAATTTTAGAGTGAAATGGGGTTGATATAGGAAGCTTACAAAATGGTAGCTTACACAATGTAGTTATGAAATCCATTTAGTTAAACTGTCACATGTGATTACTTTGAGGGTGGTCATAGAATTTAATTAACCCATGGATTAGGTAAGATGGGTTCCAGGAAGAGCACAGAGGCAGTGATCGAACTCCATTTAGATGGATTGAATAAAGTAATAAGAGAGGTGAGGTCAGAAAGAGGCTACCCAGTTAGTAAGAAGAACGAAAAAGCAATAGGAGGCATTCAAAATGTGCTGTGGTATAAAAAATTCTTTTGAAAAATTCTTCTGTCTCTCTAATCTTTCCATTCAGGAAACATTATCAAATTAAGATATGGCCTTTCAGAAAAGACAAAGACAAGCTCCAAGGTCATTAAGATATAACTTAGAGATACAGAGAAGATCAAAGCACAACCTTGCTCTCCTTTGTTAAGGACTTTGAAAGAATTCCTGTGGTTCCTCTTACATCTTCTCATAGGGTCCTGGGACATCTAGGAAGTATGTTCTCATTAAAACCTGAATGAATCAAGTCAATTCTTAACAATCTCACCAAATTTGTGACTTCTACATATCTTCAGTAGTTGATGAGGGTCAAATAAATTATAACACCAAATACTTAATGTTTGTAAATATGCTCAGTTGTAACCAAGCACACAACTCATAGGAGTATTTTGGGAGGACAAAGCTATTGAAGTTGTTTAATATATAAAATAATTTATTCATCCTGGAGTTTTGAAAGTGGATGAGAACGTAATTGAATCAGAAAGTTACTTCGCTACCACGGTTGGTACATTCTCTAAAACATTCTTGAGAACTGAACATGTCATAAAACTAAGAAATTCATCCCAAGAATTGGCATCATAGCCATGGAAAAATGAGAACCATTCTCAGAAAGCAGAACTAAGTCCCAATCAAGGAGAATCCTGACTTTCCCAAGTACATAAAACAAACATATCAGAGAATCGAAATTATGATGATTAGAAAATAGTGATGTTAGTGGGTTCCAGATAGTTTTGCTTATTTCAAATGGTTATTATCTTGTCTCTATTTCACAACTGTCTCAATATCCTCACCCCCATCTTCATCTTCCTCCATTTGTTCCCCTTTAAATTCATAGTTGTCTAAATAAAAAGATATATTGCCATGCTTGATACAAAAACATATAATCCAGCCTGTGCCTTATACTATTATTAAATAAGACTTGGAACTTTTCGCTGCAAATATATTTTGCAGGTGAAAGAATTATTTATCTGTGAGCAGTGTCATTTACATATTACTGTAAGGATTAACTATAGACTCTTTTAGATTTGACCAAGCTCTGAACTTAGTATATCTATGATTGAATATATTTCTCCAAATCAATCTATGGAATGGATGGGTGAATTATTTCTGTAAGACTCTAAAATAGTTTCCATCTATGATACAAAGAGACCTGTTTCTTTGGCCATGGACCTAGTCAGTGTCTTTTTAATATGTTTGGCCTTTTAAAAAACATTATTTATTTTAACTGTTTATGCATGTGTAAGTGTAGGCACATATGCTGTGGTATGCACATGGAAGTCACAGGAGAGTTTTCAGGAGTTAGTTCTCTCTATTATTGCCCTGTGTAATAACAAATAATAAAATAATAAAAAATTCAGGTTGTCAGGTTTGTGCACCAGTACTTCTGCTCATTGAGCCGTCTTTCTGGCTCTGAGTTTTACTTAAATCTATGCTGTACTAAGTCATTCAAGAAAAATCGCAATATATGTATCTCATAATACAGGTGTATATATTTCTAGGTAAGGTCTCTGTGTTACCTGCAGCATCATTCTAACTTCATTTCTTCCCCTGCTTTGGAGCCACGGTATTGATGGGGAATGAAGTTGGAAATACTAGTGTTTATGTAGCTAGAGGTGCCCATCACGATTACACTTTATGGGATAGCCCAAGTCATAAGTAGGCACAATAGCCACTTATTGTAAGATGACGATGCTATACTAGGATTGTCACGAACAATTTAAAAGTGAGTTGCTCAGCGGAAGCTTGCTTTTCCATTGCCTGATGAACTCATGCTGCCTGCCTATTGGTATTGGTGCCACTTACACTTTTATAAGCTATTTATCACGGGAAATGGCATCAAGTACAGGATGTAACTTTCAAGATTAAATTTGGAAAGCTCTATCCATTTATTTATTTAGAGATAAGCTCTCATAGAATTGGGGTGGATCGTGAACTCACTATTCAGTCAAGGATCTCCATGAACTCCTGATCCTCAGCCCTCCCATATCTCCCAAGTGCTAGGATTACAAACAAGCACACATCTCCCACACCTAGTTTATACAATGCTGTGATTGGAACCCATGGTCTAGTAAATGCTTGGTAAGTACTCTATCAACAGAGCTCCACTTCCCATCCTCTCTTGGTTGTTTATTTTTTGTGACTTTGCTTTCTTTGAAGCATACTGAATCCATTACTGTGAGCTGGGCTGTGTAGAAAATCACAAGACAAAGAACTAAAACGGAGTTTCTTTCATCATAAAGTTCAACCTTGAGAGCTTGTCTGGAAGTACTAGTGGGGGAGCACAGCTAATCTTCTACCTCAACTGCAGACCTGTCCTGTTTTGGAGGTAGGATGTCTTTTTCAACTTTGCACAAATAGTTTCTAGATGAATATAGATGAAATGTGGAGGAGGAAGGGGACACCAACCTAGCCAACAAGATGAGCCAAACAACCTTGGTGATTAGTGGGTGACTGATGTCAAGACAGATGTTTCTCAGCCAGTACAAACTAAACTCAGTAGTATTTGAGAACTTGTGTTTTTCTTTGTTTTGACTTTTTTTCCCTCTTATTGGTCTTTTGCCTGTTTTCATTTTTGAGGTTATTTTTTGGTTGTTTGTTTCATATTTTTTTGTTTTTGTATCTTGTTACTTGTGTTTTGCTTGTTTATGAAAGACAGAGAAAGAACAAGCTGGATAAGGAGGGAGGTGAGAGCATCTGGGAAGAGTTCTGGGCGGCAAATGATCAAAATGTACTGTGTGAAAAACATTTCACACAAAAAAGATTACTTTTAATACTAAAACAATCATGAAAATACTCCTGGTCTATGTAGGGCATCACAAGCCTTGTATTCCAGTACATGATAAAGACCCTCCTGGATTTATTTAACAAGACCCTACCCCAAAACAACATTGACAATAACCGCAAGGACAATAGAGCTCTGAACTCAGTTGTAGGCCACTTTTGTGGACTCAGGCCTTTTATGACTTCAAATTAAACTATAGTGGTCATTGACCTTTCACTGTGGTGCTCTAGGAGAGCCCAAGAATCTGTGTCCAAAAATGTTGATTTAAGCTACTAAACAGGGTATTTCGATGTAAAACCAGAAATATATACATAGAATTTATCTTTTTATGGAATATGAATTTTGTTAAGATTTGGAAATTAAAAATATCACAAACTGTAGCCAAACTAAACATGTTCCAATTTTAACTTCTCCTATATGCTGGCGTCTTTAGATTTTGAAGAGTCTGACTCTCCAACTCCTATAATAGAACTGGATTTGGTTAGGCTTTGGATGTTCAAGTTCATTACTATGCCTTGATTCTGGCAATGCTGAAATTTGTTCTGATTAAGTTCTGTGAATTAGGAAAACCATGAGTAGTTTGAAGAAGTAATGTTGCTGTCACTCTTCTAGAATTTACTCTCCGTGTTGCTGAACCTCTTCTGAATTATTCAAATTGTACATGTATGTCAAGGAATGCCCACAGGTATGCAAAACATGATTGCCTCTGTAGAACTATTAAAATCACCAACTCACCATGTCATAAGACTTGTGTGTCTAAACAAATCAGAGTGTTGGGAGCCTGGGACCTGAGAAAAAGAATGTCTTTATTCAGTCATAAAAATAAAGGAATTTATGTAATCTCTATTTCTCTAAGTTATATGACTTCAGCTTTTGGTTAAACACAGTCAGATGTTCACGTGGTTTTGTTTCCTTTGACTCCACCAGGGACTGACTTTGATAGGCTTGTGTTGTTTCTGTGATGAATGTCTTTTTCTTGTGCTCTTCTGAGGAAATATTTACATTTACAACTTTTGTGCTACCACTAAGTGTTAAGAATGTCCAGTCAGGAAGATCAACAGAATCAACTAACTTGAACACCTGGGACTCTCAGAGTCGAAACCACCAACCCAAGAAAATACACAGGCTGGACCTAGGCCTTACTGCTCATATGTAGAAGATGTGCAGCTTGACAATCATGTTGGTCCTGAAAAACAGGAAAGGGAGCTAGCCAAAAAGCTGTTGCCTGTATGTCGGATATGTTCTACTAGCTGGGCTTCCTTGTCTGGACTCAGTGGGAGAGAAAGTGCCAAGACTTGCAGAGACTTGAGGTGCTAGGACAGGGGAGATATCCAAGAGGGGCTCCCATACTATCAGAGAAGAAGGGGGGATGGATGCAGGAAAGGATTGTAGGAGGGGTTGATCAGGAGAGGTCAGTGAGCAAGATGTAAAGTGAATAAGTTAAATAAAATGTATTAAATTAAAAAAAATGTACCTTCATTCTTTGTTCCCCCCAAAAATATGGTGTCTAAACCTTTATTTACTTCTTGTTTTTCAAATTAGTTTGAGCTAAAACTATAATATAAAATTTGGTTTCAACCTAGATGGAATTTCTGGTTTATAATCGTAATAGGAATTATAGTTGTAAGTGGAAATCTTACAAGATGAAATACGTGTGTTGTTTATATGTAACCACTGTTTCTAAGCTAATAAAACTAAGAAAAATACTTGTTGAGTGAATTTATATTTCATTTTTATCTGTTTCTTTTTCAAAGCATAGCAAATTTAGGTGATACAGTTTATTTTTCAATGTATTGAAATCTTTACAGTTACAAACCTAAGGGTTTTGAAAACGAGAGCCAACAGTTGAACTAGAAGCTCTTCTATTGGATACTGGATACCCCTATGGAGGTAGACTTTCATGACAATATTAATGTTCCACCCTATCCATACTGTTCTGCCAAGCCAGGAGTGGATCAGGTGAAACCCTTTATGAGAAAATCTAATCTTGATGGAGAATGTGGGTGCAATTCTGTGTTCATTGTTCCTTTGCCACAGTATTGAGATGGAGGAACATACTGTTGGAACTGCTGTATCTGGTTATAATTTAAAGAAGAAGGTTATGGAGTTTTCATATGAAGTTAGAGTACCAGATCAGTGTGAAATTATGGTATCTGGTAAGAAGCTTTTTACCATCTTTGAAATGTTCTAACATTCATTCATTTGAAATGTTCTAACATTCAGCATTCATTTCTCTTTTTCTACAAACCATATATATTGAAGAAAACCTTGTCACACTTTCTGCTCTTGCTCATGAGTTGTTAAAGTCCTTAAAATTTAATAGTCTTGTTTAAGTGTTGAGGCAGACAGTTTTTCTTCTTTAGCATCCTTGAAAATTTCACCTTTCATCTCTAGAAGAGGAAAACAATATTTGGCCAATGTGTTTATTTTGAAGTGTTTTTTTTTTTTCAGAAGTTCAGAATAGGCAAAAAAAAATGCTTGAGATTTAAGAATAAAACCATAAGCCATGAATGTACACCTGGATTCCTTAGCAAAGGTGATGGCCTGTGTGTTTGTGTCTCAGCCTGTGACCAAAGCACAGGATAGAACATATATGTAACAATCAAATCAGTGCCACAAATGCTAGAATTCAATCCAGCTCACACAGTTCGTGATATTGTGAAATGGGTCTTCCACAACCAAGCAAAATGCACAGTTCCCAAGCATACTGAACAATCTTGAAAGATAAAATGTGAGTTATAGTCATGTATTATAGAAGTATTAATTTTGTTATCCATAACAGATTCTTATCTTCTAAATTCTTTTTGCAGCTAAAAAAAGGTAGTCACTCATTTCTGTGTTATATACTAGAATTCTAAGCATTTTATACAAGCTTTCAATCCTTGTATTGAAACATCAGTCATCACTAATCTATAGAAAAGCATCACTCAGAACATATGCCCTTCTATCATAATTGGTTGCCATTTTCTGCCCTTAACTTTTAAAACTTATTTCTTTTGTTTTTGAGCATATAAGTAAATCATTTCCCTATTCTTTCCTTCAAACCATCCTATATGCTCATCCTTATGACTTTTTATATACATGCATTATTATATATAATTTATGCAAACATATTTTTCTAAATACATTCCTAAGTACAATCTGCTCAATGTAATATCACTTGTATATATGTTTTCAGAACTGGCCATTTGGTATTGGATAAAGTGTTGGTGTGCTTTTCTCCTGGGTAATATTATTTTGGTATTATTTTAAATAATACTCTTCTAAATGTGGTGAAAACCCAGATAAATATATTATCCTCATCTCTGTGATATAGTATGAAATAATTAAACTAAAGAATTTTCTCAGCTTCAAGTTTGAATTTTTCTAAAAGTGGCTTCTTGACAAAGAAATCTTAACTGCAGAAATAATGTTAGTTAAGAAAATAACTCATCAGTTGCATTTTATTCTAGAGTAGACAGCTCCTTTTAGAAAATTACTTCTAGTCACTTGGAGAGATGATAGTCATATGGTACTTTATCCATTTATTCTTTGAAATGCTCTGACTTGGAAGTGATTTCTTTCCTGCTATGTCTATTGAAACATTGCTTAGGCTTATCAAAGTTGCTATGTTTCATGCGTCTCATAGTGTTTAAGCCTTGGACGATGGCTTCAGCTTGAATTTTGGGAGACGCATGAGAAATACAGATTAATTTATGAATAAATAGTTTTTATATTCTTAATTGTTCTACTAATTCTGAAAAAGAGACATCTAAAAGTCGCATTTAGCAGTCATAGAATAGAGGTATGTAGCTAAAAGGTTATTATTCTAAGTTATTTAAAAGGAAGAAATGCATATGTTCTTAAGAAGTATAATATGAAATGTCCTGTGATCATGTAATTTTATGGATATTTTGCATAAATACTCTAAAGAACAACAATTGTGACATTCCAAAGAAGGTCCCGATGAAGCTGGTGGCCCTGCTGGGTTGCTGTTGTTCAAATCACAACATCAAGAAAGCACATTTCTAGGCACTTAGGCAATGAGAAATTAGACTGAGATATTCATGTTGATGAGCACTACTTGTCCTGTGGTCATCCCATTTGTGTGTGTTCTGAGGTTCTGAGGAGGGTGGTGGGAAAGGGGTGATATTTTGTGTTTGTCTGATTCCCAGTTATTATTTTTAGCATTAGACTATGTGTTGATTTACTAAATAGATGAAGAATAAATACAAAATTGATATTACACTTGATAAATGACCTCTTAAGTTGTACTTTGTAACTTACAGTGCAAAAACAAAATATCTCATTCAGTCATAGCAATATTTAATACTATTTTTCATTCAGTAGCTTAAAAACAGAAAATATATTTAACCTAAACTGACAAATTTTAAGTTCCATAAAGAGCTAATTTATATATCTTTCTCTGCTTTACCTTTTAAATAAGGAAATTTACTTGTCCTTTCAAAAACATTTAAATGTGATGTAAAATTTAATGATCAAGTATTTACTGAATTATAACACATTTGGTCTGATAGGAAGACATCATTTTCTATTACATTTCTTTAAACCAAGTTATTATGATGTTTTACCTTAAAGATAAGGAAGTTCTCAGTACAGAAAAAATACCCTCAATACAGTCTTTTTTTATTGATCATTCCATTAATTTACATTTCAAATGATATCCCAATTACCAGTTACCCCTCCACAACCTGCATCCCACATCTGCCCTCTCCCCAGGCCCCTTTGCCTCTATGAGGGTGCTCCCCCTCCTACCCACTCCCACCCCACTGCTCTAGCTTCTCCTTATACTGAGACATCAATCCTCTACATGACCAAGGGGCTCCCCTCCCACTGATGTCAGACAAGGCCATCCTCTGCTACATAAGTATCTAGAGCCCTGTATCCCTCCCTGTACTCTCCTTGGTTTGTGGTTTAGTACCCAGGATCACTGGGTGGTCCGACCAGTCAACATTGTTCTTCCTATGGGGTTGCAATCACCCTCCACTCCTCCAGTCCTACTGCCAGCTTCCCTCACAGGTTTCTGGAGTGTAGTCTGATGGATGGAACCAAGCATTCATATCTGCATTTGTCAGGTGCTGCCAGAACCTCCCAAGGAACAGCTACACCAGATTCCAGTCAGCAAGCACCTTTTGCCCTCAGCAAGTGTTGGGGTTTGGTGTCTGCAGACAGGATGGATCCCCAGGTGGGATAGTCCCAGATGGCCCTTCCTTCAGTCTCTGCTCCATTTTTTTGTGCCTGTCTTTCCTTTGGACAGGAACATTTCTGGGTTAAAAACTTTGAGATGGATTGGGGCCACCCACCCATCTCAATACAGTCTTAAGTCATTGTTTAAAATTGTTCCAGTGTCAAAAAGTAAATGTGTAAATAATGTAATGATGTGTTCTTTAATATGTTATATAGACTTTACTATGATATATACATTCTGAGAATCTTTGACTTACATTATTTCACATATTGATGTAATTTATAGAAGCCATTTATTTACAGTGATTAAGCTACTTTGCTATAGGTAGTTAGTCTAAGAGGTGATTGTCATTTGACATTTCACATACTGAGGGAAATACTGGCTATTTCTAAACCATACACCTAGTAAAAGGAAGCTAAGAACTAATATACATTTAGTAGGCAGGCTACATGGGTTTGGCCTCTATCTTATGCTATAGTGACTTTACCCATGAATTAAAGTATTTAACTTAGTATTAAATAAACTTCACCAATGCCCACTTACAGAAAGTATTACTACTGCAAGAAATCTTTTGATTAAAAACACTGTAATGTCTTCAAAGAAAAGGAGATTGTGAATACTAAGGTCTTGGCACAATCTCTAATGTCACTCATTTCTTCCTACAACAATGGGATTTCACAAGAAAGATAAGTAACCCATGCAACATAAAGATACGAGGAAAGGAGTTTGAAGCCCTAATTGTTTGGCAAGACAACCTGTCTTCTGTGATAATATGTCTCACTGACTACAGGAAATTTGTCTGTTATTATATTCTGCAGAGGATGGAGCTCCCCTAAGGGAGGGCAAACACCAATGGCACTTGGTAGGTGTTACTAAATTTAGTGTATTTATCTTTATTTTGAGACAGGAGCTCCTTAACATGCCTATATTAACCTTGAACATGTGATCTACACTATCTGGGGCTAAAGACCTTATTATAACAAGTGTAATAATGACAAAGGAGAAATCCAAGCAGAATACTTGAATCTAACAGTTACAAATCAATTCTTATTCACTTTCCTTTTCACTTACACACACACACACACACACACACACACGCACACGCACACGCACACGCACATGCAAATGCACACACACACGCACACACATGCACACGCAAACGAACATGCAAACGCACACACACACGCACACACACACACGCACATGCACACGCACACGCACACACACACGTACAATATATTTCTAGTAAGTTATCTCTCTTTACAAATAAATGTATTTTGAGGGAGAAGGAAAGTGAGGGTTTAGAGAGAAAGTATAAAGAAAAAGCCAGAGAGAAATATATTTTCTTGGAAAAAATATTTAGCAAATTATCAAATTGCTAAACGTACAAATTATGTGATTTCTTTACTGTTTTTAGAACAAAAATTCAGCATCCTTTTTAAAGCAAAATGTTTTACCTTAGATAAAATGGAGTCAAATTGCTTGCCATCAGTTTTGTCCTTACTTTATTATCCCAGTCAGTGTAGTCTTAAAGGACTTATAGTTTAATGAGATTAAAAACAGTGTAGAGGAAGGCTTGAATAGCCACATGTTCATTGCCATTAATTTTTACTTCTTCATGAAGCAAAGCTTGAGTGAAGTCTCTGGATGTTAGCAGGTAGGTGGCTTTACTAACTTGCCAGAGGCTATGAAGTCATTCAGCAAAGAAAATGCTGAGCTGTAGGGAACTTGCTATCTAGCTAGTATGTTGAGAAAATGTGGCATTCATTTTAACTTTATCTCAAATGCCAATGGTATAAGTGCTGGAGAGACCAAATTAAAAAAGAAATCTTCCTACATTCCAGCGAAACTTCTCTGTAAGGATTTTAGGTCAAGAAAGAAAAGTTTACCAAGAAGCAAGCATTAAATAATTGGGAAATTGTATGAAGTTGTAAAGAGAAAGCAAAATTTGTCAGCAAACAAGACCCAACCCATTTGTGCAGATTTTCAAGTGATAAATGGCTCTAAAGTAAGAGGATTCAAGTAGAACATTTTTTAAAACTAGTCTATCTTAAACTCAACTGGGATTGGAGTGGCTCTTTGTGTTTCTTCATTAATATAATGAAAATATTCACAGTGTCATCTTTATTAAAATAGAGAATCGTTCAATGCCCAAAGAAGGTAGTTCTTGCCTTTCCACAAACAGGGAGACAGGAATCGTATGTTTTCCTTTTATAGACTGAGAATTCAATGGCATGACTTCGAGGTCCTTGAGGAAGACATTTCCAGGAAAAACTGTAAATTTTACTTTTACTCATTAATTTTCTAGAAATAGACAGAAAATTCAAGAGTGTAGTCACTTATACTTAAAGTGAGATAAATAATGTTCTGGTCAAACTCAGGCTCATTAAATATGTTTTTTAAAAATATTCAAAAGGTTATTTTCAAATGGCAAATACACTCATGTATTCTTTCACAGAACTTCATAAAATGAAACAGAGATCACATAACAAAAGACTGTGTCAAGAATATTTTGTTTTTTGAAAAGTTCTTCATTTTACTAATGCAGTATTATTTGTCACATCTATGATATCTAATGCTCACATTTTTATGTGTTGGTGTTTAAGAATATTTCAATGTGAAGTTAAAATGATAAAGTTGAATAGTCAGTGCAAATGCATAACTAATAAAACAATAAAAATAAGATGGTGCAAATTAATGGGTCATGTTCAAAAATGGATGAAAGTTGGAAATAAAGGGATTGATGCTTCGTATTTACTGTAGCTGGTAGGAATGACATAGTATGAGTTTTGATGTCAGAGGTCCCTTCTAAAAACCAATAAGAATTAGATGTGTCTCCTTAAAAGGAGGACAGAAGCCTGCTATTTTGCAGCATAGTTGCTATATGAAAACTGAGAAGTCACCAAGGAAAACCTACATAACTAGAGGCAAGAAGCCTTCTGAGAGCAAGCCTCTCTCTCTCTCTCTCTCTCTCTCTCTCTCTCTCTCTCTCTCTCTCTCTCTCTCTCTCTCTGTCAGCAGAACTGGGTTATTCGACACATGGCCAGTGTCTCTGAAGTGGAAACAATAACACAACAAGACCCCTGTATGTAACAGGGCTCAGGAAAAAAATTCCTGGTCTCCACTCTTTTTTAGCATATGTTATTCTCACAGGTCCCTAAGTATCTAGAACATTACTTGGTAGCACACTGGGAAAACACAGCTGTGTCCAGAAGGAGTTGGCAGTAACACAGTGCTAGTTCTGATGATGCATTGGTAGGCATTTGTGAGGAACCAGGGACATTTTCAAGAGGTAAATTTGCCAGGAGCTACTAACCTTATGCCTTATTAAAGCAACTGTTTAGAAAAAATAAATTACTCTTTTTAAGAGCCCTTTTGTATGTACAGATTAGGTCTCAGCAAATTCAGGAAGTGCTTTTTAGTGGCTGAATCTTCCCATATCCTAAGAGGGAGGGACTTGACAGGCTCTGATGATTGGCCCTTTGTTCCCATGCGTAAGCATCCTGGCTGTGGGCACTGGAGAGAACTGATGGAGGAAACATTTGAAATCTTTTGAGTTGTATTTGCCTGAAAAGTCCCATGAATAAACAAAATCTTGAGCAAACAAATAATACACATGGTAGCTGCTATAAGTAGGTTATGTACTTTTAGGGCCAAACAGCTACATTTCAGGGTAGAAAGCAACTGCTTAAACTAAAAGCTGGTCAATACATATTCTCTCTTGTTTCTGTGAAAACTCGTTGGAGAATTGTTGAGGAATTTGTAGCTAAACTGTTCAAGTCATAGATTCACTCCTTTAGAAAATCATTGATGACACCGTCAAAAAGACAAAGCGGCAACCAACTAACTGGGAAATGATCTTTACCAACCTTACATCCGACAGAGGGCTAATATCCAAGATATACAAAGAACTCAAGAAGTTAAACTCCAGAGAGGCAAGTAACCCTATTAAAAAATGGGGTACAGAGCTCCACAAAGAGTTCTCACCTGAAGAATATCTAATGGCTGAGAAGTACCTAAAGAGATGTTCATCATCCTTAGTCATTAGGGAAATGCAAATCAAAACAACCCTGAGATTCCATCTCACACCAGTCAGGATGGCTAAGATCAAAAACACAGGAGACAGCAGTTGTTGGCGAGGATGTGGAGAAAGAGGAACACTCCTCCACTGCTGGTGGAATTGCAGGCTGGTACAACCACTCTGGAAAGCAGTCTGGCGGCTCCTCAGAAAACTGGGCATGACACTTCCGGAGGATCCGGCTATACCACTCCTGGGCATATACCCAGAGACTTTACCTGCATGCAATAAGGACACATGCTCCACTATATTCATAGCAGCCTTATTTATAATAGCCAGAAGCTGGAAAGAACCCAGATGTCCCTCAACGGAGGAATGGATTCAGAAGATGTGGTATATTTACACAATGGAATACTACTCTGCAATTAAAAACAATGAATTCACGAAATTCCTAGGCAAATGGTCAGAACTTGAAAATATCATCCTTAGTGAGGTAACCCAATCACAAAAGATCACACATGGTATGAAGTCACTGATAAGGGGATATTGACCCAGAATCTCAGAATACCCTAGACACAATCAGCATATCAATAGATTTCTAAAAAGATGGAAGGAGAGACCCCTGGTCCTGGAAAGACTGGATGTAGGGGAACGCCAGGACAGAGTAATGAGAGGGGGTTGAACGGAGAAAAGAGGGAGGGAAGGGGGCTTATGGGACTTTCGGGGAGGGAGGAAACGGGAAAGGGGAAGTGATTTGGAATGTAAATTAAAAAAATAAAATAAAATTAAATTAAAAAAAAAAAAGAAAATCATTGATGCTTAAGAGAACATGTTCAGAAGGAACCACACTGCTCTCTAGTTCTTTCAAATACTGGCTCTATGATTTTGGAAAAGTATGCCTCTAAATGAATTACCCTCTTTCCTCAATGAACTGTGATCTCAAACAGAGCATACTCAGAAATGTGCGCCTTCAGTTGAGTGTGCTCAGAAAAGTGCCTCCAACCCTGGTAACTTCCTAGGCTATATGATTATACACAGGCTTCTCTCATTAATTAACATGCATTTCTTTTCTTCAGGGAGAACATTGTATTGGAGATAGTCATCTAACCTTCGTAACTTGCTGAGGGGAGGTTTGTTAACCTTACTCTTATCTTCAGTTTTTAGTTTTAGGTTTGTAATCACCAAAGTATGAATTCACTGTGTCAGGACATCACACAGTAAGTGGTTTCCAAAGTCCTATAGACACATCACAATAAGTCCTTTTCTATGGGCTTTGATTTGAGTAAGTTATGGATACAAAGCTTACCACTTGGAGTATTCTTATGACTCAGATTTATAAAACTATTTCTGAATGCATGAATAATGTTCAAGGATAGATTAAGAAAGCGAATCTCCCTCTACCTCCAGCGATAATTTTGTTCTCCCTTCTAAGTAGGACTGAAGCATCTACACTTGGTCTTCCTTCTTCTTGAACTTCATATGATCTGTGAGTTGTATCGTGGGTATTCTGAGCTTTTGGACTAATATCCACTTATCAGTGAGTACTGATACACACTATGTGTGTTCTTTTGTGATTGGGTTACCTCACATAGGATGATATTTTCCAGTTCTACCCATTTGCCTAAGAATGCCATGAATTCATTGCTTTTAATAGCTGAGTAGTATTCCATTGTATAAATATACCACATTTTCTGTATCCATTCCTCCGTTGAGGGACATTCCATTCTTCTACTGAGGGACATCTAGGTTCTATTTCCAGCTTCTGGTTTTTACAAATAAGGCAGTTATAAACATGGTAGGACAACATTTGAAATATAAATAAATAAAATAATCAATAAAAAGATAGTAAATCTATAAGCAGACTGCATCTGACAAAGGGGAATCTTAGGACCTGTACCCTTACTCCCCATTTCCTTCTATTTTTGCTTTTGGATGATTCTCTAAGAAGGCCCTTGGTGATAATCATGCCTTTAAGTTGGACTTTCTATCCTTCAAAAATTCATGAGCCAATAAATTTGGATTCACTATGAAATACTGAGAAATGTATCCATGTCCTACAGAATTAGAGTTCTTAATGCAATCAAACATTTTTTTAACTGACAATCCCTAGAAAAGGTCTATTATCCAGATTTTATCAAAGAATCACATCAGAATCCTTGGTGGTAAATGGCTAGTTTCTCATTTATTTTAAGGCACATTTTCTACAAGTCAGCTCATGGTTTTCCTCCAGAGCTAATTGCCCATTATGAAAGAAAAAAAGTATACTGGGAGAGACAAGTAGACAATATGATTCTGTTCTTATTATTGGCAGCATTAGGAGAAGGAAGATAGACCAAGTCTGGATACCCAGTCCAGCCGAAACCCAAGAAAATAGTTCTCCATATGCCCAGTGTCTGTAGAAAAGGACTAGACAAGTTTAGGATTGAGGCTGATCAATGGGATATGCTGAGCACATTAATTCTAGTGTACACATGTGTTTCCCTGGGATTAGGCCAAGTGTTTGCTAATTGATAGCCATTAAAGTTAGTCTCCTACTTCACAGAGACAGAGATGAAGGTGTATGTATTGACATTTACATTTCAAAGAGTTGTTTCCAAGCCTCTACTAAATACATTTCATGGTCTGCAAAAAACAGTTCAAAGAGTCAGAGAGAGAATTTACAACTAGGAATTATTTCAAGAAAATTCTCTGAAAGCCAAAGGAGATAGGCATCTTTAGTTCCAGAATCCTATGTTTTTGGTGAAGATGAAGGGGCCAGTGGAACAATCTTGTTCTACTACCTTTCTGTTTCTTGACCCATCTCCAGTCTTCTCAGGAGAGTTATTAGCAGTTTTGATTACCCTATACACTGTGCCAGGGACAGTTATTAGGAAAAACTTCTAATATCATTGTGCAGTCTAAGAGATGTTACAGCTCACAGCTCTTTGTCACATCCAGAGTTTTATTCTCATGATTCATCTATGCTGCTTTTTATCAACTTCAGTATTTTGTGCTACATTTAACTCAGCCATGGTTATAGTTCTGGAGGCAGTGTCTATTTTTACTCTAACATTGAAATAACATTTCTATGACATAAAAAGAAAAAAAAGCCCTATTTTGCAAAGCACTAGTGAATAATGTAGATTTTAGCAAAGATTTATGAGGGGAAAAACAGAGAATTTAGGTCACATGAAAAATAGAAATCTACTCTCTGAAGCTCACTATCCTTTACAGAAGCTCACTATTCTTTGTACCTTTAGATCTCTTTTGAATATCTGTGCTGAAACAATATAGTTTCTTCCTATTTTCTCAGACAAAGCTCTACTTGGAGAGGCAGAGTCAGTCTATTCAGGGGCTATCCAAATGCTCATCCTATTTTCTCAGTACCCACTCACTCACAGCAACCTTATCTAGGATATTTTATTTCCAAAATAGAGATGTCCTTCTACCAACAACTGTCTAGTCCTTCTCCAAATGCCAATAGTACCTCAGTGATTGAAGACCTTTTAATGACATTTATAAAAACCCAAAAGTCCAAAAAAGTATAGCTATGCCGGGCGGTGGTGGCGCACGCCTTTAATCCCAGCACTTGGGAGGCAGAGGCAGGAGGATTTTCTGAGTTCGAGGCCAGCCTGGTCTACAAAGTGAGTTCCAGGACAGCCAAGGCTACACAGAGAAACCCTGTCTCGAAAAAAACAAACAAAAAAAAGTATAGCTATATAAAATCACCACTTCCAAGACCCCAAAAGTCCTATCCAAGAGTAATTCACTGCTCTCTCGACTTGGGAGTCTCTTGAGTTCTGGCTTACTCTCACTCATACATAACTGAATTGAATCTCTAAGGCAAGACCACTCAACCTTTCCTAAGGATCCCTTTTTCTAATGTGGCTGAAGTTCAGATTGGATCCCCTTTAGCAAAAAATTAAAACAGAATCTATAAAACAAAGTTAGGCCATACAAATTTAAAACACATCATAATGATGCAGTGACTTCATAAAACCACAAAGCCTTTAATCTTCTTTGCAAAGACAGTAGTAAAGAAGGCTTTCACTTTTTAGGACAAATAATGTCAGGCATTAATATTTTACTGAATTATCATTTTACTCAATAAATATTACCATAGTGAAATTCCTCAGCATTACTACAGTGTCAGAAGATGCAATCCTAAGAAAGCCTTGGGCAATATAGTACACATAAAAAAAAAAATCGCCATATATGGTGGAAGCCTGAAAGCTTGGTACTCTATACCATTAGCCTAATGTTAGTAGAATCATGTTGAGAGAGAATCAGGGAAGGAACTGACTTTCATTTTCTTTGGAAGGAAAGCTTATAAAATACTTGAGATCCACTCACAACACCCATGTTTGGAGGCTCACAATTCTCATACCTATGGCTGCTGGTGGATTTGACACTTTTTTCTGGCCTTCTCAGAAATGCCCTCATGTTACACCTCCTGCACTCATAAAGCATGTGCATGTATAGTCAATTAAAATAATTAAACAGATGTTTTATTAAAAGATTTTAATGAGAGAGAGAGAAGAGAGAGAGAGAGGAGGAAATCTTTCAAGAAAGGGGAAACAGAATATAGATAATAGGCCTATATCTGATATTGTCAATGAGGCCCAAAATCTGTGGTTAAGTGGGTCATAAACCTTTGTGAATATCTACTACTTTCACTTTGCTAAGTGGATATAGCAACAAAATGACTCCTAGTGATTTATTCTTATACCGGTAGATCAGTGCATTGTTCAACCATTATCAGGGAAGATCTTGTAGTAAATGATAATTAGTACAGAGACCCACAACTAGTCAACATATATAGAATAGGACTCTGGATTGCTTGACCTAATGTGATGCCCACTCTGCCCACTAAAGGATCAGGAATGTACTTGGAAGAAGGAGTAAAAACACACTGTCAAAGCCAGAAATGGGGGTTGGCTTCAAGAAAACAGTGTTTTCCAGATATAATATGGCAGCTGCACATTGGGACTCACAGAGCTTGTGACAATATGATAAGATCTGCATGAGTTTAAACTAGATATAATTCCTGCTTGGAGAAGGGGAGTTGGCCCTGATTCCCCTTGCTGAGAAACTATTATAACTTTATTGTTACAAGGGGAAGAAATGTCTACTTTTTCAATAGTGTGATATTTGGTATACAGACCACAATCCGTGTCAATCCCAATACCCAGAAGTCTTTAAGCACCATAAACTAGACTCAATGAAGGTAGGAAGAGAGGGGTGGGGAAGGAGGGAGAGAGAGAGAGAGAGAGAGAGAGAGAGAGAGAGAGAAACAGAGAAACAGAGAAAGAGAGAGAAGTAGAGTGGATAAGGAGGTGAAGAGATTTCTGAGAAGCTGAAGAGGACTGACTAAACCACCTGGAGCACCAGAAGACTGGAGCACACACCAAGGAGTGTACATGGAGGGATCCATGGCTCCAGATACATGTATAGCAGAGGATGACCTTGTCTGACATCAATGGGAGGGGAGGCCCTTGGTCCTATAGAGGCTTGGTGCCCCAGTATGGAAGGATGCTGTAATAGTGGGGCAAAAGTGGGTGAGAGGGTGGAGGAGCATGCTTATGGAGACGAAGGGGAGGGGAGAGAAGAGGGATGTGAGGGGAGATTTGTGTAGGTATAACTGGGAAGGGAGATATTTGAAATGTAAACAAATAAAATGATTACTACAAATAAATAAATTAAAAGTAGAGAAATGTTTCTTATAATAACCAAATTGTGTCAAATGCTTAATAGATAATCTAAAAAAAAAAACAAAAAAGAAATTTTCAAAGAATTAATAAAAATATTATTTTAAAATTTAAAACAACATGGTATGCACTCACTGATAAGTGGATATTAGCCCAAAAGCTCAGAATATTTAAGATACAATTCACAGACCACATGAAGCTCAAGAAGAAGGAATACCAAAGTGTTAGATGTTTTGGTTCTTCTTAGAATGGGGAACAAAATACTCACGGGAGGAAATATAGAGACAAATAGTTGAGCAGAGACTGAAGGAAAGACCATTTATAGACTGCCCCACCTTGGGATCCATCTCATATACTATCACCAACCCCAGAGACTATTGTGGTTGCCAACAAGTGCTTGCTGACAGGAGCCTGATATAGCTGTCTCCTGAGAGGTTCTGCCAATACTTGACAAATGCAGAGGTGGATGCTCTCAGCCAACCATTGGACTGGCACAGGGTCCCCAGTGGAGGAGCTAGAGAAAGGACCCAAGGAGCTGAAGGGGTTTGCAGTCTCATAGGAACAACAATATGAATCAATGAGTACCCCTATAGCTCCCAGGGAGTAAAGTACCAACCAAAGAGTACACTTGGAGGAACCTATGTCTCTAGCTGCATATGTAGCAGAGGATGGCCTACTTGGACATCAATGGGAGGAGAGGCACTTGGTCTTGTGAAGTCTTGATGCCCCAATGTAGGGGAATGCCAGGACAAGGAATTGGGAGAGGGTGGTTTGGTGAGCAGGGGGGGTGTGGGAATGGGATAGGGGGTTTTCTGAGGGGAAACCAGGAAAGGGGATAACATTTGAAATGTAAATAAAGAAAACATCTAATAAAAAAAACCAAGATTTAAGAAAAATTTACATTGCAAATATCCTCAATTCTAATTTTTTTTAACTGAATGATCAAATTCATCTGTGAAATAATGGAGGGATTTGATTTTGACTGCTAGCTTTCCACCCTACCCTTCTTGGTAGCACAGCTGAGAAGGTTTGCATCTCTCTTACTCACTGATGAACGCAATCTCTTTCCAATGAAACAAGGGGTATTTAGAGCTGTTCACAGCAACCAGGCTCTACAAGCTTTGCCTAATTTAACACAGCATTCAATATCAAAGGATGTGACTGTCTTTACAAACACGAAAAAATATTCAGAAAGATGCACTGTGATTAGGACCAACTTTGCCAGTTGAATACAGCAACGTCATAAGAAAAACTTTCTGCCTATGGATCAATGTTCCATGAGGGCCAGCCCTATCTGTGATATAGTCCTTTATATAAGAAAATATGTGTCATACATAAAGTTTAACATTTTATAAGGAGTTCACAGAGTCACATCAGAATAAATATGTACATAAAGTTTAAATGTAGGTCTCCTGAAGATCAGGCTTACATTTCACTCTTATGTCTAGTGGAAGTAATTGATGTCTGAGCTCCGAAGCAGATGGTGGTCCTAGGGGTTTGATGGCACACAGAGATGCAAGGCATTTTCTTCATGATGATAGTTTATCTGCCATTATTGTCTTGTTATAAAGTGGGTCATAGGTCACTTATTATATGTTTAACACCAAGTAGAAAGTAACATATTATGTTACACACGCACACACACACATGTGCATATAATATATATATATGTATATATATATATACATATATATATATTGTTAAGAACTCTGATGATAGGAATATTCAATTAAAATGTTTAGCAGCTACCTGGAGTCCAGACATTGGATTAATGTATTCGCTGCTAGAAGCTCATGAATTCTGTTTTGCATTTTTATAATTTTATTGGCTTTCCTGGCTTTAATATATTGCCCTCACTGGGAAAAATAATTTGTAATTGTGGGCTTGCAGTAGATTTTATTCTATTAAGTTTTCTGTCATGTTTAGTTTATATTTTTATAATTTTTCTACAGTAACAACAGAACACTCACAATATTTCAAACAGCTATATATTAATGGCTATGAGAGAAAAGAGATCTTGTGGTAAAATAAATTACTTTTGTATAATCATCATACTTACAATAATAGAGAAATGTTCTCTTCATTATTAACTGCTTAATCATGCATGAACAAAAACAAGGATTATAATCAGTGTAATATTGTGGAACTGCAACATGTCGAGATTCTTCTATACCAGTCAATCGACATAAGGGATTTTAACTGTCTCACCTTTATGTTTGAAAATGTGTACAATATATACATTATTCTTTATATCGACTAGACTTCCAAGGACCAGAGGCAGGAAAATGATTATGCCTTCTTCATTAATAATTATGCCTAAATTCTTCCTTTGCTTTAAAAAGGTAATAGTTTGAATTAGTTGACCTAAACTGCCACTTTGGAGATATCAAAACATTATTGTAAAATATTTTTGTAGATGTAGGAGGGAGAGAAATATTTTCCTAAAGCTTTATTAATAGATTCAAGTTGAATTTTAAATAAATTTAAAGAGCTTAAATGGAAAACACAGTATATCTAATATATTATATTTAATTTATGAACATATGTAAGCATATTTCAAAATAATTTTTTTCTATAGTTATATATTTTCCACTTTCATAATAAATGTTAGTTCTTTATTCTAAAAATTATTGACTTGCTTGAACTTATGAAGGACTCCTTGTTATTGCAATTAATATTCCCTCACAGCAACCATCTGGGAGGGAACAGTGGGTAAGGTAAATCCACCAGTATTTTCTATTCACTGTAACTTGTACACATAGAACTCAGTAGCACCTCAAAATAACCAATGTATGGATACTGTCAGCCAATAAACTTTTCTTTCTCTTTTTGTGGCCCCGAATGTTTTGATTGCATTTATGGGACTTTGAATTTCAAAAGAAATCTCCATACGTTTTATCTGTTTACAAGTAGCTGTTCTGGGTCTTATAAAATATAATGTGGTGTGTATGTGGGGTACCTGTTGGGCCTATGACACGTTACTCCTGAGAAATCATGCCATGTGCCCAAACTGGTATAGTGGTTTATTTGGGGGAAGGGAAAGGAGAGAAACGATAGGGTCAGACAGAGAAAGACAGAGCTATGAGGGCAGAGAGGGGTGACATACAAAGACAGAAAGGAGGACAGAAAGGGGAAGAGAGAGGCTGGCTAGGAAGACTGGAGGGTAGAAAGAAAAAGAGATGGAGAGAAAGAGAAAGGGAGATTGGTAGCAGGCAGTCCTTTTATACTCTACCAGGTATACCACCTGCACCTGGCGGCTGGTAATGGCATCAGATGATGACATAAGCCATTGCTAGGTTCCTGGGAGGAATCTAGCAGAATCACCCATAAACCAACACATCGGGTTGAAGGACTTTCTGGACATATTAGAAAATGAGACTTAATTTCTTTTATTAAAAAAGTAAATTCATTTTCATATAATAGATTCCAATTCTGGTTTCCTTTTCCTCATCTCCTCCAAGAATCTCTCCACTTCCCAACTCATCCAAGCCTTCTCTGTCTCTTTAGGAAACAACCAAACTTCCTAGAATGAAACCAACCAACCAAATAACAACACACAACAACAAAACAACAACAAAGATAGAAAATGCAGAAGAAACTCATACAAAGGTATACACAGATATATGGAAACCATAAAAATACAAAATTGAAAACCATAATACATAAGTAAAAGACCAGTAAGGTTAAAAGGGATGCCCAGACAAAGCATTATGAGACAAAAAATATCTCCAAATATATTACTCGGTTTGTTTTGTACTGATCATCTGCTGCTGGGCATTGGATATGTCCTTTATGTGGTTTGCATATACAATGAGACTTCATCAGAGACAACTATGTTTTTATTTATGCGCAGTTGGAAATAGGTTCTGAGATAGGAAAAAGAGCTTTTATCCATTTCCCTTCTATGTGCTTGTTTTCTGTTTTTTTTTTTTTTAGAGAAGTATAAATGATCATTTCTGTATTACCTTGGATGTAAAGCTTGAAGATAGCAAGTCAACATGAATGTTGTCACAGCAAAGAAAGAAGATAATATTCATTCATATTGTATATAAGCTTCCTTTTGAATGTCATTCTGATTTGTTATTTTATATCTGACAACATCTCACTTATTTCCATTTGTAGATATGTTGATGCATATTTTCTAATTTCTTAATATGCTTTAGTTTATTTTCACTTGGTAAAATAAACAATACTTCACCATTCAGTCAGAGATGCTGTCCAATAAACCAAAGCTATTCCTGACTTTCCTTTCCAAACTCTGTACTCTAAAAAAAGCTTATAAAGCTCTTTGGTTGAATGACTGATTTGAGAGCTTAGCTGGAAAATGGATGAAGTGACCATAGAACATATTGGATGTCAGAAAATAATTACCCAAAAGATGATGGGAAATGTCTCTGCCAAAAAGGAGGTGAGGAGACTTCCAGAGTTCCAAGAGTTCAAGAGTGGGACAATTAGGAAAAACAACAGTGATAACATCAGCAACAAGTTATAGCTGTGGAATTAAACTGAAATAATACACCAATCATCTATGAATGTACTAGGAGAAATAAAATAATTGAGGAAATAAGAGGAAATGATTGAGTTCTTTCTTATGTTACAGTCAAATTAGGAAATGCATATGAAATATCAGGAATAAGAAACACTGGGTGAATACCAGAATAATAAATCTCTCTGTGTTCTATAAATTGAGATAATACATGAAACAAGAGAGTATTATTTTCATAGAGTCCAGGCATCACTCAAGAGATAACAATTGCAAAGGGAAACGGACACTTGCAGTACACAATGACTTCTGTGTGAACAGTGAACACTACCAACAGCAAAACATAAGTTTAGCATGATGCTTTGAGGAATCTACTGAAGTAGAATAATCACAAAATTCCATAAATGATCCTAAATTGAGAGACATTCTCTAAGTCATCATCTGCATAGTCTAGACTATCAAGGTCTATTAAGGACCATCAAGGTCTCCAATGACAAAGGAGACTGGGGAATCAGAGGGGAGAAAACAAGGAAATTCACTGTGGAATCCTATCAGGAAACTGGCAGAAGTATCAGAACTGAAGAAAGCTCTCTTCATAATAGTTGGTGATAAATACATTTCCTTCTCCTCCACTGCTCCCCCTCTACCAGTGCTGACTGCTAAGCAACTGGTGTCTTGTTTACGCAGGTCATGTTTACAGAATTTCAAAATCATCTGAAATCTGAAGATCTTGTGGCATTTCAATCCAAATTTGGGAAAATTACATAATATACATATGCAATGTTATTTATCAGTCATGGTCTAAGGAAACACCTCATATTTATACATAGCACACATACACACACACACACACACACACACACACAAACACATGCACACACACACACAAGCATACACACACACATACTTTAACAGCATGGGTTGACTGAAACAGTTCCAATCATTTTATACAGATGCAAATGGCATATATAAAAATATATAAGCTGTAAGATCTATAAACAGCCTCATAAAAATTTAGAATAGTTTTGCCATTAAATGATTGCAACAACATATATGGAATATATCAGAAAGCCTCCAGCTTTCAGAGATATTTTTCCCCTTGAAATAAGTAATGATGGATCATTTGCCTTTTCTTGATTTCTGCAGTGCAAAGCACAGTTCCAAAGATCAAATAAGACCAGTTTGGAAATGAGTTCTATAAATAATAAAGCATCTCTCAAATGTAATGTATCTTATTGCCTGCATACTTAGTTTTATGATTATTTTACAGAGCATTTTACTGGATTTGGAGGGTTGGCAATTTTTCTTTATGCTAATTATGAGTCAAGACTAAAGTAGGAAAAGAGGTTTGGGAGATGTCTCAGCCTGAGAAGTATTTGCTGAGCAAGCATCAAGAATTCTGTTTGGATTCCCAGCATCACAAAGAAGGCCAAGGAAGCTGTGTGCACCTGTAACCCCAGTGCTGGGAATGCAGGAAGAGAATCAGGAACCTGGAGCTAGCTGACCAGCTAGTCTAGGCGGTTTGGGTTTTATGTTTAGTGAGAGTTCATGTCCTAATAACTAATAAGGTAGCAAGTAATCAAGGAAGACATATACTGTCAACCTTGTACTGCAGAGCACACACATGCACACATGCTCACAACTGTTAAACGCACACACACACACATACACATACACACACACAGCACAAAAACAGCATACGCCACCCACCCACATACTCTAATATCCCCTCCCCAACACATGCACATATGACAACTTTACCAGATTGGGCCACCAGAGACATATTTTTTAAAATACTAAGATAAGAACCAACATAATGATTGTCATGTGATAATGAGACATTATAAAATGATTACAGAAAAATTATCTCCTAAGAGTCTACAGTGATCATAATACTTAAATACCATTGATATCGGTATGATAGTATGTAGTTTATAGTTAAAGAAGTGATGGACTCTTCCAAAATAATGTTGGGGCAATTCTGATTATAATCTTCATTTATGTGTCAGAGATCTCAAAAACAGTATTTATTCATTCATTAATTCTCTGCCATTGTATAATTTATTAGCATGTACAGATTATACATGAATTAGAGAATGTACTTGTCACAGGATAATTCAAGTGCTGTTTGCAGAGAAGAATTGACAGAAATATGTAAGAAATTCAAATTTAAGTGATAATTAAGAATCCACTAAAAATAATTAAAATGTTTGCATATAGATCTTCCCCTCCTAGGCATAGTTAAAAGTAACAATCTGGAATGGCCTTATAATTCAAGGGTGACTATTTTTGCTAGGTCCAAGCAGACATCTCTAGAAACTACTGAGGTGTGATTGACAGTCAAGGCCAATAGCAGGGTAAGAGCACATGTGGACTTCTTCAGTGTAGGATACAGCCGAAAGCCCATAACGTAGCCATCTTTCTAAGTCCTTTTGGGTAAACCACTCTAAAAATAATGTTAAATATGTGTGTAAAGGACATTAATCCTGATCAGTACTAGTTTCTCCCACTGTTTGGCACATTAGTTGCTTATCTCCTCATAATCCTGATATAGGTGAAGATCTACCTAAGAATACATTCATTATATTTAACTCAGTAATACTCAGAATGATATTAATATCTGACCTTTCTACACAATGAAGAATGAGACTTACTTCACAAAGCGAAAAACTTTGAACCTGATTTGCAAACTGACAAGATATAACAATGCAAACCATGAATGTATTAACCTAAGATCTCATCTTAAAGTAACCTCTAAATGAACAGACTTGAAACACGGAAGCTTAAAGTATGTCTGGGTCTTAATTTTCTCATTTATAATCTATGAGTTTAGTTGTGAAAAGCCTAGTGTTGGTACCTGTTGAAAAACACATTTGAATTTCAATATAATTTGGTGCTCTTACCTTTCACTGTATCCATGTGTTGGGTTCCAATTCTTCACATAAGTTCTCTTATTGGATTGACACAGTATCATCTTGTCATGTTGATTCTTGAATAGAATTTATAGCTCATCCCCCATTTCCTGAGGTTTCCTAGACCTCTAGCCTTTGTCATAGTAATGACATTGTTATTTATCCCCTTAATTGATAAATTCACTTTAACAGAGCTAGATATTTTATGTCAAATATATCTACATCAAAAATCCTCTCATGTCATCATTTCGAACTTTCCAGATTGGTTCCTATTCTGTGGAAAAAAGAATCATTATAAATCTTCTGGGAGTTTCAAGTGTGAGTTTCCAAGCAAAGGGAAATTATTAAATGGAGTGTGAGTGATATAAATAAATGAACAGAAAAATATTCCACATAGGGAATTAATAAACTCAAATTTACCTTGCCACTGCATGTTGAGAATTGATAGTCTTCCTGGGAAGTGGAGACTGAACCCCAATATATGGGTTTATATAGTGCCACGTTTACTTCTTCCCATCAGAACCAATGAAGTTAGTCCTCCTGCTCTGTAAAGCAATGTTCTCTCTTTTCCTGGGTCTCAGCTGACTAAATTCCTGGATCCAAACAGCTCAAGTTGAGCTGAAGGAAGGAGCACAAAGGAAGAACTTTTCTTGTTCAATACTGTTTCTGATCCTGTCGACTATCAATTGTTCTATTGGTGATATAAAATATTGAGTTAAATACATTATGTTATACACCAAGATGTGATAAAGACCAAATGAAGTGGTATAGAATTATACATTCTATTTTTGCATATTAAACTATTTTAAATTAGTTTGACCAATATTTAAACATTGCTTTGAAAGTACTAAGCATAATGTTATCAGGAATTTGAGATACAATAATAAAATGTTTTTTTAACATACATAATAAAATATATGATTTTATAGTGTTTTCTTTAGGTGGCCGATTGTCCAATATAGCAAGTAGAGGGAGAAAAGTAATGTGAAATGTAGCAATATTTTCCACTCTGCCTCAAGCACTGTGACATTTCCTTTAAGTAGAGCATCTAATTTCATTGCTACAAAAATCTCATGAGATAGATATTTTAATACAAGTTGTCAAGTTAGGAAACAGGCATAAATCACCTTATTTTCCTTTTCTTAGCAAGTCCACAGCAGAAGAAGCTTGTTTTGTTTTACTTAGCTTTTTACTCAGAATTTTGGGTGAATTATTAGTACAATGAGATACATGTTATTGCAGAGATGCATATTAAAGGTAAAACTACCAGTGCATGGGGCAATGTCATGATTTAAAAAACAAAAAACAACAAAAAATATAGAAAAACCTTTTGAGGAAAACTCATTAAATGGTGCTTTGGGAGGTGGAATATTATTTGCTAGGAGAAAAGTTTGTAGAAATAATCACAGGAGAAAGAATTCTGAGAACATTCTTTGAAGACTCTCCTATGAGAAAGATGGACAGTACAGGCTGGTTAGGTTTTTAAGTCTAGAGAGATTAGAAATGAATGGGAATATATCTATATATACATTTGTTAACATTAAAGGACTATGACTTTATGCTATTATTTAGCTAGTTTATTATGTGTAATTGTGTAAGTGCTGTGTCCATGCCTGTGTAAGGCACTTGCCTGTGCCTACAGGAATGTGGAGGCCAGAGAAGTACAGCAGAATTCCAGCTCCTCACTCTCAACCTTAGTCATGAGAATCAGTCTCAATGGCAGCCATTGAGCCCCCATTATCCTCCTGTCCTCTGGCTTGATCAGCAAGTTCTCCTAACCTTAAAAGATAAGTATGTCACAAAAACAATTAAGACTTTAAATTTATAAATAATTACTAGTATTTCATGTTTTTACTTTTTACGTAGTGGGAGAACAAACTAAATATTTCACAGATGAAAAACAAATTATATTTTTTTAAAGTAAAGAATGTCTTCAGGAGCTTAGGGATAGAGAATGAGGCAGGCTGATGTAGATAGAAAGAAGCACAGTTCTTTATACACTTGAATAAAATTGTCAAAAAATAAAATCATTTTTTTAAGAAAGAAGGAAAGATATTTGGGATGAGGAAAGAATAAAAAAGCAGGGAAGAATCTGAAGATATTGAAAGGGCTCAAAAAGTTCAAAATACACCTGGCACAACATGAAAATGAAAACCATTATTCTATATAACTTTATATAACTCATATATGTCACAAAAATGATGACATGATCAAAAAGAAAATACGTCACAAGTCTATCTTTTAGGTTTGTCAGGTATAGAGTAAAATAACCAGCCCTTCACCCACAATAAAAGCACATTTAAAAAAAACAAAACAAAACATTGACTGTACTAGAAAAGCTTTTCAGTTTCTTACATACGGAATTGTCCTCTCATCAGCTGATGTAACTAGGTTTTATGTGATTTGGTGAAGTGACATTGGCTGAGTGGGGATCTGTGCAGACAGACTCACGACTCCTTCATTACTATTTGGTAGTTGATCTTCATTTCCCTCCTTTTCCTCTTCCTTTAGTTTTGAAAAGGTGAACTAAAAGCAAACCCAAAAGACAAATTAAAGACCCTTCAGAACTGTATATTCTTTTCTGATAAAAGAACTATCATCCAGGTGCACATATGATGAGCAGGAGAGAGAAATGAAGAGAGGAAAGCCATACTTTGTACAATGTCCTTCCTTAACTCACCATATCTTTCACTGTTAGAGATGTCTCTTCCCTCAGCCTACTTTAGCCTCAGCACTAAAGTAATGGGGGAGGAATCTCACCTATGTCACTTGAAAGATGTTACTCAAAGGAAAGTGAAATAAAATATTTAGCACTTTGACACACAGCCTGTGACCCGCTTTCTCTTTATTGCTAGAGTTCACAGAATGTTAAAAGGATTTTACTAATGTGGTTGGAGCATAACCCAGGCAGGCTGCCTAGTGTTTTACATTGGAACAATCTTACTTTGTGAATTTCTCCCATCTAATCAATCTCTTAGTGAGCTGAAGAACAACCCAATTTTTGTTAAAATGTTACCTGTTTGATTTGTAACATATGTTTTCTAACTACACAATATTCATCAGATCTTGGAAATATGTTCTTTGTTAGTCCACACCTATGGTATAAGGTCCCATGGAATAATTTTTTAAAAAAAGATTATATAATTCTCCAGGACATAGTATACACAATCTTTTATTCTTATTGCTTCTTTTATTCTTGAAATCATAAAATAATTAAATCATTCTGCTCTTCCCTTTTCTCCCTCCAAACCTTTCCACAACTCCTTCCTTGTTTTCCTTTCAAATGCATGGTCTCTTTGTTCATTAATTGCTGTTATGCAAATTTAAATATTCCTAAATACATTCTGTTCAGTCTGTATAATGTTACCTTTACGTACGTCTTCAGTGCTTATCAGTTGGTATTAGATATCGATTTGTGTTCTCTTCCTTGGGAAAGACTATTTCTCTCTTACAGCATTCCTTAGTTGCCTGCAGTTTTCTGTGTAGAGCTGAGAACTCCTGTGATTTCCTCTGTCCACTGTCGGGTATCTCTTGTTGTTCTTGGAGGAGGTAACAGGGAAGATTTTGTAAGTGTGTGAATGGGAGGAGAGGTGGGAGGGGGGATGTGATCAGGATATAAAATTAATAAATGAATAAATTATTGAAAAAAGCAAAACTTGTGAAAGTTTCAAAGAACAAAAAATTGAAAGATGTTTTGTTTCTTTTTTAAAAACAAAAATAACAAAGGACATACCTTTATCTTGCAGCTTATTTAATGTCTGTTGGAGTTAGGTGCAGAGCAGACCATGGAGCAGATGAAAAAATAGTAATACTTGCACTGTAAGGAGGAATCTTAAGCACACCACTGTGAAAATAATTCTCCTAAAATAGTAGTTTGGAGATGATCTCCACACCTCTGTCTTAATTAAGGTTACTATTTCTGTGATGAAGTATCAGAACCCTAAACAAACTGGGAAGGAAAGGGTTGATTTTCCTTACAATTTCATATTACTGTTCAAAATTGGAGGTGTCGGGACAGGAATGCAATTAAAGTAGGAACCCTGAGGCAGGAGCTGAAGCAGAGGCTATGGGGGTTCTGCTGCTTACTGGATTGCTCCCATGGCTTGCTCAGCTTGCTTTCTTATAGAACTCAGGACCACCAACCCTGGGATGGCATCACCCACAATGGGCTGGGCTCTCCCTCATCAATCATTATTTAGAAAAATGTCCTATGGGCTTCTTGTACAGTCCAATATTATGGAGACATTTATTTAACTGAGGGTCCTTTCACTCAGATGACTTAGCTTGTGTGAAACTGACATAGAACTAACTATCATGAACAACTCACCAAAACATCATGCCAAATTGTCATCTTGTCTAATAGATCCTTAGAAGGTATTATGAAAATGGTTGCTGTATTGTAAAGGCCTTATATACAAAATCACCTTGACAGGACACGATAATACCTGTCAAATTTGCTTATCTCAAGAAATATTCACAAATGCTGTCAACTTACATTGATATAATTAAAGAATTGCCACAGATATTATTGTTGGAGATGTGTATATATGTGTTTACATGTGTGTATAATTTATCAAATTACCTTTGTATGTTAATGTTGAGTTAGATTATTCTGATATTGCCTAAAATTAGATAGGCCAACTTTACAGGTGCCTATCAAGAAAAATGTATCTGATTTTAAACCGAGATCTTGATGGAAAAAGAAGCAATCTGTATAATCTGAACTCTGGAGACACGAGCATGTGGGTGGCAGTGAGCAAGATGAAGAGAATTCATTCTTTGTTGTGTTTTTGCTATCCTGCTGCATTCAAAGGCACAGCCTTCCATTTATATGAAATGTTATGGTAAGGACTGGATACACTTAGTCATCTCTGAAGTTTCAGAATCCTTTGCCTCACAGAACTGAATCATTAATACTACCAACCTCTACAACAGATTTTGATGGGAAACTATGCGGGTTCACTTAATAGGGTTATGAGACGCCAGGATATAAGATAAAACATTTCCCGGTATGTCGGTTGATGCTTCTGGAGGAGAAAATCATTTGAATTTGAGGAACAAGTAAAGGAAATCTTCTTTTCCAATGTTAGTGAGCATCAGCCCAGCATTAGCCTAAATTCAGAATGGAGGTGGAAAAGGGCTGGGTTTTCTTTTCTTTTGTTGGACTGTGTGAATGTAGATGTCCAATATCTCCTGTCCTTGACAGTCCTGGTTCCCATAACTACATAGCATAGTCTACTTGATAAATCCTCCAACTCCTAGGCCAGGAACTGACTTTCCTGGATTTTCATGGTACAGCTAGCAGTTGTGAGATTTCTCATTATACAAAATAAATTGCTGATATCCTACAGTTATTATCTTATCAGTTAATACTGATAACTTACAGTTAATGCATGTGTATGTCTAAATTCGTCAGCAAACAAGGACCAATGTTATACATATTTTGTATGGTTTATTAATATGCATATCTAATTTGATTCATTATGTCTTCCTCAAAGACTAGAATAGGTTCATAAATAGATGATAGATAGTTGGAAAGACAGAAAGATAGATAGGCAGAATGATAGATAGATAATCAAACCTATTGGTTCTGTCTCTGTAGAGAAGGCTGACACACTGGTTGTCTGGGTTGAATTGATGCATCATCTGAAAAATCTCCTGCTAGAAAGGATTTAAAGGCTTTCTAGCTTATTCACTTAGGGAAGACGATTTAAGACACAAATTGATTATGATTTATAGCTTATGAGAATGATAGCACATGAAGGTTAACTGAAGGAACAATATACTTTCTGAGGAAAATTCTATAGCAAATTAAATGGTCTTGTAAGGCCAAGATGTACATAGTCATGCATCACTGACAAATCTGTGCTCCTGTTCAAAGGCATTCTCAGGAGCTAATTGGATAAAGAGGAAGAAAAACTTGTAATTTCTGTGAAGTGAATGGTACCAAGGCTCAGTATAGTTATGCTACTAAACTAATATTTTAATGTTAAACTAACTAAAAATAAAGCGAAATGTCTGTAAGTGTGTGCATAAATATTTCTCACACTGAATATGTTGCTTAGCTGAAGCTGTAGACTTGGGGTAAATGTTTAACTCATAATGCAGTAATATGAATAATGAAATAAAGTTATAATTATAGTGATGATCTCATGCTGTTTTCTTATATATGTGAACAAAACTAACATCGTTCTCAGCTTCACTCTCTCTTCCCTATGCAAATTCCCAACTTTCTCAGCTCGTGGCCTGGTTCAAGTCAGTCCCTTCACCCACAAGTCCTGGTACCTATTCTAATCTGCCACTTCCTATTTTTGTCTACTTCCAACGACCCCCCAAGATGCGTTTAAGGAGTTTTCTTTCTTGACCAAGCTTCTTCACCTCATGTTGTGGTCATAGCACCCTGTGCCTTGCTCTGATAGAACACTGAGCATGTCTGTTAGGCACTGTGCAGTCTCTTTCACATCCATCCTAGAAGCTCACTGAGAGCAGAGGCTTCTGTGCTATTTTGATTACTGAGCAGTTGCTACGCATGTTCCAGTCCCTTAGAAGTTATTGAACATTCTGGCCTTCAGTTTTCAAGTAAGAAAATTAGGTTAGTTATTAATATTTCTTAACAAAGCTATCCACCTTATTCCTATTTCATGATTTAGATACCTGGAAATGTGAATCTACCCAATCTACAGTGTGACATGGCAGGCAGAGAGAGCCTGGACCCTTAAGTTGAACAATAACAGTTTTTCTTCATTTAATAAAAGTATATTTTGAGAGAAGTTTGGAGCAACTAAGGTGCAAATTCATTTTTAATTTTTTCAAAAATTGTGATTGAGTTTCATATGAAAATATTATGTTAGAAAATATTTCTAAAAAAATGAACTTTTTTTTATTCTTGTATGATATGTAGTCTATAAAACTTTAATGTAAATCTCAAGATATAGTTCTATCCAGATAGCTCTTAGAACTAGTAATGTAGATACAAAATAGACAATAGTCTCTATTTTCTTTCTCCTGAAAACCACAAATTAATTTTAAAAAACCCATTTGAATGACAGATAAAGTGCTCATTTAATCTCAACCCTTGGCAACTAACCGTTGCCTGAACAACAGCTAATTTCTCTGCTGTTATCATCCTGTGCATTTTATATGCTTTCTGTAGAACAAATACTCTAACGGTGAGCTATGTCACATTGACCTAAGACATCACTTCTGCTAAAAGGTAGCAGAAGACAATTAACTGTGCAAAACCTGTCCCGAGAAAGTCACAAAATGAGTTTTGTAAGAAACCAATTGGTTTTTCTCCTTTCTACACAGAACTTGAAAATGACAGCACCCTTCTCCCACAGAGATCCAGGAGAACAGGATTCTAAATGGCACCTGATTGAGCTGCAGACATGGGACGTGCTTAAAATGTTGCCAGCTGTCAGCTTGAGTGTCTCACATCATCAAGAGCAAATGATTGAATAAATTGGACAAGAGGTGGCCAGTCTAGTCCGTGCTGATATCCACATTTTGAGGATCTCACTCAAAATTATTTGCTTCACATTCTATTGACAGGTAGCAGTAGACTCAGAACTTTACAGTTTCATCAGTTATCAACAATGAAAATTAATCTTTTCAGTATTGTAAGTTTCAGGCCTCCCCCTTTAGAATATATGTTTCACGCACCTCTCTATGTATAAAGAGTTATTACTCTACCGTATAGGTATCTATTAATCACAACCCTTGCCACACTTTCTAAATAGAAATTAACATTTAAAGATGTATAAAACCTCTGCATCTGCTCTATTAGGAAGTTCAGAGTAGAGACAAGGTTTAAACCTGAATATATAGCAACACTGAGAGATTTTAGACAGCCAAGGAAATGCTAACAATTTAATTTTAGTAATATAGGATTTATCCTGTACATTACAAAATAAAAAAAATAAAGTGAATGGTTGTTCATTTAGACTAATCCAGCTTTTGAGAATTTTACATCTGGTAAATTTAAACATTGGTGCTGAAGCGAGCATGTCACAGTTGCTAATATTAGGTCACCCTACTGTATTTTCTACTGTGTTTGTCACCCTACTGTGTTTTCTACTTTAGAGGCTCAATTTACTAAAAAAAAAATCTTCCAGATGAAATATATATGAGTAGTACAGCCATAAAACAAAACAAAAAGAAACTAAACACAACAACAAAAACCAGATTCCTTTATACTTTTTAAAACTTGTATTCTTTTTTGTGAAGCATGTGTTTTTCATGCCTAGTTTTCAGTAGAGGAAAGGATACCTCTAATTTTTCTACAAAACCTCCATTGTAGTGGGTTGACCTGAGAGTTTGCATTCTGATAATTAACCATGCTTCCTCAAGAAGGGTTGCCCCAGATGAGCAGTCCATCACACACTTAGGAGATCTCATGTCAACCTTCTCCCCATTTTAACTCATCATTAAAGTCTAGAATCTGTGCCTGGGCAGTGGAGGGGAAAGGTGGGAGTGGAGGTTCAAGAGTGGGGGAGGTAGAGAGAGAGATGAGAGGGGAAGTAGAGAGGACAGAGGAGGTGAGAAAGGAAAGCCACCCTGGGTTAAGGGCCAAAAGAATGTGGTCCAGAGGACTGCCTAATTGGAACTAAGAGCAGCCCAGATGAAACATAGTAAGTAATAACTTGGGCTATGGACAGGAGGTAGATTCTAACAGCATGGACGGTAGGCAGTTGCCCAGCTATTGTGCTGCCTAACACATTTAAAATGAAAAGGTTCTCTCTCTCTCTCTCTCTCTCTCTCTCTCTGTGTGTGTGTGTGTGTGTGTGCGCGCGTGTGTGTCTTTCATGGGTGGACATAAATAGTCTAAGGAGGGAAGAAACCCCATGCAGAGTTTGTTAATTTTTACAACATTCTACTGTTTATTGGGTACAGTCCAAACTCATGAGATTGAGAGGCAGCTGCTGGGCCAGTGATGGTGGTGCAGGTCTTTAATCCCAGCACTAAGGAGGTAGAGGCATGTGCGCCTCTGAGTTCGAGGTCAGCTTGGTTTATATAGAAAGTTCCAAGAGAGCCAGAGAAACCCTGCCTCAATAAAATAAAATAAAATAAAATAAAATAAAATAAAATAAAATAAAATAACAACAACAAGTGGCACCTGACACAATCAAGTTTCTGTCTCAATGGGGCTTTCTTACTTTTTTTCTTCTGCATTCTTGCTATCACAACAAACACAACCTAGAATTAAAATGAATTGACAATATGATAAGGTTTCAGTGGGCCGAACTTTACCCATTCCATCTTAAATTGTAAAATACAGCTCAAAGGACAGGTCAACTCTGAGACCTAATGTCTCCTCCACAGGTTGATTGGACATTTCCCTTTTCTCCATCTCCTGTATACTGAATAATATTTTACTGAACTCCTCTACTCAAATCTTGGTTCTGTTCCTTTAGAGTATCTCTTTTGTGGGCAAAGCAAGGTTTTGATTGCTTCTGTGTCTAGTATATCAGAGTGAATGAAAGTCTATTAAATTATTAAATGCTAGGTACAAGGCATTTAAAAAATGGGCGGCAACAGAGTGGTATGCTTGTAGTATGGTTCAGTGGATAAAGGTGCTTACTATTCAAGCCTGGTGACCTGGCTTTGATTCTCAGAAATAACATAAAAGTGGAGAGGAGACAGTTATCTCCACACAGTTGTCCTTTGACTTCTACATGTGAAAGCACACATGTACTGATACAGGGATATCATGCAGGCACACACTCTATACACCAATAAAAATGGGCAGTATGAAGTTGACTCAGAATGATATTAAAAAGGAACTAAACTTGGGGCAGTATGTTGGAGGGATATAGAAGAATTGAAGTGGTGCATAATATGTCTATACATCTTTGTATATAGATATGAACATTTAAAAACTAAATTAAGAATCAAGAGAAAAGAGGTTTAATTACAAAGATAAAAATAGAATATCCTATATTTTGGGAGTATTGTTAAAATGTGTAGAAAAGTAAATAGATTTTTAAAAATAACAAATTAAAAAATATGAAAGACTTAAAGAGAGCCAGTTCTTTGCACAATATCCACTTTCTGGAAATTAAATGGAGTGTTGGCTTCTTGGAGATGATTTTCCAGTTCACAGTCATTTGCTTTTCTAGGTTTTTAAATTTTTTCTTTTATTTTTGAGATTGTAATTATACCACATCGCCCTTCCCCTTTTGCCTTCTGAAGCCTCCCATATACTCTTTCTTGTTACCTTTAAAGATTCAGCTTCTTTTCTTTCATTAACTGTTGTTACATACTTATCATGGAATAGCTTGTTAGCTTTTTTTTTTAAGCCTCTGGTTGCTATCATGCCCTTTATTGAAACTAAGGGCTTTCTACTCAAAAATAGTAACTGTAATTTAGATAGACGAGTCTTAGATCATATGTGCATAGTTCTGTTTTACCTGTTAGTACTTTCAGTGGAAGAATATATACTCTACTCTCCTGAGTTCAAATATGCTCAGCCATAATGGGTATGTTCCTGTTTTCTCACTGGGACTCTGTCTTTTCCAGCCTTTACTTCAGAATACTGTGTGTATATGTGAGTGCATGCATGTTTGTGTGGTTATGAATGTGTAAATGTGTGTGAGTATGCCTGTGTGTACAATTTTCTGCGTGTGTGTGTGTGCGTGTGTGTGTGTGTATGTAGTTTTCAAGAACAACTTCCTGTAGTTACTGTCTGCATCTTTATCCCACGCAACACCAATATTCATTAATCATGTCAGGGTATTTTATTTTCATAGCAAAAGAGTGCTTTTCCACTGTCTGACTTCTGAAGTATGGTGACTACATTGCCCAATGGCCTAAGTCTTCCTTGAAGGTAGGATATTAATCATTGTGAGAAGGAAAACCCACAAAATCACACATTGAAGATAAGCCTGTTGGGAGAAAGTTACTATTCAGACTTTGCAAGTACCCTCGGAATAATCCTTAGTGCACACTGTGACAAAACACATTCATAATGAGAAGAAAGGGGGACTGTACCTGGAGTGTTGAAGACAGCAATTCACAACTTGCTGTAGAATTAGGACCATATGCTAGAAACAATTTTAATGGAAGGTGGAGGTTGGAATTATGTCCTGCTAATTCCATTGGATTCATGCTGTTTTATTACAGAAGTAGCACAACAATTTTACTTGAAAACTTCCAGAACTAAGTTTTTATGTGATCAAAAAAAAGGTAAGTTCCAAATAATCAAACTTTGGTTAAAGAGAAAGTTTACTCATTTCAGAGAACACAGAAACTTCTGGCTTAACCAACTATGAGGGTGTCTATATGGTCAATGAAGGATGAGAATCACATCTACAAGGAGGCACAAAGGGAGACTCTAGAGGACTCTTACTTCTGCAAAGACTGATTCTGCTTTACCTGGACCATTATAATTAGCTTCTTAAGAATGCTGGGCCAAACAAAAATAAAACAAAGCAAAATCAAAACAGGTGAATCACAATTAGGAAAGTCTGTGGTGTCCAGTCACATTGTCACTTCTGTCACTGGAGTGCCACATTGTCAGGAATGGCCTTTACTTCCTGGTTCTTTCCCTAGTGGGAACGAGAGGCTCAGTGCATGTCCAAATGTTCTGACATTCCCAAATGCTACCCCAAGAAAAAGATTCTGGCTCATTCATCCAAAGGCCTGGAAGAACCTGACCATTTTACATGCTTAGAATTTTCCATATGGGAAAGGATGTATAAGTTCAGAGTCCAGAAACCCAGTGGATGTAGAGACAGTGCAAACCTTCCCAGTAGGTGAAGGCGGTTGTAGCCAAGCCTGACAGCCAGATCTTGATCCTTGGAACCCACATAAGGAAGGGACAAATGAGTCCTCTAAGTTGGCCTCTGACTTCTACATGTGCCATGTCATTTGAGAAAGGAAGGTAGGACAGAGTAAGTAAATAACTAAATGCAATAAAGAAAGTAAAACAAAACATATCCATGCCTGTAGATCAAAATTCTAATTTACTAATTATACAACACAAAGTAAAAATGTGAAAAACTGAATATAAAATGTTCAACAAGCTGATAACAGAATTACATTTTTATTAAACTTGTCAACCTGTTTCTTTGTTCCTCCTACAGTGCTCTTGTATGTTTATATGCCAACAGTAATAAAGCACCCCATTCCTTAATCCTCCTGTTTGCAGAGCTTTCTGTATATTCTTCATTCATGAAACAATAAATGGTATGGATTACAAAGGACAAGAACAAACCATGTCATAGATGAGTATTGATAATATCATATTGTATTGGTTAAAATACAGTTTGTCATGATCAACTCCTTAATTTATCTCCTTCCTGTGATGATCTATCAATCATTGTTGAAAGTTCATGGTATAAAGATTTTCTTTATTTCTGGTTGGTTTTAAAGAGAGCTGGCTCTTCCTCTTTTTTTTCTTTCTTTTTTTTATTATTTATTTTATTTTATTTTTTTAATTTACATTCCAAATCACTTCCCCTTTCCCGTTTCCTCCCTCCCCGAAAGTCCCATAAGCCCCCTTCCCTCCCTCTTTTCTCCATTCAACCCCCTCTCGCTTCTCTGTCCTGGCGTTCCCCTACATCCAGTCTTTCCAGGACCAGGGGTCTCTCCTTCCATCTTTTTAGAAATCTATTGATATGCGGATTGTGTCTAGGGTATTCCGAGATTCTGGGTCAATATCCCCTTATCAGTGACTGCATACCATGTGTGTTCTTTGTGATTGGGTTACCTCACTAAGGATGATATTTTCAAGATCTGACCATTTGCCTAGGAATTTCGTGAATTCATTGTTTTTAATTGCAGAGTAGTATTCCATTGTGTAGATATACCACATCTTCTGAATCCAGTCCTCCGTTGAGGGACATCTGGGTTCTTTCCAGCTTCTGGCTATTATAAATAAGGCTGCTATGAACATAGTGGAGCATGTGTCCGTATTGCATGCAGGGGAAGCCTCTGGGTATATGCCCAGGAGTAGTATAGCCGGATCCTCCGGGAGTGTCATGCCCAGTTTTCTGAGGAACCGCCAGACTGCTTTCCAGAGTGGTTGTACCAGCCTGCAATTCCACCAGCAGTGGAGGAGTGTTCCTCTTTCTCCACATCCTCGCCAACAACTGCTGTCTCCTGTGTTTTTGATCTTAGCCATCCTGACTGGTGTGAGATGGAATCTCAGGGTTGTTTTGATTTGCATTTCCCTAATGACTAAGGATGATGAACATCTCTTTAGGTGCTTCTCAGTCATTAGATATTCTTTAGGTGAGAACTCTTTGTTTAGCTCTGTACCCCATTTTTTAATAGGGTTACTTGCCTCTCTGGAGTTTAACTTCTTGAGTTCTTTGTATATATTGGATATTAGCCTTCTGTCGGATGTAAGGTTGGTAAAGATCATTTCCCAGTGAGTTGGTTGCCGCTTTGTCTTTTTGACAGTGTCTTTTGCCTTGCAAAAACTTTGTAATTTAATGAGGTCCCATTTGTCTATTCTTGATCTTAGAGCATAAGCTACTAAAACTATTCTCAAGAGTAAAAGAACCTCTGGGGGAATCAGTATCCCGGACCTCAAGTTGTACTACAGAGCAATAGTGTTAAAAACCGCATGGTATTGGTACAGTAACAGACATGTAGATCAATGGAACAGAATTGAAGACCCAGAAATGAATCCACACTCCTATGGTCACTTGATCTTTGACAAAGGAGCTAAAACCATCCAGTGGAAAAAAGATAGCCTTTTCAACAAATGGTGCTGGCTCAGCTGGAGGTCAACATGCAGAAGAATGCAAATTGACCCATCCTTATCTCCTTGCACTAAGCTCAATTCTAAGTGGATCAAAGATCTCCACATAAAACCAGACACACTGAAACTAATAGAAGGGAAACTAGGGAAGAACCTTGAACATATGGGCACAGGGGAGAATTTCCTGGCTCTTCCTCTTTAACCAAGTAAATTTGAAACTCCCTGTGTACTCCAGGCTAGCCTAGAACTTGCCATTCCCCTTCTTTGACCTCCCGAGTGGAATGTCTAGTCTTTCTGATCAAATAAAATTACAAGGTAGATTGATTCCTGTTACACTGAGACATTATTTCAGATGTTAAGAACTCAGCAAAGTTGTCTGCCTTCATATACCTTCATTTAAGGAGGGAAACCAAGAATTAAAATAAAATTTTAGACAGTGATTCCAAAGGAAATTGACAACCTGGTAAAGAATGCCGGGAAGGCAGGATGTTGCTTTAGACTTCATGACCAAGAAGGGTCTTCCTGAGATGTAAGATCAGAGATAACATTTAGAATTATGAAAGAAGGCAGTCATGTAGAATTAGAGGCAAGTTAATCTAAGGGAGATTTAAGATCAGTAGTTCACAATTTATTATCACAGTTCATTAAAGAACAAGATGATGCTTGCAATTATAAAATAGTGCCAAGTAGTTAGGATTTTGGTGTTTATAAGATGAATTGAAAGAATGCCTAACGAGAAAGGGGGAGCAAGAAGACAGAGAGAGAGAGAGAGAGAGAGAGAGAGAGAGAGAGAGAGAGAGAGAGAGAGAGAGAGAGAGAGAGGCAGAGAGAGAGAGAGAGGAGAGAGAGAGAGAGGAGGGAAGGAGAGGGGGAAGAGAAGGAAGGGGAGAGAAGGAAGGGGAGAAGAAGGGAGCGAGGGGGAAAGGAAGAGGAGGGAATGACATGTTTATGTGAAGGCTTTTAGGTCTTGGTAGCAATATTTAATTTCTAAGTATGATGAGAATCTCTATAGATAATCTTAAGTCTAATTGTTAATTTGGAAAACCTTTCTGCCCTGATATTCAGAAAATCAATTTTAAAAGGACACAGAAACAGATGTAGAATCATTGTGGGGTCTTGGATAGTCATCTGGGAAAACTTCAAAATGACCTGTTCAGAGAGAGAGCTTGTATCCTACTGATTTTAACATCGGAATCAATGTTTCAAGTATACCAGAAATGTCAATTTCTAAAGAAATTCTATTGGGAGGAGGTTATAAGCATCACTGTTATGTAAGCAAAGCTGAAAGAAAGGCAGGAGTATTAACAAACACACTGGTGATATCATCTAAAACTTAGCTGGAGGACTTTATCTTTAGTTCACTCTGTTCCCGTGTGTACATAAAACTTTGGGCTAATGGGACTCAGCACTTACTATTTGGTTCTTACCCCTCACAGATTGAGTCAGAGCTAGACCTCCAGTTCTATGGAACCCCACGCCGTCTTCTGGTCACTCCTGGTACTGCATATACTTGGTACCCTCAGGCAAAATGTACTTAGTTACATTCAGGCAAAACGTTGGACATAAAATAAAAAATGAATCTAAGAATATTAAATTAAAATGTATTATCAACTCAATGATTTTTAAACTATATCAAACATCTTAATATTTAATCAAATCTGAAAGTTTAGCATCGATGACTTTAATTTTACAGAAAATTTACATTTTATGGGAGACATGATATTTTTTTAATGGTGTTAAAAACAGGCAGAATTATGTCAAATTGGCAGGTATTCCACTTCTTTAGTATATTGAGTTTGTGGGATTTGCTTTATAAACTCCTAAATGTTATTTATAGGCTACAAAATATTTTCAAAAGATCTAAGGTCAGCATAGTCTGAAAGCTTAGTTTTACTACATTTTAAAAAAAAAATACCTGTGATATTTTTCATTCTTCCTTTGCTTGACCTTCACTTGCCATTCTTGAAAATTAATGGAACTCAGTCAGCTGAACTTTCCTCAATTCACCTTTCTCTACTTTGTGTTGCTTGACAAACAAAGACAGTATGTGATTTATTGGAGAGGGAAGAACAATCTCACACACGCTACATAACTACATGTCAGAAGACCGAAAAAGCCAGGAAAGATAAAATATATAGTATATGGTGTTATCAAAGACAGTGAAGAACTGCTTGTATTGGTTTCCCTTGTAGGAGCAAGACTTAGATCCACGAAACAGAGGCTGTTTGCAGAACATCAGGCCTGCCAGGATCCCCCAGGTCCAGCTCTACCTTTCTGTTGAATGTGTGAATCTAGGAATGAGATTCACAGAGGCAATCTGGCTTCCTTAAGAGTCCAGTAAGAAATTTAAGTATTGAAGGATGATATTGGTCCATCTTGCTACAGAGTAAGAAAGTCTTGGATGTGGATTAGTCCACAGATGATACTGACTGAGAGAATCCAGGGCGTGGCTCCCAAGGAAGATATTCATAATCAAGGAATCAACACAGGAAGAACTATAAAGAAAACTGCACTCGTGAAGGATGTGGAGATGTCTCAGTGGGTAAAGCACTCATTGTTCAAGGAGGACCTGAGTTCAGACACTTAGTAAACCTATGTAGCATCTGGGTATGATGTCACATGTCTGTGGCCCCAGTATTGGAAGGAGGGTCGGGTAGATTCCTAAAGCTTGCTGGCCAGCCATTCTTGCTGCGGTGGTCATTTCAGTGGCAAGAAACAGTATCCCATTGCAAATAAATAGATAAATGAATGAATGAATGAATGAATGAATGAATGAATGAATATTAAGGGAGCATTGAGGAAGCTATCCTGACCTCAGCGTCAGGCCAAGTGGGTATTTTATTCATATTTATCACAACTCGAGAGAGCTCCCAGCTATCACAATATGATGAATCAAACACTGTGTTATGCAACTGCTGAGAAATAGTGTCAGATGGAAGGGTGATTCATTCTGCTGGGAAGTAGGCGTGTGTTAAAGAAATCATTACACTAATAGGTGTATTTCAAAGGGATGCAAAGGCATACCAAAGAGATCTGATGTGAGATCTAGAGGTGTGAAACAAACAATGTAAAGCAGAAGTGGTTATAAACTGAAGTTCAAAATAAGTATCCCTGAATCCATTCTAACATACATAAGGCATGAGTGTGTGGGTGGGGGAAATCAGCGTCATGAGACTCTCTGGTCTTAAGACAGGTGCTCTTTTTCCTAAAAGCAGTCTGAATACAGTCATTTCTTCCAATGAATTTAGAATCAAAACACAGAGATATTTTTAAAACGTGATTTGTAAAGTAGTATCCGTGTGATCTTAGGGGCTGGGAAGCAGGATGTGCTGATCACATATAAAATATGTAGCCAACGATAATTGAAAGCATGTTCATATTGGGAAGACAAGCTCCCTAGGACCACAGTCAGCTTTTGATAATACTTATAGTTTAGCACTATGGTTACAGTGATTTTTTTCTCCTACATTGATCTGATGATAGTTTTTCTTTAATAATGTATTGATTTTAAAATAAAATGAAGAGAAAACCAAGAGGATGTTTTACCGATCGAAGAGCCAAGATATGCATTTGTTCCAGAAGCAAGGACACACAGAAAAGACACCTGGCAGCCCTTTTAACAAAGCATATTTAAAGGAACACATAACACTGGCAAAGTCTTGAAGATGAAAACAGAACAAGAATAAAATCAAAGCAGTTATTTTTCAACCACTCCCTATATTTAATACTCACCTCATAGTCCATTTTCAGTTCCTCTGATAGTTCCTGGCTTCCATAAGAGTTCCATCTGTGGGGGCTGGAGAGATGGCTCAGTGGTTAAGAGCACTGACTGTTCTTCCAGAGGTCCTGAGTTCAATTCCCAGCGACCACATGGTGGCTCACAACCATCTGTAGTGGAATCCGATGCCCTTTTCCAGTGTGTCTGAAGACAGCTACAGTGCACTCACATACCTAAAATAAATAAATAAATCTTTAAAAAAGAAAAGAGTTGCATTTGTGAGCACAAATCGAACCATAAACTGCACACATAGGAGATAGCATGTTTGAACCCACCTTGGTAACTACACTCAGTGACTGTATGAATTTCCTGAAGTCAGAGCACCCTACTTCTTTATATCATTTTATGCAAAACATTAAGACTCTATGACATATTTTTAGGCACACACTACATCGTTTGTCTATTATTCCTGTTCTTTTGAGTAGACATTTAAGTTGTAAGTAAAGCCCTTCTTAAATAAAATAAGCAAATCTATGAGCAGCATATGTGTGTATACATATGTGCTTGTAAACAAGCATTCATTTGTCTGCGTAGATGAATGTGAGGACATGCCACAGTCACATGTGCAGGCCAGAGGTCAGCCTTGGGTCTTAGTTTTAACCTGTCACTGTGTTGGAGATTGGGTAGCAGGGCTAAGAGATTCTGGGGCTCCTCCTGCCAGCTCTTACTATTTCTGCATCAGCTTCTGCAATGAGGCTTGTGCCAGTCTTTAATGTGGGACCTGGGTGTTTCAATTCAATTCTTCACACTCGCATGACACATACTTTATCTGCTGAGTTTTCTTCCCACACACACACTACTCTTCTGATTTTCTTCATATCTCAGAGACCAGAGTATAGAAAAGTGTGAATCTTAGAAATGATACAGAAGTAGCACAGGGCAAGAAATCATGTGAGTGTGATGCAGGTTTCCAAGAAACTATGGGATGCTTATTGTAAGCTATGCAATCACAAGTCTTCCACCCTGTAGTTAGACACCTACGCAAATATGAGCATGCAGGTGTCAGGTACTGAACCCTGAATAAACACAAGCAAACAATTGAAACAGCTCACTGATTGCCAACAAGCTAAGTTCTTTGATTGCCGAAAAGTAATTGACAAGTAGGACCAGTGACGACCAGGGCATAAACTAGATCATATTTACAGGTAATGCTGAGTGGATAATACAAAGTTTATTTTGTTAGTTTTCACACCACTTTGGAAATAGAAAATCCAATATCCTTCATCTCAGCTCTGTCTAGAAACTCACATGCTTTGAAATTAATGTGCAGTTATCTCCATTAAAATCACTTCAATGAAATCATTTTAATTTTTCAACAGACAAAATTCATCTTTATCACCCAGTGTATTGCTTTAATAATGTAAAAATGATCATCATCCTTGCTGCAATACACAAGATGGTGTGGTACGTGGTATGTTCTTTTTAATCAAAGATGTTGCAAATGAGACAATTGGATCTCATTAGAGTGCTGGCACCAACATTAATTAGGTTGTGTGTGTACAGCTACATATGAAAGCAGAGAAACACACCTTATAAAATGCACAGTACCTGGGTGACCTTTAAGGATGATTCTTCTGCAGTCCAACTTTGACCTTTTCAGATCATGCCCCTGAACTTGCAGTAAATGTCTATAATGAAAGCTACTTCTGGGATACCATAAACTGTTTCCCCAGCCAAGGATGACAGCCTCTTAAAGATACTGAAAAGCTTCAATGGAAACAAACCTGTTTACTTGTAGAAGCTAGACTTCTCGCTTGAAGAGACTAATCAGTTCTTTCACTTGATAGAAATTTTAATTGAAGACAACGTCCAGGGGTGAAAGAAGCAGGCAAGCTAGTGGCTCTTCCTGCCAGGCTACAATATTAATTGGGACTGTCCTAATATTTTCATTGTTGAATTCACATGACGGAAACGCTAAATTACATTAAAGTTTCTTAGGCATGAAATTTGTGAGAGGTAATCTTTCTAAATTTGAACATATGTAGGAAGCATAGAAATGATCAATTAGAAGGATAATTTCACAATTTGCCCACAATGTAGTATCATATCTGCTTCCCAACACCAGTGAGGGATAAAATTCACTTCATGCTCATATCACTAATATGGGTAATTTGTTTTGAAACAAATATTTACTCTGAAGATGTGACATCATTTGTTAACTATTTCCTTTTTTTGTTTCATATGAGCTGTATGGAATATTTTTACAGCCTCTGTGCATGCACACACATGTCAGTCAATATATGTATATATATTTATATATGTATATATACACATACATATATATAGATACATACATATATGCATGCATATGTATACATACATACATATATATGTGTATATACATATATATAATCACCAGCATCCTAGCTATCTGTCATTCCTTCATAGTACCATGAGGAGTCCTACCAGGAGTTGACACCTGCCATATAGATCCATTTGGAAATTTCATAGTTGTTTCCTGTATGTCCTAAGGTCTAACTCACCTGTATAGTATGACTGGCACTGGCATCCAGCATCTGTCTTGTTCTATAGCCTCCCTACCAGACATCTTGCTTTGCTAATCCTTCACACAACTTCACCTTTCAGGGCCCCATGCTTTTCTTTTTTTTAATTAGATATATTCTTTATTTACATCTCAAATGATTACCCCTTCATGGTTCTCCCCTACCCGAAAGTCCCATAAGCCATCTCCCCTCCCCCTGTTCCCCAGACAACCCCCTCCTGCTTCCCTGTCCTGCTATTCCCCTACACTGCTGCATCGAGCCTTTCCAGGACCAGGGGACTCTCATTCTTTCATCTTGGGCATCATTTGATATGTGATTGGGTATTCCGAGCTTCTGGTCTAATATCCACTTATCAGTAAACGCATACCATGTGTGTTATTTTGTGATTGGGTTACCTCACTTAGGATGATATTTTCCAGTTCCACCCATTTGCCTAAGAATCTCATCAATTCATTGTTTTTAATAGCTGAGTAGTATTCCATAGTGTAAATATACCACATTTTCTGTATCCATTCCTCCATTGAGGGACATCTGGGTTCTTTCCAGCTTCTGACTATTATAAATAGGGCTGCTATGAACATAGTGGAGCATGTGTCCTTATCACATGCTGGAGAATCCTCTGGGTGTATGCCCAGGAGCGGTATAATAGGGTCCTCTGGTAGTATCATGCCCAGTTTTCTGAGGAACAGCCAGACTGCTTTTCAGAGTGGTTGTACCAGCTTGCAATCCCACCAGCAATGGAGGAGTGTTCCTCTTTCTCCACATCCTCTCCAACACCTGATGTCTCCTGAATTTTTGATCTTAGCCCTTCTGACTGATGTGAGGTGAAATCTCAGGGTTGTTTTGATTTGCATTTCCCTAATGACTAAGGATGCTGAGCATTTCTTTAGGTGCTTCTCAACCATTCGACATTCCTCAGGCAAAAATTCTTTGTTTAGCTCTGTACCCCATTTTTTAATAGGATTATTTGTCTCTCTGGATCTACTTTCTTGAGTTCTTTGTATATATTGGATATTAGCCCTCTGTCAGATGTAGGGTTGGTAAAGATCTTTTCCCAATTTGTTGGTTGCCATTTTGTCCAATTGACAGTGTTCTTTGCCTTACAGAAACTTTGTAAATTTTGCAGATGATGTGATAGTATACTTAAGCGATCCAAAAAACTCCACTAGAGAACTCAACTGATAAACAACTTCAGCAAAGTGGCCGGATATAAAATTAACTTAAGCAAATCAGTAGCTTTCCTATACTCAAAGGATAAACAGACTGAAAAAGAAATTAGGGAAATGACATCTTTCACAATAGCCACAAACATTATAAAGTATCTTGGTGTGACTCTAACCAAACAAGTAAAAGATCTGTATGACAAGAACTTCAGGTCTCTGAAGAAAGAAATCGAAGAAGACCTCAGAAGATGGAAACATCTTCCATGCTCATGGATTGGCAGGATTAATATAGTAAAAATGACCATCTTGCCAAAAGCCATCTACAGATTCAATGCAATCCCCGTCAAAATCCCAACTCAATTTTTCATAGAGTTAGAAAGAGCAATTCTCAAATTCATCTGCAATAACAAAAACCCAGGATAACTAAAACTATTCTCAACAGTAAAAGAACTTCTGGGGGAATCAGTATCCCCGACCTCAAGCAGTACTACAGAGTGATAGTATTAAAAACTTCATGGTGTTGGTACAGTGACAGGCATGTAGATCAATGGAACAGAATTGAAGACCCAGAAATGAATCCACACTCCTATGGTCACTTGATCTTTGACAAAGGAGCTAAAACCATCCAGTGCAAAAAAGATAGCCTTTTCAACAAATGGTGCTGGTTCAACTGGAGGTCAGCATGTAGAAGAACGCAAATCGGTCCATTCTTATCTCCTTGTACTAAGCTCAAGTCCAAGTGGATCAAGGACCTCCACATGAAACCAGACACACTGAAACTAATAGAAAAGAAATTGGAGAAAAGCCTTGAGCACATGGGCATAGGGGAAAATATTCTGAACAGAACACCAATAGCTTATTCTCTAAGATCAAGTATTGACAAATGGGACCCCATGTTTTTCTATAATCTCCTACTTGCCTATAAGGCCCTCAGAAGCCCATTTTAAGATTCAGTATACAATGCCACCTCCTCTCATGGCTGTCTCCTTCCACCGCTCCACTGAATTTCTTGTTTTCCAGTGTTATAAGAGAACTGATGTTTTTCTCCCTATTCACCCTCATTAGTAGGCACTGTTTGTTACTTACACCAATGACTTTCTAAAAGAGGAATATGAACTATTCATATTTGAACTTGACATACTTAGCCCAGCACCTGGCACACATTAGGTGCTCATTAAATGCTAGTGGTAACAGAATTCATTTCAGTTCCATAATAACATTTTCATTTTGACATTGGTGGGGTTATATTGTTGTTTTGTTATAAACACTAAGCCTAATAGATTTTCCTTAGTCAAATTCCCTTTAAGAGGGTGGAAATGGGTATCTAGTTTGTGACATGCACCTTTAATCCCAGCACTAAGGAAGCAGAGGCACATGGACCACTATGTATTGCTAGGCAGGCTGGTCTACACAGAAACTTCCAGACTAGGTGGAAATTACATAATAAGCCCCTCAGAATAAGTTCAATTTGCTTGTTAACATTCATATATATATATATATATATATATATGTACATATATTATATATATGTGAATTAATATGTGAAAACAAAACTGTGTAACTTTCAAATCTATACTTGAAAGTTACACAGTTTTGTTTTCTTGTGTAGTATGTGTTTATGTGCATGAGATGAGTATATTACAGGTCAACAGTGGGTACCTTTCTTAGTTGCTCTTCATATTATTTTTCTAGTAATTAAATTTTCCTATTATTTTAATGTTTTATGTATGTGAATGTGTATGTGTATGATTATGTGTGTGTACATGTGCCTGCATGCATGTGTGAATGTGTGTGTGTGTGTGCATGTGTGCATGTGTACATTAGTGCAGGTGTCTTCAGTGGCCAGAAGCATCAGATTATCCTTGACCTGAAGAAACAGGAGATTGTGCTGAGAACCAAAGTCATGTCATTTGGAGGAACAATCCATGCCCCTATCTGCTGATCCATTTCCCTAGTTCCCTTCCTCTTATCTTTTGAGACACTCTTTGGCCGGTGATCACGTTGCTGATTGAGCGTGACTAGACTGATCATGTCATATCCAGAAGACAGTATTTTTTTCTACCAGCCTGTCTTCTCTCAGTCTTTCCAACCATCACCCCAGTGTTCCCTGGGCCTTGGAGGTAGAAAGGGGGTCAGGGAAGAATCGAATGTGTTGCTAGGTGAATAGGATTTGAAAGTGTCTTCTAAACCCATGTAATTGCTCACCCCTCTGCTAGTGGTTTCAGAATGAGAAGACAATGCACCTGTCAATCTAGTTAGACTTGACCCACTTTTCATCACAAAATATGTATTGTGTTCTTTTCAGTACTTAGTGGCAGTTGTACTTCTTATTAACTAATCATATAAAATTCCATGAATTTTTCATTTTGATCATAGACTACCATAGACATCCACACATGTAGACAGTACATACTAATATGATTCTCTTAACTGTATCACTGTGCTTCCCAGAATAAGATAGCTCTCAGAAGAATAAAAGGGACATACTGCTCATTTTTCTTGTCTTGGAACCTTCGTCTGTGTGTTTAAACAAGTCACACACAGAGGTAATATCTAACGTCCGTGACCTCCAAAAGAGGAACGTTAGATAGATCTCCAGGCTTGAGGAGTTCACAGCCTTTTATAGAGGAGATTTATTCATATAATATTTAGGAGAAAATGCCATACCTGCGGACATTTTGTGCTAGAATCACAGAGTATAAGTAGTAAGACTGCATAAAAACCAAGAAAGAAAAGACCGGGGCAAAAGTTTCTTTTGTACCCAGACTTCTTTATCTCTGAAAGCTACTTAAAGCTTAAATGGTTAGAGAGAAGTTAGGGTAGATGAAACAGTTGGGCAAATCGCGCAGTCACTGTTCCAGACACGCCGTCGGAATTTTTCCACACTCTCACCGTTTCATCCTCTTTGACTTTACTGATTAATGATCCCTCGCCTTCATCAAACAGATTCTTTTTTTTTAATTTTTATTTTCTAAGTTTTTTTTTATTTACATTCAAAATCATTTCCCCTTTCCCGTTTCCTCCCTCCCCGAAAGTCCCATAAGTCCCCTTCCCTCCCTCTTTTCCCCATTCAACCCCTTCTCGCTTCTCTGTCCTGGCATTCCCCTACATCCAGTCTTTCCAGGACCAGGGGTCTCTCCTTCCATCTTCTTGGAAATCTATTGATATGCAAATTGTGTCTAGGGTATTCTGAGATTCTGGGTTAATATCCCCTTATCAGTGACTACATACCCTGTGTGTTCTTTTGTGATTGGGTTACCTCACTAAGGATGATATTTTCAAGTTCTGACCATTTGCCTAGGAATTTCGTGAATTCATTGTTTTTAATTGCAGAGTAGTATTCCATTGTGTAAATATACCACATCTTCTGACAGATTCTGAGTTAGGAATACCATGGCCAGATATTTAAAAATATTTTCCCTCTGTAAGGAATTATATGTTAAACTGTACTAGTTTCTCCATATTTATTGGTTGCCAGATAAGGTGTGGTTTCCCCTTATGATGTTTCCACGTAAGAGGTGCTTCATGTCCCAATTCCTTGCCATTATTACTTCAAATATCCAGCCTCTTCCCACTTCTGCTTATATACATTTTGTTATTCCTAGAGGTATTTTCTTTTTCTTTTTCTTTTTTTCTTTTTTTTTTTCCAAGACAGGGTTTCTCTGTGTAGCCCAGGCTGTCCTGGAACTCAAGCTGTCCTGGAACTCACTCTGTAGACCAGGCCTCAAACTCAGAAATCCGCCTGCCTCTGCCTCTCAAGTGCTGGGATTAAAGGCTTGTGCCACCACTGCTTGGCTCCCAGAGTTATTTTCTAGTAATTTCTGTTCTCGATATGACACCAGTGACATTTCTTCATGTATCTGAGTATGCATTTATTAAGGGGAAAACAATAAAAATGGAGCTGTGTTGTAAGCAATGGTGAGCGGTGTGTGGGTTCTGGGAACGGATCTCTGGCTCTACAGAAGAGCGGCAAGTTCTCTTCACTTCTGAACCACCCTCAGTCTCTGCACTGACGTTTGTTTGACAAAACCAGTTGCTAGGCGTATGGTTCTCTTAACGCTGTTTTACTGTTTTAATCTCTGCAGCTTTGCTTAGGAGAGCTGCTTGTTCAATATTTCAGTGCATTTGATGTTGGCTTGCTTTATTTTTATTTTTATTATGGTCTCTTTTGTGATTGCTTTACCTCTTAACAATTTAAGTAATTCTTTAGGTATATTTCTATTGCATACAGGGAAACTGAGACTCAAAACAAACATGTAATTAGATGAAAATCAAACAGGGAAAAGTGAGCATGAAATAATTCAGTTAGATTATTTTCCTTAAACAATTTTACATTTCTCTTTCTTTTTCACTCAGAACTCTTAAGCATAGGTGTTACTAATGACTTGGCTGTATGAGAAGGTATGTCCTTATGCTCCCAAGGTGGGTACCTCTCATACTAACAAGATGTTCACAATTTTTCTTTGTTTGTTTCTTGATCTGGATATTATTATTATTATTATTATTATTATTATTATTATTATTATTATATTGGATAACTGGAAGAGAGGGTAACTGACAAGGATGGCCATCCTCTTCTGATAGAGTAGTTTCCACTGTATCCTTCTTTGTGGAGTATCTACCAAAAGTAGAGAAAGTTTAATGGGAACCCGTGGAGGCTGGATGTAAGCAAAGAAGCTAAGGTCAGAATATTATAGATCTCTCTGAAGAGCCTCATGTGTTGAAGACTTGATCTTTGGCTTATGGCACTATTGAAAGGAATTAGATTCTTTGAGCTTTGCCTACAACATCATAGATTAATCCGTCCATGGATCCACAATATGATAATGATACTGGGAAGTGGTAGAATGTGATGTGAGATCAGGCCAAATTCAAGGCAGTGGGTCACAGGTTTCATGACTTGTAAAATTATCTGTGGCTCTGTGCTACTTCTCTCTGTGATTCCAAGTTGTGATACAGTAAGTGACTTATTCCATCCCTTGCTCCCGTTCTGACTTGCTATAGACCACTCAGTAGAGTCAAGCTATTATAGACTGAAACCGTGAAGAAAAAGTCTATCCTTGAAGTTGTTTCTCCCAGGCATTTTGTCACAGAGATGAAAAGCTGATAAATACAATCCCAATGGCAAAGTGCAGCAGGGGCTGCCTGATTGCGCTTTTCTCATCCACCTATGTCTGGGTCTGGTTACTATGGAAACATCAGGAAGCAAACCCTGCTAAGAATAGGTCTGTTCCCATTGGGACTGTGTTCATTTCTGTGACTTAGTTCTGTAGCACAACAGTATTTGAGGAAGCACAGGTCAGAAAAGTGACAAATAGCTAAATAGCATTGCTATTCCTTTTACATATTTCCCAGATGATCTCCCTTGAGTGGCTTAAGGAAACATCCCATTGTGAATAAATAGCACTTGAAGATACAGTGAAGCCCAAGCTCTTGGCCTTGAGACTGACACTGCAGAAGCAACACAAAGGAAAACCAGAAATACAGCCTCCTGTACCAATGATTTTCTTCTGTATCCCAACACTGGGATCTTTGGTTGTACACATATTCACCTTGAATGAAGATGGATAGAATCTTCCATGGGAGGGCTTCCTCCTATTCTTTATCCCTCATAATTCTTTTCCTTTGTCCACTGATTCTGTCTGAAAAATATATCCTACGGAATAAATGTAGCGGGGTAAGTGAGAAAAGGTAGCCAATTAGATTGGTAATGCCTGGTATCTATTTTGGCAGTTCGTGTAAAGAGTCCATCTGTAATCATATTAGCATGATATATTTCATTATTCCAGATAATAATGATGAGCCATCTTTAAAGCCAACTAGATTCTGCACAAGGAAAACAGGCCATGGCGAGGATGAGAAGCCATGCTGATGCTTGGTGCTTTTTGTGGATCTGCTGATGTACAGTGATATTCGAGGTCAGAGCTCTAGATTGGTTAGGCCAATCAAGGAGTTGCTTGGCAAATTAATCTATAAGAAGCATGAAAAAATCATTAAAAGCAAGCCAGAAATAATACCATCTTGCATATCCACGTATAACTTCTTGCATCATTGTGGAAATGTAAAAGAGTCCTTTGCTTCCTAGAGTAGATAGTGTAATTAAGAAAAAGTGTAAAAAAAAAAAGAAAGGAAGGAAGGAAGGAAGGAAAAGAATGAAAGGAAGGAAGGAAGGAAGGGAAGGAAGGAAGGGAAGGCAAGGGAAGGGAGGGAAGGATGGAAGGAAGGAAGGAAGGAAAGAAGGAAGGAAAGAAACAAAAAAAATGTTGTTTCTGGCTAGTCATACTTTACTATAGAGTTGTTGAAGCAGTCTTGAAAAGCACATCAGAAGTCTGAAGGCGCTCTAAATTACCTTCCTTTCTGAGGTACTTATAGCTCCGTCTCATCCTTTTGAAACTCTATTTTCCAGAAATAAATGGAGTAATTTTAGCTCTCCCAGTCAGGAAGAGGGACAAAGGTTCTCCTAAGTGAGCAGCAACTACCATTGCAGCAGAATATGGATGCAATTGATACAGGGCAAGCAGACAGAACACTTAAAGGAAAGCAGGAGAATATTATGTGATGAGACAGTAAATTACTGTACTAAAAGTCTAAATAAAGACACATGACACAAAATTATTACTCTTGGCAAGACTGGTTAGACATAGGTGCCAGGAGTTTTTGAAATTTTAAAACAAAAGAAATAATAATAGCTGATTAATGTTCCTCTTGTTTTTTTTTTCTTAAAAATTATGTTGAAGAGGAAGCACAGGGTCATTGATTTATGCAACGCTCTTTATGAACAGCATATTCTTGCTCAGTTAATTTCTTTTTGCTTCATATGAAGTTTTATTTTTAATCAAAGAAATATAAGTATATAGCTTAGAAACTCCAAATGACACTGAAAGGCTGGCAAATGGCTCGATAATCTCCTATTTATATCTTTATTCCCTTGAGGATGTTTTTTTTTTTCTGAGATTTTTAATTACATGCCCATATTAGTTCTTGATTTTTGTCAAGGGTTGACATTATTATAGATTTTCTATTATTAGAATTGGTGATTCTCCCATCCCTTAGGCAACTTCCTTTACACACACAACCTTATTTCATCTGCCCTCTTAATATATTCATTTAGATTACTCTTGATCAATTTTTAGTTATTATATTAATCTGATATAAATACTGTCCACTTTTGAGACAATAAAATACAACAGTTGTATTTGCCCCTGATATTTTATTTGCTTTTGATAATTGATGCATGTTTGAGCACATGGGATTCTTTCTGTCTATAACTATTCAGCCTCCCAACTTTTACATTGAACTGCAAAATTTCTCTGAAAATACTGATTTCAAAAGGCTATCATTTTTATTATTTTTAAAACCATTTTCACATGCACCCTGTCCTTTGTAGGCCTAAACTAAAATTCAGATACAAAACTGCATACAGAAGTAGATCATATTGACCTAATGCTTTTTGCAAAGGTCAAGATCATATGGACTCATTGACCATGTTCACATCTGTGGACCTTTTCTCTCACACTGCTTTCTCACAAAATACGCCACAAGTTTGTTACAGAGCATTGCAAGTCTGAGAGAGAGTATTTTGGAACAAGGGTGGTAGAGTTTACTGCATCTCCACTGTCTTGTCTCCCTAGCTACCACTCCTAGCTCTGGCTTATAAAATAGACTTCCCACTTACCTTGTGAATTTTTTCATAGCAAGAAACTTTTGGCACCTGAGGAAGATATTTCTCTAGACTATGGATATTTCTGAGTGCAACTGCTCCTTATAAAGATGTGTTCTAATGTCAGTCAGCTTGGGTTAATTTTTTCCTACACATCCAAGACATTGGCTTCCAGTGTCTCTGCCCAGGCAACCACACAGAGCCTCCTCTTCCATGGCCCACTGAGCTTCACACCAGCTGCCATTACTGTCTATATGTGGTCCAGCTTTAAAGACAATAAAGTCCTCACATCCTTCCTAGTTTTGTCCCTCCTGACCTCTACATTATTTTAAATTTTAATGATTACTTTTGCAGAGCTTGTGGAAATGCTATGTGTTTATAATATGCAATAGCTAATTATAAAAGCCTTGTGTTAAGTGTTTTGCATTACAAAGTTCACAAAAACGACCATAACTGCTTTATCTATTAGTAGAGCTAATGAAAGCAGGCTAAGCATTATTTAAAATTCTGTAGATCTTAAGAGTAGCAATATTTATTAATTTGAAGAATCATAAAAACATTAAAATTACTTTAAGTTATATATTTTTGTGAGCCACTGAAGTACTATAAATAAATATATATTTCATTTATCCTTGAAAAATATATTAAAATGTTTAATGTGGATTACTTCTTTTAAAAATGTGAACAAAACCTTTTTAGTCAAGGTCAAACTTATCCTCTACAGAGGAAATATGTTAGCTTAGTGTACAAGCATTATTTCCTAGCAAATTTGAGAGTAGTGACTGTTTTAACCTACCATTATCTCTGTAAATAATGTTTTCTCAGAACCTAAGTTAATGGGGTAAGACTTAGTGATCAGCTCATTAAAGTTCTAAATATAGAGCAAGTGATAAATGTGGTGTCAGAATTCCTAGGCAAAGGCAGTGCCAGTAAAGCTAACAGTGATCAATGCCCAGTTACAGCATCAAGGCACTGAGGTCATTTAATGACACTCTTATCTGCTAATTACTCTTTCCCTTGGATTAAGATTATTATACCATCAATGAGAAGCTGTGTCAGTATTGACATTTCTTTATGATTATTTGTCTTTGCTTAATGCTTAGTTGATATTACATGGAATCCAATTACCAAGTCTATGACAATTTTTTTCTTATAAGTAAGAATTATATGGGAATACATTTATTATGGTAATTTGTTATAAATGTCTACCTTAACAAGTGTTTTAATTCTGTTGGAAGATGTTAGTGTAGCACATTGGTGTCAATGAGCTTTGCTCCGCAGTTCTGACTCTATGAGCTCTGTGAACTTTTAAAAATGTACACCTATTTTTGAGTGTATATTGGTAAATGATACAGCTCAACAGAATTAGGAATGAATGCCAAGTCTTCCATGTATTATGTTTATGAACCATGGGGAGTCAATCACCCCAACATTTTGTATATATGTCTTTACAACAGGTGAAAGCCATTCATATCCCCAAGAATAAAGTTTGTAACATCTGTGGAGAACAGTTGTATGTATTGTACATGATCTGGCATGATCTAGACTACCAGTCAGTGTTGTATAATTGGAACAGTGTTACAATTGGAAAGGAATCAGAAAATATGAATTCATAAAGATATAAATCTTAAAAACAAAATGCTTAATTGGTCTGAATCACAATTCCTCATGACTGAATAGCTGATACATTCACTTTCTGAGTCTAGCTGTCTCTAAAGAGTATGTAAAGGTTTTAAATGTTTAGATAATTTTTTCTTACTACCTATCACAGGGCTTGTATATATGTCAGAAACAAGTAGAGAACATTTTTAACTTTTATCATCTACAGTCTCCATCTAAGAGATTCTGACATACCATGTATCTCCAGTCAAAAATTCAGTTTCCAGACCAAGAATAAAAATCTGAAAATGAACCCTTGATGACATTCCTGAAGCCACAAGTCAGGAATATGAAATGCTTTGTAGCTGTAATTGCTTCCAATTATGTTTAAACAAATCAGTTTCTCTCACTAATTTCATGATTTATGACATTATGCACTATCATAAATAATTACTCAAGTTTAATATATCCATCCTAAAGCTATAAAAACTACAAATTTCAAGCAGAAAGAAAAGTGCAAAAAATCCTGAAACATATTTTCAAAATTTGACATAATAGTAACTGGAAAAAATGATTCTGTCTCTTGACCGTATTCAGATGACATCACAATGCTAAAATAAATTTACTCTTTTAGTCCGCATGTGAATCATAGAAGTTATGGTTGAACAGAGTTACTTTTGTTGCAGTTGCCTCTATGAGTTGTAATCATGATGAAAAACACTCTGCGCTGCTATTATGTTTGAAGTTCACTTTGACATACCTGTAAGATCTCATCTAATCCTATCAATTTTATTAGAGAGTTCCTCTTGACAAAAATCTGATTGGATTTACTACCTACTACATGAGACAGAATCCACTCAAAACACTGCTGTATGTTAAGTCCAAATACTACTGTTGTACTAAAAGAAGAAAGCAGTAAAATGTCTCCAAATGACATTCTGTTTTATTGATAGGTTAGAACCTTGCTCAGCCATTATCAGAGAAGCTGTAGCAGATAAGAACAAATACAGAGACCAACAGCTGGACAATTAAGAGAGTGACAGACCTTGGAACACTCTATCCTTAGTGGGATGTCCCTCAGGACTCAGAGAACCTTGCAGAAGAAGAGGCAGACACTTTGTCAGAGCCAGAAGAGATGGAGGACACCAAGGAAACAAGGTCTTCTGAACACTGCAGGATCACCACTCAAATGAACTCACATAGACTGTAGCAGCAATTAGAGGACCTGCACAGGTCTAGTTCAGGTGGCATTGTTGGGCTGAGAAAAGAAGTGGATACATACTCTCATCTCTAAGATAGAACCTATGTCCAATGGTCAACCACTTGCAAATAAAAACTTAAGTTTTCTCTAATGGAGTCTCATTGGGTATACAGCCCACTTTTAAGTGCAGGTACCTTGCTCATGAGTAGATAGTCAACACAAAACTAGCTTAATGACATCGTTGGAGGTTCTTTGTCTAATATTTCTTTGACTCATAATGCTTTGCCAGAGCTTTTTATTTTTTTCCCGTTGTGTTTGTGTGGTTGCTTGTTTGTGTGTGTGTGTGTGTCTATTATGATTTCTGATTTTTTAATTGGATTTCTGTGTGCATTTATGTTTCTATATTTTGTGATTTTTTTAGGCAATCTCCTTCTCTTCCTTTTTCTCCTCCTCCTCTTCTTCTTTCTTCATCCTCCTCTTATTCTTCTTCATCCTCTTAATGTTCTTTACTTTCTTCTTCCTTCTCCTCCTCCTCCTCCTCCTCCTCCTCATCCTCATCCTCCTCCTCCTCTTCCTCCTTGAGATTATTCTGATCTTATTACAAACAATTCTTATTGTGTGAATGAATGTTGTATAATTTATTAAAGTTTTGAAGTTGGTTAATATTTGTTTTGGAGAATGTAGGCTAAAGGCAAACACCAAATATTGGTTTATTCTGTTACTGATGTATTTGATTTCACTTAACTTTTGGTAACTTAGGAACCAAAATAAATTACAGATGCAGCTTTGTAAAAATTAAAATGAGCAGTATATTTAATATAATTATGTTGACAAATTTTAAAAACTCTAATGCATTAAGCACATATAAATGTAATTCTACTTTTCTCGGATGGTGACGAATTCTATGGGAAGTCTGCTCACGTGGATAGAAGAGTGTGTTGGCAGAGAACCATCATGGCTGTGTGCATGTTAATGCAGGAGCTATTTAAAAATTATTTTCAAAGTACTGTTACTTTTTACATCTTTTATCTACCCCATTTTCCAGGTTTTTACAAAGTACAAGAAAGAAAAAACACAAATTTCATTTGTAGAAACAGTCAAGTAACTAAAAAAGAAATCATTTGGTAAAAGACTCACTTTTTGTATTATTTTTATATGTTTTGGACAGGATTAGGATACTTAGTCTTTGTGCTTATGATCTTCCACCCCTATTGTTAAAACAAATGAAAAATTTAAAAGAAAAGGTTACTTTAGGGTATTTTCCCTCTATCTCTTAAAAATAATTTTATTCAACAAATAAAATGCATTCACATCTCAGTGGCACACTTTTCACTAACAGATTCTTTCTCTCAGAGGATGTTTTCTTTTGTATCCTTTTAAAGACTACATTATGACTGTAAAAAGGAGCTTTTTCAGCATATTTCTTCTGCTCTGTAAAACACTGAATCTCTTTTGTGATTCTCTGTTTTTATCTGGCTCTGAACAAAAGAGTGCTCATTCATGATGACTTTTAACACATAGATAATACTTGGCAAGTGATTTTATATAACTTTTAAAACATCAGCTGCCTCTATGTATACTATCACTATATTCCCATACATAGAGAATAAATGAAATATGTTTAAGCTTACTCTTATTACTTCTTTCCAACTTACTCCATATTCTCCAAGACTCTGTCTTCCAATTTCAAAACTGTATTAAAATTTTTGTTTTGAATAAGAATGAGCCTCCTAAGCTCATGAAAATTTAAAATTTATAGTTGGATACACAATTTCTTATCCACAGGACTTGAGCAAATTATATATCTATTTCTCTGTTGTCTTCTGTTCACTGTGAGAAATGGTATCTTTGACAAAGGTTGAGAACATACAAGATATATAATTTCCATTCATAATACACACACACACACACACACACACACACACACACACACACACACACACTATGGGCTGGGAATAAATCTGACAGAGGAAACAGTAGACTTCTACAACAAAAATTTTAAGACAGTGAAGAAAGAAACTGAAGAAAACACTAGGAGATAGACAAGCAACCCATAATAATGATTTGGAAGCAATAATGTTGCGAAAATATCTGCCCTACCAACATCTATCCAAAGATAGAATGTTTTCCCAGTCAAACTTGCAACCACATTTTTCACAGACATAGAAAATAAGTCAAAAAATTTAGATAGATTTGCAAAAGACCAAGTATAGCCAAATAACTTCTTATAAAAACAAAACTATGGAAGGTATAACTATACATTATTTCAAATTGTACTGCAAAGCCATCCATAACAGTACAAACATTTTGATTCTGATACAAAAATAGATAGAAGGAAAGAAGAATAGACTTGAAGACCTATATATAAATCTAAGCAAATACAGGTAACTAATATTTGAAAAATATGCAAAAAATATACACTGGGAAAAAGACAGCATCTTCAACCAATGGTACTGGATTTTAACATGCAGAAAAATGAAACTAGAATCTTATCTTTCATCACACACAAACTTAATTCCAAATTGGCCAAGGAGCTTGATATAAGATTAGATACATTGAGATTTCTAAATAAAGAAGAAGGGAACAATTTTTATGTGCAGTAGGGGCTTTCTGAGTAGAATTCTGATTATATAGGAACCAATACCATCAGTCAACACAAGGATCCTATGAAAATAAAAAAAAAAACTTTTCAAAGAGCAAAGGAAATGGAATTGGCAGACCACAGAATGAGACCTTTGCCATCTCTTTATTCAACAGAGAATGAGAATATATATTATACCAAGAATTTCATAAACTACAGATTTAAATGATAAGCAACTTAAGTATAGAGTAAGGTGTGAACCTAATGGGAACTTCTTAGAGGAAGGAATGGAAATGTTCATAAAACTCTTTAAAAAAATCTTTATCCATCAGGGAAATGCAAATTAAAACCTCACTAGGATTTTACCTCACTAGAGTAAGAATGACAGGAAAACAAGTGACAGCAAATGCTGGTGTGTGGATGTTGTGAAAGGGGAACTCTTATGCACTGCTGATGAAGGCATAAACCAGGACATCCACTTTTTGTATCAGTCTTCAAGTCTCTCTTAAACTAAAAATAGAACTGCTATATGGGTCAGCTATATCATCCCTAGTCTTATACCTACTGAACTTCACATACACAGATACTTACATGTCTGGGATCACTGATGCTTTATGCATCATACCTAGGAAATAGAATCCATTTCAATTACCAAGTTGCAGGTAAGCTCATGGAACTAAAAGAATTATGCTGACTGAAATTCTTCAAGACCAGTGTGACAAAGTTTCTGAGATCTTGAGTTCTTTGTATATATTGGATGTAGGATTGGTAAAGATCTTTTCCCAATCTGTTGGTTGCCATTTTGTCCTACTGACAGTGTCCTTTGCCTTACAGAAGCTTTGTAATTTTATGACATCCCATTGGTTGATTCTTGATCTTAGAGCATAGTCCATTGGTGTTCTATTAAGGAAATTTTCCCCTGTGCCCATATGTTCAATACTCTTCCCCACTTTCTCCTCTATAAATTTCAGTGTATCTGGTTTTATGTGGAGGTTCTTGATTCACTTGGACTTGAGCTTTGTACAAGGAAATAAGATTGGGTTAATTTGCATTTTTCTACATGCTGACTGCCAGTTGAGCCAGAACCATTTGTTAAAAATGCTGTCTTTTTTTCACTAGATGGTTTAACCTCCTTTGTCAAATATCAAGTGACCATAGGTGTGTGGGTTCTTTACTGGGTCTTCAATTCTATCCCATTGATCTTCCTGCCTGCAGACTCCAGAGAATCAAATAACCCTATTAAAAATGGGGTACAGAGCTAAACAAAAAAATTTCAACTGAAGAATATTAAATTGTCAAGAAGCTCCTAAAGAAATGTTCAACATCCTTAGTTATCAGGGAAATAGAAATCAAAACAACTCTGAGATTCCACCTCACACCAGTCAGAATGGCTAAGATCAAAAACTCAGGTGACAGCAGATGCTGGAGAGGATGTAGAGAAAGAGGAACATTCTACCATTGGTGGTGGGATTGCAAGCTGGTGCAACCACTCTGGAAATCAGTTTGGCAGTACCTCAGAAAATTGCACATAGTACTACCTGAGGACCCAGCTATATCACTCCTGGGCATATACCCAAAAGGTGCTCCAACATGTAATAAGGACACATGCTCCACTATGTTCATAGCAGCCTTATTTATAATAGCCAGAAACTGAAAAGAACCCAGATATCCTTCAACAGAGGAATGAATGGATACAGAAAATGTGGTATATTTATGCAATGAAGTACTACTCAGCTATTAAAAAATGATGAATTCATGAAATTCTTAGGCAAACAGATGGAACTAGAAAATATCATCCTGAGTGAGGTAACTCAGTCACGAAAGCACATGCATGGTATGCACTCACTGATAAGGAGATATTAGCCCAGAAGCTTGGAATACTCAAGATACAATTCACTGGCCACATGAAACTCAAGAAGAAAGAAGATCAAACTGTGCGTACGTCGGTTCTTCTGAGAAGGGGAACAAAATACTCACACTAGCAAATATGGAGATAAAGGATGATGAAGGAACAGCCATCCAGATTCTGTCCCACTTGGGGATGCGTCCCATATACAGTCACCAAACCCCGGCACTATTGTGGATGCCAAGAAATGCTTGCTGAAAGGAGCCTGATATGGCTGTCTCCTGAGAGATCCTGCCAGAGTCTTGCAAACACAGAGGTGAATTCTCTCAGCCAATCATTGTACTGAGTGTGGGGTCCCGAATGGAGGAGCTAGAGAAAGGACTGAAGGAGCTGAAGGGGTTTGCAACCTCATAGGAAGAACAACAATATCAACAAACCAGACCCCTGCCCCCCTCCCAAGCTCCCAGGAACTAAGCCACCACCCAAGAAGTACACATGGCTCCAGCTGCATATGTAGCAGAGGAATGCCTTGTCAGGCATCAATGAGAGGAGCTGTCCTTGGTCATATGAAGCATCTATAGATGCCCCAGCATAGGGGAATCAAGACCAGGGAGGTGGGAGTGAGGTGGGTGGAGGAATACCCTCATAGAGGCAGGGGGAGGAAGGATAGGGTAGGGGGTTTCCAGGAGACAGGAAACTCGGAAAGGGGATAACATTTGAAATGTAAATAAAGAAAATATCCAATTTAAAAAAAACATTACAAAAAATGTTCTGAGCTCTCTCACAAAAGTACCCTAGCTTCAAGTTGAGTGATTTTGTATTTCACTTGGAGCACAGGTATAAGTCAGTAAAGTAGAAATGGACCTTTTCAGACAGTATAGTAGATTATAGGCTAAACAAAAGTAATGATGTGGAACATAAGAGGCAGACAGGCTTAAGCTGAGGGTGGTGTGGGAATGTGACAAATCAGGAGATGAAGGGTGTGCTAAGTTAAAAAAGGGCAGTGTGAAAAGCATGAGGAAACCTATTATCTTACAACCAAACTTACAAACAAATAGGTTGAGGGATAGTAAAAGACTTGTAAAGAATAGAAGGAGTATAAGTATTGAGGACTCAGCTACTAAGTGGAGAGGTGGCCGGGAGTCGGGGAGAGAGGCGGTAGTGATGAATTAACCAAAACTATGGAGATACATAAAAGACTATGGAACCTCACTAGTCAGTAAGCTGGTTTCAAAATACAGAGAGAGAGAGAGAGAGAGAGAGAGAGAGAGAGAGAGAGAGAGAGAGAGAGAGAGAGAGAGAGAGAGAGAGATTAGAGATTGGATGATTTAACACAGACAATATTGTTCCCAGAAGACATGAGACATTACAGTGATCTCAGTACAAGAAGTGAGATACATCCCTAGGAGTTATTGGTACAGAAGGTTCCACACAGCCAATCTATTACTGTTGACTGTCCACTATGGCTACTATGTGGCAAGACTCCATTGTTGAAGACACAGCACACTTGTGCCAAAGGACACAGGGATATTAATTTCAAACAGACTGAGAAACTTCCTCCCCTATGGCTAGCTTCCATGATATTGGAATGTACTATGCAATACTCTGGGAAAAAAAGACATTCATGGTTTTACTCAGACTGGACCATTCACCTAATATTGACCTCTCAGCTGAGATATGCCTACTGGTATAGTAGTGTGAGGATGTTAGGGTCTAACTAAACATTTTCTGATTGAATTTGAGGCCTGATTTATAGGAAGGAATTTTGTGCTTAGAACTATAATTCTTGTTAAGAGCCCACAGCTATGAAGTTGTAGAACTGAGGGTAGAACCTGCTATAATTATACAGCTAAATGACCACACTGTCAAATTCCCTTCTAAATACTTACATTTTTAATATTTTTTCATTTCTTAAAATTTCCAATTTTGATTTTTAAATTAATTTTTTGAAATTCTTTGACTTTATTTTCAATAATATGACAACCAATCTTGGTGGGATTTACTGAATCCTTAAATACCACTTGACAGTTGGGTAGGCTTAGATTTCAATCAAAACCTACCTTATTTAGGGTTCATAAACACTTCAGTCTCATTTCTAACCCACCAAGAAGAGGTAGAAGCAAAGAAGATTAATAGAAAAAGGGTGTTGTGGACATGTTCCTTGGGACAATTCCATTCTTCACTGGCAGGGTACCAGCAGTCCAATTCAATAGCGACACCAAATATGAATCAGTAGCTCTGGCACAATCCAGCAGAAGAGCAGGTTCTGTGGAATTAGCAGAAACAGAATACTATGAGATGTTATTTGGTACATTTTTCTACAAAGTGAAGACCAATAAAGACCAGTAAAGACTAGTTAAAATCAGCAAAGTCTAGTAAAGACCAGTGCAAACCAGCAAAGACTAGAGAAGATGAGTGAAATATTGCATGGCATAGCAACGCGAGAGTTTCTGTTCTTTTGTTGTCTGAGGGATTCTATTTGTATTCTTTCTAAACATCTTGGACCCTCTCAAATGTCTGTTTTCAGTAAAATATCACAAGCCCTCTCATAAGACAGCTTCCAGAAAAATATCACCTGACACAGCTAGGTTGATAAAGAAACCAGAAATTTCCACTTCATAATTGTCTTAATGTTTTTTTATATTTGTTCCATTAGATAAGAGACCAAGAAAATATTTAGCATTTGACAAGCATTACCAAGTATGGAGATTGTGTCCAGCTGTGGGACTTGTGTTTTCTCTGCTTGGCCTTGTTGCCTTTGCCTCAATATATTTGGTAAGTTACTTCATCAGATTTTCCCTGTTGGACAGTCATGTAAAAGGTATCTGACATAGAATTAGTTTTGAACAACTGCCAAGAAGAGCATAAGGGAAGACATATTATTACAGTACTGCTTCTCCTCATTAAGTGACTGATAAATAGTTCAGGAGAGCCTGGAAGTGTCACAGACTTAAAATCAATGTTCTTCTTTTACTCATAAGCTTATTCATTTACTTAATGATATTTTCTAGTGTGTTTCATATGCCAAGTAATATAAATAAATATTATATTTTTATCTATATGTCTGTCTATCATCTATCTATCTATCTATCTATCTATCTATCTATCTAATCATCTTCTAATGTATCTATTTATCCATGTATGTATGTATGTATGTATGTATGTATGTATCTATCTATCTATCTAATCTAATGTATGTATTAAGTAGAAAGGCAGTCTGATAAGTGGATGCCAAAAGAGAAACTTGTATCATGACAGTGGCCATGACTTGTTAAGTATCCATTTGTATAATAAAGGTAAATACTTAACTTGGGTTAAGAAAACTAAGGACAGTCTCGTGGTTTGTCTTTATATTGTTAATTGACAACTGGACAAAGGAGGATAACCCAGAATTCCAGGTCTCGAGGGCAACTGAAATGACAAACTGAAGTACGCAATTTTATGTAAAATACAGCTTGTCATGTTTCAACAAGCTCAAGTCTTACTCTTATCTTGCAATGTCACTAAATGCCAATCAGAAAACATTGAGATTGATGCTAGAGTGATCACCACATAATGATAAAATGGAGATCTTTATTTGCAATTTAAAGAATCTTATATTAATTTGTAAAAATAACAACTCATTTCAACTTTCTATAAGGAAGAGCATTGCTAAATTGTACTTTAAAATAGGCAATTTTATGTGTGCTGTGACCTGGAGGGGGAATTTTGGAGAAGATAGAGGCAAGAACATTTAGGGCACCTTGCTACTAACCTAATATAAGTTATATTTTAAAATAAATTGTTCTGTTTAAACTTAAGTTTCTGAAACTTTGCTTCACGGTAGGTAACTTTGGTTTACCAAACACTGATTTGTATGATTACTTTCTTAAACTCTTTTCTTCATCACTTTCATATAAGAGTCATAAACATAGTGTACTTGATATACATTACTTTCTTGTTAGGGTTTGCTAAACTCAAGTTTTCTTGTTAACTATGGTCCATGGTTTTGATATGCATTGACCCTGGTCCTTGCAAAAGGATTAATTGAAGTTCTATCCCCAGTACCTGAGGTAGTAGCCTTGTTTATGTATGTGATCATGATAAAGACCATTTGTGTCCTCTACAATATGCCCTCTCAAATAAACCCATTGCTCTGATAACAAGAGTAAGTTTATGTCATGCCTGAAGTAATGAATCTGTAATCTAAATGTATTAATGACCTTGCCAAACACTGGAAACTAAATGAAGCCATAAGGAGATTTTCTTCTCTTTCTTAGAGAGCATTGTCATGCTGGCACTGAGATTTTCTCTCTCTCTCTCCCTCTCTTTCCTTCCATAACTGTAATGCTATAGACTTACATTTTAAGAAACCTGTTTTTGAAAAGGCTATCTTTTTTCCACTGGATGGTTTTAGCTCCTTTGTCAAAGATCAAGTGACCATAGGAGTGTGGATTCATTTCTGGGTCTTCAATTTTCAACAAATGGTGCTGGCTCAGCTGGAGGACAACATGCAGAAGAATGCAAATTGACCCATCCTTATCTCCTTGCACTAAGCTCAATTCTAAGTGGATCAAAGATCTCCACATAAAACCAGACACACTGAAACTAATAGAAGGGAAACTAGGGAAGAACCTTGAACATATGGGCACAGGGGAGAATTTCCTGAACAGAACTCCAATAGCTTATGCTCTAAGATCAAGAATAGACAAATGGGACCTCATTAAATTACAAAGTTTTTGCAAGGCAAAAGACACTGTCAAAAAGACAAAGCGGCAACCAACTAACTGGGAAATGATCTTTACCAACCTTACATCCGACAGAGGGCTAATATCCAAGATATACAAAGAACTCAAGAAGTTAAACTCCAGAGAGGCAAGTAACCCTATTAAAAAATGGGGTACAGAGCTACACAAAGAGTTCTCACCTGAAGAATATCTAATGGCTGAGAAGCACCTAAAGAGATGTTCATCATCCTTAGTCATTAGGGAAATGCAAATCAAAACAACCCTGAGATTCCATCTCACACCAGTCAGGATGGCTAAGATCAAAAACACAGGAGACAGCAGTTGTTGGCGAGGATGTGGAGAAAGAGGAACACTCCTCCACTGCTGGTGGAATTGCAGGCTGGTACAACCACTCTGGAAAGCAGTCTGGCGGTTCCTCAGAAAACTGGGCATGACACTCCCGGAGGATCCGGCTATACCACTCCTGGGCATATACCCAGAGACTTTACCTGCATGCAATAAGGACACATGCTCCACTATATTCATAGCAGCCTTATTTATAATAGCCAGAAGCTGGAAAGAACCCAGATGTCCCTCAACGGAGGAATGGATTCAGAAGATGTGGTATATCTACACAATGGAATACTACTCTGCAATTAAAAACAATGAATTCACGAAATTCCTAGGCAAATGGTCAGAACTTGAAAATGTCATCCTTAGTGAGGTAACCCAATCACAAGGGAACACACATGGTATGCAGTCACTGATGGGGGGATATTGACCCAGAATCTCGGAATACCCTAGACACAATCCGCATATCAATAGATTTCTAGAAAGATGGAAGGAGAGACCCCTGGTCCTGGAAAGACTGGATGTAGGGGAACGCCAGGACAGAGTAACGAGAGGGGTTGAATGGAGAAAAGAGGGAGGGAGGGGGGCTTATGGGACTTTCGGGGAGGGAGGAAACGGGAAAGGGGAAGTGATTTGGAATGTAAATCAAAAAAATAAAATAAAAAAAAAGAAACCTGTTTTTGGTACTTCATTTCAGTAAAAAAACTACTATACTTTCCAATTTTAGTAATATTAGAGAAGGGAAACATTATTGAAAATATTCATAAATTATTGAATGTTACAATCAAATGTGGTAGAAGAATGATTCCAAACATAAGGCATAATGGATATATCTTAGCTAGAATTGCTGTCAAGATAAACTCAAGTGAAATGCTTGCACAGAGTTGTTTTCTTTAGGCCGGGATTCTAGGGAGCAGAAGCAAGGGGTCAGGCAGAAGAGTGAAGCAGAGAAGAGCAAAAGACAAAAGTGTGTGATCATCGTGGTTTGTTTTATGCATGTGTGACATGCTGTCATCACATCATGAAATCCATCTCACGATTTTCTTCATAGTTATGCAAAGCAGGAGGCTCAGAAACAGCATCAGCCAGAAGCTGAGTCACACAGGCGAGAAGCACTGTTCTATCCCTGGACACTTTGTTTTAGTTGTTCCATGTTTACATCTCAAGTGATAGTCAACATCCCGGTTACCCCATCACCACCACAACCTCCCTCTTCTCCCTCCTTTTTTCCTCTGTGAGGGTGTTCCCCCACCCAACTTCTCTTGTCCCACTCCTCCAGCATCCTCCCTACAATGGGGCATCAAACCTCCACAGGACCAAGGGTCCCACCCACCCACATTGATGTGAGACATAGCCATTCTCTAATACCTATGTCTCTGGAGTCATGAACACTGCTTGCTTGGTGGTCTAGTCCTTGGGATTGCTGGGTAGTCCTGACAGCTGATATTGTTATTCCTACTGGGTTACAATTGCCCTCAGCTCCTTCAGTCCTTCCACCAGCTCCCCCAACAGGGTCCCTGAGCTCAGTCTGATAATTGGGTCCCCGTATCCACATCTATATTGGTCAGTTGCTGGCTGAGCCTCCCAAGGAGCAGTCATACCAGGTTTCTGTCAGCAAGTGCCTCTTGGCAAGGGCAACAGTGTCAGGTTTGGTGTCTGCAGACAGGATGGATCCCCAGGTGGGGCAGTCCTCGGATGGCTCATCTTTCAATCTCTGCTCCATTTTTTTGCCCCGTTCTTCCTTTGGACAGGAACATTTCTCAGTTAAAAACTTTGAGATGGGTGTGTGGCCCCATCCCATAACCCAGGACCATGCCTATCTACTGGAGGTGGTCTCTTTAGGTTCTATCTCCCTTTCTCTGCTAAAACCAACCCCATTGGGTCCTTGTATCTGGAACATCTATTGGCAGGTGCTGCCCACTGTGAGAGCAGGTCTCCCCACTTCAGTCAATACCTTCATCCTCTTTAAAAAGTCATACAAAGGCATGTTTGTGAGTTGATTCCACATCCCTTCAAGTTGTCAATTAAGGTTTAGCCATGATGCACATCAAAAACATTGTTCTTCATCCTCATATCCCAAAGAAGGAAAAACTGATAAACAAAAGGGGGAGCAAGTCTGGCAGTGGTGGCACATGCCTTTAATCCCAGCACTTGGGAGGCAGAGGCAGGCGGATTTCTGAGTTCGGGGCCAGCTTGGTCTACAGAGTGAGTTCCAGGACAGCCAGGGCTACACAGAGAAACCTCTGTCTCGAAAAAACCAAAAAAAAAAAAAAAAAAAAAACAAAAAAGGGCGGGAGGAGGTAAAGAGTCACCATTAGCTTTAAATATTCCCAATTCCAGGAAATGTTACTATAGTTATCATGTTGAGAGGAATGGACAAGAAAAATGGAAGTGGTTAACAGAAGAAAACTTTTAGAAAGCTATCAAAGTTTCTGGTTGAAGGAAGATAGGCATTCCGTCTGTACTGGCAGGGATAGAAGTGGAGAAAATTAGACTCAGGAGACAGTGCGTAGCAGGCAAAGTGAGGCACTTGATAATGGATTAGATATAGAGGAGGACACAATAGTTAAAGATCAATGTGTTGTGAATGGCGCACAAGTATTTATCTTGTGTAGACTGATGAATTTGGCATCACTTATTGACAGCAAGACTAGAGAAAGAGTCATATTTAATATAGAAGCTTGGGATACATGTAAGATATCTAAGTCACCACACCATGCAGACAGGTGGGTGTATAAACCTGTTAATCAAAAGAATAGAATGCTTGCAAAATGAGAAATAGGAAACCTTCCCACATAAAAAAGGGAGTAAAGCTGTATTTCTAGATAAAATTGGTGTACAGGAGGAAAAAAGAAAATCCCCAAGGATAAGTCTGGAAATTCTGATATTGATGATGAAGGGGAGAATACTGAGTTTTTACATATAAATGTAAAAAAGTCAGAGAGATAAGATGTCAGTAGAGTATACAAATCCAAAAAATATTTATGATGTAAGAACAGTGGATTAAAATACCAGCTAAAATTGAGTTAAGCTTCAGAAAGGAAAAGAGAATGACTTCTGGTTTTTTAGTCTGGATGAAAGGGAAGATCATTGCTGGCATGTTAAAAAAAAATGAGTGAGTTTTGAACATTTCAAACTTGAGGTAACTATGAGACATTTAAGCATTTGCCGCTATACGTGTTGCAGTAGATATCAACTTTCCACAGAATCCATTTACTGTGCCAGGAATAAAGCATAGTGACTATACAGTCACTGTTTTCAATCTAGAGTGAAAGAATGCTTTGCACAACACACACACACACACACACACACACACACACACACACACACACACACACATGCAAATAGGTTCATTTCTTATAAACACCAAGAGACAAATGCCCAGGCTTCCTGTGGGCAAATCTTGAAAGGCTCAGGAAAGCCACTCTGCAGATTTGGAGTCTCATTTCTACACAGCAGAGGGACTCTGAGAGGTGGCTGGTTCCAGGTTACTTAGCTCAGCAAGGTGACAGGCAAATGCCTAAAGGAGCTGTGTTTCCAAGAAGGAAACAAAGAGAAAACATGGACCTTTTGTGTCTGACTTCCCATTTATCAAGGCTTCCTAATGTTATTCTTGAAAAACACAAACACTGGTTCCAAGTAAAACTACATGAAGAATCCCCAATATGAGGCCTTACTTTACACATTTCCTGATGTGAATGAGCTGAAGAGCAGAATACATAATATAGCTATATTTTATTGTGTTCTTTTTCCTACCTCCCTATACCAGCCCTTTACTTTCTATCCCCCAAAACTAGGTAGGAGAAATAGTATAAACAGGAAAAGGAGCATCAATCTTTCAAACTATGTCCTGCTGATTAGGATATCAAGTTCCTTGGGGCAAGTTTAATCTTTTTCTTTTTCTTTTTTCTAAATTTTTATTAGGCATATTCTTTATTTACATTTCAAATGTTGTCCCCTTTCCTGGTTCCCCCCTCCTCCAAAAATCCCATAAGCCATCTCCCCTTCCCCAATTCACCCTCCCCTGCTTCCCTATCCTGGTATTCCTCTACACTATGGCATCAAGACTTCCCAGGACCAAGGGCCTCTCTTCCCTTTGGTGTCTAACAAGACCATCCCTCTGCTGCCTATGTGTCTGGAGCCATGGGTAACTCCATGTGTACTCATAGGTTGATGGTTTTGTCCCTGGGAGCTCTGGGATTACTGGGTGACTCATATTGTTTTTCCTCCTGTGGCACTGCAAACCCCTTCAGCTCCTTGGGTCGTTTCTCTAGCGCCCCCATTGGGGAGCCTGTGCTTAGTTCAATGGCTGACTGAGAGTGTTCCCCTCTGTATTTGTCATGCACTAGGAGAGCCTCCCAGGTGATAGCTATATCCGGCTCCGGTCAGTCAGCGCTTCTTGTGGGCATCCACCAAAGTGTCTGGGTTTTGTAACTGTATATAGGATGGATCCCTGGGTGGGGTAGACTTTTCAACAAATGGTGCTGGCTCAACTGGCGGCTAACATGCAGAAGAATGCAAATCGATCCATACTTATCCCCTTGTACTAAGCTCAAGTCCAAGTGGATCAAGGACATCTACAAAAGCCAGACACTCTGAAACTAATAGAAAATAAACTGGATAAGAGTATTGAACATATGGGCACAGGGGAAAATTTCCTGAAAAGAACACCAATAGCCTATGCCCTTAGATCAAGAATTGACAATGGGACCTCATAAAATTACAAAGTTTCTGTAAGGCAAAGGATACTGTCAATAGGATAAAATGGCAACCAACAAATTGGGAAAAGATCTTTACCAACCCTACATCTGACAGAGGGCTAATATCCAATATATACAAAGAACTCAAGTTGTTAGACTCCAGAGAACCAAATAACCCTATTAAAAAATGGGGTACAGAGCTAAACAAAGTTTAATCTTTTTCATCAGGATATCTCCAACCTGCAACCGGTCACCGCAGCAGCAACCGGCCACAGCAGCAGCAACAGTGGCAGCTGGGGCAGCAAGGACAGCAACAGCAGGGGAGCAGCCACCACTTTAGCCTCTGTGAGAGTCCCCAGAATTCCAAACATAAACTATCTTCAGCTGGCAAAAATCACACCCATGCCAGAGCATGTTACGAATCATAGTGACTGTGCATAAATCTGGAGCAGCCTCATATCCCACATCTAGGATTAAAATAAAAATATATTCATATAACATTTCTGTGTGTATAAATAAACCAGAGTTCTCACTATACATAATACTGCTATCTCCATTGGAAGCAGGAGGAAACAGGTTGGGCAATGTGAATCAGAGAATGTAAACCTAGATTGTGTGGATGAACAAGGTACTGTGTTAAACTGATTTTACTATAAGCCTATGATAGTGTTAAGCTCTTTGTGGAAAATACATTATCTAGGAGCCAACATAGATTGGTATTGAAATTGTGAGAAAAGAGAAGAAATGAGAATTCAACAAATGAAGGTGAGGAGAATGGAAAGACTCAACAAGATGAAATTTATACAGATAGCATGGTAAGAATATAATTTATTGTTGTTGTTTTAAGTGATGCATATTAGAAGAGCACAAGAGAAATGGAAGAGTAGAACATAACTGAAGTGAATCATGTGAAGAATATTTAGAAGGTGGTGACTGGCAAGCATGTGCCTTCACAAGGTTAAGCAGAATGAACACTTTCAGTGGCTATGGGAATCAGGACATCACTGGTGACCTTAGGAAGTTCTGTTTGGGAATCTGGCAGTGATTAGAACTGAACCACTGGAAAGAATGAGGCAAGAGGCTAGATACTGCAAAAGTGCTTGAATGTCTTAGACAATTGAATGTGTATTCAAAAGCTTGCTTCACCTCATGCAAAGGGAATGGGGGTAACAGAGAGATGTTTCTAAGACAAAGGAGATGTTTTAATGCTTCACAGTTGCAAAGGAGAAGAAGAGAACAGGAGTGATGAAATAAAGCTCTTGGTGGAAATGTGGCAGGTTTTGCTGTCCAAGGTTGGTGAATGAGCCTTGTATGTTAGAAGCAGATTAAATTGCTCTTATATAGTCAACTGTGGGACAGTGAACCATGCTAGGAACCTGGTAAGGTTGAGCTGGGTTGGTAGCTCCAGAACCCAAAAAGAGATGGTAGGAGCTTTCGTAGCTCTTCTTAAACTAGGTCTCTGTCACATAGCCATTGATCCTCATAGAAAGGTTTATGACCATCAGTCATATAGGGTAAGTGCCCCCAAGCCCCTCTATATGTAGATGAGACATCCCTAACATTTCAGACCAAGCCAATATAAAACATCTGCTGTCAGACCTCCAACCAACTCCAAAACTCTATATAAGATCATATCCAGAAGGAATAAAGATGTGTGAGAATTACTTCATTGCCTGAGAGTGTTGGTCATATAAGGAAAGCAAAAGGCTTTCAGGACCCAGTGGAGATGACATTAGCTGAAATGCTCAACAAAGGGGAGAGAGAACCTGTTGAGAACTTATCCAGAGGTTAGGCACTGCCCCCGGTTGAGGGATGGGTTCACTCACCCATCTCAAAAATTTTCCCAGAATCGTTCCTATCTAAAGGAAATACAAGAAAAAGTGTGGAGCAGAGACTGAAGGGAAGGCCATCCAGAGACTGCCCCACCTGGGGATCCATCCCAGTGCAGCCACCAAATCCAGACACTATTGCAGATGCCAAGAAGTGCTTGCTGACAGGAGCCTGAGCGGCTCCTGAGAGCCTATCTCCTGAGAGGCTCTGCCAGAGCCTGACCACTACAGATGTAGATGCTTGAAGCTAACCTTCGGACTGAGCACAGAGACCCCAATGGAGGAGTTAGGGAAAGGACTGAAGGAGCTGACGGGGTTTGCAACCCCATAGGAAGAACAACAATATCAACCAACCAGACACCCCAGAGCTCCCAGGGATAAACCACCAACCAAAGAGTACACACGGAGGGACTCATGGCTCCAGCTGCCTATGTAGCAGAGGATGGCCTTTTCTGGCATCAATGGGAGGAGATGTCCTTGGTGCTGTGGAGACTCAATGCCCCAGTGTAGGGGAATGCTAGGGTGGTGAGGCAGGAGTGGGTGGGTGGGGGAGCACCCTCATAGAAGCAGGGGTAGAGGGTAGGGAATAGGGAGTTTGCAGAGACAAGACCGACCGGGAAAGGGGTAACATTTGAAATATAAGTAAATAAACGAATTAAAAAAGGAGTTAAAACACTTCTTGGGGCTACTGCACTTTACTTGTTACCCGAGCCCTCTGCCAGGTCTACTCTGCGTAGCACAGCATCTAGGGGCAAAGATGGTGTCAGGGCAGCAGCCGCACCAGAGCAGCAGCAGAAGTTGCACTTTAAGCTCCCGGCTCACACCCTTTCCCCTTCACTTGAAAGCTCCTGCTCAGCCAGGCCAGAGATCACCGTGGATCGTGTGCCTTCAACAAGATCGTAGGAGTAAAGGTGGCAGCATTGTAGGTAAAATAGAAAAATATGGACTAGAATTTGGGGATCTTATTTGTTTCCTTTCCCTGTGTGTGTCACAAATTACCCGATAGGAGAAAGTTAAGAAAGTGTTTACCTAGGCTCACAGTGTAAGCCCACCATGACAGGGGAAGCACGGTAGCTAAACGTGAGCAAGCAGCTTTTGCTTTTTCTGTTGTTCAGGTCTCCAGCCCATGGAGTAGTGATGTATTTGGAATGGGTCTTTCTACCTCACTTAAGTTAATCTAGAAAAGTCCCCACAGGTGTGCTCAGTGCCTTACCACGTCAGTAATTAACCAGCCACTCAAGTTGACAGTCAATATTAGCCATCCTATCTGTGAAAAGTGCTGCTTGTGGGGCTTACCTAACTTGAGAGGTAAGGTATATTTTTGAATAGTTAGAAGGCAAAAAGGAGAGATTTAAGCATGTATATAACCAATGGGCTGGCTATATTACAATTCCTATGAATGTCTGTATTACTGGTCTAATCTCTATGTTGGTTTAAGTCTAATTTACAGAGAACTATCCAGCAACTCAGGACTGTTGTTCAAAATCTGAAAGAGTGCTGTTGACTTCCAAGACCGATGAGTGGGACTTTGTAAAGGGAAACTCCGAGTGTGATTGGAAGAGAATGCGTGCTCTCATTGACAGGTTAGCTTCAAGAGAAAGAAAAGAAGATGAAGTAGCAGTTGAAGGGGGTTGAATTCACCTTGAAAATATTCTGTCTATCGGCAGAGCGATAACTTGTGAGTTTGATGAACAGAGTGTGCTGAGAAGGAAGCGCTTGTTCTTCTGAACAGAGGAGTTTCCATCCTGAAGAGGTACCATCCATTGAAGATTTTGAAGATGGCATCACCAATTTTGACAGTTTAGATGCTTTAAATGGCATTGGTGCTGCCCTTCTTGGTGTTCAGTTTGAAGAACTGACTTATCATCTGGACACCCTCTTACTGTTGCACTGAGAAAATGGGATCTTGGAGCAATGTTTTCTGAACATTTGTTCTTATCTCGAACTGTTGGAAGAGAGACTGGACATCTATACTAACGTAAGATCTAGACTTTTGAGTTTGGGGTTTATGTTGTTGCTTAGAATCTTTTCTTTGACTGGAAACCACCATAAGCCACTTCCTCAAAGTCTCATTGAAGTGACATTTCTTCTACTGAAAGGATGTCATTTTTTTATTTTTATTTAGTTTAAAGAATCTTCAAGGAGTGGTGAAAACAAAGACACCTCAAATATGAGGTTAAGAATGTTTACATTTTTGCAAGTAACTTGCTGCAGTGAAGAAGGGAACAATACCTTAGCTTCTTCTTTTTGGTCAGTGCCAAAAATAATAACACTCAAATTGTGTGCAAAATCAAAAATAGTGATCTTATCTTTAGCAACTTGAGTGGCCGCTTCCTCCAAAGATGAGGAGTTAACATGGCTCTGTAAAAGTATGAATTTGACATGCACTCTGATTTAAATCACAGCTCCTTGGCTTAATAGCTATTTGACCTTGAACAAATTAATTAACCTTACAAATCCCAAGTTTCTGAAGTACTGAACAAGGCTAATAACACCTCTCTTGGAATCACTGTTAGAATTAGACTTAATAAGCTGGGAGTTTAGCTCAGTAGTAGAATGCTTGCCTAAATCTAGTGCATGTCCATCAAATAAATAGAGCACAGTCTTATTCACTGTACTCAATCAATACATTTGTTTTAATTAGAAACAAAAGCCATTATTTGCAATAGTATTCATTTTATTTTTGAGATTAATACACAATTAAAGCATTTCTCTTTCCCTTTCTTTTCTCCAAACATTTCCATATACCTTTCCCTGCTTTCCTTCAAACTCTTGGACTCTTTTTTCATCATTATTGCATTATTATACCACATTAATATACATATACGGAGTATATATATATTCCTATATATAATGTGTTCTGTCTATGTGTTATTTGTATTATGTTTTCAAGGCTAACAATTTGGAACTGGATAACAAATTAAAGACTACCTCTTTTGCTCCTGCCCTTACTCAATTATCTGTAGTTCTTTGTGTATGGTTGAGGTCTAGTAGGCTTTTCCCCATGAACTTTGGTATGTACTTTGTTATTGCTCTTTTGGAGCTCATGTTTGGACAGTCATGCTGTTGAGACTTTATGAGTGTAGGATGTATAGGAGACACAACCCCACAGCAAACTCCCTGATGCTCTGGCTCTTACAATCTTTTCATCCACTCTCCTCGACATTGTCTGAGTCTTGAGGTCTGAGTGTTTTGTAGATGAATTGGGGCTGGACTCTACAAGTCTGCATTTTGATTGGTTATAGCTTCTTGCAGTGTCCTCTGTCTGTTGTAAGTCACCTTAACGATAATGCTCTGTACAAGTTTGTAGGGGGTAACTTGATTATGTCAATTTTGTAGGAAAACATTGGTCAGGGGGATCCTGACTGTGTGAAATGGAAAAAGGGAAATGAACAACAATGTGTATGTTTCTTTGCTGTCTGTTTTGGATTGCGGGTCCTATGTTACCAGCTACGTTCAGCTCCTGAGGTCTCAGTGTCCCTATCATGTTTGGTGATAACATCAAACAATTTCTCCTAAATTTGTTTTATCATAGCATCCAACAGTAAAAGAAAGTAAGGTAATACTGCTTTAAAACATTACATAAGACATAACATACATAACTAATATAGGTTAAAATTCATTAACTTTTGAGTCCTGTCTATACATTTTAGAGATTGACTATATTACTTATTCCCTCATGTTTCAACGAATCTGCTAGGTTCCAAACATAGTGGAATAATATTTTCTAGAAGTATCCAAACATGGTGACAAGATGTTTGAATGTGAAAATACCAAAAGGAAGTGTTCTAAACCTTCTTATGTTCTGGTCAATCTATGTGCCCCTCCATGGTGGAACTCCAGGGGTGCTTTTCAAAGTAGTTGGCTCTCCATATATTGCTTCTTGGTTGTACAGGAAGATACAGGCTGTATGCATTGGATTAGAAAATTAGGTTATATCTAGGCTTCTATATTTTTATCTTGTTTCAAATCTCTTCATCAAATACCTGGTCTTTCTTTTTTCACTTTTAATTATGAAAACAATATATTCCATTCCTTAACAGTTCCATCTCTGACAAGTGAATTTCGCCACTACTAATGAACAATTTTTAGAAAGTCACAAATATTTACTTTTCTCCTTTCATATGCATATAACTCTATATAACTCTATCAAATCTCCTATATTAGAAAATCTCCTACAGTACAAATGTCCATTCAGACTCTCAGAGGAGAAAGAAATAGTGCTTTCTTTTTTACTTTTTGCATGCTGAGGTGTCTCCATATTTTTAACATGAATAATGGTGTCTAAGTGCAATGTTTCTCTGAAGGATGAAAACACTGTGGTCATCTTCAGTGGACCTCAACAGTAACTATGGGCACATCAGATTGAAGTTCCAAATTCATGATCAATTTTCTTACATTTCCTTCTAAGCAGAATATTGAAAGACAATAGCAACAAAAGAATGTTCCTGGACATGTTCCTTCTTTTTAAGCACTGAATAGACACTGGGAAAATTAAAAAAAAGTTCAAAGTTTTCAAACCTTATCCAACATGACTAAGACTCTGAATTCCAAATAACAATGTATTTGCAAATTAATGATTACAACAAATATCTTAAATGGGTGACAGATACAAGTTTAATTTTTACAGGAGTGGTTTGAGCTATGGAGAGCCTGGTCCCATATAGAAATAAATGACATGTCACAAAGTTTTCTGAGACTTCCATACTGACTGACCAATGACATATATTTTTGTTGATAGAAGAGACAGGGTGTGAGTTAGTGAAACAGTTAGTTGTAATTTATTACTTAGCCTAGGTTTACTTCAGAACTACGATACTATTGCCTTACTTTCTTTAGTACTGGAGATATGATAAGTGTTAACAAGCCTGGAAAATATTTTTGAGGATTTAGGGTAACCTCCATGTGAGATGATGTTTTTTATTTAAAATTGTAAGCATATACATTGTGTGCCCTGCCCATTCCTACCTCCCCACAGTCTGTATGTGTGTGAAATATGTGTGTGTATGTGTATGTATATATGACTAAAATCTTTGAACAGATATTAAAACAGATATAAAATTCAAGAACAAAAATTTTTTATTACTCTCAAATTAAGTAAAATAAAATAGCATAAGCAAATCCATGTATACTAATTATGGCTGTTAATAATATGCTAGTTGTTTTATATGTTTTAATTTGTGAATATTTTATTAGTAAAAATAAAAGAAGTAACCTAGCTTTTAACTATTGTCATTTCTTTAAAAAAAAAAAGCAAAAGAAAATAGTAAAGAAACAAATAAAAAAAAAAAACCAACCTGCTTTTCTTTGGAAACTCTTAGTTTTTTCTATTGAAGTACCTTTTAAAAAATAGTATTTTTAAGTTGTTCTTTGAAATTTTATATACTCATACAATTAATTTGAACATATGCATCCACAACTACCTCTCTCCAATTCCTTCTTATGGTCCTCATTTCTTAACTGGGGTCTTTTTCAATGCCATTCCCATCCTTTTTATTTTTTTTTTTTTTTAGTTTTAAACTTTGTTTTGAGACAGAGTCACTCTATGTGTATCTGCCTGCTCTGGACTTATCAGTGTAGACTAGGATCACCTTAAATTCTCAGGAATCCACCTGCCTTTGCCTCCTGAGTGCTGTAATTAAAAATATGAGCTACTATGAAGACTCTTTTTGTTTTTGTTTAGAAATTTCCTGAGTCCAATTACTGTGGCTTATGTATGCACAGATATGGAACCATCCTCTTGAAGATGGGCAACCTGCAAGGAGTCACTTCCCCAAAGGAGAGTGTAGCTCCTCTGCTAAGAGTGACAGGGGACAGCAAAAGGGAGACTGGGATTCTGTAAGGGTTACAGTTTAAAGTTGAAGATAGGACCATTAGGGCAAGGAAATATTAGAGGGCAGGTTAGGAACCACTAAGGCAACATGAAGAAGCCCAAGGAAATATGGAATTTGTAAGGTAATTCAAAATAGTACACAGGTGCTGCAAAGATGGCTCCATTTCTCTTCCAGAGGACCAGAGTTTATTTTCACTCACTTTAAATAAATGATAATTACTTGTAACTCCAGCTGCAAGGGATTTGATGCTCTATTTTGGCCATTAGGGGAACTCTGGTCATGTGTACATACTAGGACACACATAATTTAAAAATAATAGATTAGTTTAAATTATTTTGGTGTGGTGGTGGTGGTGGTGATGTGTGTGTGTGTGCAGGAATTTGAAGAGAAGTACAACTGCATATGTTGGTAGAAAATATTTCTTCTAGAAAACATGGGGTGTTAAATGAAATTTTCAGTGCCAGACACTACAGACTTCAATATGAGTTGAATTCTCTCTAACTTTTCTTTTTTGTATTATGTCCCTAAATTATCAAATAAAATATATAGTCACTGAATGATCAGCCGGTGACTTGAGTTTGCTGGATCACAGACACAGCATATTTATTGGTTGCATGTTACAGAGGCATATTTGTGTAAGAAGGTGTATCCTGATGCTTCGTGCCAATGCTTTTCTCTACATGGGTAGAGTTTTCTCAGAAATCAAAGCTCTGTTTGTATTTATATCGCTAGAGTGGCTTGATGGGGAGAGTTATCACAGTGAGAACACAGAGGACTCAATATAAATCATTCATTCAAATATTATCATTTAGAAGAGAAAAATTTTCACCAGTGGGTGTTCCTAATGTTCCATCAAATGGAAAAGCTATATTCTAATAAAGACAAAGCAAACAGACATTTTGAAATTATTGAGTATATTATAATGCAATAAATGATTGAATAGTAAGAAGTTAATATGCTTAGCAATTGACATGTCCCCTTATGCCATTCATAAGTAATATCATAGATCAGAGGCCATAGTAAATCCAAAAATCTAGACCATGGACTTTTCTCTAAATTGTCTGTGACATATAAAATGAGAATAATTAAGCAACATAAATAAAACATCTAGTATCTAAGAGAGTATAAATAATAGATTTCAGTAATAGGAAGAAAAATAAGGACGTTAAGGAGAAAGAGAAATGTAAACATGGAACAAGACCAAAGGAATTAGGATGGCATGTGCTTAGGAAAATAGTCTATAGCCATTTATTGATTATTCTCTTAACTTTAAGAAGATGAAGCCCTGCATTCAAAATGTGATAGTGCCTATTGAAATCTCTAGTATGTTATAGTAGCAAGGACATTCTGAAAGTTGATGATTTAATACTAAGGAATCTTTACTCAGTTTAATGTAGTTCAAGTCTACTAGAAAAGAGAGTTGGGACAATGAACCCTACCTAACAAGACACACAGGGATCTAACCTGTTGGAGGCTGCTGATGTCACTTCATCATGTCCCCAGGTCTGTAAATTGAGACCAAACAACAACAACAATAACAAAAGGCAAGGGGCACTTGGGCTGAGATTGGAAGGAATGTTCAGAGCTTCTGCCTATTATTATTGAACCATCCCTAATCATAAGGTCATATCTAACTATATAGGAAAAATTAGGTCTCTTAATATGTCTAAGAATAAATCAATATTTGTAAATTATTCTCCAGTATCTAACACACAAATAACTAAAGACCCCGTTTGAATCTTCACACTTTCCTTCAGAATTCAATGAGAAGCTACATCATTTGTCCTTTGTACAATGATTTACCAGGCATGGTGAAGTCTGATTTCTACTAGATTTACATATGTTATTGGTTATTTCCACCAACAGGCCCCAAGATTTGAATAGTAGTTAATCTGGTAATTATATGAAAAACAAAAACAAATATCCAAACTAACATGTAAAAATCAGATTACTCAGAGGTTAAGGGCACTGTCTGCTCTTCCAGAGGTCCTGAGTTCAATTCCCAGCAACCATATGGTGGCTCACAAGCATCTGCAATGGGATCGGATGCCCTCTTCTGGTGTGTCTGAAGACAGCTATAATTGTACTCATATTCATAAAATAAATAAATCTTTAAAAAAATCAGATTGCATTAAATTAAATATGACTATGTGTAATATATAATGAAATGGTTCCTGTCTTATTTGTTCCCTCTTTGTGCCTTGATTTTGCAATTTTGTTAAGCAAAGTAAATGTAGCAATGCAAAATCTCACTAAACACACAGGAATGAGCAGATTTGTAAAATAATGTCTCATTTGTGCAGAGGTATTTGAAGTAAGTTATGAATTATATTATGGATCATATGAATTATCAGAATGTCATTGGCTGGAGTGACCAAATAATCTATTGAAAATGAAACAGTGCACGCTCCTCTGAGACTCTAAAATCCTAGCCAGAGAAGAGGATTTTTCTACTGCATGGGACATTCTTTTTTATTTGCATAGATGTTTGTTACTCTTTTAATCTATTTTTTATTACTTTTATTTTTTTACAGTTCAGCTGTTGTCCCCCTCACAGTCCCCCCTCCCACAGTTCCTCATCCCATTTCTCCTCCCTATTGTCTCCCAGAGGATGTCCCCCTCCACCTCTCAGGCCTCCCTACTCCCTGGGGCCTCAGTTTTCTCTAGAGTTAGGTTTGTCTTCTCCCAATGAGGCCAGACACAGCAGTCCTCTGCTATATATGTATCGGGGTACTTGGACCAGCTTGTGCATGCTTCCTTGTTGGTGACTCAGTGTCTGAGAGATCTAAGGGGTCTGGATTAGTTAAGATTGAGGATTGGTCTTCCTAAGAGGTTGCCCTTCTCCACAGCTTCTTCCAGTTTTTCCCTATTTCAACCACAGGGGTCTCCGACTTTAGTCCAATGGCTGGGTATAAGTATCTTATAAGCTTCTGTCTCAGTAAACTGCTTGTTGGGCCCCTTGGAGGACAGCCATGTTAGGCTCCAGTCTGTAGGCACACCATAGCATCAGTAATAGTCAGGCCTTAGAGCTTCCCATTGAGATAGATCCAAGTTGGGTTAGTCACTGGACTGTCTTTCCCTCAGTCTTTTCTCCATTTTTTGTCCCTGCTGTTCTTTTAGATAGAAACAGTTCTGGGTCAGAATTTTTGACTATGAGATGGCAACCCCATCCCTCCACTGAATGCCCTATCTATCTACTGCAGGTGGACTCTATGAGTTCCCTCTTCGCACTATTGGGCATTTCATCTAATGTTACCTCCCTTTGAGCCCTGAAAGTCTCTCATCTCCCAAGTCTCTGGTACTTTCTAGAGGGTCCTCTTCTCTCCCCCCTCTCCCCTGAGGTTGCATACTTCAATTCATTCTGCTGGCCCTCAGGGATTCTCTCCTGTCCCTGTGCCCCATACCTGATCATACCATCATCTCTCATTATTCCACCTTGACATTTTCTACTGAGGCAAATAAAAATCTAGCCATAGTATATAAATTGTCTGCTAGCAATACACAATGCTAATTATACTTCATTACATAGAGTCACACAGATTTCAAGAAAATATAATGTGTGTATACATACACACAGGTTCATAGTTACATATACAGGCAACTTTCATCCGCTGCAGCTAAAACACAGCTATCACATGACCAATAGGGTTTATGCACTCAAAGATACTCCTATGATCACAGAGCATGACCACTTTATGAGGATACTTTTGGTCATTACATTTCCTTTCTATCTATCTCTAGTTTGTGACCAATACATAGTCCTTCTAATTTCATGTTTGTAGCTTAAACCATAAAGCCAAGGTTACAGCAGAGTCTGATGATTCTGTTTTATCAACTTACTTGTATAAGGCTTAAAATTAGTTAGAGATGGATCCCTAGGTACGGCAGTCTCTGGATGACTTTTCCTTCAGTGACTGCTCCACTCTTTATCCCTGCATTTCCCTTAGACAGGAGCAATTCTGGGTTAAGAGTTTTGAGATGGGTGAGTGGCCCCATCTCTCAACCAAGGACCATGCCTAACCACTGGATATGGTCTCTACAGGTTCTCTCTCTCCTTTGTTGCATATTTCGGCTAAAGTCATTCCCATTAGGTCCTGGGAACCTCTTGCTTCCCTGGCATCTGGGACTTTCTAGGGCTACACCCAGTTTCCCATCCCCCACTGCTACACACCTCTGTTCAGTTTCCTGAACCTTCTCTACTTTTCTCCCATGTCTCCTCCCACACCTGATTCTGCTCCCCTTTACCTTCCCCCTCAACTCTCCCTCCCATGATTATTTTGTTCCCCATTCTAAGTGGGACTGAAGCATCCACACTTTGGTCTTCCTTCTTCCTGTGCTTCATATGATCTGTGAGCTGTATCATGAGTACACTGAGCTTTTTGGCTAATATCTAGTTATCAGTGAGTACATACCATGCATGTTCTTTTGTGACTAGGTTACCTCACTCAGGATGCTATTTTCTAGGATCCATCCCATTTTCAGACACCAAACTCAGACACTAATGCTGATGCCAAGAAGTTCTTGTTGACAGGAGCTGTCCCCTGAGAGGTTTAGCCAGAGCCTGAGCAATACAGATGCAGATGCTCACACCTAAATATTGGACTCAGCACAGGACCGCTAAGTAGAAGTTAGGGGAAGGACTGCAGGAGCTGAAGGGGTTTACAACCCCATAGGAAGAACAATAATATCAGCCAAACAGCCCCCCCTCAGAGCTCCCAGGAACTAAACCACCAACCAAAGAGAACACATGGAGGGACCCATGGCTCCAGCTGCATATATAGCAGAGGATTACCTTATCCGTCATCAATGGGAGGGGAGAGTCTTGCTCCTATGGAGGCTCAATGCCCCAGCATAGAGAAATGCTAGGGCAGTGAGGTGGGAGTGGGTGGGTAGGTAGGGGGCACCCTTATAGAAGCAGGGGGCAAGGGCATGGGATGGGGGTTTGTGGAAGGGAAACCTGGAAGGGGGAAAGCATTTGAAATGTAAATAAATAAAATAATACAAAAAAAATAGCTAGAGAAAAGAATTACAGAGGAAGGAAAGGAAAACAAGAAGCCACATGTATCCTTCTTTTATTGTCTACTACTGGAATCCATCTTGTGCATCTTTAACATGTTAAGAACTGATAGCTTCTTTCCTTTATAAAAAATTTCCACATGAAAACTGGGCAAAAATAAAGATTTCATGTACATAATTATCCATATTTTTTCATAGCATTTTCCAATAAGTTAAAAAGAGATAACTGGGAGAGATGTTAAATTAAGATTTTGAATATTGCTATCAAATGTACAGTAACTTTCTATACATTTTTATCCTAAAATGTCAGTTATTACAAAATATGTGTATTATATAGCTGTAGGACCATGAAAGACAGTCTGGTTTCTGGTTGACCTAAGGCTAGAAACCCCAGTGACCCTAAAGGGACAGAAGGCATTTTGCCCCACTCTTGGGGAACCAGGATCCTGGCATGAGAACACAGTCCTCCATAGATTTGTAGCCATCAGTCACGAAATGACAATGCCCCAAGACCTTCCACAGGTAGAAGACATGACCTGTGGTCACATAGCCTTAAGACAGATCTCCATTTTAAAGGTCTGGAGCACTTAGCCAATAAAATCTCCTTCCCAGACACTCCTCCTGGCAAATGGTATTTAACCTCAGGCCCACCTTGAGAAGTGGGGTATGGTTTTACTCATCTACTTTCTGTCGTCATAATACATGCTTTAAAACCATGGACTGTCTCTTTTCATCAGAATCTGCTGTGGGAACAATGAAGATGACCTTCGCTTAAAGAGTGAGTCACTGTCTAAACTCCGGTAGAAGTCCTCTCTGTACTCCCAGCCACAGCCAAGCCAAACCCAAGCCAGCTACCCACCAACAAGCTAAAGACTCTCCTGGAGAGATCCAGCCAAAGCTCCCCTTCCCTGCGTCCTGCCCTGGGTCAGATCCAACCCTCACCTTGTTCTCAGCTCTTCTGTGGCTCCCAGAGGTGCCCAGGTGTCCAAGATCTTGAGAAGCAGACTGCCCTGAACTCCCTGCAAGCCTGTGAACCCCAGAGCCAGCTCCAGCTTCCCCAGGACCTCATACTGTGCTTCCCCAACCCTCGAGCTGTGTCCTGATAAGTCTCTGCAGCCAGACTCCCACCCAGAATGGCATGGGGTAAGTGGTCAAAATCCTGTGTCCTACCTCCTGGAGAGGCTGAGCCCTATGGTGGAGCAGACACAGGACCCCATTAACTCTACATGTAACATTGTAAGTAGGTAGCTCATGTTGAAAACATTATTTTCAAATTTTGAATTAATTTCGATTTTTAGTAGCATTTCCTGAATTATTCAAAAAAATTGAAAATTTCATAGGAACATGAATAAAACTATCCCCACAACTGGGCATCTATACACAGTTTACTAGTGTAATAATACTAAGAGCCCAGTGTATTAATGCTCATCTAATTCTATGAATAACCTCCCTTTGAAAGGTATAAAAGGCTGCTTATATTGTTCCAATTTCATTGATAAGGAAGGCAGCTAATTTAGGTTTTAACTCATTTGATACTGACTGCAACCCAGTTAGTCAGAAGGAGAACCCCAATTTGCTTTCCTGATCCTCAGATCAAAAGTACCCTGAAATAATTTGATTAAAAAGTTAAAATCCAATTTTCTCTTGTTAAGGTAAATGCTAATTATATAAAGTTATATCTGTTCAGAGTTTTAAAACACAGAATATAGGGTGAGAGTTTGTATAAAAGGAAAGTGTGTGTTAAAGTCTCTCTTGTCCCATTCCCTAAGATATCCATTATTAGCAAATTTCATCTCAAAATCCAAGAATTGTCTGTGCCAATCCCAATGAAGAAATATCTTCAATTAACTCCTAGCAATCAATCCTATTTACTCTTATCCATATTATGTAGGTTACTAAGGTGGGTACTCATGGGAATAAACAAAGTCCTATTAATTTTTTAAATTGAACAGGACCTTTTTTGGTCTTTGTTTTCTGAAGAGAAAATTGTATTTGGATCATTTTGGATAAGCTTCATTTAAGTTTTTTCTTTCTACCACAGAGCAGCATGGTTACAGTTATTCTTCCATCATCTGCAGAAACACACCTACACTTATTCCACTGTCTCTGTAGGAACTGGTCTCATTTCAGCTCTTTAAAATCAGAAAAGCTGCTGGGCGAATTCCCTTAATCACACTGCTCTTGTCTGAAAGGCAGCAGAAGCTGAGCACATCGTCCAAATTACACCAGCCGCTGAACGGGGTGCAGTGTAGAGTGCAGGCACAATGAATTCAAATCTCATCCAAATACATCCTGAAAATGTTGGTTTGACCCCTAATTATCTGGTGCATGTCCGTGAGCCACCCAGTGAGGACACGGGGGTTTCGAGGAGGCATTATTCTTTCTCAGCGAGCCTTTTCCCTACCTTCTCAGCAGACAGATGAGTCTCTTATCAGAAGGAGCAGATGGCTGCACGAGTCTGTTTGAAATTTCAGACACGCACTCAGAGAACAGTTCATGGAATTTTCCTGTTAGTGTGTGCTACATGGGAGGACAATTGGAGTGAGAAATCTTGGGTAAAACTTCTGAATTTTGGCTTAGAAATATTCCTAGAATTATAGATGAGCAGTTCTGTGATGTTGGGATTTAAAGTGAGACAGAACATTGACCTTTGGTATTCTGATATGGAGTATCCGGGTAATCATCTCACGTTTAAGAATTCCTCAACTTTGCATAATGAATGATAGCAGAATAAATAATGAACTCAGAGTTTTGACATTTTTGCAAATGGTTTTATATTCAGGATCTCATTTAATTCTCAAGATGAATTCATTTATTTAAAAGTTCTTTTTTTATATAAAGCAGTTTTTTAAAAAGGCAAAATGGCTCATTCTTGAAAATAGGATTAACAAGTAGCAAATCTACAAATTAAAGGTACTACTCAAGATGAACCTAAGAGAAGCTCAAGGTGTGTTTAATTTCCCTATGTCAGTCATCATCTTAGGTGCTTAGCTGAATAATGCAGGCTTAACAAGATGAGCAAAGATGTATTCGTTCCACTGTTTCTATTTCCTGGAAGACAACCCAGAAAATCGGTACACTATTTCCCTTGAATATCTGGTAGATAGAGGTGTTATCTGAGTCACTGTTTTTGTTTAATAAGATTTTAAATTATGAATTCAGTTTCTTCTTGTGCAAGATTATGGGGTGCTTACTTTTGCCAGAGTGTATGTATGTATGTACATATGTATGTATGTATGTATGTATGCATGTATGTATGTATGTATGTGTGTATGTATATATGTATGTATGTATGTATGTATACATGTATGCACACATGTATGAATGTATAAATGTAAGTATGTATGTACGTTGCATGCATTATGTATGTTTGTATATATTTGGGTGTGTGAAAATTGTGGAGGTCTATTATCCTCACGTATATGACTAAGAATGTTGTTTTAAAAAGCAAAAATTCCAACCTTTTGGTTTTACCAATCGTGAAGACTAAGGATCCAGAAGTGGTTGTGAAAGACTGCTAGCAGAAACAACACCCAGCTGACCTTCCTACTCCACCGATATCCCAGAGGGAAAACCCTCCACCAATGTCCCAGAAGTAAAAAGCTGTTTTTCCTTCTCTATGCGGTCCTAACTCCACTTCAACTCAAAGCTGTCCTTTCCATTCCCTATGTTCACCCGCCCTGTCCGCTGGTTGCTTTCTCCACCTCTTGACCTACAGTTGACTTTATTTAGCTCTTGAATTAAAGGTATGTGCTAGGTCTGAGCCATGCCACAAGTACTTATTTACAGTAAACGAAAAGCTCTCAAATCAAAGGCTGAGCCATACCAGTTCACAACCTCAGGGTTCACAAAGTGATCAAATAACCTGCAACATAGAGGCTGGCAGGAGCATTGAATTGTGGAGGGAATTATGTAATTTCTTTTTTTTTTTAACTTTTTGTTGATTTTCATGCAACCTAATCTTACTCATCTCCCCATCCCTTAGTATCTACCCTCTGTCTTTGCAACCTTTCTCCCAAACAAAAATTAAAGAAACAAATGTAAAAAATAAACAAGACAAAACAAAGGCTTTGAAAACATCTCATCATGGAGGCTGTAGCGCATCACACTGTGTCCCATAGTATAGCCTTTGTCCACACATCTGTACTTGCACATGTTCATTGCAATGAGTCATTGGTCTGGCTCAAGACATCTGGCTTCTGATACACCAGATATACCATCAATACTAGATCCTCACCAGGACTCCATTGGATAACCTATTGTTGATCTCTGTCATGGAGATCTGGCAGCTTTGGATTTGCAGGACCGGCCCTTTCACTTTCTCCAGCACTTCTTAGATGTGGTAGATTTGGACTGGGCCGACTCAAAGCCCTGGATCTGGGTGGGTAGTAGAAGAGTTGGTCAATTCCCAGCTCTCCCATGCCTGAACCACCAGGGCAGGAAAACCACATGGGTGGCAGGGTTCTTGGTGTCCTCCTCTGCCTGAGCTATGTGATGTGGGCAGGCCTCTGTGAGTCTACAGCCTGTTAGTGGCACGTGACAGTGGGCTAGGATCTGGGTGTGCCTCTGCCAGGGGTGGAGGCGGGCAGGCCTCTGCGGAGGAGGGGGGGTCTTTGCTATCCACACCATGTGGCATGGTGTCCAGCTATCTCTGGGTGTCCCTCACCTGCGTTCGCTGAGGAGTGGTGGGCCCCGGAACAGGGTACTTTTATAGGAAAGGGAAATAACTTAAGAGTTGGAGGTTTACACAGTGGAGCTTCTGGGTAAACAAGGAAGTCATCATGAGTAATCAATGGTCCTGACTCATCTTTGGTTTTTTTGCAGACATGGTTTTTCAAAGTGTTCTGGGGAAATGTTTATTATTGTTATCGTTGTATGGGGAGCTTTTTTGGTGCCTGCTCCAGTTAAGGTTGATTGCATCATTGTTGATCTTGTTGCTTGTTTGGTTAAGTTACTTATCAAAAAATCTCTAATGAATAGGTTATTTTTGTAGTTCAAGGTAACTATTGGAGAGTCTCAGAAGGAAAATGTCAAAGGAATGTGATAGAACCAAAAAGACTCAAAAGTATCTATTTAGACCAATGAACTAAATTATGCATCTATTAATGCTCTATTTATCTCCAACACTGTTAGTGAATGTATTTATTTATTTGTTGTTCATGGTTGGTTTGTGTCTATAAAATGAACCTTTAAATATTTTATTTTTATTTTTTTGTTTTTAATGCCTATCCATTTTTTCCTTTTTATTCTTTTCTCATATATTACATTTGAACTTCACTTTCCATTTCTCCTGTTCCCCACAGTGTCTTCACTCCAGATCATCCCCAATTCACCTCTCATCAGAAAAGAGCAGGCCTCCTAGGGACATCAATCAAACATGACATAACAAGTAGTAACAAGACAAGGCCCAGACCATCACAGAAGGACAAAGCAACCCATTAGAAGGAAAAGGGTCCCACAAGTAGGCAAAAGAGTCAGAGAAAGCCCCTGTTCTCACTTCCTAGCAGTCAATGAAAAGGATTGCAGAGCATACTGAAAATTAAGGGACACGGTGAAAGTAGCCTTAAAAGGAAAGTTCATAGCTCTAAATGTCTTCATAAAGAAATTGGAGAGATCGCATCCTAGCAACTTAAAGCTCATGTAAAGCTTTAGAACAAAACCAAGCAAACACACCTAAGAAGAATGAATGACAGGAAATAATAAAACTGAGACAGAAATGGAAAAAAAAAAAAGAAACAGAGAAAATGATACAAAGAACCAATAAAACAGTGAATTCTGAAAATGCTCAATGTATAGCTTGAAAGGATATTGAGAGGATTATTTCTGTATTATAGCTTTCAACCATCTTGGCCTCTTAAAAATCAATTTTTATTTTCCATATAGGATCCTTCAGTGCTATCCTTCCTGTAGAAATGGTCTGTGCCCAGAAGAAGGGGAGATTTAGGAAGGCACCACATATTGCCACAGTTTCTGGTAAATATTTCTGTGTTGCCTAAAAGAAGTTGATGTACAGGCCTGTTTGTGTGAGTGTTCACAGAAATGTGAGCTGGTGCCAATTACTCTTAATTTTTTATCTTCAGAATATCATCTTACTATCTTTTCAAAATTTCTTCATGTTTGTTAGTGTGTCTGATTCTTTCTCTCTTCCTTCTCTCTATAAATTCTTTAAGTTAATTATAAAATCCATTTTAAATCCTCTTTCATATTCCAATAATTTTTAAAACATGGTTATTTCCAGAGACTTCTTGTCTCCTACTTTTGTGCTTAGTTGTTAAAATTCCTTTTATATACATTAACTTTAAAGCTGTACATAGTCACAGTGAAGAAAAGTTTTAAATGTTTTTATTCTCTGTGCTTCCTCTGAGAAACAGGCTCTTAAAATCCCTTGATGGCTGGTTTCTTTAAAGATTTGCTTTAGACTTTTCAAGGTGAGTCTTTTCTGGTTCTGTTTTAGTTTGCAGGCATTGCAGGTTTTCCATGGATGTGGAAAATGGGAAACTATAAGAAAGTGTGGTGCATATGAGACAGGCTGCACTTTTCAAGTCACCTCTTTGATCCAGGAGTGCAGCCTTTCAGACTTCTGGCTCTTGCTTTCAGCTCAAGATTCAACCAAAGACTTTAGGGACTTCTGTAGGCCTCTGAACTACCTTCTTTTAGGACTATAGCAGTTCTGTTCCATCACCTACCTTGGGTCTGCGGCTCTTCATGCCAGTGAAATTGTTATTTGGTGCTTAAGATCTCTCTCTCTCTGGTTCACTTAACCCATGTGGAGTAGTCTCTCAGGTTAAAACTGGTCTACCAAGTGTCATTCTCTTCTCTCAAGGGTCACTTCTCTCCAGGTTTTGCCACTTAGGATGTTCACCAGTATCTTTGAGAGACTGCTTTTTATAAAGTGGTAGTTAATATCTGTGATAAACAGGAGGACTTGTTTAGTACAGTTTATTCCACCCTAATCCTAACTTTCTTAACCTATTTGCCCCTTCACTGGTAAATAGAAGAAACAGCATACTGACATCTACTTTCAGCTCTTCATTTCTGTTTTCTTCTTCTTCTTTTTTTTGAAATAGTTTTTTAATTAGATATATTCTTTATTTACACTTCAAATGTTGTCCCCTTTCCTGGATTCCCCCCTGAAAATCCCCTCCATCTTCATTTCTACCTGACTCAGCCATCAGGTGGAATACCATTGAGTAACAATTGCTGTATGTGTTGTCTTTAGCTATGCATCTTCAGGGTCACAAATCTCCTTGTGATCTTGGGATCACTTCTACCTGTGTATTAGTGATGCCCAAAACAAAGAAACAAACATTATATTATGATATTCTTCTTAATTGAGGGCGAAAAACCATATTGGATGTACTTAAGTGCTCAATTACTCCCAACTCTCTAGCCATCTTAATTTCAACTCCATGTCTGCACTATATCATTTAAATGCTGAAGAAAAATTAGTATACATAATTAATGTGACTTCTCTTATTTGTCAACTAATTCTTATCCATTTAAATTGCATCTTATAAATGTATCTTGATCAAGGCTACACATTTCGAGTAATATGGAAAAAGATAAATTGTCAATCAGCAGGATATTGTCTCCTGTAAACCAAGTATTTCTTTTCTAATTCTCTTCTAATTTCTTAAATTACCTTGAAGCATCATAGAACACTCTCAAATTTCAAGTTTAAGATATCTCATTTCGAGAGATACTAATGATCAAATATGAATTTTGTTAATAAAGGATCCTCCTGTTCTATTATCTTACTGTTAACTAAGGGACGATTAGTTTAACTTTATTTCAAATGTAAATCAATGGCTTAAAAATTGTCCTTGAGAAGTTTTAAATTATTTTTATAATGCTTTGGTATGGAAGGTTAATTTGTGAAAATAAAAGTACTTAAACTGCACAGGATTGATGACATTCTTAACATGCATGTAACAAAATATCAAAAATTCTATAGATCTAAGTGAGATCTATCTATCTATCTATCTATCTATCTATCTATCTATCTATCTATCTATCTATCTACATGTATGTATCTGTCATCTATCTAATCTATTTATAAGATGTGTGCATATGCATATGCAGTATGCACCTGTGCATGTGTTTGTGTACATGAACATGTGTTTATGGGTGTAAACAGATGCCAGGAAAGGGTATAGAATCTCCTCAAGCTGAAGTTAAAAGTGATTATAAGTTTCCAGTGTGGGTGTTCAGAGTTGAACTTTAATAAGAGTAACAAGTACTATTATCTGTTGAGCAAAGTTTTAGGTCTAAAACTCCATCATAGAATATAAATTCATTCATTGACTATTCTTAGATCAGTTTGTGAGATCATTAATATAATGTAAATTAGTGGTATTGTAGGAGGGCTATAATATAGTTAGTGTTTTCTTTAAAAGTCAACAATTGCATCACAAACAATGATGGCAGAGAGTATATGGATGATAAAATTGAATCCCAGAAACCAGTTGTTTTGGAAATATATTCTTGGATGCAAATTTCTATACACGGTGTCATTTTTCTTATTATGGTTCAAGATGATATATATAATTTAAAAATTATCAAGTAACTGGTGAAATTTTGACTTCATTCAACTTATGAACTAATATTAAATTGTACAGTTGGTAAAATGTAACTCTGTAGGCTTTGCAGAGTTTGCCAATGACCATGCTATCTGTTACTGAGGGTGCTAATTGTTTTACTTTAAAAGAGTAATTATAACATATAGTAAGTCAATAGTATGAGGACCTGACAATACTTTTACACTACAAAGATACACTTGAAGAAAAAATATTTATGGAGATTTTTGAACCATATCTTTCAATTGTTTACCTAAGTTCACTAAAATGACTACATTGTAAATTCTCATTAAGTATATAGTTACTCTTTATGGCCTATTTCAGTGGTTCATGACACCTTTGACAAAAATCTATTTACAGGCAATATTTATGATTCATAACAGTAGCAAAATTATAGTTATGAATATGACTGGGGGTTACTACAAAAGGACAAACTATACTGATGGGTCACAGCATTGGGAAAATTGAAAACTAATGTTTAACCTTTTGTATTCCAGAATGTGACCATACGCACCTTCCTAAGCTAGCACTGCTCTATATTTGCAAAGACACAAGAAGAGACAGTGATTTTAATAAGTAGACATTTTCCCATATTCTTGGGTCATTCAGGAATATCACCCTAAGGTTCCATATTCAGGAACTGTGGAGTTGATAAACAATCATGACTGCACTGAAACCACTGGATCAAAGCTATGGCGACTCAAAATCTTGACTTTTCATATCTGGAACTTTCAGTATGAGATTAAGTATTCTCTTACATTTTGCCTTTTATGGGTCTGTGTGTGGATTTATTATAATTCTGGAAGGATTAGCTACATGACTGCCAGAGCCAGACTTGAAGACAAAGGGTGAGTTATCAAAAGTGTGCCATAGTTCCAGCCTCTATACTTAAGATGCTTCTAGATTGAGAGCCATAAGCAGAAGTTTCTAGCACATTAGTAAAACATCTTTGTGTTTTACAATTTTCATTAATTACATATTTTCTTGCTTTAAGTATTTCATTAGATACCAAGTATTAAATCTCTTTACCTTATTTCAATACCACAGCATTTGTAAATATTTTTTTCTTTTCAAACAAAAAATATGTAAAATTTCTAATGCATGATATGTAAGAAGCCAAAGTGTTTAGGATTTGTACGCTACTCTTTATTTGATATCTTGTTTGATGTCAACTGGTGATGGTCAAGCCCTTGTTTCTTGGTAGCAGATGGATTCTTGGGAGCACAATAGCACCTAGAAACTTGTACCTTTGTACATATGGTCTCTCTTCCAGTGAAAGCTCCAGTAAACTCCATCAAACCACAGTTGGCATTTCCTTTTGTCTGACAGAGCAGTCTTGCATGTTGCCTGGCAGAGTCCAGGTGACTGAACATTATTTGTTGATCAGAGAAGCAATCTAAAGTTGAGAAGTCTAAAGATTTTTTCCTTTGCAAATAAGAATGGGAAATGATAAGCAATACGTGTATTTCTTCTTAGAGTTCAGGCATTGGACTGTATTCTAAGATGATTTTTATTTAATCCCTTAAATAATGTGTAACAATTTTGTTTACATTTCACAAATCAAAGTGAGTTTTAAATAAAAACTCAGCTTATTTTATCTACATAAAGAACATGGGCAAAGGCTTATATTTAAGTTTAATTTTCTTATATTAAAGTGAAGATAAATTTCGCTGTCATGATATATATATAAATATATATATATATGCTAAAAGTATTTTAAATGGATAAAAAAGGCAACATTTCTAACTAACAATGGGTATATTTACTTTATTCTAAAATGATATTGAAATAAACAGAAGTAAAAATGTTTGTCTCAATTCAGACTAAGCGACAACTTTTTCACTCTTTGTAGTAGTGACAGGACTAATTTGATCTTGATAATCAAATCGAGGTATTTCAAGATGATAATTAATAATTCTTTTTGTGGTCGAATTAAAACCAGTATTTCTTGATGGGAAAGAAGACTCAATCAATTTACAAATCTTTTTCTCCTCAGTTAGGAATTTTGTATCCATTCCTTAAATGCATCATCTTCTCTAATATTAGTTGTGAAAACAGTGTTTGTTTTATGTGGGCACTCTGTGTGTTCCTATTTACAAATATGTGTATCTCTGTTGGACATAAGGTGTGTGTGTGTGTGTGTGTGTGTGTGTGTGTGTGTGTGTGTGTTGGTTACTCCTATTCTCATTTACTTAGGAATGTTAAGGTTTTAGGTTAGTTGGATTTTTTTTTGTTATTTCTTTAGGCTATCTTTGTGATATCTTTGCCATTCTAACACAAAAACCCGAGAGCAAGGGTGGCCTTTTTCTCTTCTCTGGCTGATATAGGAAATAGTGCAGATATGATAAGGTAGAGATTTACATTATAAAAGGATATTTCTAACTGGAACGTTTTTTGCAGTACTGTCACAGCCTTAGGGGAACATTAGTGGATAATGCTCCTGGTAACAGAAGATCTGGAGTCAGTAATACTTTGTTCCAGAAGAACACGGGGAGAGTTCAATTTGATCAAGTTAAAGACAGTCACCTGTGTCTGAAACTGCTTCAGGCTAGCCATAAATAAATAGCAATCTATACTAGTTAGACAGAGCTCTGACTTGTAACTAGTTTAGGCTGTATTCTAACTGCCTCTTCATCTGATGTGTAGCAGGAAAATAGCATGGGCTGAATTCTCAGGGTAGCTCATATTCTGCAGCTGAATCAGGACAATGGTCCGTCTGAGACTGCAGTGAACTGGGATCACAAATCACAGGGGAAGCTGACCCACTGAAATAACATCAATATTATGAAAAATACACAAGAAACCAGAATAAAATATTAGGCTTTGAGACATTTGAGCCTCCTGATATTGTTCAATCCGTGATAGAAAATATCCTCCAAAATTTTTGTTTATCAGGGCTGGACTCAGAAATCTAATAGAGCATTGTGCAAGTGATTTAGTCTAGAAGGCCCTGTTTTCCATGGCTTTTGCACAGAGAATTGAATTTATGGACTCTTCACGCAGCAGTGGCTATTACATGCAAGGTGCCAATGACTACTTGATTATCTCGGAAGGCCCTCAAAGCTAGTTGGGCATGAAATAGAGGACCTCTTCAAATGAAAGGGATCAGAATATTCAACACAGTTTATAAAGTGTGACAATTCTATTATGTAAGTTTGAACAGCAGCCACTGCTAGAAAAAAATACATGAGAATATCCAAAGGAAAAATAGTCTGGCAGAGTTTAGTGTCCATGACAAAATATCGGCTTCATTTCCAGCAGGAGAAAAATGTTATATTTTACACATGGATAATCATTCCTGAAAACATAAATTGTGCTGCATAGACTGTAAGATAGTCTCCAATAGTGTTAACCTATTATGCAATAGATAATCTTTGTAATGGATGGCTTCAAAACATAACATAAAATCATTTCTCCATGATTAGTTTCTAAAATTATGGATAATATCTAGGCATCTTAAAATTAGAGCCATGGTGGCTTCTTTTTTCATCGTCAATAAGAAACATCACAACGATGAAATAATAAAGGTAGGTCTGTTCTTTCTTAAGGGAACAAAGGCTGTCTTTGACTCTGAAATGATCTGAGGTAAGTTCATGCTCACACCTCTCTACAACATTCTCACACAAAGACCCTACGTGCTTTCTCCACTGAAGAAGCAGTCTCATCAGTTATTTGGAATTCCTTTGCACTGGCTATTATTCTTTTTTCCTTCATTTCAATTAAAATGGTTGTTTTTTTCTTTATAATGAATGGGCTTCTGAATATCACCTTTGTATGCCAGACCATAATTCAATACATTTGTACTTCCATTATTTTGAAATCAGTTTAGCTTTGTCTAACTTTGTTAGCTCCACTATTTGGCTTTGACATACTTTGTCATTGTTTTATGTTGTTCTGTATTTGATTTTCAAATATGCTTGTGTCGCAAGATGATCCAGACCAACTGTGTATACTTCCTTCATTAGTTCTAGAAACCATTTCTGGAAGAGTTCTGGGCCTATGTACTTGTTTGTTGACTTATAGATAGGATCTTTCTATGTATCACTGCCTCGTCTGTAACACATTATGTAATTCAGGCTGTCCCCAGACTCAAAGATATTTACCTGCCTCTACTTCTTCCAGAGTGCTGATATCAAAGCTGTGTACATGGTGTATACCTCTGGGACCTTTTAAAGGAGGACAGAATTAGGAGGAAATGTATTGGTGGCAGGTATGTTTATACCAACTAAAGTGTAGCTGATTCAAGGTTTTCTTCTTTAACAAAACAAAATGTTACTTGCATGTATCTGTATAAATCCTCACTCAGCCATAGTTCTGTGTTCAACCATCTGCATCATTTTACGTTGAATATTAGTTTGTACTTTTTCTGCATCCAGTGCTTTATAGTAATGTTCAAAACTGCGTATTCTCTGAACTCACCTAGGTACTGTTTCACAAACTTATATTTATGTTGCATTGTTTTGCAATTTTGTTGAAAGCAAAATAGAAATATTTTCTACGTGACTAACAGAGACTTCCATTCTAAGTATGTTTTCAGGTGTTTTACCCTTAATTGAAGAGTCAAGAAAATAATCTGTACCTGTTGGTGGTCTGACACATCTGTTTCTCTTCTCCGTCTATGAGTCACTGCTCTGTGGACCATTCATGTAGATTTTCTTACTGTGGTCTTCATCCATAGAGATCAAACTGTTCTTTTATTGTTCCTATTAACTTTGCAGAGTTGTTACTGATATGTTGATTACACACCTGATTGAATGTTCTATTGCCTGAGAAACTGAAGAACATGATCCTAGTACCACAGGCAAAATGAAGTTTTTATACCACAAGACTCTGAAGTGATACTTTTGAAAAACTCCCTGGATACTTATATTGTAAGCTAGAGTTGTGGTGTTAATATGGATCATCTTCAACATTCTTTTCTTCCTAAGATTCACTGATTATCTAACTTTCATTAATCTAGGTTCCTTGTCTTTTATTCCCATTAAGAAGGAATACAAACTCAATAACCAGATTTAAAAGTTATTTAGTACCTGAACAATCAGATTATAAAAATTTGTTTTGTTTTTTACATGCTTTTTGGTATCTTGGCTATTTACAAATCCAATTTTAAAAACAATCTTTGTAGCAGTTTGAGAAAATAAAATTGAAGTAGGCCAATGTAAATGTGTTTTTCCAAAGTCCAAAGCTAAGGTCCACTTTGGGTAAGGTGAAATGCCTCCAATATTGGCAAATTAAACACTCCTTGTTGACCCACTTTGAGATAGCAAGATTCAGTCCTTATAAAACAGAGCTCACTTGTCCCCAGGAGTATCAAAAGCAAAGCAGTAAGTGGACTGTTACTAAACTCTTTGGGGAAGACTTTAAAGACCACATGAATAATTTATTTTGGTATTTTGTAAAGACTATTTCCAAGGCTAGGAAGCACTCCAAGGTACTCATTATGATTATTAAACTTGAAACACAGGTACTTGTATTCTAATTCTGAGAATGTATAAAAGTTCTTTTGATGCAAAGGACATCCTTACAGTTCTGTGGGCTTTTGTTTCTTCATCTTCAAACAAGGCCATTCTTCTTTCTCTTTAGGGTATTGAGGAATGCATAAGGTAGCCTAAAACAAAGTACACTGTACCCCATAGCATGAAAGTCTCATATATCACTATGGTAAGTTGTTGCTTTTCTCCATAATGTACTTCTACTATATTTGACCAATATTTTGAGGTTTTATCCACATCTTGCTTACTTTTAAACAACACTTTTATTTCCTTAAAATTTTTATGTCATATTTTGATCTTTCCTCTTCTAACTCCTCCTAGATTGTCCCTACTTCCCTACTATAACTTCGTGCTTTTGTGTTTCTTAAGGGCACCCCCCCTTTCTCTCATACACACACACACACACACACATACACACAAACTTTAAACACAAAAACATAAAATGAAACACAAAAGAAACGGACAAATAAATATCAAAACCAAGCAAAAAGCACACAAAAAAATTGTGAAGCTGTTTTGCATTGGTCAGGAACTCCTGGGGGAGAGGAGTAGACTGTCCTGGAATGTGGTTGATACAGTCAATAATATTCCCTTCAAAAAACCTGATTTTTCCCTTTCCCAGCTTATGTCAATCCCAAATAACTTCTTGGTTAGGAGTGAGACTTGGTGCCTCCTTCCTCTTCTCAAAGATTGGATTTTGTCTGCTTTGAATCTGAGCAGGTTGTTTTCATACTATCACATCTCTGTGGATTCACATGTACATTTGTCTTTTTGTGGCTAAATGACATTGTATCCTTGGAGTCTCTCACTAACCCTGGTTCTTAGAGTTGTTCTATGTCCTCTTCCACATAGATCCCTAAGTCTTCAGGGGAGATAAAGATAAACTCATTTAAGTTGAGTGTTCCCAAGTCTCTCATTCTCTGCACATTTTGCTGTTATGAGTCTCTAGGTTAACTACTACATACACTAAGGAGAAGCTTTCCTGATGAAGGCAGAGGGATGTACTGATATAGGTATAACAACATGTCATTTGGAATCATGTTATTGCTATATTGTTTTAGTAGAGTAATAACATATTTTCCCTTAGGCCAATGACCCATCTAATGTCAGGTCACTTTTGCAATGTCAGGACTGGAATGGACCTTAAATCCAATTTTAAAATGCAATTTATCACTCCCACAACATTTATACCATTATTGTATTGGTATATCTTGTCTTTGTTATAGAGATTGTAGCTGGATGATTACCTTTCTCCTCCAGTTATGTGAAGAGTAACTAACTCCATGAATTAATGGTCTGTAGGGGTGAAACTTCATGGTGGAAACCAGCTCGATTTCTCCAAGTTTAATGACATAAGTTACTGGTGTCTTCAGCCTATATGGCCCTACCGTCAAGTTGCAGATGGTAACCAGTAGCCTTGTCAATAAATAAATGGCAATATGCAGAGCAAAAAGAGGCTAATGAACCTTTCAATGATTCAACAAGATGTAACCCATTCCTGCCATGAGAGTTTTACTTGGTGATAGAAATTGTTTAGTAAGCACTCCATTTGAATTACTTTTATATATGTATTTTTCTAGATTTCCATATGGCTTTTCAAAATGGCTTTAGTGCTGGTTATCCGTCTCTTACCCTCTCTTCTTATCCTTTCCCATTTAATCCTCCTTTTCTAGCTTTTATTTTACCTTTTTTATCTCCATATTTTATTTCTTCTTCTTTGAAAGATCCTCTTCTCCCATGGTGCCTGACTAGCTACCTAATTCCTAGGGTTATTCAGATTGAAACATAAATGTCTAAAACTGGACCTAACCCAATTGTCATCAGAAAGGCAGGCAGCTAATGGAATAAAATACAGAGACCCACAACCAAACATTAGGCAAGAGAGGATCTTTCTCCTGAGAGCTATGGAATCCCAACTGAAGAGTGGAAGAAAGAATTATTAGAGCCAAAGAAGTCAAGGATATCTGGAAAACATGGCACAAGGAATCAACTAAGCAGGGCTCACTGGGGATTACAGAGACTGAAGTGGCAATCATGGGGGCCTGCGTGGGTCTCCATTAGTTTCTCTGAAAATATACTATGGTTGCTAGCTTGGCATTTTTGTGGGACACTTAACAGTGGGAGTGGGCAGTGTGTCTTACTCTCTTGCCTGTTCTTGAAACCCCTTTTCTCTGATCAGGTTTTCCACCCCAGTCCTAATAGGAGAGTTTATACCTAGTTTGACTGTTGCTTTTTATCCTGTGTTCAGTTGGTATCAATGGGGTCCTGCTCTTTTCTGAAGGGAAATAGAGGAGGAATAAGTCTGGAGAGAAGAAAGGTGAGTGGGGAATTGTGAGGAATCAATGGAGGGGAAACTACAGTGGGAATGTATTGTATGAATGAAGAATAAAAAAGGATTAAGAAACATTCAATATTTGTCTTTTGGGGTGTTAGTTTATTTCACTTAGAATAATATTGCTTCTAGATACATCCATTTATCCACAAATTTAATACCTTCATGTTTCTAAATAGCTAAGTTATATCCCATTTTGTAAACATCAGTTGGTGCAAATCTAGGTGGTTTCAAATTTCTGGCAATTGTGAATAAAGAAACAATGAACAAAGATGAACAAGCCTCTCTGTAGTAAGATATGGAATTATTTTGGAATATGCCCAAAGTGCCACATTTGAATATTTAGTGAGAATGATTTTCAGTTTTTGAGTTCTATATTGATATCTACAGTGTCTGTAGAGGGTTACGTTCTTATCATAAATGAGTAACTCTTTTCTTTTCCCTATATTCTTGCCCAACCAAGACCCTTGGGAGGGTGGGGATAAGAAGGCACAGAGTCAGTGACACTGACTCTGGCAGTTAGGCAAGTGGCAAAAGCGGACTCGTTTAGTGGAGGAACTGTGCAACCCTTTATACTCCCATTCCAGCATTTCAACGTTTCTCACATAGTTAAATGTTGCACTGTCTCTTTCTCATTGGCTCACTTCATTGCCTGATTCAGCATCAGCAGTCTCTAGCCATGCCTGCAGATTCTAGGTTGGCTCAGGGAGGAAGTATCATTAGTGCATGGCCAGCATTGTGGTTGGGCCTGCTTGGCCTCCTATAGTATAATCTAGATACTGACCCTCTACCAGATGTATAATTGATAATGATCTTTATTTTTTATTATGATGCTATATGCAGCTACTTTGCTCAAATAATAGTGTCCTTTAATTAATCATCTCACAACAATCCCAAAAGAAGAGAATCACAAACACATACCACATCCAACAGCAACAATAACAGGAACTAACAATCATTGGTTTTTAATATCTCTCAACATCAATGGTCTCAATTCCACAATAAAAAGATATAGGGTAATCGGCTGAATACATAAAACAGGATCCATCATTTTGCTGCACACAAGAGACACACCTCAGTAACAAAGACAGATGCTAGTTAAGATTAGAGAGCTGGAAAAAAGTCTCAAGGTAAATGATCCCAAGAAACAACTTGGAGTAGCCATTCTAATATCTAATAAGAGTTTCAACCAAAAGGAATCAAAACAGAGTGGGAAAGATATTTCATGCTCATTAAAGGAAAAATCCACCAACATGAAATCTCAATTCTGAACATCTATGCCATAAATGCATGAGCACTCACATCTTCAAAAGAAACTTTACTAAAACTCAAAACACACATTGAGTCTCAAACAATAATAGTGGGAGACTTCAACAGCCCACTTTCATCAATGGACAGGTCATTAAAACAAACTAAGGAGAGACACAGCAAAACTAAAAGAAGTCATGAACCAAATGGACTTCACAAATATCTGCAGAACATTTCACTCCCAAACAAAATAATGTAGCTTCTTCTTAGGACATCATTGAAACTTCTCCAAAATTGACTATATAATGGGGCACAAAGCAAGTCTCAACAGATACAAGAAGACTGAAATAATCCCATGCATTCGATCAGATCACCATGGACTGAGGCTGTACTTCAATAAAAACAAAAACAACAGGAAGCCCACATACTCATGGAAACTGAACAACTCTCTACTCAATGATAACTTGGTCATGGAAGAAAGAAAGAAACTAAAGACTTTCTAGAGTTCAGGAAAATGAAGGCACAGCATACCCAAACTTATGTGACATAATGAAAGCAGTGTTAAAAAAAATTCATAGCACTACATGCCTTTTTAAAGAAATTGGAGAGATCCTATATTATCAACTTGGTAGTGTAACTGAAAGTTCTAAAACTAAAGGAAGCAAACACACCCAAGAGGAGCAGAAGGAAGAAAATAGCCCAACTCAGAGCTGAAAGAAACCAATTAGAAACAAAGAGAACAATACAAAGAATCAAAAAAAAAACCAAAAAACTAAAGAGCACAGAGATAGTATCTAAATTAACAAAATCAGAAATGAAAAGGAGAGACAAAACAATAGAACCTGAGGAAATTAAAAAAAAAAACAGATCTTACTACAAAAGCATGTATTCAACAAAACTGGAAAATCTAGAAGAAATGGATGACTTTCTAGACAGACACCACATACTGAATTTAAATCAAGATCATGTAATCCAGCCAAACAGTTCTATAATCACTAAGGAAATAGAAGAAGTCATTAACAACCTCTCAAACAAAAATGACCAGGGCCATGTGCAGAATTCAATGCAGAATTCTACCAGACCTTTAAAGAAGAGCTAAAATCAATACTCCTCAAACAATTCCACATAATAGAAACAAATGGGACACTACCTAATTCTTTCTATGAAGCTATAGTTCCTTTGATATCTAAGCCACACAAAGATCAAACACCAACAAAAAAGAACTTCAGACCAATTTCCATTATGAATATCTACCCAAAAATACTCAATAAAATTCTTGTAAATCCAATCCAAAAACACATCAAAACCATCATTTACCATGATCAAATTGACTTCTTTCCAGGGATGCAAGGTTGGTTCAATATATGAAAATTCATTAACATAGTCCACTACATAAACATACGCAAAGAAAAAATTCACATGATCATCTTATTAGATGTTGAGAAAAGCTTTCAACAAAATACAAAAGTCCTTCATGTTAAAAGTTTTAAAGAGATCAGGAGTTCGTGGCACATATCTAATCCATAATGAAAACAATATACAGCAAATGAACAGCCAACATCAAATTAAATGGAGAGAAATTAGAAGCAATCCCACTAAAATCAGGGAGAAACAAAGCTACCACTCTCTCTCTCCCTATCTATTCAATATAGTACTCGAAATTCTATCTAGAGCAATTAGACAACAAAAGGAGATAGAGTGAATACAATTTGAAAAGGAAGAAGTCAATGTATAATTATTTGTGGATGATATGATAATATATATAAGACATCCCAAAAATTTTACCAGAGAACTACATCTGATAAACAAATTCAACAATTTTCCTGAATGTAAAATTAACTCTAAAAGATCAGTAACCTTCCTTCATACAAATGATAAACATCCTGAGAAAGAAATTAGGGAAACAGTACCCTTCACAATAGCCACAAATAATATAAAATATCTTGCTATAACTCTAACCAAGCAAGTGAAATACCTGTATGACAAGAACTTCAGGTCCCTGAAGAAAAACCTGAAGAAGACCTCAGAAGATGAAAAGAACTTCCATGTTCATGAATAGGTAGGATTAACATGGTGAAAATAGCTATCTTACCAAAAGCAATCAATAGATTCAATGCCATCCCCATCAAAATTCGAACACAATTCTTTTTATTATTTTTCAGCATTATATTTTTATTAGATATTTTATTTATTTGCATTTCAAATGTTAGCCCCTTTCCTCATTCTTAAGAGAAATGGAAAAAGCAACTCTCAACCTTACATGGAATAACAAAAAACCCCAAGAAAGCCAAAACAATTATGAATGATAAAAGAATTCTGGGGGAATCACCATCCCTGGCTCAAGCTGTACTATATAGCAATAGTGATACACCCCCCCAAAAAAACACAAAAAAACAAACAAACAGCAACAACAACAAAGAAAATAAACCAACTGCATGGTATTGTTAGAGAGAGAGACAGATTGATTAATGGAATAAAGTTGAAGACCCAGAAATTACCTGCCACACCTATAGACATTTGATTTTTGACAAAGAAGCCCAAACCATAGTGTAGAAAAGAAAGCATCTTCAACAAATAGTGCTGCTCTAACTGGCAGTCTGCATGTCAAAGAACGCAAAGTGATCCATATTTATCACTTAGCACAAAGCATAAGTTCAAGGAAAATAAAAACCTCAACATAAAACCAGATGCACTGAATCTAATAAAAAAGAAAGTGGGAAAGAGTCTCAAATACATTAATGCAGGGGATATTTTCCTGAATAGAAGAACACCATGGACTCAGGCTCTAAGAAAAATTCATAAATAAGACCTCATGAAACTGAAAAGCTTCTATAAGACAAAGCACAAAATGGCATTCTATAGATTAGGAAAAGATCTTCACTACTCCTCAATCCTATAGAGGGATAAGATCCAAAATATATAAAGAACATAAGAAGCTAGACTCTAAAAAACCCCCAAATAACCCAATTTTAACCTAAACAGAGAATTCTCAGCAAATTAATCTCAAATGGACAAGAAGCAGTTAGAGAAATGTTTATCTTTTTTTATTCATCAGGGAAATGCAAATAAAAATGACCCTGAGATTCTATCTTATACAAATCATTATTGCTAAGATAGAAATCTCAGTCTGTAGCAGCTGCTGGTGAGAATGTGGAGAAAGAGATAGGATTGCAAATTGATACAATCACTCTGAAATCAATCTGTCAGTTCCTCAAAAAATTAGAAATAGTTCAACCTGAAGACCTAGCTATACCACTCCTAGGAATATACCCAAAAGATGCCCACCATGCCACAAGGGCATGTGTTCTGCTATGTTCATATTAGCCTTATTTGTTATAGCCAGAAGCTGGAAACAACCCAGATTTCCCATAATAGAAGAATGGATACAGAAAAATGTGGTTCATTTACACAATGGAATACTATTCAGCTATTAAGGACGAGGACATCATGAGCTTTGTAGGCAAATGGATGGAACTAGTAAATATCCTGAGTGAGGTAATCCCCAACCCAAAAGGACATGCATAGTATGTACTCAATTTTAAGTGTATATTAGTCGTAAAGTACAGGATAACACGATTAAAATCCACAGACCCAAAGAATAATAAGGAGTAACTATGGGAGAAAAGGTATCTTGGCTCGCTTTAACCCATGATTTGCTGGGCTAGGATGTGAATTTCAACATAGGCCAAAGACCCTTGTGCAGGTTGGATCTCTCTTCTGTCACATGCCAGCTTTCTAGCTCTGATTAACTTGATTAGCCACATAAGGAAGACCCAGAGGGCTGACATAGGATTGGCAAAGTGAGGTGATATTCAGACCTCCTAGAAATTATACATTCACCAAATAGTTATCACACTTCACTGTTGAACTGTGAATAAATAACACACCTCACCCAAATGTGTAAATAATACAGAGTTCCAAATAATTCACCCAGCATCTACAAACCTCCTTAATTATTTAACCCCTGGCTTTGATCTTTGTTCCTTTAATTACAATTAACTTGGTCCTTGTCAGGTAGAATTTCAGAATCCACTAGCTTTATGCTTTCTCATTGTTTTCCAATCCCAAGTGACATAACTGTGTGTTGGAAATAAATACTCCCAACTACTGAAACATCCTGAGTTAACAATATTTAAATCCTATAAGTGCAGTAGTTAATTAAGACTAGAAGACTGATACTCATTTATCTCTTTACTCCTGTAGTGAAGCCATGACCCCAGCTTTTCTCTGTCACATTTCTTCTTAGCACATATATTTCTCCTTATTTCCCACCATTGTTCTCCTTTTTATAATCATTTTTCCTTGTTTGGACATATGGCATGGTGACAAAATCCAGTCTCCCTGCTTTTACTCAGTGGCTTGCTACATTATCCCCAAGACATTTGATGTCTTTCTCTTTGCTCTAAGGATACATAGCAGAGACCTAGTTGTTGCTACAATGTCTTACATGCCATGAGTTCTGAAGCTCAGTCATAGCTCCTACCACTATTCCTTTTTGCACAGTCCAAGGCTCTAGGTTGAACTCAGTCATTTTTGAATTTTCAGAAGGGATGCTGCAATTCTTCTCTGCATCTCTGTCATTACAGCTAACCTTTGTTCATCTTTCCCATTTCATCATAAATAGCATTTCTGCAGTGATAATCCATTTGTGTTTCCCTTCTTTCTCACATAGATAAATAGTATCTGGTTCATTGCTGCTATACTTCTGTTTTGTTGTAGTATTCATCACTCTTGCCTTTTAGTGGTTCATTTTTGAAATGAGTAATTAAACATTAATTGCAAATATTAAATGACTGATTAGATTCGCATATGCATAGAGCTTCCCTTGTTGCACTGATCATTTCCCCGCCAGCTGCACTCTTCCTGACTCCTCTCAGCTCCCTTCTTTCTTTGGGTTCTCTATTTCTGTAGAATGCAGCTTCAAAGAGACAAGACTGACTCTGCTGCCATTGCCAAGTTTCAGAATGTCATCATAATTCTACTGTGAGGAATTAATACAGGAGGCAGAAAGAGTGTTGACTTGTGACTTGCCTACCGGATTGCTTCCTGAACTAGTAGGACCATAGCTGCTAAGTTGCATGCTGGATGCAGTGAGGAAACTGAGAATGAATGGGACATTTGCCTCCTAGTCTCAGACTTACTAGAAATACACTATCTAGAGGTGGACTCAGAGTGGAGGAGGTCAGAATTGCCTTGACAGACTACAGAACGAAGGAAGAGTCAATGCACTGAATCCAGCTCTGGAACCAAAAAGGAACTAATATTGTGACTAACTGCCGCAGAAACATTGGAGTGAAACAGTTTGGAACCTCAAGATCTGCACTTCTGACCTATGGAACTGACAGAAGAGCCATGTCTACACTTGGCACCGTGGTGACTTCACTGTGATTGCCAAAAGAGAATCTACCAAACAAGTCAAAATCCTTTGCTAGAATATATACTGAGTTAGGAACTGCGTGAATCCTCTTCTGAGAGTCTTATTCATCACAAAGAGTCTCAGGTGTCATCTTCTGTGTTTCTGATCCACTTTATATAAAGAAAGCATTTTTGCCTGTGTCAAGTTTTTTGTTTTATTTTATTTTCATTACGCCCTTCACATATGTATGGAATGTACATTGATGATCCTCCCATCTCCATCTACTCTCCTCCTTTCCCTAACTTATTAGTTCCCTAAGGAGTTTATAAATATGAACAAAACAAAATGAGATGAACTAGTAAGTAAAAGTTACTCTCAGCAATTTTATTACTTATCACCTTAAGAAAAGGCTAATTCCACGGGATTAAAATATAGTTGATCGACTAAAATTTCCCATTTGTTTTGGCCACTGAATAATCTTAAATGAGCTTACAGGGGAGAAAAATCTGTAAATATTTTAGCAACACAAATAAAAATTTCTAAATATTACTAGTACAATGCAGATAAAAACAGAAGAAAAAATGTTTCTTGAATGCCAATTACATGTCTCAGACTCTAATGATTTCTGTAACTTTCCCTTTTGTCTTATTCTAATCTTTAATGTATTTTGAAGGAATATGTTATTGTTTTCAATTCACTCTTAAAGCAAAGCAATTTCAAAGAGTAATGATAAATATATCTGCTGTTTGAAAACAAGTTCATCATCTTACAAAATCTGTGTTCTGAATTTTTTCCCAAAGGTACTAAAAAATGTGTAAAGTTTCTTGAAGTCATAAAATTCTAGAAATATACTTTTAAATCACAGCATTAACCATCTTCCTTCTAGCAAAAGTTCAACATGGCTAAATGCTACTCTTCACATACTCCTTCCCTGCACCTGGAAACTGAACGTGAATTGAGAATGCCATATAAATGCTGAGTGAACTCATTACATGTTCATGCTTACAAACCTCGTAGGAATTGCTGCCTGACAAAGCAAACTTGCTTTAGATTTATTAGGTAACTTCACTCTGCTACTCAACTCTTTCTTATCTACTCTTCCCTTAACTCTCTGCAACCTCGTCTCCTCTTGACTCTCAGCTTCTTAAAAAATTGGTCATTCATGGAGGATTTAAGAAAAATCCAGATCATCTGTCTGCATTTATATGTGATCCAATAGGTCTGATATTTTTGTTCTTGTTTTTTTTATTTTTTTTATTTTATTTTTTTAATTTACATTCCAAATCACTTCCCCTTTCCCGTTTCCTCCCTCCCCGAAAGTCCCATAAGCCCCCTTCCCTCCCTCTTTTCTCCATTCAACCCCCTCTCATTACTCTGGTCTGGCGTTCCCCTACATCCAGTCTTTCCAGGACCAGGGGTCTCTCCTTCCATCTTTTTAGAAATCTATTGATATGCGAATTGTGTCTGGGGAATTCCGAGATTCTGGGTCAATATCCCCTTATCAGTGACTGCATACCATGTGTGTTCTTTTGTGATTGGGATACCTCACTAAGGATGATATTTTCAAGTTCTGACCATTTGCCTAGGAATTTCGTGAATTCATTGTTTTTAATTGCAGAGTAGTATTCCATTGTGTAGATATACCACATCTTCTGAATTCATTCCTCCGTTGAGGGACATATGGGTTCTTTCCAGCTTCTGGCTATTATAAATAAGGCTGCTATGAACATAGTGGAGCATGTGTCCTTATTGCATGCAGGTAAAGTCTCTGGGTATATGCCCAGGAGTGGTATAGCCGGATCCTCCGGGAGTGTCATGCCCAGTTTTCTGAGGAACCGCCAGACTGCTTTCCAGAGTGGTTGTACCAGCTTGCAATTCCACCAGCAGTGGAGGAGTGTTCCTCTTTCTCCACATCCTCGCCAACAACTGCTGTCTCCTGTGTTTTTGATCTTAGCCATCCTGACTGGTATGAGATGGAATCTCAGGGTTGTTTTGATTTGCATTTCCCTAATGACTAAGGATGATGAACATCTCTTTAGGTGCTTCTCAGCCATTAGATATTCTTCAGGTGAGAACTCTTTGTTTAGCTCTGTACCCCATTTTTTAATAGGGTTACTTGCCTCTCTGGAGTTTAACTTCTTGAGTTCTTTGTATATCTTGGATATTAGCCCTCTGTCGGATGTAAGGTTGGTAAAGATCATTTCCCAGTTAGTTGGTTGCCGCTTTGTCCTTTTGACAGTGTCTTTTGCCTTGCAAAAACTTTGTAATTTAATGAGGTTCCATTTGTCTATTCTTGATCTTAGAGCATAAGCTATTGGAGTTCTGTTCAGGAAATTCTCCCCTGTGCCCATATGTTCAAGGTTCTTCCCTAGTTTCCCTTCTATTAGTTTCAGTGTGTCTGGTTTTATGTGGAGATCTTTGATCCACTTAGAATTGAGCTTAGTGCAAGGAGATAAGGATGGGTCAATTTGCATTCTTCTGCATGTTGACCTCCAGCTGAGCCAGCAACATTTGTTGAAAAGGCTATCTTTTTTCCACTGGATGGTTTTAGCTCCTTTGTCAAAGATCAAGTGACCATAGGAGTGTGGATTCATTTCTGGGTCTTCAATTCTGTTCCATTGATCTACATGTCTGTTACTGTACCAATACCATGCAGTTTTTAACACTATTGCTCTGTAGTACAGCTTGAGATCCGGGATACTGATTCCCCCAGAGGTTCTTTTACTCTTGAGAATAGTTTTAGCTATTCTGGGTTTTCTGTTATTCCAGATGAATTTTTGAATTGCTCTTTCTAACTCTATGAAGAATTGAGTTGGGATTTTGATGGGGATTGCATTGAATCTGTGTATTACTTTTGGTAAGATGCTCATTTTTACTATATTAATCCTGCCAATCCATGAGCATGGCAGATTTTTCCATCTTCTGAGGTCTTCTTCAATTTCTTTCTTCAAAGACTTGAAGTTCTTGTCATACAGATCTTTCACTTGTTTGGTTAGAGTCACGCCAAGATACTTAATATGGTTTGTGGCTATCGTGAAGGGTATTAATTCTCTTACTTCTTTCTCAGCCTGCTTATCCTTTGAGTATAGGAAGGCTTCTGACTTGCTTGAGTTGATTTTATATCCGGCCACTTTGCTGAAGTCGTTTATCAGCTGTAGGAGTTCTCTGGTGGAGTTCTTTGGGTCGCTTATGTATACTATCATATCGTCTGCAAATAGTGATAGTTTGACTTCTTCCTTTCCAATTTGTATCCCTTGGACCTCTTTTTGTTGTCTAATTGCTCTAGCTAGAACTTCAAGTATTATATTGAAAAGATATGGAGAGAGAGGGCAGCCTTGTCTAGTCCCTGATTTTAGTGGGATTGCTTCAAGTTTCTCTCCATTTAGATTGATGCTGGCTACCGGTTTGCTGTAAATTGCTTTTACTATGTTTAAATATGGGCCTTGAATTCCTGATCTTTCCAAGACCTTTAGCATGAAAGGATGCTGAATTTTGTCAAATGCTTTCTCAGCATCTAATGAGATGACCATGTGGTTTTTTTCTTTGAGATTGTTTATGTAGTGGATTACATTGATGGATTTCCTTATATTGAACCATCCCTGCATCCCTGGCATGAAGGCTACTTGATCGTGATGAATGATCGTTTTGATGTGTTCTTGGATTCGGGTGGCAAGAATTTTATTGAGTATTTTTGCATCGATATTCATAAGAGAGATTGGCCTGAGATTCTCTTTCTTTGTGGGATCTTTGTGTGCTTTTGGTATTAGTGTAATTGTGGCTTCATAGAGCGAGTTGGGTAGTGTTCCTTCTGTTTCTATTTTGTGGAACAGTTTGAAGAGTATTGGTGTTAGGTCTTCTTTGAAGGTCTGATAGAATTCTGCACTAAAGCCATCTGAACCTGTGATTTTTTTGGTTGGAAGACTTCCAATGACAACTTCTATTTCTTCAGGGGTTATAGGACGGTTTAGATGGTCTATTTGATCCTGATTTAATTTTGGTACTTGGTATCTGTCAAGGAAATTGTCCATTTCCTCAAGATTTTCTAGTTGTGTCGAATACAGGTTTTTGTAGTAGGATCTGATGATTTTTTGAATTTCCTCAGTTTCTGTTGTTATCTCTCCCTTTTCGTTTCTGATTTTATTAATTTGGATACTATCTCTGTGCCCTCTGGTTAGTCTGGCTAAGGGCTTATCTATCTTGTTAATTTTCTCAAAGAACCAACTCCTCGTTTTGTTGATTCTTTGTATGGTTTTATTTGTTTCTACTTGATTGATTTCAGCCCTGAGTTTGATGATTTCCTGCCTTCTACTCCTCTTTGGTGTATTTGCTTCTTTTTGTTCCAGGGCTTTCAGGTGTGCCATGAAGCTGTTAGTGTATGCTGTCTCTCTTTTCTTTTTGGCGGCACTCAGGGCTATGAATTTTCCTCTTAACACTGCTTTCATTGGGTCCTATAAATTAGGGTATGTTGTGCCTTCATTTTCATTAACTTTCAAAAAGTCTTTGATTTCTTTCTTTATTTCCACCTTGACCAAGTTATCATTGAATAGAGCATTGTTCAGTCTCCATGTGTACGTGGGTTTTCTTTTGTTTTTGTTGCCATTGAAGACCACCCTTATTCCATAGTGATCTGATAGGAGGCATGGGATTATTTCTATCTTCTTGTATCTGTTGAGGTCTGATTTGTGACCAATTATATGGTCAATTTTGGAGAAGGTACCATGAGGAGCTGAGAAGAAGGTGTATTCTTTAGCTCTAGGATGAAATGTTCTATATATATCAGTTAGTTCCATTTGGTCCAAGGCTTCAATTAGATTCACTGTGTCCCTGTTTAGTTTCTGCTTTCCTGAACGATCCATTTCAGAGAGCGGGGTGTTGAAGTCACCCACTATTATTGTGTGCGGTGCGATGTGTGCTTTGAGTTTTAGTAAAGTTTCTTTTACGAATAAGGGTGCCCTTGCATTTGGAGCATAGATATTCAGAATTGAGAGTTCTTGATGGTGGATTTTTCCCTTGATCAGTATGAGGTGTCCTTCTGTGTCTTTTTTGATGACTTTAGGTTGAAAATCAATTTTATCCGATATTAGGATGGCTACTCCACCTCGTTTCTTGGGGCCATTTGCTTGTAAAATTGTTTTCCAGCCTTTTACTCTGAGGTAGTGTTTGTCTTTGACACTGAGGTGCGTTTCCTGCATGCAGCAAAATGCTGGGTCCTGTTTACGTATCCAGTCTGCTAGTCTATGTCTTTTAATTGGGGAATTGAGACCATTGATATTAAGAGAGATTAAGGCATAGTGATTATTGCCATCTGCCATTCTTGATGCTATCTTTATGTTTGAGTGGTTATCTACTTTTGGGTTTGATTCAAGAAGGTTATTATCTCATTTTTTCCAGGGTGTTGTTCCTCTCCCTGTATTGGACGTTTCCACCTATTATCCGTTGCAGGGCTGGATTTGTGGAAAGATATTGTGAAAATTTGGTTTTATCATGGAATATCTTGGTCTCTCCATCTATGGTGATTGAGAGTTTTGCTGGGTATAGTAGTCTAGGCTGGCATTTGTGCTGTCTTAGTGTCTGCATGAGATCTGCCCAGGATCTTCTGGCTTTCATAGTCTTTGGTGAGGTCTGATGTGATTCGGATAGGTCTTCCTTTGTATGTTACTTGGCCCTTTTCTCTTACTGCTTTTAGTATTCTTTCTTTGTTTAGAACATTCGGTGTTTTGATTATTATGTGACGGGAGGTATTTCTGTTCTGGTCCAGTCTGTTTGGAGTTCTGTAGGCTTCTTGTACGTTCATCGGCATCTCTCTCTTTAGGTTAGGGAAGTTTTCCTCCATAATTTTGTTGAAGATGTTTACTGGCCCTTTAAGTTGCAAATCTTCACTCTCATCTATACCTATAATCCTTAGGTTTGGTCTTCTCATTGTGTCCTGGATTTCCTGGATGTTTTGGGTTACACGTTTTTTGCATTTTGCATTTTCTTTGACTGTTGAGTTGATGCTTTCTATGGAATCTTCAGCACCTGAGATTCTTTCTTCCATCTCTTGTATTCTATTGTTGATGTTTGCATCTATGACTCCTGATTTCTTCCCAAGGTTTTCTATCTCCAAAGTTGTCTCCCTTTGTGATTTCTTAGTTGTGTCTACTTCCTTTTTTAGTTCCTGGATGGATTTGCTGAGATCCTTCACTTGTTTGTTTGTATTTTCCTGTATTTCTTTAAGGTATTTTTGCATTACCTCTTTCAGGATTTCTTCCTGATGACCCACGTTCTCCTGCATTTCTCTGAGCGATTTTTGTGTTTCCTCCTCATGGGATTCCATCTGTTGATCCATTGTCTCCTGCATTTCTTTAAGCAGTTCTCGTGTTTCCTTTGTAAGGGCATCTAACCGTTGATTCATTTCTTTAAGCAATTTTTGTGTTGCCTCCTTATGGGCATCCATCTGTTGACCCATATTCTTCTGCATTTCTTTATGCAAATTTTGTGATTCCTTTGTGAGTGCATCTACCCGTTGATTCATCTCGTTAAGTGATTTTTGTGTTGTCTCCTTGTGCGCCTCCATCTTTTGATCCATGTTCTCCCGCATTTCTCTAAGCGATTTTTGTGTTTCCTTTGTAAGGGCTTCTAACCATTGATTCATGGTCTCCTGTAACTCTTTATGAGCTTTATTTGTGTCCTTCTTGTGATCCTGTAATAGGATCATGAGAAGTAATTTTAAATCCAGATCTTGTCTTTCGGGTGTGGTGGGGTATCCAGGACTTGCTGCTGTTGGAGAGTTGGGTTCGGATAGTCCCACATTACTTTGATTTCTGTTAGTAACATTCCTACGTTTGCCTTTTGCCATCTGGATACCTCTGGTGTTAGTTGGTCCTGCTGCCACTGGCTGTTGGTTGGACCTCTTGTGAGCCTGCAAAGCTATTTCTGCCCCCCCTGGATTACCTGGATTCCCCTGGCACCGATTTCTGGGGCCTGCCTGCTCCTGAGTGACTTTGAAGCCCTAATGTGCCTTGTCCCAAGTGATCTTATATTGAGGAGTTCTTGCACATCCAAAGGCTCAGCCTAATGGATTCCTGGAGCAGAGGTCGCCAAAGGGAGGCTGGTAGGCTCCTGCCCTGTGCAGGGGTGTGTGATCTCTCCTGGGGGGGGGAGGGGGCGTCCCTCTGCCAGGCAGAAGTCCCACAGCAGAGCTGGCGCACTGGTTACTGCAGATCAGCCCAACACTTGGGAGCTGCATACACACAAGCCGCCTGAGACCCAAGCGATATTATGCCTGTCTGTCTCAGGACCTGGCTGTCCCAACTTCCCAGTCACTGGAGCAAAGATGGCGGAGGGCACTTCTCACCCTGTAGACGTGATGGCCCGCCGATCTGGCACCCAGACGACCACAGCGCTGACCCGTTCTCGGGCACAGACGCAAGCCCCAACAGGCCGTGTCCCAAGTGATGTTATATTGGGGATAGGAAGCCTGGGGTACCCGTCTCTTCAGCGCAGTCCGCGGGAACAGAGGTCGCGGAAGGAAAGCTGGTAGGCTCCCGCCCAGTGCGGGGTCCCTCTGCCAGGCAGAAGTCCCACAGCAGAGCTGGCGCTCTGGTCACTGCAGATCAGCCCCGCACCTGGGAGCTGCACACACACAAGTCGCCCGAGACCCAAGCGACATTATGCCTGTCTGTCTCTGAGCCTGGCGGTCCCAACTTCCCAGTCACTGGAGCAAAGATGGCCTCTTGTTTTTTTTTAAATGTCACAATGGACTAATTATCATAGTCTAATGGTGCCACAACGATCTGATGTTAAACCCTTATCAACTAACAGACGTCCTTCCTTAAATAATTCATTGACTGTCAATTACTGTCTGGAGTTAAAATATACTAGAACATTATAACATTATGCACGTGTATATAGACACAGAAACACCCATGTATATGTGTGTATTGATTCTTTACTCTGTAGCAACAGCAGGCAATGGACTGATTAGTAGACATCTGTTTCTCATGGCTCTAGAGCCTCTCATTCTTCAGAATTTGCCTTACTTGAGATTATTATTTTCAAACTAGATCTTTGAAAATGTGAGAACCAAACAACACACATTGAAACAGGTGCAACATTTCCTTGACCCTGAGTAATGTGATGAGCATTTGCTTTGTTTATCTCACGACAAGAACTATTCACAGGCATCATCTAAATCTGTAAATTTAGCTATTTTTCCATTTTCTTCACGGAATTTCATGACACGGGGATGCTACTAGAGTGGAGTTAGGAACAGCTCTGATACAGACTCTGATTTCCTCTATTTCTAGATGTACAAAAGTGTTGATGCATCGGTAATGATCACGTGGTCAACATTCCCACAAGCTATTGTTATCTTTTAGATTTCCTTTTGAGGTACGTTTGAACTTTTGCTTGGGGATACTGTCCTTCAGTAATTCACTACTACACAGGCTAATTTTTTTAAAAAAACAGTTAATGTGCAAATGATAAAGCAATTCAAATATAGTTCATTAAGTGGACTATATATACATAATCTATACCTACTTTTCACAAATACATGTATGTGTATATATATGATATATATGGCAATTAAATGTAATTAGACAATAAATTTACCTCATAAACATATTTGCTATAATTAAGACATAACAGAAAAAGAATTTTCTCATTTGTCTGCTATTTAAAGTCTTTTGTCTGTTCTTTGTGAAACATTATGAAGTTATATTTTTTCCATTAGATTACATTCTGTTTTTTCCTAAAGACATCAAAGTCACTGTCATGCTGTCAATAAAATAAGATTTGACTTTTGTAGACTCTTAACCCTTCTTAATTTGTAATACCCAATTTATGTAACCTTGATAGAGTACCCATCCTTTCTTGAATTTCTCTCTTCAGTTGCCATCCCAGACACTACTTGGTTTCTGACAGCTTTTCTCCTGATCAGTTTTGTATACACTGATGTGTGAACATAGTCTGGCTCATGCAGGAGTTTCAAGGAATCGAATACCAACAATCTTAAGGGATTTGTTTTCTATAATTGTGTCTCAAGGAATGAGTTCATGATAATTCTTCTTTATTTTGTTCTTTTATAGAGTCACTTGTATCTTGCTTTATGAAAATATACCTTTATGTTCCCAGATCTCATCATGGCCGAATACCCTAAAGCATCACAGAGCTATACAGATACTAGCCTGGGGTTGAGGACACAGAAGGCTCTAAATAACTGAACAATGGTTTTGCCAATCAGGACAGAGCCAAGTCTCTCGAATTTTTACTTTCAACAAAGGTGAAGGAAATCAAATGAGTTGTTCTTGTGTAGAATCTTATGAGATTCAGAAGCTATTTTCCCATGACAAACAGTTCTGACTTGGAGGAATGAAAATCAGCCTTAACTCTCTATTGGATTATGACCTCTCTGTAGACATATAGATAACTCTATATAGATGTTAAGAAAATGTAATGATGATAATGATGATAATAATAATAATAATAATAATAATAATAATAATAATAATAATAATAATTTTACTGGCTTAATAATATACACAACTTACATTCCAGGTACTTTATCTTGTTTCTTAGTCATCTCTTCATTCTTGTAGCTCCTGTTACCTCCTCCCTTTCTGTTCTAAGCAAACTGCTCGTATCTGTCTAGGACGCAATTTCTCAGGGAGCCACAAGATGTCAGTCTCTCCAGCCTTCTGTGTTCTCTCTCACCATTCTCTAAGCTTATTACTTGCTGAGAACTCCCCAGTCTTCCATAGTACCCATCCATATACTTTAGAACACTTAACACAATAATGTACTGACTGTCATGAGATGTATTTGCTTCCATTTTGTTATCTTGTCTCACTTCAACCAAGACAATAAATGTTTGAAGATAGGCATGGTGGTGTATGCCTTTAAGATTAGCACTTAGTAGGATGAGACAGACAGATATTAGCTTAATTCTACCTATGAACCACCTATTTCTACATTATCTCTCCATATCTATATTCATAAATATCTGCTTATCTGTATCTATCTTATTTATAACATATATTATACATATTCATATTCACTGTTATAATCCATATCTTCTATGAATCTATATCATCTATGTATCTATAATTATAGAATTTAGAACTATGTTGTCTATTCTAAATCACCTATCTTAAATTTATATGTTTTTTCTCTAAATATATGCCTTTTGGAACCAATAAGTTATTCTCTTTTAAGTAATATTGCATTCTCACTCTATAGGATCTTTCCAAAGTACATGAATTTCATACAGTAAGTGCTCAGTCAATATATAATTAATAAATAAATTATATTCTGTCAATAATAACCAAGGAAGGGGTTGATTTTAGGCTATTTAGGCTATTGAAATACACAATCATGAGTCAAAGTTTCCATAGTCAAAACAACAACAACCAACCAATCAAACAAACAAATAACCAAAAAACCAAACCAAACCAAAACAAAACAACAACAACAACAAAAATCCCTGGCAAACAGAGAACAGTGACAACAACAGTTGTCAGTTTGATCACACAAGGGATGCATTGTGGTTGACAGTGAAGTCTAGTTCCGTCTCAGGATGACTATTTGTACCTTGCTATCTTACAGACAAGTTATGAAACAATGGCCAGTTAGTCACTGCCCTTTTCTAGGGTGAGATGGACAGCCCCCAGAGTACTCCATTTGCTGAGAGACAGATATTTTTTGTTGTTTGTTTGCTTGTTTTGTTCTTTGTCTGCTTGCTAATGGGGTAGACTTGCTATTTTGAGGATGCCCCCTTCCATATTGAATAAAAAGCATATTAGAGATTCTATGGGTTGTGAATGTAAGGTCTCCCATTCCATACCTGGAAGAGTTCTTTGTGCCTAAGTCCATTCCTTTGATAGGTGTAAGACAGATGAGGTCATTAGTGTTTATTCTCTCCAGACTTGGTTCACAAACTGTTTACTGTACTTGCTAGGACTAAATTGATCTAGCTGAGAGAACTATTATCCATCCTTTTCTTTATTACAAAAAATGTAGTAATGTCTATAGATTTCATTGTTCAAATCATTCATTTGATACCATGATACATACAAAAAAACTCACATAAAGTCATTCAAAATCGTCTCATCTTGATTTGTAATTAATCACAATCTTTTTTAAAATTTGACGGCAAAATATGCAGTCCAACCTCATGGGCATGATTTTCTTTGAGAAGAACCCCTCCCCAACTCTCCATATAGATAGATCTCCACTTTCACTTTCTAATAACATGCCTCCTGTTTCTGTCTCCTTTCTCAGTTTTAGAAATTCTTTTTCTTCTGATATTGGGAACCTGAAAGAGCAGGTAGAAGTAGATATCTTGTCTATTTCTCTGGTTTCTTTACTGGTTTTACTAGCCATAGATTTTATAGGGAAAGGAGTCATGTTTACTTTTTTTTAAAATTTTATTTTATTTTCTAAGTTTTTTTTATTTACATTCAAAACCATTTCCCCTTTCCCGTTTCCTCCCTCCCCGAAAGTCCCATAAGTCCCCTTCCCTCCCTCTTTTGCCCCATTCAACCCCCTCTCTCTTCTCTGTCCTGGCATTCCCCTACATCCAGTCTTTCCAGGACCAGGGGTCTCTCCTTCCATCTTCTTGGAAATCTACTGATACGCGTATTGTGTCTAGGGTATTCCGAGATTCTGGGTTAATATCCCCTTATCAGTGACTGCATACCATGTGTGTTCTTTTGTGATTGGGTTACCTCACTAAGGATGATATTTTCAAGTTCTGACCATTTGCCTAGGAATTTCGTGAATTCTTTTTTTTTTTTTTAATTGCAGAGTAGTATTCCATTGTGTAAATGTACCACATCTTCTGAATCCATTCCTCCATTGAGGGACATCTGGGTTCTTTCCAGCTTCTGGCTATTATAAATAAGGCTGCTATGAACATAGTGGAGCATGTGTCCTTATTGCATGCAGGTAAAGCCTCTGGGTATATGCCCAGGAGTGGTATAGCTGGATCCTCCGGGAGTGTCATGCCCAGTTTTCTGAGGAACCGCCAGACTGCTTTCCAGAGTGGTTGTACCAGCTTGCAATCCCACCAGCAGTGGAGGAGGAGTCATGTTTACTGATGGAAATGTTTTTGCAGTTAAGAAAATCTGAATCTCTCAGCTAAATTGGACCTCTTTAGCTCCGTGTCCAGCTTGTTGCAAGAAGTTGGTCATGGGAGTAATGGTGAATATTTTTTTGTTGTTTGGATTTTACTAGCAGTTCTGCTCTATATTAGCCACTGACATCATGTGGGAATTTAAAATTATTTGACCCTTATAATATTTTACTTTTCTTGAATACTTACAATCACCAGGAAAACTTAGTAGTCTACTGGCCTACTACATAGTATAATTCTTGAAAATGTTATTCTAAATGGGACGGATAGAAAAGGTGAGGAACAAGGAGACTTTGTTATTATTCGATGGAAATAGAGGAATACTGTAAATACAGTGAATTCCAAATAAAAACAATTATCCATGGTTGATATGAATATTTTTACAATTATTTTACGTATCAGTTGTCTTTGAAAACATAATTAATGCCATAATTTTCATTCCTAATGTATTATAGGATACTGTAATTTTTTGTTATGTTTGTGTTAAAAGCAGCTATTGCATACTATCATATGCACTGTGCTTTATTGATTAAATATGAGTATTTTGAGTTTATTACATAATTTTCTCCTTTTTACCTTTCCCAACATTCTACTATCACTGTCACTCAAGCAGAGTACTGTGCTGAAGTTTTAAAATGGGTGACTGGATAATGTTCGGCGTCATCCCACATGTCAATAAACAGTCACAAAATGTAACACTGTGGCATCCAACAGAGATCTTGTCCTGGCTTAATCAAGGAGCATTTGACTAAAATCAGTACTGATTTATTCTGATGAACAACTTGTCATATTGTTCAGAATGTGAAGTATTTCTCAATCTGTAATTTAGTCAAAATTTGTAAATTAATTGAATATCTATTACCATATGCCAATCATGTTGACTGTTTAAAATTGACAATGATAGTAGTAGAGGGGGAAAGGAAGAATATTTGTGATTGCTGGAATATTACTGAAAATATTATTTTAGACAAAAAGAAAAAAGAAAAGTAAGAAAGCAAGCTTTCTTCTTTCTTCCTAGATATAATTCATCAATGTCTAGATCTATCAAGATCTTGGTACCCTATTAGAAACCTCAAGTGCTTTGATGGAGTCTTTTCCTTAAACACCTGTCACACCTATTAAGATATAAGGTTGTTGAATGTAGGCATCACTATCAAACATTAAATAAAATGTCACAAAGTGATTTTAAAGTTTATAATTTGAATACATATATAATTTATCATCTACCAATTTCAGCAATGTCATTAAGTTTAGAGGTAAAACTCATTTATTTATGTACTCATTTGTTGCATTATGTATTTATTATAAACCTATCACTACATTATGTACTGGATATAGTGACAAGCAAATGGACTTGTCCATCTTTCCATGAACTTGTAATATTTGAAAGGAAATCTTTATTAGATAATTTATCAAATAAGAGGCTCAGATTTAAAATTTGTAAAAATTATGATGACAATATTTCTGCTCAATGGGTAAAATTACTTGATACTAAGCTGTGAGCCTGAGTTTGAAGCCTGGAGCTCACATAAGGAGGGAAACTGACTCTTGCAAGGCTGTCCTCTGACCTCTACATGCTTGTCTTGGCATGTGTATACCTCCACACCCCATCAAAAACAAATTGTAAGTCAAAACATAGAATATGTTAGGGTAGTTTTTTAAAGAATGATTAAGGATTTATTTTAATTACTATAATGTTTTATCATACTCTTGGCACTGACAAACATTAAACATGTTATTTAACTTATGTATATCACAAAAGAAATAAATGTTTTTTATTATTATTATCCTGTGGCATAAATATACATTGATAAAATTTGGTAAGTATCACTTGTTTAGGAAATTGCTATTAGTCCAATATTGTTAGAGAAAATAATTTGCTTTCACCATATTATATTTTCAGACATAGTAATGCTATTTTAATGGCAATTCTTTAGTGTACCAGTAAGCACTCTTCAAGTGTACATATATTCAAAGTTAATTTCTTTCTTCTTTAGAGAGAACATTTTACATGGACAGAAAGACTGTGTTTCAGAATTTTATTTCTTCTATGCCATGATAACCATGTACCTCATAATACCACATTACGAATCAAATCTATTCATCTCGAGGCTTTCTTCCACAGGGATTTCTACTTAAAGTTTTAATGAAATTCCAATCACCTTGTGTGGTGACACTCTATGTTGATCATCACTGTCCAAACATTGCTCTTCATGTATATTTGTTTATAGTAATTAGTCTGATTTGATTCAATGTAGGGTAAAATAACAAACATATGCAAATTAAGTCTAGAAGGACTAGAATTAAAATTAGTGTTCATGATTCTTGTTTGCCTGTTTAGGGATAGCTTCCAGCAAACTGGAAAACATAGAGGATCATCCTGCATCATCCTCACTTGAGCACCTGTTCTTCCCAAACATACATAATAATTTCTTGTTTTTTACCATAATTTGTAAGCATATCAGACTCATAGCTATTTTATCACCTCTACCAAATGAATGAAATTCTGTATGTTTCTCAAATATAATATTGAATGTTAATGTTACTGTGCATTTTGATAAATCACAATATTATATTGTCACAACAGTCAGGATAGAACATTTTCCAGAACTTCCAGTGATTTCAACATGTCTGATTGTAGTAGCAATCCTCCCTCAGTACCTAACCCTCTGAGTACCAATCAACTTTGTGCAACTATAGTGTTTCTTTTTTTAGAATAATAGGGTACACACAATATGTTTCATTCCCCTTTGATAAATGTTCAAGTATGAGATTTGTGACTTGAAAAAGATACAGATATCCCTTCATAAGAAATTTTCCAAATGTTTTCATTTTTCCTTTCTAATCTGTGTAAATTATTGGGTCTTGGGTGTCTTTTACAAATAATATCAGGAAAGACTAAGGTAGTGAATTAAAAAAATAAAATAGTTTTATTAGTTATAGTTAAATTGGTTAAAGTTGTAAGTAAATTGATTATTCAGAAACTAAAGAAATTACATGTAAATTATGGTTTAATTCAACATATTTTTTATTGTTAATTTCTGATATTTATCTGTTTCATTACTCTTAAGCCAATAGAGTAACCCATTTTTTCCTTGTTAATGCACTCTTAAAATTTATCAAAAAAATACATGATCAAATCTGGAAAAAAAAAACTGGGAAAATTCGTCATAGGAAAATAACATAAAGTATGCTATATATCTCTATTAGGGTTTCAGATTTTTCAGCCATCTGGAAGGAATCTGCGAGATAGAGGTCTATAAAACAGGGCACTAGTTTGGATGGCATGCTGGAAAGCACTTGTGTTACCCTTCAGAGGTCTAGAACAACTAGGATGTAGCAATGGATTTCCAAGTACACAGATTTTCAACTTTCACTTACCGTTAGTAAATGAGGCTGCACCTACACATAAGTGTGCTGTGTGCACATGTCTATATTTTACTACAGTGCTTTCTCTATTCAATACCCTGTAGTTTCCTAGATATTATTTTCAAGCTGTGGACGAAGTCCTTAGGGAGTCACTTCTTCTCCAGGTTGTGAAGTCAGTATCACACATATTTGAAGAGGTGTTGAAAGATAGAATCTTAAAATAAAAAAAAAGATGGATATTGAGCTAGTTTCTTCCTATTTTGTGACTTAAGCATGTTTCATACGCCTTCATAACATTTCTGAAGACCTGACACATAGTGTGAGATTAAAAAAAAATTGTTGATTTTTGTTCCTTAGAAAAGGAGAAAAAAATTCTCTAAATCAAATGGCAAAGTTCCCTTTGTGAAACTTCAAGAGGCAGTGGATTCCACTGCTAGTCCCCAATGAAGTAAGCTTTATCACTTTTTGTTTTGCTTCTTTTCTAGTGACAATTGGCACAGTGCATATTAGGTGTTTGCAGTAACTAAAGTCACATCAGTTTTTGCCCCTGGGATTTGAAAATAGCAAAGAATCTGAGTCAGAGCAATAAAGGGTTAACCAACCAACAAGCTTTATGATTTTTTTAATGTGTGACTCTATTTCCAGTATGTAGTTCTCTCCTCTAAAAATAGAGCACTGATAAAATTCTCATAAGGAATAAATAAGATAATGTTTATCTGTGCTGTCTATTGCTAATTATTTAATGTAGCTATTAATAATCTTAATATCAATGTAGTTCATGTTCTTAGTCTTACACTATGAGATTCACATGAATCAATAGCCATTCCATTTATATTCGCCTAGAAATTTGTCCAACCTTTGTAGAAGACACAAACCAGATGTGTTAAGGGGACTAACATGTAAAATTTCCTTCTCTGTTTTTTTTTTCAAATCCCTTTAACTATTATCAGTGAGTGTCCATACTTCATTCTGCCCTATCTGAACTGCCGTGATCCCCTGATTTTGTGGCATGTCTGTTTTATTGAAGCAGATGCTGAAACATCATTCATGGTGTCATCTAGTAACACTCCTATCGTATGACCTGAACTAAAGCCTAGTTTGCCCCACTGAGCACAGGTCTTTGAAACCTCATGATTTGCATCACATCACTTCTCCGCCAGTCTGCTAAGTTGAGGATCTGGCTTAACTCCATTGGTGAGGTTTAAATCAACTGGACACTAAAATATCGGCTTAGAATATTGCATTTATCATACATAGTACCTTCATAGAGATAGGAATGATTTTCTTTCTAAAATGTTCTTGGAAGCTACTTTGACATAGTTCCATGCAGTAGTTCCAAAGTTTTCAAATCTAAAGGCTGGAGAGATGCTCAGTGCTTAAGAGTAAACACTGCTGTTGTAGAAGAACCTCAGTTCAGTCTGCAGCATCCAATTATGGCGCATCACAGCTGTATCTAACTCCAGCTCCTGGGAATCTGAAGTCATCTTCTAGACATAATGTGTCCTTGCACCCACTTTTCTCTACACATAAGTAAAAGCAGATGTCTTAAGCTAAAAGGTTAAGTTTTATTTTCAAAACTAATGCTCATTTTATTAGACAATCATTATAAATAGACATATGGTTTTATGTATAAGTTATCAGAAATACTTCAATTTATAATCTCGAAATAAAATGTATACTAACTAAAAAATTCTAAAAAGTATACATTGCTCCTCTGTGGTACACGAGTAAAAGTAAAACTAATTTGAAATACAATGTGGCATTTGAATAGGATTTTTGTGAGTATGACTAAATAAGAAAATACAATGAAAAATATAAGAAATTCTTCATAACACATATATTGGTTTAAGAAAGATAAAAGTGAAAAATGCTGGAAGCTGACCCTACAAAACTGTAGAATTGGAGGATAATAAATAATAATAGTATACACAAAAAAAAAACCAGATTTTGTCCTTTTGGTTACACACCAGATAGAAATAAATGTGTAATATTTTGTCATAGCCTTAAATGGTAAAAGTAGACTATGGATGTGAAGAAAATGAAGAGAGTATTGTAAACAACATAGACTCTAGGCAAGATGATTTCCAATTAATCCTTGGGTTTAGTTATCATTCTAGGCTTCTATCAAAGATTTACAGAACTCAAATAAGATCTTAATTTTATGTGTTAAGAAATATGGCAAGTTGCTGAAACAAAGACTTGAGCAAAATGGCTTAAACAAAGTAGATTTTGCTTCTTACTGTTCAGTGTAGGGATGAGTATACCAGGGTAAATCTTAAGGCTCAGTAAGGACATGTACCATTGTTTTACAGTAGGCATGGTAGTTCCCATCACCAGCAAGTAGGGAAAAGAAGCCCAGGGAAAGAGCTCTTGTCATGAAAGTTCTGATACAGAAGGTGCAGCTTTTTTTTTTATTTTAATTATTTATTTTTTTTAAATTTACATTCCAAATCATTTCCCCTTTCCCCTTTCCTCCCTCCCCGAAATTCCCATAAACCCCCTTCACTCCCTATTTTCTCCATTCAATCCCCTCTCGTTACTCTATCCTGGCATTCCCCTACATCCAATCTATCCAGGACCAGGGGTCTCTCCTTCCATCTTCTTAGAAATCTATTGATATGCGGATTGTGTCTAGGGTATTCCGAGATTTTGGGTCAATATCCCCTTATCAGTGACTGCATACCATGTGTGTTCTTTTGTGATTGGGTTACCTCACTAAGGATGATATTTTCAAGATCTGACCATTTGCCTAGGAATTTCGTGAATTCATTGTTTTTAATTGCAGAGTAGTATTCCATTGTGTAGATATACCACATCTTCTGAATCCATTCCTCCGTTGAGGGACATCTGGGTTCTTTCCAGCTTCTGGCTATTATAAATAAGGCTGCTATGAACATAGTGGAGCATGTGTCCTTATTGCATGCAGGTAAAGCCTCTGGGTATATGCCCAGGAGTGGTATAGCCGGATCCTCCGGGAGTGTCATGCCCAGTTTTCTGAGGAACCGCCAGACTGCTTTCCAGAGTGGTTGTAGCAGCCTGCAGTTCCACCAGCAGTGGAGGAGTGTTCCTCTTTCTCCACATCCTCGCCAACAACTGCTGTCTCCTGTGTTTTTGATCTTAGCCATCCTGACTGGTGTGAGATGGAATCTCAGGGTTGTTTTGATTTGCATTTCCCTAATGACTAAGGATGATGAACATCTCTTTAGGTGCTTCTCAGCCATTAGATATTCTTCAGGTGAGAACACTTTGTTTAGCTCTGTACCCCATTTTTAATAGGGTTACTTGCCTCTCTGGAGTTTAACTTCTTGAGTTCTTTGTATATATTGGATATTAGCCCTCTGTCGGATGTAAGGTTGGTAAAGATCATTTCCCAGTTAGTTGGTTGCCGCTTTGTCTTTTTGACAGTGTCTTTTGCCTTGCAAAAACTTTGTAATTTAATGATGTCCCATTTGTCTATTCTTGATCTTAGAGCATAAGCTATTGGAGTTCTGTTCAGGAAATTCTCCCCTGTGCCCATATGTTCAAGGTTCTTCCCTAGTTTCTCTTCTATTAGTTTCAGTGTGTCTGGTTTTATGTGGAGATCTTTGATCCACTTAGAATTGAGCTTAGTGCAAGGAGATAAGAATGGGTCAATTTGCATTCTTCTGCATGTTGACCTCCAGCTGAGCCAGCACCATTTGTTGAAAAGGCTATCTTTTTTCCACTGGATGGTTTTAGCTCCTTTGTCAAAGATCAAGTGACCATAGGAGTGTGGATTCATTTCTGGGTCTTCAGTTCTGTTCCATTGATCTACATGTCTGTCACTGTACCAATACCATGCGGTTTTTAACACTATTGCTCTGTAGTACAGCTTGAGGTCCCGGATACTGATTCCCCCAGAGGTTCTTTTACTCTTGAGAATAGTTTTAGCTATTCTGGGTTTTCTGTTATTCCAGATGAATTTTTGAATTGCTCTTTCTAACTCTATGAAGAATTGAGTTGGGATTTTGATGGGGATTGCATTGAATCTGTGTATTGCTTTTGGCAAGATGCTCATTTTTACTATATTAATCCTGCCAATCCATGAGCATGGCAGATTTTTCCATCTTCTGAGGTCTTCTTCAATTTCTCTTTTCAGAGACTTGAAGTTCTTGTCATACAGATCTTTCACTTGTTTGGTTAGAGTCACACCAAGATACTTAATATGGTTTGTGGCTATTGTGAAGGGTATTATTTCTCTTACTTCTTTCTCAGCCTGCTTATCCTTTGAGTATAGGAAGGCTTCTGACTTCCTTGAGTTGATTTTATATCCAGCCACTTTGCTGAAGTCGTTTATCAGCTGTAGGAGTACTCTGGTGGAGTTCTTTGGGTCGCTTAAGTATAGTATCATATCGTCTGCAAATAGTGATAGTTTGACTTCTTCCTTTCCAATTTGTATCCCTTTGACCTCTTTTTGTTGTCTAATTGCTCTAGCTAGAACTTCAAGTACTATATTGAAAAGATATGGAGAGAGAGGGCAGCCTTGTCTAGTCCCTGATTTTAGTGGGATTGCTTAAAGTTTCTCTCCATTTAGATTGATGCTGGCTACCGGTTTGCTGTAAATTGCTTTTACTATGTTTAAATATGGGCCTTGAATTCCTGATCTTTCCAAGACCTTTAGCATGAAAGGATGCTGAATTTTGTCAAATGCTTTCTCAGCATCTAATGAAATGACCATGTGGTTTTTTTCTTTGAGATTGTTTATGTAGTGGATTACATTGATGGATTTCCTTATATTGAAACATCCCTGCATCCCTGGGATGAAGCCTACTTGATCGTGGTGAATGATCGTTTTGATGTGTTCTTGGATTCGGTTGGCAAGAATTTTATTGAGTATTTTTGCATCGATATTCATAAGAGAGATTGGCCTGAGATTCTCTTTCTTTGTCGGATCTTTGTGTGCTTTTGGTATTAGTGTAATTGTGGCTTCATAGAACGAGTTGGGTAGTGTTCCTTCTGTTTCTATTTTGTGGAACAGTTTGAAGAGTATTGGTGTTAGGTCTTCTTTGAAGGTCTGATAGAATTCTGCACTAAAACCATCTGGACCTGTGCTGTTTTTGGTTGGAAGACTTCCAATGACAACTTCTATTTCTTCAGGGGTTATAGGACGGTTTAGATGGTCTATTTGATCCTGATTTAATTTTGGTACTTGGTATCTGTCAAGGAAATTGTCCATTTCCTCAAGATTTTCTAGTTGTGTTGAATACAGGTTTTTGTAGTAGGATCTGATGATTTTTTGAATTTCCTCAGTTTCTGTTGTTATCTCTCCCTTTTCGTTTCTGATTTTATTAATTTGGATACTATCTCTGTGCCCTCTGGTTAGTCTGGCTAAGGGCTTATCTATCTTGTTGATTTTCTCAAAGAACCAACTCCTCGTTTTGTTGATTCTTTGTATGGTTTTATTTGTTTCTATTTGATTGATTTCAGCCCTGAGTTTGATGATTTCCTGCCTTCTACTCCTCTTTGGTGTATTTGCTTCTTTTTGTTCCAGGGCTTTCAGGTGTGCCATTAAGCTGTTAGTGTATGCTGTCTCCCGTTTCTTTTTGGTGGCACTCAGGGTTATGAATTTTCCTCTTAACACTGCTTTCATTGTGTCCTATAAATTAGGGTATGTTGTGCCTTCATTTTCATTAACTTTCAAAAAGTCTTTGATTTCTTTCTTTATTTCCACCTTGACCAAGTTATCGTTGAGTAGAGCATTGTTCAGCCTCCATGTGTACGTGGGTTTTCTTTTGTTTTTGTTGCCATTGAAGACCACCCTTATTCCATAGTGATCTGATAGGAGGCATGGGATTATTTCTATCTTCTTATATCTGTTGAGGTCTGATTTGTGACCAATTATATGGTCAATTTTGGAGACGGTACCATGAGGAGCTGAGAAGAAGGTGTATTCTTTAGCTCTAGGATGAAATGTTCTATATATATCAGTTAGTTCCATTTGGTCCAAGGCTTCAATTAGATTCACTGTGTCCCTGTTTAGTTTCTGCTTTCCTGAACGATCCATTTCAGAGAGCGGGGTGTTGAAGTCACCCACTATTATTGTGTGCGGTGCGATGTGTGCTTTGAGTTTTAGTAAAGTTTCTTTTACGAATAAGGGTGCCCTTGCATTTGGAGCATAGATATTCAGAATTGAGAGTTCTTGATGGTGGATTTTTCCCTTGATCAGTATGTAGTGTCCTTCTGTGTCTTTTTTGATGACTTTAGGTTGAAAATCAATTTTATCTGATATTAGGATGGCTAATCTGGCTCGTTTCTTGGGACCGTTTGCTTGTAAAATTGTTTTCCAGCCTTTTACTCTGAGGTAGTGTTTGTCTTTGACACTGAGGTGCGTTTCCTGCATGCAGCAAAATGCTGGGTCCTGTTTACGTATCCAGTCTGCTAGTCTATGTCTTTTAATTGGGGGATTGAGACCATTGATATTAAGAGAGATTAAGGCATAGTGATTATTACCATCTGCCATTCTTGATGCTATCTTTATGTTTGAGTGGTTATCTACTTTTGGGTTTGATTCAAGAAGGTTATTATCTCATTTTTTCCTGGGTGTTGTTCCTCTCCCTGTATTGGAGGTTTCCACCTATTATCCGTTGCAGGGCTGGATTTGTGGAAAGATATTGTGAAAATTTGGTTTTATCATGGAATATCTTGGTCTCTCCATCTATGGTGATTGAGAGTTTTGCTGGGTATAGTAGTCTAGGCTGGCATTTGTGCTGTCTTAGTGTCTGCATGAGATCTGCCCAGGATCTTCTGGCTTTCATAGTCTTTGGTGAGGTCTGATGTGATTCGGATAGGTCTTCCTTTGTATGTTACTTGGCCTTTTTCTCTTACTGCTTTTAGTATTCTTTCTTTGTTTAGAACATTCGGTGTTTTGGTTATTATGTGACGGGAGGTATTTCTGTTCTGGTCCAGTCTGTTTGGAGTTCTGTAGGCTTCTTGTACGTTCATCGGCATCTCTCTCTTTAGGTTAGGAAAGTTTTCCTCCATAATTTTGTTGAAGATGTTTACTGGCCCTTTAAGTTGCAAATCTTCACTCTCATCTATACCTATAATCCTTAGGTTTGGTCTTCTCATTGTGTCCTGGATTTCCTGGATGTTTTAGGTTACACGTTTTTTGCATTTTGCATTTTCTTTGACTGTTGAGTCGATGCTTTCTATGGAATCTTCAGCACCTGAGATTCTTTCTTCCATCTCTTGTATTCTATTGTTGATGTTTGCATCTATGACTCCTGATTTCTTCCCAAGGTTTTCTATCTCCAAAGTTGTCTCCCTTTGTGATTTCTTAGTTGTGTCTACTTCCTTTTTTAGTTCCTGGATGGATTTGCTGAGATCCTTCACTTGTTTGTTTGTATTTTCCTGTATTTCTTTAAGGTATTTTTGCATTACCTCTTTCAGGATTTCTTCCTGATGACCCACGTTCTCCTGCATTTCTCTGAGCGATTTTTGTGTTTCCTCCTCATGGGATTCCATCTGTTGATCCATTGTCTCCTGCATTTCTTTAAGCAGTTCTCGTGTTTCCTTTGTAAGGGCATCTAACCGTTGATTCATTTCTTTAAGCAATTTTTGTGTTGCCTCCTTATGGGCATCCATCTGTTGACCCATATTCTTCTGCATTTCTTTATGCAAATTTTGTGATTCCTTTGTGAGTGCATCTACCCGTTGATTCATCTCGTTAAGTGATTTTTGTGTTGTCTCCTTGTGCGCCTCCATCTTTTGATCCATGTTCTCCCGCATTTCTCTAAGCGATTTTTGTGTTTCCTTTGTAAGGGCTTCTAACCGTTGATTCATGGTCTCCTGTAACTCTTTATGAGCTTTATTTGTGTCCTTCTTGTGATCCTGTAATAGGATCATGAGAAGTAATTTTAAATCCAGATCTTGTCTTTCGGGTGTGGTGGGGTATCCAGGACTTGCTGCTGTTGGAGAGTTGGGTTCGGATGGTCCCACATTACTTTGATTTCTGTTAGTAACATTCCTACGTTTGCCTTTTGCCATCTGGATGCCTCTGGTGTTAGTTGGTCCTGCTGCCACTGGCTGTTTGCTGGACCTCTTGTGAGCCTGCAAAGCTATTTCTGCGCCCCCTGGATTACCAGGATTCCCCTGGCACCGATTTCTGGGGCCTGGCTGCTCCTGAGTGACTTTGGAGCCCTAATGTGCCTTGTCCCAAGTGATCTTATATTGGGGAGGCCTTGCACATCCAAAGGCTCAGCCTAGTGGATTCCTGGAGCAGAGTTCGACAAAGGGAGGCTGGTAGGCTCCTGCCTGTGCAGGGGTGAGTGATCTCTCCTGGGTGGGGGGGGGGAGGGGGCGTCCCTCTGCCAGGCAAAAGTCCCACAGCAGAGCTGGAGCGCTGGTTACTGCAGATCAGACCAGCACTTGGGAGCTGCATACACACAAGCCGCCCGAGACCCAAGGGATATTATGCCTGTCTGTCTCAGAACCTGGCTGTCCCAACTTCCCAGTCACTGCAGCAAAGATGGCGGAGGGCACTCTCCGTGGCGCCGCTCACCCTGCAGACGCGATGGCCTGCAGATCTGGCACCCAGACGACCACAGCGCTGACCAGTTCTCGGGCGCAGACAGAAGCCCCAACAGGCCGTGTCCCAAGTGATGTTATATTGGGGATAGAGCATGGGTACCTGTTGCTTCAGTGCAGTCTACCGGAACAGAGGTCGCGGAAGGGAAGCTGGTAGGCTCCTGCCCAGTGTGGGGTCCCTCTGCCAGGCAGAAGTCCCACAGCAGAGCTGTAGCGCTGGTTACTGCAGATCAGCCCAGCACTTGGGAGCTGCACACACACAAGCTGCCCGAGACCCAAGCGATATTATGCCTGTCTGTCTCAGAACCTGGCTGTCCCAACTTCCCAGTCACTGGAGCAAAGATCGAAGGTGCAGCTTTTACTGCTGATGTCACTAACCTGGACTTAGACACATAACTGCCAAGACAGGGAAGGAGATACTGGACTAATCAGACCAAGAAGAATCATAGATCTCTGTACCAAAATCCTACCTACATATCCACACTGAAGAAACGATACAGTTTCTATAAGTTACAAAATTCTTAGAGAGTGGATGAAAACCCAAGAGAATATCAGCAACAGTAGCATGGGTGCTCTGGACTGTGAAGGCTAAACTTGGCATAGAGACATAATGGAAAACAAGCAGAAAAGGTCTCTACATAAAAACTCATTGTTCAGATAATTTAAAAATGTGTATATATATTTAATTAAATCTTCTTTACTAAATGATTTTAATGAGATCTTTGCATTTAGGTGTCTCTGCTAATTTAATGCAACCTAGTTCTGTTGTTAATCAGTTAATAGAACTTCCATGTCTCTTATATGTATTTGTAATTGATGTTTAGCCTTTTGGTCACTGCACTACCTCAGAAAGGCACCTGTTTAAATTGAATTATGACGTTAAAAATGCTATGATACTAAATTAGTTTCCTTCAAAGGAATATGTATGCAAGTTTTAATTGTGTATGAAACCTATTATAATTGGGTGCATTAAGTTATGTTCTGTCTCAAAATCATTGCTAAATCCTTCAGAATTATTGGCTAGCATTTTTCATATCCACTTCAAAAGGATAATTCATCCAAACTGATATACCATGTTCATACATACTCTTACATTTAAACATTATATCTTTAATTAGCACATGAACCAAAGAAATATCTTTCCCTTCTTTTTTTTGTATTTGTGAGCATATACAAATACAATATATATATATAGCAAATATAGGAGTTTATTTATCAAGCAAGAGTTTTTGTAAAATATGATTACTGTTAAATTTCTTTGATACTCAGTTTACTACTCTCATTCCTGAAAAGATATCATTTGTCATTTCAAATAGACATTAAGAACAAGATTCATCATTTAATAACATTTCAATTTATTAAATTTTACATGATTAACTGAAATGATCTTCATTAGAAATAGAAGTCTAAGGATCACTGTGGACTGAATTATTTATTATGCTCTTATTATCTTTTCACAGTTTAAGAAATGTATCAACCATTCAGTAGGCTACATTAATCATGACTATCACTGGTAACAATTTTTAGTTTGTGAAGCCTTTAAATAAAGCTACTGGTGGTTAACTGAGATTAATAAAAACCAATCCCAAAACATCTGCTAAATGTGGCTTTAAAACCTCTTCAGTGATTTACTATAGCTAGCAATCCATTTGTCGAATAAGCAAAAAATATTAGAGGGAGTTTTTATATAAACTAATATACAAAGGTTATAAAAGTTATTGTCTACTTTATAATCATGGTGAGTGTTTCAGTTTATATTCTACAAGAATTAGATGTGAAAGCAGATTTATACAGTCAGAAAATGTGCTAGAAAAATGACTGTGAAGCATAAATAGGAAGAAAAAAAGACAAGACTGTCAGGTTAGAGCAGGGTGTATGGGAAGTGCCGGAAGGAGGAAAAGGAGGTTGTGGTATTACAATTCAGTTTGAATTAAATACACCAAAATTCAAAAACAAACAAACAAACAAACAAACAAACAGGGACTGCCAGCCAAACACAATGTCTCTCACAGTCATCAATACAAAAAGCTAAGAAAAATTCTAAGAAAGTACAGGGGACTGCAGATATGAAAAGCCCATGGGAAATACCTGCTGAAACCATCTGCATGTGGCGTCCTTGGACAATCTGCATGTCTATGGTTGTGTCTTGGTTATGATCTGTAAATGACAAGAACCATTGCCAATTCATGAAACCAGCATATCAGATGGCATGTGGCATATCAGAAACCAGATAGACAACTGAGGGCAGGAATGTGAAGGACCTGCATGAGATCATCCAGCAGCCCATCCCCATGGCTCACACCATACTGATTCTGAAAATGGTGATTTCTCTATAACCTTTAAAAATTATTAAACTGTAAATTTTCAAGCACAATTTTATTTCTATTTTATTTCACTCTATATGACTTTGATTTCTTTCAACATTGTTCACTAGCTAAGATGGGAAAGCCCCACAGAGTTTTTTATTTCATTCGAAAATCAAAGAATTCAGGTTTACACATACAATGGAATATTCTTCAATCTTAAATGAAAAATGTACCATGTTATTAAAAATGCTTATATACAAAGTGTATAACCTAAAGGGTATTGTGCAATGGAAAGTAAGTCATGCATGGAAACAATACTATATCACTTCATTATATGAAGTATGATTTTAAAAACTCAGATGAAAATGATAAAAATACAGATTAATTGTTGACCAGTATTGAGATAGAGAATGATGTAGAAACTTAAGTCAAAAGACATAAAGATTAAATTATGTAAAATAAATTATAGAGAACTAATTTATAAGAAGATTATCATTAAAAATATTGTGTTTGCTAGTAATATGGAAATAAATTAGATTATAGATATTCTTATTGTAACAACAAATAAAAAATAGAAAGAAAATCAAAAGGGAAAGTAAGCATGTGTAATGTAAAGCAGGCTAATTTGCTCTGTTACTAGGGATGAGATTGTTGTGTAATTGTAAAACAAATATTTCTTTTTTTTTTTTTTTTGGTTTTTCGAGACAGGGTTTCTCTGTGTAGCCTTGGCTGTCCTGGAACTCACTCTGTAGACCAGGCCGGCCTCGAATTCAGAAATCCACCTGCCTCTGCCTCCCAAGTGCTGGAATTAAAGGCGTGTGCCACCAACGCCCGGCTAAAACAAACATTTCAAACCATATTAAACACATAAATGAATTCCCCATATAACAAAAGTGATTCCCCTCTGCTAAAAATATTGTATATTGCAAATTATCTTCCACTGATGACTGCTTTATACCAACTCAGCAATGATTTGCAAATCATAGGGATAGTTCAATGGCTATCACATAGTGTACTTCTAGGACATAGCATTCTGAACCCAGAGTCCTGTGAACCACCTAGCATTTCCCAATTTAGAGCATGTGGAAAAGCTGCCACTGAGATTCCTCTTCTTTGTTGCAAAGCACTCTGTTTTCCTTTTAAAATATCTGTCCATTCTTAATGAAGACATCACTTTTTGAAGGGTATTCAGTTCATTGCTCTGTCATATGATTGAGCTATATGTGATTCTAGATTGTTTTGTGTACAGCATGTGAGAGAGTGAATGTTCAGCATGTACCAGGACCCAGAAGTTCAAATTCACAAGTCATATTTAGACTGGCCTTGTGAGAAACAGTCATTTTGATATACTTCACTCTTGAATGGTTCAAGAGTTCTAAGGGCCTCTGAGTGTCAAGGACTTTCCAAGTCTTCCCAGCCCTATGCTGTAGGACCAGTAGAATACACTCCTAGGCCTTGTGACTGTTACAGCATTGCTTGTTACAGAGTTAACCATTATTTCATTGTCACAATTTTCATGATTCCTGGAACCAGGAATCTTCTTGCCTCTGTTGTCTTACTTAGTAAATGAGGTAAAGTCATTGAGAAAGGGTCTTTGAACAATGAAATAAAACAATGGTTTAATCTATTGATGCATGCACATGACATTTCATTTCTAGGCTGGCTGAGGCAGAGGGATTGAATGTCAAGATAACCCCTGGTAATGTATCAAGTTTGAGACCATTCTTAACTATAGTGACAATGAGAGTAAAATTTAAAAATTAATATTTAAGTTGCTGGAGAGATTGCTTAGCTGTTTAGAATATTAGCTACTCTTTTAAAGGACTGATCTTCAATTTTCAATTCCCACGTGGCAGCTCACAAGCATCTGTTATTCCAGACTTAGGAGATTATGTGTGTTTTTCTGGCTCTTTTGTGTACTGACGTCCTTCATGGCACACAGATATACATGTAGATAATATAGCTATACACATAAAATTAAAAGAAATTTAAAAGTAATATTTTAGTTTTGACCAATAAGAACAATCGAATATAATTAATTGCAATGATTTATTACAAAGTACTTTACAGAGGTATTTGCTTTTTGATATCATATAATAAGACAACTAACAAATAATCCATAGTATCTAAATTTTTAGCATCCAAGTTGATTTTCCTTTACTAAATGCTGCAAGGGTAATAAGTGACCTGTACCAGCAAATGTCAGTCATTTATAGATGGGTGATGGGAATTTTTCCAATTTGAAAACATGACTGAGTGTTTTCTGACAATCATCATGAAAGACTCGTGAAGTTTTGGAGGAGTACACAAGTATAATGTATTCCTTGAATGCACTGAGTGGAATGGCACATTTCACATATATACATTATTTTTTTGAGATCTTAATTCCACCCACATGTCTGTGCATGTGGCAACTTTTCTAAACATGAGAAAAAGGAAAAGAGCTTTTTGATCATATGGCTTCCCTCTCAGAAAGCTTCTGACACTGTGAATATAGTATTTTCTTCAGATTGCAAAATTACACGGGCTTTTCCACATTATTCCAAACTGAGAATAAGGAAATTACAGTTTCACTTGAGCTCCGGAATATTGTTTCTTACAGTGAGAACCAATATCCATTGTAACTTTACCTCCTGGAGAACTTGTTAAAATTGCAGATGTGGGCTTCCCGCTGACTAACTGGGATCAGCTCCTTCAGGGCATGGTGTGCAGCTCTTTCTTCCCAATTGAAACAGTCCCTCCAGCAGGGAGGAGGAAGCTCAGAAACTCAAAAACTAGAGCAACTCAAAAAATCAGAAAGCTCATCAAATTTACCACGTTTCGAAAATTCAAAATGTACACAATTCACAATGCTACTTGACAACTTATCTACAAAATTTCCTGTAAAAAGGAGACTCTTTCCAAGAAATCTTCCTGAATGTTGCATAGGGTTTTCAGGAATGCAGGTTTTATGAGTTGTCAACAACTATGAAGTGAGCTTTATGGGGATACTGTTGCTTTTAAGTCATCTATATTCCTTTGAGTTATCTCGAAATAGATTTGGTTGGATTGCTTCTTGGGTGTGTCTCTCATCAGTTCCTATCTGTGGTAAATAAGATATTTATTTTGGTTGCCCCCAGGAAAAGTCATGCAACAGGGCCTGATTCTTTTTGTTAAAATGTAATTTCTTTCCATTATTTTTATTTTTAATTATATTGCAATTATGTTTCTGTAAGAGAGAATGTATATGTCAGTACATGTTTCCAAGGAGAGCAGACACATCAGGTTCCCCTTCCGCTGAAATTGCAGGCAGCTATAAGCCACATCTATAAAACTGTAGTGTTGGAGGCTTACTGCTGGATATACTCACCCTTACTAGCTTTTTCTGAACTCAGGCTCGCTGGTTCAATTCAGCTCTTCTGGCTCAAAGTTTTTTCCAAAATGATTGATTCCAATTGATTTCTCCTGGCTCTGACTGAATTACTCTGTTTGGTAAACTGTTTGTCACTGACTACGTGAGACTGAACTGAATTCCACTCAACTGAACTGCTCTTTACTCAACTGACGTCAACTGACCTGAGTGACTCTCCCTGTACTGCCCTATTAAGTCTCCTCTCTTTCTTTTCCTTTCTCATGAGAATTGGGAGTATCCTATCTCTGAAGGACTTTGTCAAGTCTTTCTCTGACTCATCACTTTGACTGTTCTTCAATTAGACATCACTTTCAAACACATTTCCTTCTACAAACTAACTTTACCTTTATTGTATGTGTTTAAAGGTATGTACTAAGAGTGTCTGTATTCCAGCAAGAGGGATTAAAGGTGCATGTCATGTCTGCATTCCATCCAGATAACACAGACCTTGAAGTGCCTTAGATGTAATCACTTTCTGGAACGGCTATGTTGCTGGAATAAAATTCTTCTACACATGACCTGAGCACTGGGAGATGAGACTAAGATTCTGCACAAGAGTAAATTTTCTTAACCACTGAGCCATCATTCTGGTACCAAATTTAATTTCTTAACAAATATGGATGAACAAACCATGGATTTGAGAATTATGTCCATAAAATTAATATTGATACTGTCACAGAAGTCAGAAAAATTAATATTGATATTGTCATAAGCAATGACTCATTGCAATGAACATTTACAACAGAAGATGTGTGGAAAGATGGGTGTATGGAAGGACACACTGTGACACATGATAGTTTCCATGACAAGATGTTTTCTGGGCTTTGTTTTGCTTATTTTTGTTTGTTTGTGCTTGTTTTTTAAATTTGTTTTTGGGGGCAGGTCACAAAAGTGGAGGGCAGATACCAGGGGATAGTGATAGGAATGGGGTTGGGGTGTGTGATGTGAAACAAAGGATCAACAAAAAGTTAAAAAAAATCAAAGGTAGCATTTTATCTGAGTCATTTTTGACTATCAATTATACCTTTTTCTATTTTTTTCTTTAATATGATTAGGTTGAAAATTTTAAACTAGTAAAACCCACACTTAGTTCTTTATACATATTTCATGAACTCCATTCTACATGACTTTGTGATCTTTCAGGTCATTGTAAGAATTATGAATTAACTATCATTATTTTTTGCTGTTGTATCATCTAGGTCCTTTCCTATCCAAATCCAAGTGTTGGGAATCACAAGACTATGGCAAGTATTAATTATATTTGAAATAAAGAGTAAGCTAGGTTCTTCTACTAAGGAGAGCTTTAATTTTTGGCAATAATCATTCATTCATTTTTCATTGAAAGTAAATTATCTGACCATACTTCAAGTTTCTATTTAAGTATATTATATAAGATGATTATACCTTACTACAAAAAATATGCAAGATTCTTAATTGCTTACAGTGTAGCAAAATTATTTTTTAAAAATAAGGTACCTTGGTCACAAATAAGTGTTCAAATATAATGTTATTTTTTTCAAACCAAAACTAATGATGTTGTTGAAATGTATGATGATTTACTTATGTAATATCATACATTGTTGGTGCCCTAGTAATTTTATTTTCTTACCCTTAGATTCCTGTTTTCACAACTGCCATTCCTAATTTTGAAAGTATTTTATTCCCATTTGTGTTCCAAAATCTTTCATCTTATGATAAGCTGGACAAAGATTAGGCCTTTTCATTTTTTTTAAATAGAAAGATTAAGCTTTTTGTAAATGTGATGTGACCTTTTTCACATTTGATTTTTTTATATACCTAATAGCAGTGAGCTTGATATCTGTTTCTGCTGTGAGCTGTATCTGCATGATTTAACAAGGGATGAAGGTGATTGTCCTGTGTATGTGCTCCTGGCTCCTTTGCTGTTTTTATTTAATATTTTTAACTGCATATTGTTTTCAGGGAAATTTATAAAATTCATTATTCTTCATTTTTTTTTTTTATTTTTTCTAAAGTTCTAACCAGATTTTCTTGACATCATTTTGGCGAATACTACCCACCATGTGGACTTCATTTTCCTATAAATATGCTTCAATGGTTCAGAAAGAAGAGATACAAAAACAGATTTGTGTTTAATTCTCACACAGCAAAATGAACTAAAGAATGAATCCCACACATCTCATTAGAGAAAATGAATGAATTGAAGCATAGCCAAGAGACATGTTGATTTCTGAGTTCTGACGTTAGAATCAATCACCGACCTGAACTGGAGCCAGGCAAAGTCAATGTTCCCATTTGTTATTTATAACTGGAAAGCACAATCACATACTTATATGCCCCAGTAAGAGAATTCAAACTTGCAGTTCCAAAGACATGTAATAGGCATCCCAAATATCTGATTACCATACTATCATTTTATCGTCACATCTGTTATTAACATTGATAACTAATCCACTCTCTTGAAAGATCATCTTGTATTTAAGGTGGAGAGTGTAGCATAAAATTTAGTATTCTACTAATTTGGCTTCTGTTAACAAATCAACTGGATGGGAAGGTATACATAATTACCATGGTGTATTGTTAATAAATTTCCTTGAATTTTAATCTTAGAAGAAGCATTTATGTCCTCTCCAATGTGAAGTCCTAATATTGTTTAGGCCCAAGACTGAGAATTGTTTTTGTCACTTGCAGAAGTGTTTTGATCATTTAAAGTAAAAATATAAATATAGTGTCTCTTTTCTCTGTGTCATGAGAGAGATGCGCGAATCCAAGGTATAGTGCCACATATACATCATCCAATTTGAATCATAAAATATTTTACCTCTCTTTTACAAATGAGAATCTAAGACCCATGAAGTGACAGTATATATTGAATGTGACATACTAATGATCTAAGAAATGTCAACAAAGAAACCTAGCCTAAAAGATTGGACAGAATCCTAGAACTACTGAATTCTTTCTAGGGATAAAAGATTTATCTAGCATTAATCTTGGTTAAGAAAGGAAAATTTTATTTATATAGATACTGGAAGAGATTGGGGTGATAATTACAAGGTCAAGATTCTGTCACAAAGTCAAGTGTTGTGTGTTTCATGTTTGTCCTGGGTTTTCCTACTGTCCCATAGTGGAATTGCAATATACTATCAGGGGTACATAGATAGAGCTATACATAACTAAGGACCCATAAAAATACCCCAAAATGATATTTTCAAAGGACCTGGCAAGATCACTATTCAATCAAGACTGAGGATGCAACATCTTCATTGTGATTCAAACCTGGATGAGTTTGCATGTCTAATTGTACTTTTGAAATTTTCCTAGTAATATGAATGGAACTAGAAAATATCATCCTGAGTGAGGTGGCTCAGACCCAAAAGGACATTCATGGTATATATTCACTAATAAGTAGATATTAGCCAAAAAAAAAAAAAAAGAAAAGAAAAGAAAAGAAATTCAGAATACCCAAGATACAGTCCACAGAACTCAAAAAGTTCATTAAGCTGAAGTGTCCAAGTGAGGATACCTCAGTCCCACTTGAGAGGAAGAACAAAGCAATCACAAGTGGAGAGGGAGGGAGGGACTTGGGAGGGGAAGTGGATGGGGCAGAGGAGTGTGGAGAGAGGGAAACCTGATCTGACATTGGGGGAGGAAAAGACTCTAAAGCCCTGGTGACCAGCAGAAAGAATGGAAACAAGCAACCTCTGGAGATAGGAGGTTGGAGTACCCTCCAGAATGTACCAGAGACCTGGGAGGTGAGAGACTCACAGGACTAAAGGGAAGGGACCTTAGATGAAGTGCCTGACAGTTGGGAGACTGAATTTAAAGAGTCTACCTCCAGTAGGAAGACAGGGCTTCAAATGAGGGAGAAGGGGTTTATCCCACAGTCATAAGTCTGACCCATAATTGTTCCTGTCTGAAAGAATTACAGGGTTGGAAATGGAGAGGAGCCCGAGAAATAGAAGGTCCAATGACAGGCTCAAAGTGGGATCCAATGCAAGTGGAGGTCCCAAGGCCTGATTCTATTACTGAGGCTATGGAACACTCACAAAAAAGAAATGACAGCATTCCGGATGACCCAACAAGCAGCTGAAAGAGTCAGATGCAGATATTTGCACCCAATCAATGGACAGAAGCAACTGACCCCTGCTGTTGAATTAGGGAAGGCTGAATGAAGCTGAGGGTGACCCTGTAGGAGGACCAGCAGTCTCAATTAATCTAGACCCCAGGAATCTATCAAACACTGGACCACCAAACAGGCAGCATACACCAGCTGATATGAGGTCCCTAGCACACCTACAATAGAGGACTTCTGGGTCTGTGTTCACTCACAGATGATGCACCTAACCCTCAAGATACTGAAGGCCCCAGGGAGTTTAGAGGTCAGGTGGGGTGGGGGGTAGGGAGGACATCCACGTGGAGACGGGGAGGGGTGGTGGTATGGGATGTGGAACAGTCAGAGGGTGGGCAGGGTTGGTGGGGTGGGAAATAAAATATGGAGTGAATAAGATTGATTATTTAATAAAAATGTATAACTAAATAAAAGCTAAAATGGCAGCAGTATAGAAAATTTGATCCACATGCAGGACACCATGACTTTGAGTTTAGCCAGTCACAAATAAGACTTGGTGGCACATACCTAAAATATCAGCTCTTAAGAAGTGAATGCAGAAAAACCAGGAGTTCATGTTTATTTTTGGTTATTAGCAAGTTCAGGCAACTTTGACTACACTAGAAAACTTTAAAATAATAACAGAAAGGAAGAAAAAGAAAGAAAGAAATGGAGAGAAAGGGGAAGAAGGAAATGAAGAAAGGGAGTGAGGAAGAGAGGAGAAAAAAGAGGGAAGAAAGAAAAGACAGGGAGAAAGAGGAGGGACAGAAAAGAAAGGATGAAAAAAGTTCTTGTGTGTGTTTTTAAGTCATTGTATCATAAATTCCCCATGAACATTGTCAAAATGTCAATGCCAATACTCCTTCCACTTGGATTAGTTATTATTCTTCGGGTATGTGTGCTAATGTTATTAGTTTATTTGTTTAAGCATGATCCAGTGTCTGCATTAGATTTCTCATTGTGTGATGACTTATTGACTGTGTGTGAGTGTGTGTGTGTGTGTGTGTGTGTGTGTGTGTGTGTGTGTGTGTGTATGAGAGAAAGTCAGAAAAGAGAGATGTCAGAGATAGGATAGTTACCTGAAATTAGATAAAAATAAATTTAAAGCACAATTTCTTTTGTAACCAAAGCTCCATTTGGGGGAGAGAAATATTAAATATATGCATATTATCATACACACACATGAATAAATATATATTTTATGTATACATATTCTCATATACACATGCAAATATATACATATACACATATGCATATTTGTATATGAGTACACATACATATACACCTATACACATAAATAGGCATATAGACATATATACATATACATGTATAAATATATATGGTACTCAGCTGCTTCATACTTTTGTAAAACTGAAACATTAACTGATTATAAGCTATTAAGATGTGAGTTTCCTTAAAACATGTAAACATGACACTCTCTAATGAATTGTCAAATAGTTGTAGATGTTAGCACAAATTCTGTCTTTAGCCTTAACATAGGTGCTTAACTACAGACAAAAGCAATTAATGTAGAAAAAAAATCAGTTTTTAATGTCTTTAAATTTTCAACTCTGTCTGTTCTGAAGATGAAAAGTTTCCTTGGATTCAACGAGCACTATCCCCATATGTTTTAGGCACTTATTTGCTAGCAAAATCTCATTATAACATGTAAAAAAAATTAGTCCTTGTAAAATTCCACATCTAAGAGAAATGACAGGTTTTTATAGTGCCAGGATTTATCAGCAGAGGAGCAGACAAAGTCACAGAAGTGTGGTGTTTTGTAGTGTGACAGCGCCAATTGACTCAGGCACTTACTTTTGTCACTTTGCAGGGACTCATATACAACCAAGTTTTCTAGAGGTAACTGAAGAAATGACTGCCAGCATTTTAATTCTAAGAATATTTTGGAGGTGAAAGCTTGTCTTCCATAAAATGGGCTTGACAGGACGAAGTCATTCCTGGCAAATCTCAGTATAAAGTCATGTTGAAACTGATATTTTTGAACAGCACATATTCACAATAAATTCAAATGAAAATTAATCCATCTTATTTTGTAAGTCAAGTGAAATTGATTTTGTTTTATTTTGCATGCATGTGTATAGTGTTTTAATTGTCTTTTTATATTTCCAATTATACTTTATTACAGAGTAACTATAGCATTCTGTATTTATTTCTTCAAAGCAATGTAGGTATGAGCAAGGGTGAAATTAACATGATTAGCAGAAAAAGTGTGGATTTTAAGTACCAGAAGTGAAGCATCTTAGCCTTTCCTGTTGTCAAAAGGTACAAACGCCATTCATTCCCAGGCACATCTCATAACATTATTCTTTTTAAATGCCCCTATCATTTTGTGCTAAAAATATTGCTATTGTTCCAGATCCCATGCCTACATTAAAAGCACCATGAAGGAATCTCAGGGTTGTGTTAGGCTTTGGGCCAAGATCTACTCTCGTCATGTTCAACTGTCACAACCTTTTTTCTCTCTCTCCTCTTACAGTCACTATCATAGAAATGAAAGCACTTTGTTGTAACTTTCTCTGAATCTGCAATTCTTGTTTCTCCAGAAGTTTGTCAAGTTGCCTAGGCAACTAGACGCCAAGCAATCAGGAGCCATTGGTGACACATCCCATATGATAAACATATAATAATTAAAAGTCCAAATCTTTTCCCTTCTCACTTTTATTCCAGATTCAGAAAAAAAAATGGCAGTGACCATTCAGTGCAGAATACTCATTGATGACATAGAATACAGCCTTCCTCTTCTCTCTGAAACCTAAATTAGGGAAACCCCTCTGTGTCCTGTGGGTTTGAACTCTCCTTAGAAACCAAAGCATCCTGCCTCTTCATGGTGTTAAGAACTCCCAGAATAAATCAGTTATCAAACCCATAATTGGATTCAGTGTTCCTTTCAAAAACCAAAACACTGCAGGCTGTGCCAACTCAGTCTTGTGACCAGCAAACTTCCCAGGGCATACATGGACTAGCGATGACCATAGCGTCAAACAGTAGCTACGCTAATAGAAAATATTGTAAATATGGAAAGGAGAAGGGACTTAACAATATAGTTGTTTGTGAGATTTTTAATTAACAGACCAAAAAGGAATACTATCAGTATACTAACTATATTTGTCTAATACATACTCATTTTTTTAATAGTGAAACATTAAATACTGTAGGATAATCATAATTTCCTTCAAATCACATCCAGAAATAAACTTTATTCTTTTATTAATATTTAAACTATATTTTTCTAAATTTGAGTTCACTTATATTCTAGTTGTGATTATATTTTGTCTGCATTCTTGCTTTATTATTTGTGCTTTATTTAACAGACTTTTGTGTTGAATTTTGAACACCAAGCTTTAGGTTTGGAGATGATCACTATGAAGAACTTTCATTGTGAAGAAGTTTGCTCAGCATTTGCTTTGGGATTCTAATTTCACTGACCTATTTCCAGAATTATTTAAAATCTATTTTCCAGAGGTAGAGAGATGACTCAGTGGTTAAGAGCACTTGCTTCTCTTACACAATGAGAATCTGCAAGTACACAAGAACATATATACTGCATGAAGATACACATATACAAAGAAAAATAATTTTTAAAAAATCTCAAAAAAATTCCTCAGTTTATAATCAGCTGATTGACCTCTTTCTTATTTTCATTGTTGGTACATATTAATTTCTTGAACTAAACCAATCGCTCTATGGAGATCTTGCAAAGATGATAGACAAGCATATGTAATTATCACTACAGACAGAAATTTCTTCACAATACTCCACTTTTCCTTACTAAATAAAATTTTGCAAGTTTAATCAACATATATTAATAACAAAGTACTTTGCTAGGTGCTTTTGTGGAACCACATATGAGTATTTTATAGTCTTCAACTCATACTAAGGGAGGCAAGAGAAAGGCTTAGCTCTCCTCATTTATTTATTTACTTAGCATAATTAACATCTTTATATAACTAAAATATATAAAGTGAATAGAAAAACTTCATGTGACTAAAAAGCAGTGCATTTCAAGGAAAGAAAAATGGATTGGAAATAGTCAGAAGCATGTCTGTCAGTTGTTGAAAAGTCAGGCAAATTATAGGGAGTTCCCAAGAACGTGACTGTAATGTAGCTCCTTTATGAAACAAAATATAATTCTTAGTATGAGGTGGGCTATAGAAAAAAGCATCTATGTAGATGCAAAAGTCTTTGAGAAATACGATAGGTAAAAAACCCAACTACAACAAAGCAAAACAAAGCAGGAAATTGTAGAGTATTTGTGGTTGCAATGGGATAGACAAAGTGGGTAGCAACTGAAAAGAAACATGAAGCTAGAGTAAAAGAAAGGAAGGAAGGACAAAGGAAGGAAGGAAGGAAGGAAGGAAGAAAAAGAAGGAAAGAAAGAAAGAAAGAAAGAAAAGAAAAGAAAAGAAAAGAAAAGAAAAGATGAGGATTAACAGAAATGGTTTAATGAAGTTAGAAAATAATTCCCAGAGAACTAAGGAAAAAGATGATTTAAAGCCTAGCATGACTGCAGACATCTTTAGTCATCGTGCTTTGGAGAGGAAGGGAAAGAGAAAATTTGAGGGCAGCATCAGCTTTGTACCAGGCTTTAGACCAGCTATGGTACACGAGACTGTGTGTCAAAAACAAACAATAAATAACAATAAAATTAAAATCCAAAAAACACAAAGTGGGTCTCATTATTCTCCTAGATTAATATTTTCAATCACAACTTCAATGAAAAATGTAATTTTGTAACTAAATCAGAAACATTGATGTTAGGTAGATTAAATTCATTGCTTCTAGAACATTGTAAAGTTCATACACTAATTTCCCTAAATATGGACAACGGATCCAAAGTGAAAATTTATATGGAAATTTCACAGTGTACATGTACCAGAAGCTATGAGAAGCAGGGTACAATTTGTATATTTCTACATTTATTTTTAGTTCTTATATATACACATTCCAAAACATCACAATTCTAATTAATGTTGAATATATGCAGGCAGGAAAGGATTAATGATAAAATGGCCTGTCACCAGCACTGAATATAGGTTTGATCACCTGAGACTTATTTTTAATTGATCCCTTAGGGGAAGTGAAATGAGCAGTTATTTACCTGCCTGAAATGAACGCTGTGGCAATCTTACTTTTCCCTGACTCTTCTACAGCTAATACTTCCTTTGTGTTCACTAATGTCTCCAATTTCATTTACTTATTAGATTTGGTTGTTAACTCACCACAAGCAATAATTTCTGAGGAGATGAATACTGAATGGAAATTGCTTAATTACTAAAGTTTTATTTGTGCTACATTTATAAATGTTTGGCTAAGACTGAGAGTAAAATGACTTTGGGATGTCTTTGCACAAGGGAAGGACTTTGGTGGGTCATAACTTCATTAAATATTTTGTGGCATCATATGAAAAACATGGGTGCATTGTCTATCAGCCAAATGATAGATGTAGGTAAGGTCAATCAACACGATCCTTTTAACCAGAATACCCTATAGGTTATTGCTCTGTTTATATGCAATGGCTGGTGGATTCAAGGGGCTGGTTTTAAAAGTTTGTTTATTAGTTTGTTGGTTTTCTGGGCTGAAAATGGAAGCTAGAGCCTTGTACCTGTTAGGCAAGTGTGCTTTTATGAATCTACATTGTATACATCCCTGCTTTAGAGTTTTCAAGGAAAGATGAATGCATGCTGATTATATTACAATGCTAAGTTCGTTTCCCAAAACTGTATGCCCAAAGATAAGCGAGTCCACACATTGAGAGACCCTTAATTGTGATTGTTAAATAAAGATGCCAGCAGTCAATAGCTGGGGAGAAGAGACATAGGCGGGGTTGAGACCATGAGGAGGAAGACAGGGAGAGAAGAAGAAGATTCCATGAGATAGAGAAGACGTGCAGGAGAGGAGAAAGGAGAACTACCATGAGCTAGGGACCAAGCAAACGTGGCCCAGAGAGCTGCCTGATTGGAGCTAAGAGCAGCCCAGATGAAACACAGTAAGAAATAACTTGGGTTATGGATAAGAGGTAGATTCTAACAGCGTGGAGGGTAGGCAGTTGCCCAGCTATTGTGTTGCATAAGGCATATTACAATATGAAGGCTGTGCGTGTGTCTTTCATCCAGGATCATAAATGGTCTTAGGCAGGAAGAAACCCCATGCCAGGACTTAAAAAAACATTATTTTACTACAGTTATATATCTGGCAAATTGATAAATATGTCCTATCATATTGAATTTCATGTCTTTCTAATCATACTTTTATTTTATCTACTGAATATGAGGAATTTTTGCCATACTATTCTTCTGTTAACCATGTTGTTCAGATAAGCCCGAATCACTTCTTTTATGGTCCATAGAGTGTGTCTAAACAAGCAATTGACAGTGGCAGGAATGTAAAACTTTTAGAGATTAAAAAAATGAAAGCAAGTCTTAGCTACCATCACTGGTTCCTTCCCTCTTGAATACTATTTATTTATTTAAAAAAAAAGATAAATTCACCATCTGAAGAGAAAAGCATTAAAATTTACATACAGAAGTCAAGAGGGACTCTTTTCCAGTCCATATATACAAAATTATTGCAGCCTACCAATATATTTCTTATTGTGAATCTAAAAAGTGTCAGTTTTCAAAAATAATATAGACTTGTGGAAAACCGGTTTCCTGGAGAATATGTGAAAGCAGCAAAGACTGACAGAATGTAGAGGAGGATGTTCTCATGTGAGTAAATAGGAATTTAAGCAAATTAGTCATCAGTACTAAGTGGAGAATTTTTTTTCCAGTACCACTGAATGAAGAAATCTATTGGGTAGTGTTGGTGTAGTTATCACGTTAAGAATGACCAATGTACTTAATTGTATACTCAAGAAAGAAACCTAGAGTCTGGTGGAATGCATTAAGCACTTGCCTTCCACTTTAATTATGAAAACCTTGTGAAGATTCTTGCATCCAGATTGTTGCAGGAAGTGAGCAGGTTGGATATACAAGATCAAATAGTGGTCAATACTCAGATGTTTCTGCAAAATTGACAACATAAATGCAGATTAATCACCAGGACCAGATGGTGTCTACCCGGGGGCTTTAAGGAACTCTAGAATGAAAGAGAGACAGTTGGCCATGTGCAGTGAGTCATTTCAAAGGAAAAGTTCTTGAGAAGGAAAGACAAGTTGTTTGTAGATTTAACTCCTTCAGGGAGAGACCTGCGACAGATCCCGTCTCAACAATGAAGCATTATTACCCACACAATTCAAAACTGTGCATTCTACTTACTCGAAAGCATCTGTAAAGCTCACTCATCTTTGAAATAATGTGCATGACTTAGTTTGTAAATTTCATTAACTAAAATGTATATTTGTATATTTGTCTTTGTATCTCTCTTTCACTCACATGTGTTTGTAACAACATAAAAAGAGACATGAAGACTAAGAGAACAACTGTGTTGATTATGTTTATTTATGAGGATTAGCTTCACTATTGCCACTCTCAGAATGATGTAATAATACTGTACATTTCACTTGTTTTGTTGATAAAATGTGAACTGTGTGGAGGAGGGAGACACTCATCCATTCAGATGAGAATGCAATATTTCTTCAGAAGGCATCTCTTAATAGAGGATGGACTCTCTTAGGCTGTGTGGAGGCATCATCAATTTACCTCTGTTCATCTTGTACCTCAAATATGAGAGATGATTTATCAGTTATGTTTTGATGAATATAATACATAATCAAAATGAGACTTTTTTTGTTGTTGTTTTTGAATTATTTATTTTATGTATATGAGTACACTGTAGCTGTTCTTTAGATATACCAGAAGAGGGCATCAGATCCCATTGGAGCCACCATGTGGTTGCTGGGATTTGAATTTAGGACCTCTTGAAGAACAAGCAGTCCATGCTCTTAACCACTGAGCCATCTCCTTAGACCTGAACTAAAATTTGTCAATTTGATTTTTTTAAAGATTTATTTATTTTATTTATGAGTATAAACTCGGTCTTCAGACGCACCAGAAGAGGGCACCAGATCTCATTACAGATGGTTGTGAGTTACGATGTGGTTGCTGGGAATTGAACTCAGGACCTCTGGAAGAGCAGTCAGTGCTCTTAACCACTGAGCCATCTCTCCAGCCCCGAGATTTTTCTAATTGATCTCTTCATATTGATTGATCTGCTTTGTACCAAAAGATCTAAAGAAAGAAAGGTAGAATCTTTCAGATTTCTAACAGTAGGCATTTAGGTAACTGATATAGTTCTTTGAAGGTGTGCGTGTGTGTATATGTATACGTATACATATACATATACATATACACACACACATATACATATATATACATACATATACATATGTACATATGTATATATATGTATTTATATATACATATATATGTATATATATATGATAAAACTAGAAATGGTTTCTAAACAATGCACAAATTGAGAGAAAATTTGTAAAGAAATAAAAATAGAGCTTGAGAGCATGAGATTATGGAGTACCTGGAATGGACTTCTTAGAGGAGCTAATGGCTGAATTTAGTCTTCAACGTGGAGAGCAAAGTATCCATGAGAGTGATTAGACACAGAATTAGGTAGGAGAAAGGTGATTGCAAAGCCTTGAGGCATGGTACGCGGTCATGAAGTCCTATGCTAGTGAATATTGTTAGAAAAAAAGAGAATAAAGTCAGAGACTGGTGTCAGGGAAACTGATAGCAGTAACGACATCATTGAGAGGCTGGGGAAGTTACATTATAGACTTTGGACTTGATTCAGAATGTCATGTTTGCATTTAAATTGTAACAATTGGATAGTAGTATGAAAACTAAATATGATAGATGAAAAATAAAATGAACCATAAGTCCCTTAAAATGGACTAGCTGAGTCTATTGTCATATTCTAAGTGAGAAATGATAAGATTTAAACAGAATAAGAGTGTGGCGTGGGATCAGCACATTGAG